>CM016492.1:0-1200000 GCA_002890555.2 Lagenaria siceraria | reverse complement strand
AGCCCAAAATTTTATATATTAAATTATCAACATACAAATAATTTAAATAATATATCTGAATAGCAATAAACTATATAAAATTTCCCGACCAAGCAGGATGGAGAAGTTGCACCAACTCCACTACTAAATTCACAATCCTTCTCCATCAATACACTCTCGCCAATCGCCGGCGAATGATCTTGATAATCCTTTAGGATTGGTGGTAGAATCCATTTGGGGGAAGCGAAATGGGGTGGGCAATAGCTCTTCACGGCGGCGCCGGCGACATCCCCCTCTCATTGCCACCCGATCGCCGCCAACCGCGCGAGGAAACTCTCCGCCGTTGCTTGCAGATCGGCGTTCAAGCTCTCAAATCCCAGAAGCCTCCTTTGGATGTTGTTGAACTTGTGGTGAGAAATTCTTTTACTTTCTCTCTTTTTATTTTCATTTATTTATTTTTTACTGTCTTACTCTTAATATAAATTTGGTTCATGAACTTTAGAATCTAATGATTTAATTTAGTGTATGTAATCTTCATGTTTGCACCGAATTTGTGTACTGATTTTAGTATGTAATGATTTAGTTCAATATGCAGTTTAAATTTCTAATGATTTAGTCTCTAATGTGAGAAATTTTGATAAGGTGTAGGATGAATTGCTTAGAGACCAAATAAATTTTTCATGGCTACGATACTGAATTGTTATTGATTTTAATTGAGGGATTAAATTCTTACCTTTCTGAGGATTAAATCAAAATAACTATTAAATTTATGGCTAGATCAAATATGTTTTTTTAGCTTTCTTTTCCTAGACTTTGGAAGTTCTTGTCATGTTCTCTCTTTGCTTTCTTTTCTGTTTCCCTTTCTTTCTACTTGCTGAAACTCAGCTGATAACAGTCCTCACTTTTCTGCCAAATGGATTTGTGTGTGCTTTCATTTGGTTTATTAAGTACTTGCTTGTGATGATACTTTTTAATGCGATTCTGTGATTTACTGAGAAGTTAATGGCTTTAGGGATTTGGGTTTTGATGTTATAACCAAACCATTCTCTTTTAAATCCTAACAAAAATGTTTTTTCACCTCATTCATTAATGGCTGTTTAGTATGGACATGGATTATTGATGGGAAATTGGAGAAATTACTGTTACCAAATTCTTAAGGGGTGTTTGTCCTATTGATTAATCAGTCGTTTATGAAATTCTGGGCTGGAAAGGTTCAGTTGTGATTGTTATAAAAATTTGGATTGTGTAAGTTCTGGGAATCTATTATTAGTGAAGATAATATAGACTTAGGTGAGTTTCGTAAGATTATATTTGATGGTCTAGAAAAATCTTATGAACTAAGGACAACATTTTCTATTTTAGTGACCTTTAGCTTTAGCTTACATAACTTGAATTGATGTAATAGTAATATGTGGGATCAGCAAACTTATAGCTTCAGATAAGTAAAACTATGTACTAAACATAAGTTTCAATGAACTTTCTCTAGATTACACACATTTAGTTCGTGAGTCAAAGATGTCCTAATGATTTAAAATTCACTTGATGGTCTCGACCATCTAAACTTATGGAGAACATCTTCTGTTTTAATCACTTTTACTTTCAAGTCTGACCCTTTTGTTTGAACATTCTGTTTGGTTACCTGAATTCATAGTTGTTGCCCCTAATCAAGATCGTATAAGTTGCGTTGTATAAATTATTTTGACTTGACAATCAGTTCAAGCTGATCCATGGTTTCTTCTCCTTGATAAGATGGTTAGTTTTTGTTTTGTGCGGTGAGTTCTCTCACATTTTCCCTTGCTATTGAATTTGTTCTTGTACAGGTGCGGGAGCTTGAAAACTGTCCACATTTCAATGCAGGTAGGGGCTCTGTCTTAACAACAAAGGGAACCGTCGAAATGGAAGCTAGCATCATGGACAGTACGAAGAGATGTGGAGCCGTTTCCGGGCTCACCACTGTTGTTAATCCCATATCTTTAGCTAGACTTGTTATGGAGAAAACTCCTCATATATATTTAGCATTTGATGGAGCTGAGGCTTTTGCAAGGGAACAAGTTAGCAATTTCTATCCCTGTTCCTATGTAGCTGCAGAATTAATCCTCTTTTTATATATTATTATTGCAGTATTAGGTATTGTGATTCATGACTGTTTTATTTCTTAAAAAATGTCAAGGGAGTGGAGACCACTGATTCAAGCTACTTTATCACACCACAGAACATTGAAAGGCTAAACCAAGCTAAAGAGGCAAACAGAGTGCAGGTTTTCTGCTTATCTTTTATCCCATTACATGAACTGCTCTCTTTTTGCAGCGTTTCCAAACTTATTATATTGTTAAGCTAGAGTTGGGTAAACTTCCTGGCATTTTCGCAAGGTTTTAAATATTGGTGTCGATAGAAATGTCGCGATTTTAATTTAAAAAATGAAGATGAAAAGATTAATAAAATGTCAATGTTGGATATTTCTAAGGATTTTTTTTTTTAAAAAAAAATGTACGAGTTAAACAAATCTGTATTCCACAACTTGCTAGGGCCTTTGATATGTACTATGGTGGTGCTAAAGTAGTAAAACTCTTCATAGATCAGAAATTTCTGATTATATATAAAGGTTATAGATCTAGCTATGCATTCATAGTTTGAAAAGTCGCATTATGGATGTTTTTTTTTTTTTAGTGGTACTTTCTTGTCTGCACCAGTGATTGCTCTGTTTTGAACCCTTATAGATTGATTATACGCAACCACTTCCACAAGCCACAGAACAAGAAACTGAGAATTCAAATGGTGATAGTCAAATAGTGACTGTTGGATGTGTAGCTGTTGAGAACCATGGGAATTTAGCTTCTGCAACTTCCACTGGTGGATTAGTGAACAAAATGGTTGGTAGGATCGGCGACACGCCGGTAATAGGGGCCGGGACATATGCTAACCATCTCTGTGCGATTTCTGCAACTGGAAAGGGCGAAGCCATCATACGTGGTACTGTGGCGAGGGATGTAGCAGCTCTAATGGAGTTCAAGGACCTGTCTCTCGAAGAAGCAGCAGCCTATGTTGTCGAAAGTGTTCCCAAAGGCAATGTCGGTTTGGTTGCCGTATCTGCCTCTGGCGAAGTTGCCATGCCTTTCAATACGACTGGAATGTTTCGAGCTTGTGCAACTGAAGATGGTTATTCAGAGATTGCCATATGGTCTTCTAAACATGACTGAATCAATGTTATGACAAAGCCAGAGCTGAAATTTGGTTATATTTTCTGTTGTTTGATGGTTGTGGTCTCTCAGCATCTGTTGTTCTTCCTAAATATTAATAATAATCTTCCAAATGATCTTCCATTTCATGTCTTTGATTCAATTTCAATGGCAAGCTATTCTCAATTATTGAGAAAGATGATGCAGAAAAAAAAAAGCAATATACTATCCATTATTAACTAAATTGATAAAAAAAAAATAACTTTTTTCTCCGATGAGTAATTATTTTTAATTTATCTAAAATCAATAAAAAATTATTATAAATAGAAAATTATTAAATTATTAAAAAATATAGAAAGTTTCCTATTATATAGATTCGCTTATAGAAAGTCAAATTATAATAATTTGACTCATTTTTCTATATTTGAAAACAATAAAAAACTTATTGAATACAAAATTGAAAGTTTATAAATAAGTTAGATTTTTATAAGAGACTTTTAGAAACAAAATTAAAAATGAAGAGATAAGAGATTTTTTAGACAATTTTAAAAATTTAGAGGCAAGACTTGTAATTTAATATCATATAAATATAAAATTAATGGATAAATCTCTAAATTAAGTAATATTAATTAAAAACCATAATAAAGTTTTAGGGAAATTTTTACATATAGAAAAAATGTCAAACTATTTACAGAAAATAGCAAAAAAAAATATTGATAGACATTGATAGACTTCTATCAGCATCTATCAATGATAGACTTCTATCATTTCTATTACCGATAGATTCTGATAGATTTCTATCAGCGTCTATCACAACTATCTAAAAATGTTGCTATTTTTATGTAATATTCCCTTCTTTTTATATTTTTAAAAACTCCCCAAAGTTTTATACAGGTATCCCTCTAAAAATATAAGTAAATAATGAAAATTGAAATATTTACCAAAGTTATTTTGAAATAAAACTAAGTTCAAAACAATTAATTTTCTTAAAATATTTTTTAAATCATTCCTAAAATAATTTATTAGAGATTAAAAAATATGTATACATTTGTATATGTATATATGTGAAACATGATTTAAAAGTTCGTATAAAAATATAAACTAAAATTTTAAAAGAAACCACATATAAGATTTGAACAAAAAAAACTGATTCTGGATTGATTATGAGAAATCAATCCATTGATTAAAAAATATATGTATATATGTATATGTATATATGTGAAACATGATTTAAAAGTTCGTATAAAAATATAAAACTAAAATTTTAAAAGAAACCACATATAAGATTTGAACAAAAAAAACTGATTCTGGATTGATTATGAGAAATCAATCCATTGATTATAGGAAAACAATCCATATCAACCCGACAAGAAGCATAACTACAATAGGTAAATTAAGACAAAATCAATTAGGCGAGATAGCTATACCTAAATAAATTTATTTTTTTTATCCTAGAGTCTATCATAAAAGCTATGTGATCATGAAAAATCATAGAAGACACATTCATGAGTTGATCTTTCAAATGTTTCATTAATACAATTAAGACATCAATTCAATCAAGGCTAAATTATAGATAATACCTCTAAACTTTGTACTTTGTCTAAAAAATACTCATGAACTGATCTTTCAAAAGTTTCATTAATATCTTTGAACTTAAAAAAAAAAGTTTAAAAATACTCTTACTATTAATTTTTAACAGAAACCGTTAGATTCCCTTGTTCTAAATATACCTTTGAACTTTCAAAGTTTCATTAGTGCTTTTACACTTTAAAAAAAGTTCAAAAATACTCTTACTGTTGTATATGGATGAAAACTATTAGCACCTCGTTTAAAAAAAGATAGACCATAACAAGAAGGAACCTTAGACTTAAATGTTTTGACCAAGGTTGTACATTAATATTTGAATGTGAGATAATATGCTTAGATCTACTCAACAAAAGGAGACACGCGTTAAGAATTTGTGTCATATTTTTTTAGGATCACTAGTTGGAGGGAAAAGAAAGAAAAGATGTTCATTACCAAAGTTGTACAATATCGATACGTACAAAAATGACAATATCTATTTAAGCTATATCTTCAAATCGGTTCTTTCTTATATGTTTGGGCATGAGAAATGGGAGAGTTTCTCCTGAGAAAGTTGTGATATTTAATAAGAGAGGGAAAAAGAGGCGAAAGTAAGAAAGTTTTAGAGATTAAGGAATGTAAAAAGAGGATTAAGAGGAGTATTGAAGAAGTGAGAGAAGGAAATAGAAGAAGGAAATGATGGGATCGAAAGATAAAAGGTTTTGTCAATATTTTTATTTTTATTATTTTTTAAAAAAATTTAAGGGCCCGTTTGGTTTGTTATATGAAAATTTGTTTTCAAAAACAAAGAATTAGTAGAAAACAAAAATAAATTCTTCTTTTTTACAATATCCGAAAACACATTTGGTTCCAAATTAAAATTTAAAATTTGAATTCAAAATTCAAAATTTGTGATTGGTTGTGAATTTGAAAATGCGAGAGAAGGTTAATTTGTGTTTGGTAAAATTCATTGTTCTAGATAATTAAAAACAATAATTTAATTATTTTGTTATTATAATGAATTTTTATTGTTAATAAGGGAAAGAAAAATAGTGAAGAGAGATTACATGATGGAGAAAAGTTTTTTTATTTGTGAAAATACAAGTAATAAAATGTGTAAGAGAATAAAAAATTATTTATGAGAAAATAATATAAATAATTTTCATCAAGATAAAATAAAAAGAAAAAAAAAATCTTTTATTGAAAAGAAAAATTCTACAAATTTGTAAGATTAATGTTGATAAGATGTTGCATCATTTAAATTCTTGGTATATTCATATTTCTTCATATATTTAATGATAAAAAAATCTTCACTAAAAATTGATAAAAGATACAATTTGTAGATAAAAGTAGGCTTCTCGACTCTAAAGAAAAAAAATTATAATATTCAATTTGTAATTTGTGTAGTTTGACATAAATGTGTTAAGTGTATTTTGTGTTCATAATTTTTTAAAACAATTTTGAAAACAAAGAAAACAATTTATTGTTTTTGAAATGAGTTATTTTAAGCGTTGTTTTTGAAAATCGTTTTTGAAAATAAGTATACCAAACACGTTTTAATTGTTTTCCTTGTATTTTTTGTTTTTGAAAACATAAAAATGAAAATGAATCACGAGAACCAAACGGGGCCTTAGGGTATTTATGCAACTTTTGAAAATTCAACAGTATTTTCAAAACGAGATGCTAATAGTTTTTGTTCGTATACTAACTGTAAATGTAATTTTTAACTTTTTTTTTTTTTTTTTAAGTTTAAGGCTATCAATAAAGCTTCTGAAAGTTTATGAATATTTTTCTCTTTTTTATAGCTTATGGGTATTGAAGAAATTTTTGAAAGTCTAATGATATTTTTTAAACAAAGTACAAAGTTCAAAGGTCAACTAATTTGAGAAAAAAAAAATAATGATACCAACATATAATTGATGGCTAAAAAACATGACATACAACGGGGCAAGATTTGTAGCAATATGAAAACATTGTTAATTTTAGGTTAATTAGATTACAAGTTTAGTTCTTGAACTTTTAAGTTTATGTCTATTAGGGGTTCTCGAACTTTAAAAAATGTTTAATATAATTCCAAACCTTCAATTTTGTGTTTAATAAGTCTTTGAACTTCCAATTCTATGTCCAATAATAGGACTCTTAACAATTCAAAATTTATAAAAATCAATTGTTTTGCTAAATATAAAATTTTGATTTTATATCTAAAAAAACCATAAACTTTTACTTTTAAGGGAAATTTTCATAGATAGAAAAAATGTCAAATATTTACAGAAAATAGCAAAAAAAACATTGATAGATATTGATAGACTTCTATCAGCATCTATTAGTGATAGACCTTGTTAGACTTCTATTAGCGCCTATCACAACTATCTAAAAATTTTGCTATTTTATGTAAATAATTTTTCTTATTTTTCTATTTTTAAAATTCCCGTAATTTTAATTTGTGCATAGTAAAACGATATTTTTTTTTTAAAAAAAAAATATCACAGTTTAAGGACTAAATTTATAATTTTAAAAAGTTTAGATACCACATAAATACACAACCCAAAATTTAAGAAATAAATTATAATTCAACATTAATTTTAAACCTTCTCATCAATTTCAACTTATATATAATCTTTTATTAGATAATTTCAAAATGCATTTTCTTTCTACCACCTACGTGATTTATATTCCATACTTCCATGCAACGACAAGAATCTCCATTAAAGGTTTGGAGTTCATCTTTAACTCTAAATTCTATTTAGGAGAACTTGTCAATTTGAAATTCCTTTATTACTTTATCAATGAAACCAACATAATTATTAATTTGAACTACTTTATCAATATTGTTACTGTTAGTTTTCAAATAGGGTTGTTTTCAAATATAGAAATTTTTTATTGTCTACCAGCGATAGATGGCAATAGAAGTTTATCGTTAGATGGTAAAAAAAAATTTATATTTGTAATAGTTTGATATTTTTTCTGTTTATGATAATTTTTCTTTTAAATATAACAAAATGAGAAAAAATATTTACAAATATAACAAAATTGCACTGATAGACTATGGGCATGTTTGGGAGTGATTTTAAAATCGTCAAAATCACTTTTTTTCATTTTTAAAATCACTCAAAAACACACTTTTAATCACTCAAAGTTAATTTAGTTTTCAATTTTACACTTTTAAATGCAATTTTCAGTTTGCAAAATTAGTTTTGAAGGATTAAAAACATGGTTCATGATGATTTTGAAAATGACAAAAATGATTTTAGTCATTTTAAAATCACTCTGAAACATGTCCTACTATCCTATCACTATTTATCAATGATAGATAGTGACATTTTGCTATATTTAAAAATATTTCTAGTAGTTTTTCCATTTAACACAATTGCTTATATTAGTACACAATATTAATTACGAGGCCCCTTATTTCATATAAATGAATTGATGTAACTAGTTAAAGTATTAGGTCAAATCTATGGCAAACGTAAGATAAATCCGTTTCTAAAGATGAGAGAAGACTCGCCAAAAGAATCAAATGTTCTATATTCAAAGATATTCAAAAGCTTTCTTTTACAACTTTAAAGTGACTAAGAAAAAAATCAAACAATTAACTAATTAATTTTAAATATTAATTAATCTATATTAACAACTAAATTAAATATTAATTAAAATATACTAATTATCTTATAATTGTCTTCGTCGTGAATCTAATTCAATCTAAATGAGATGAAGTACTACTTTATGGATTTAACCAAGTACTCCTACAAAGTATTAGTCAATAGTCTTTTATATGTTTGTAAATTATTATTTTATGTTTAATCTGATCAGTTTAGTTTCTAAACTTTTATATTTATATCTAATAGGTCGAGCATTCAATATATATGTTTTTTCAAAAAAAATTAATTTATTAGTAAAATTAATTTTGTGTCTAATAAAGATATTAAAGCCTTGTTTAATAACATTTCTATTTCTGTTTCCCATTTCTTGCTTTTTTTTTTTAAGAACTAAAAATATGTTTGATAACTATTCTTTATTCTTCTTTATTAAAAAAAGAAAAACATAAACATAAATTTATTTAATAAATATTTCTTGTTTCTTTTTTTTATCCTTTTCAAACTTAAAAAAATTAGTTAAATAATATAATAATACATAACATGCATTAAAACGGTATAAAAGTACATTATCAAAAGTTTAAATTATCTAATACAAATAAGTTTTGATGCAAAACTAACAACTATAATAAAATTGTTTCTATCCTACTTGACAAATATATATATATATATATATTATATATATATATATATATATATATATATATTATTTTAAAGTTTAAAACTTTAAAATTAAAAGCTTTCGAGAAAAGAAATCAAAAGTAGAATGATATAGAAGTACACATATCGTAAAGTAAAGAAATGATCGAGGTTGTATACATTTAAACTATGAACTAATTAATATTTGTATCAATTTAAACTCTGAATTTTCATAGTTGTATCAATTCAGACCCACTTTCATATTTAATTTGAAAAATGTCATGCGAGACATTTGAATTTGTCTATTAAACTTCAAAATTTGTTATAAGTGAATCACTTAAGAACCTTTATTAGAGTATATTTAAAAATCGTTAATGCATTTGTTTCTTACACATGTGTTAGACTTCTTTAAATGACGATTCAACAAAATAGATTATTAGAATTGATGAATGGACAATACTAAAAAAAAAAAAATTAATTGAGACTCTAAATTGATTCGCTTGATTACCATACAAGTCTGTTTCTTTAAAAAATGGATAAACAAGAATAAAAAAGTAGAATATTATCAAATATACCTTAAACTTTCAGGTTAATATATAACAAATTTGTGAATTTTAAAAAAAATATCAAATATATCAAATACTTATTAAATACAAAATTAAAATTTTTGACACTTATTAGAGACACTTTTTAAATTTCGTCTAAGGACCATTATTAGACACGGTTAAAGTCTAGAGACCTATATTTGATAAAGACTTAAAGAGTACGTTTTATAATATAACCATTATTTCGTTTGTTAGAAGATTAGAATAATTTTTTTTTTTCAAGATCCATGCATTTTAAAGTTGAAACTATCACTAAGATGTGATATAAATCAAATAATTCTTGTAATTTAACCCTTATTTCGTTTGTTAAAAGATTAGAATAATTATTTTTTTTCAACATCCATGCATTTTAAAGTTGAAACTATCGCTAAGATCATGTGATATAAACCAAATAATACTGGTAATTTAACCATTATTTCGTTTGTAAGAAGATTAGAATAATTATTTTTTCCAACATCCATGCATTTTAGGGATCGTTTGTTTAGCAGGTATCCCAACATCTAGATTATCGTGTTTGTTTGATAATATTTTAAGATACCTTGATATCTCGATATTCCAGACATCTTAGGATGTCCTTATGGAGAGCATCTCAAGAGTTTTGGATGCTCTACTGAAACATGGATTTTCCAGATTTTTGAGTTGAGGGCATCCCCATTTTACATTTTTGTCCTTTTTTAAAAAAAAAAATTTACATATATAAATATTAATCTTTATTTATATTATATAATTAAAATAAATACTGTCAACCATATATATCATATTTTTTGTTATATTGAAATTATTATTATTTTTTAGCAGGATATTCAAATTCAAATTTAAATTTAAATTAATATTTATTTTATAAAAAATCTTAAATTATGATATATTATTTTGTTGAGAAAAATAACATATACAAATAATATAAATTGTATTAATTTAAAAAGAAATTCAAGTTGATAAAAGCAAATACGTTCTATAAGTTCAAATTATATCAAATTAATTATAAATTAACAAATAGTCGTAAGGGCATTCTAGAAACACATTACGTAAATTTAAAACATTCTCGAGTAGAATTCCTACAAAACAAGTACAGTTATCAAAATATTCTCAGATATCTGTAAAAATTGCTATAAAACAAATATGGTTATCTAAAGATGCTGAACATCTACAATTCTGTATATCTATAATTTCGGGTATCTAAGATTCTGATTATCTACATTCCCAAAAAATAAACGACCTCTTAAAGTTAAAACTATTGCTAAGATGTGATATAAACTAAATAATACTTGTAATTTAACAATTATTTTGTTTTTAAAAGATTAGAATAATTATTTTTTCCAAGATCCATGCATTTAGTCATTCAAAACATGAGTTCGATTCCCTCTTACAATAATGGTCCTAGACAGTCTCAATTAATCAGTTGAATTGTCTCTTTCATCATATATGTTGTAACTCCTGCTTCATGCTTGCAACTTTTTTTTATATTCATGAGTGAATCAGTTTACGTATACTTCGACTAATCTCAAGTGAAAACTAGCTTGATTCTACAATATTTGGGTGTCAAGAAAACTCGTAAAATATTAAAGATGTGTTTGGTTTAGCTTTTCAAGTGTTTAATTTTGAAAATAAGTCATTTTAGAAAAAAAATTAAAATGTTTGACAACCACTCAAAATAGCTTTTGAAACATTTTTAAAGTGCATTTTAAATATTTTTTATCAAAAGAGTTTAAATGTGTGTTTAGAATACATTTTCAAGTGTTTAACTTAAAAAATAAGTCATTTTTTTAAAAAAATTGAGTGTTTGTCAACTACTCAAAATAGATTTTGAATTGTATTTTAAACAATTTTTATCAAAATAGTTTAAATAAAAATGAGTTTTTTGAAAAATAATTTTTTCTCAAGTCAATCCAAACGGACCCTAAATAATAATTACATTTTTTTTTTCTAGTCAATCCAAATGGGCTTAAATTCTAGATAGATGGTTTCATGCTTGCAACTAAAAACAATACCTAATGAGGAAGTGAAAAGTTCTTCTCCTAATTCTAACTGTGTCCATATAGGAGCTTATCCATAACAAGATGATGTTTCAAAATGCAAGGCAATTGATTCCACCTTGTATCAAGGTTCAAAATATCGATGCACGGATATTTATCTATAAATTATTAAATTTATAAAATTTATTTAGATTAATAATTAAGTTATTTTTATTCTAAAACTAAGTTATGGATATTGCTATTAGTAGTCATATTCATATTAGACTATATATATATATATATATATATATATATATATATATTATGTTTTACGAGCATTTATAAAAGATGTTGGAGATATCTATGGATATTTAATATCGATATCGAACCCTTCAATTTATGGATATATCGACGGATGTATTGACATATCCACGGATATTTTTATCCTTGCCTTGTATAATAAGAGAAAAGACAGTTACAAAAGATAACAATCAAGCGTAAAGTATTAGAAGATATAGCACAATGTAAAAGAATTTGCAAATATACCAAAATGTAGATTTAGCTCTCAAAATCTATTAATGATATATTATATCACTAGTAGAAGTCTATTAGCGATAGAGTCTATCACTAATTAATTATCGCTGATAGACTTTGTTATATTTGCAATTCTTTAAATATCTTGCTATACACTTAATTATTATTCCTAAAAGTGCTACTCATTGTAATTATCCTAAAAAAAATACTTTAGTAATGGGCGAAATTTAATCCATTGGTAAAATTTGAGCATGAACATCGGCATAAACTTTGCCAAGTCCCATCAGAAAAATCATAACGAATTAAAATTTTATGATACCATAAACGTGTTGTGAAGAAGAAGATAAGAATATTTTCTCTAACTAAAAAGATGAGATACATATCAAATTTAGGGTCTGTTTGGATTGACTTGAGAAAAAAATGTTTTTCAAAAAACTCATTTTTATTTAAACTCTTTTGATAAAAACTGTTTAAAATACACTTCAAAATCTATTTTGAGTGGTTACCAAATACTTCATTTTTTTTAAATGACTTATTTTTTAAATTAAACATTTAAAAATGTATTCCAAATTGGTGCGTTTTTCTGTGCGATCAGTCGAGGTGTGCGTAAGCTGGCCCGAACACTCACGAATATAAAAAATTTTAAAAAATAAAAATAAAAAATTCCAAACACACCCTTAAATAAATAAATGGGAAATTGTTGTGTATAGAAAAAAAAAAACAAAACTAATTACACATATAGAAAAAAAAAAGTGAGAAATAAAAAAATATGGAGTGCACTTCTTTCTATATGTGTAATTAGTTTTGTTTTTTTTCTATTTGTGAAAAGACCACTAAATAAAAACTACCTCTCACTGAAAATAACAAATATGCATATCTAATTTCTATATGATGCTGTAATGACAATTTATCATACAGTTAAAACAATTATGTAAAGGTAAACATTACAGAGAACTTATATATGTTTTCTTTTAAATCACCATCATTTCAAAAGTTTCAACTAATTGATCATAGTATAATTTAACATTATATCAATACTATTTTAACAATCCCTCTCGATCATTTACAGGTTTGAAAATTTGTATAAGATCGAATAAATAGAAATAAATATTATTTAAGTAAATGAAAACAATATTCATAGTATTAAATTTCTGTCAACATGTCGATATTTCCACATTTTCATGGGTTAGACATTGACATGAGGTATGAATCAATATTTCCATTATATCGTAGAAAAATCCATGAAACACAAAAAAATAAACATCAAAATGCCAGTAATATAAATATAATATAAGTAATAGATATTTTAACTTATTTGAAAATCATAAAATGTATCTCTACTAATTTAAATTTATTTTTTGAATTTTTTATTTTTATAATTTTTTTTAGAAATATCCATTGAAATTGACATTTTATCGATATTTTCATCGAATTTTTTTGTAAAATTAAGATTTCGATATTTCCGTCGACATCAACATTTTAAACCTTACATATATTACAAGAGTTTAATTACATATATCTTTCTCTGGTACCATGTTAAACTGCCAATCATATACAAAATTTAGGACTTCAAACATCATGGTCAATCGTCACTCCTTACAATAGTCCTATTTCAATAAATTCCTCAACAATAGTTTCTTTTCTAAATTTTTCAAGTTCGAGAGTATTTAATAATCATGAACATTACATAATATTTAGGTGTTCTATAGGCTGCATCTATCTTTGTGCGATCTAGGGAGCTGTCTAATAAAAATTGCCACATGACAATTTTATTTTTTTAAAAAAAAATAAGTTTTTTTTTTACCTGTTTTAAAAAAATGAGAGTATGAGAATTAAGTGAAGCATAATAATTACCGTTAAAGAAATACCATACATGTCTCTTTCTAACGTGCGTGTTCATATGTCTATGTTTTTTTTTTGTCATATGTCCCTATTTTTCTTTTCTTTTTCTTTTTCTTTTTTTTTTTTTAATTTTTTGAGAGGCCTTTATAAGGCTTTGTTTGCCCATTACAATTCTCCACATCATCTTCCAATTCTTTCAAGCTATCACTCTCATTTGCTTTAATTATTTCACCAAAATCTCAAGGCTTTGTGAATAATTCATTTCCAATGGCTGCCGAAGGACAACAAGCATTTCCCCCTCAACACCAACCAACCCAGCCTGGAAAAGAGTACATCATGAACCCTAGACCTCAGTTTTCCAGCCCTCATTACAAACCCTCCAACAAGCTTGAGGGGAAGGTGGCCCTTATTACCGGCGGTGACTCAGGGATCGGTCGATCGGTGGCATATTGCTTCGCGCTCGAGGGGGCGACTGTTGCATTCACGTATGTAAAGGACCAAGAGGACAGGGATGCTCATGATACGCTTGAAATCCTCCAGGACTGTCAGACCGTGGACGGCAAGCAACCAGTGGCAATGGCAGTGTCAGCGGATTTGGGATTTGAAAAAGAATGCAAGAGGGTGGTGGAGGAGGTCGTGGCAGCTTTCGGTCGGATCGATATTTTGGTCAACGGCGCTGCCGAGCAATACATGGGGACGATTGAGGATATTGATGAGCAGAGGCTTGAGAGAGTGTTTAGAACCAACATATTCTCTCAATTCTTCATGATCAGGTACAATGAGACAAAGTTTTTGAACTATTCAAATGATTGCAACTATTGAGCTTTTACTTTAACGTCGCATTGTGAATTTGGTTTAATCTTCCTCAAATTCATTTAATCTATAGTTTTAAATTTAAAAAGAGCAATACATGGTTGTTCGTCCGGCTACACTCATCTTCATACATTTTTTCAATCATAAAAACAAAAAATCATTTTTAAAAAAAAAAAATAAAAATTTGTCATATGACAGCTCGTGATTGAGTCTTTAAGTGGGATGCACAAAGATGGATGCAGCCCGAAATGCATTCAAATATTTTTCATTTGAGAAAAACAAAATTGTCATGGTTTTTAAATTTTGACTACACCCAAATAAATCTTATTTCTTTCTTCTTTAACAAAATAGATCTAGGAATCAATAGCATACTTTAAAAAGAAAATTTCTAATCAAACTTTCTTTTATCTTTTTCATAACTATTCTTTGCCAAATTTCGTTATTCTACGAAAATGTAAAATAGGTTGAACAAAATTTACCCATTCGTCTTTGTGCGACTCGTTTATTTTATAATTCATGTCAACTTATCACTTGTTTCAGACTACGCTATTTAGAGAATAAAAGAAGAATCGATATAAAAAGAATAATCATTTGATTTAACCTAAATGCACATATATTTTTCTTGTTTGGCAAAAAGGCATGCAATAAAGCACATGAAGGAAGGCAGTGCAATCATCAACACAACTTCAGTGAATGCATACCAAGGCCACCTTAAACTATTGGACTATACTGCTACTAAAGGTGCTATTGTTGGTTTCACTAGAGCTCTAGCTCTTCAGCTAGTCAGTAGAGGGATTCGAGTCAATGCTGTCGCCCCGGGGCCGATATGGACGCCATTGATCCCCGCGTCATTTTCTGATGAAGATATCGTAGTCTTTGGGAATGAAGTTCCAATGAAACGAGCCGGTCAGCCGATCGAGGTTGCTCCGTCGTATGTATTCTTGGCTTGCAACTATTGTTCTTCTTACTTCACTGGCCAGGTCCTCCACCCCAATGGTAATTATCAATCCATACAAATTAAACTTTCTCTATTATATATTTATCTTTCTATCTTCTATTTTCTTCTTCTAACCTTTGTTTCTCTTCATATATATATATATATATTATTAAATGATATAATGTTAAATTTATCTTCACCCATCAATTTAAATTTTTGGTTCAAATGGGTGATTTAACATGGCATCAGAGCATGAGGTCATCACTGTTATTTTCTTCTCAATTAATATTGATTTTCACTTGTTGGGTCTTCAGTATATTTCAATATTAATTTTTTTTTACCCATCAACATAAGCTTTTGAGTCAATCTTCTTAGAAAAAAAAAATCACTCATAATTTACCTTCCTCTCTATAAAATGTTGGACAATTGCAAATATAGAAATCAGATTCAAAGTATTAGCATATATAGCAACATTTTTAAAAAATTGCAAATATAGCAAATTCTATTTGTGATAGATTTCTAACGCTGATATACTTTTATGCTCTAGGTGGTCTATCACTGATAGACCATATGAGTCTATCAGCGGTAGAAGTTTATCATTGATATACTTTGCTATATTTGTAATTTTTTTAAAATATTGCAATACATTTGGTTATTATATCCCTAAAATTGTTATTCATTACTTAAATTTTTAAAAATATTTTTTAAAACATTTTAACCAAAAAATTGGTAACTAAATTATAATTTTGATTATCAAATATAATTAATGACCTTCAGATTTTGACATAGTATTTTGTTTGAATTTGTATGCAGGTGGTTCAATTGTGAATGCTTAAGGTCTTTCTTGGTGGGATCTTCATAAAGTTCTTGTAGCCAACAAAAATAAATAAATAAATAATTATCTCCTGTAATAATTATGATAATACTAGTAAACAAAAGCAGGGGAAAAGGAGTGTTGTGTGTATTTTTATCTTTTATTTTAATTTTATGTAAGTTTGTCTATGAGTGCTTCTAAATAAAAATTAATATATATTTTTTCTTTTAAGCCTCTTCCCTAGTGAGAGATATGAAAGAAGCTTTTTCTTTTTTTGGGTTAATACATTTTCTTTTCAAGAAAGAGAATAAAATAAAAAGTAATCATTTCTAAAATTTAAAGAAAAATTACTCTAAACAAAAAAAAAAACAAACAAACAAACTATTTACAAATATATAAAATTTTCACTATCTATCCGCGATAGGTCCCGCGGTCTAGCGCTCAAACAATAGAATTCTATCTCGGTCTATTACTAATAGACAGTGAAATTTTTCTATATTTGTAAATAGTTTGACTCATTGTTCTATATTTGAAAACCCTCAAATTTTAATTTCATTAAAATTAACTTTTGTTCTTGAAATCAAAATCTATGTTAATGTTTGGTAAATTTAAATTTAAACATAAAAAAGCAAGGAACTATATTTGGTAAATTTAAACTATGTTGGTTGTGACTTACGCATAATGACCAAGTTAGGCATATTGTTTTAATTGTTTATAGTTTTTATAGTTTAAATTATAAATTTTATGTTTTTTGAGTAATTATTTTAAAAGACAAAATTGCTAGAAATATTTTCAAATATAACAAAATGTCACTGTTTATCACTAATAGACAATGATAGATGATAGTAACATCAATGTCTATTAGTAGTAAACTTATTTATATATGATACCATATTAAATACCATGGAATTTCATCTCAAAACCAATTGATAATGAGCGCAGTAATGCATCTATCTTATAAAGATTTTGAGGTTCGAGCTCTAATATGAAGAAAGTTATTTCCTTACATTCCTATTTTTTGT
This sequence comes from Lagenaria siceraria, assembly GCA_002890555.2. Lineage (NCBI taxonomy): Eukaryota > Viridiplantae > Streptophyta > Magnoliopsida > Cucurbitales > Cucurbitaceae > Lagenaria > Lagenaria siceraria. Next base: position 1,182,531 of record CM016492.1, on the reverse strand, counting down.
TTTTCACGCCCCCTAGCAAATTACTAAATTTGATGGGAACAATTTTTTTTTAACAATATATACGATGAGAGATCTAACCTTTGACCTCAAGATTGATAGTACATATTGGTGCCAGCCGAGCTACGCTCATTTTGGCAATGGGAGCATATCTAAAGTATATAAGTAAAAAATAGAAATGGAACCATGAAAAATTACTTTTAGGTAGTTTTTTTAATTCAATCCAATCTTAGGAACAGTTTTTTTTTCAAAATTTGAAAATATAAGAAATGGAATTAATTATCAAACAAATATAAAAAACATAAGAGGTTTATTAAACACAATTAAAGTTTAGACATTTATTAGACACACTCCATGGATTGAATCCACAACTCCTTAGTCTTTTGGCTTTTTTAGATGTTTCACTACCACTAGGTCAACCCAGGATGGTTAACCATAAAGATTATTTATAAAGTTTTATCAAAACATAAGAACTAAATTCTAACTTTTAGAATTATAGGAACTAAACTCTAACTTAGTATAAATTATAGGACCAAATTTACAATTTAACCTCCTTTTTTAGTCGTCTTTCAACGTCTTGTTATGTCTATTTCTTTATCATTAATGACATTGCCTTGGATACTTCAAATTATACACTCTTTTTCTGTCACATGTCCCTATTCCAATAGCCTTTATAAGGCTTTGTTTGCTCATTACAAGTTCTCCACATCTTCCAATTATTTGTACGAGTTCTCTCTCTCATTTACTTTAATTATTTCACCAAAAATCTCAAGGCTTTGTGAATAATTCACTTCCAAAATGGCTACCAAAGGACAACAATTTCCCCCTCAACACCAACCAATCCAGCCAGGAAAAGAGTACATAATAGATGCTCATGGTGGGAGCAATTGTTGCATTTACGTATGTGAAGGGCCCAGAGGACATGGATGCTCATGACTCGCTTGAAATCCTCCGAGAGTGTCAGATCGCGGAAGGCAACCAGCCAGTGGCAATCGCGGTGGCTGCCAATTTGGGATTTGAAAAGGAATGCACAAGGGTGGTGGAGGAAGTCGTGGCGGCTTTTGATCGGATCGATATTTTGGTCAATGGCGTCGCCGAGCAGCACACAGGAATGATAGAGGAGATTGATGAGCAGAGGCTTGAAAGAGTGTTTAGAACCAACATATTCTCTCAATTTTTCATGGTCAAGTAACAAAATAAACTTCGTATCATCATTAATTATCTATTTTTTTTCCTTTCTTATTTGGCAATAAGGCATGCACTAAAGCACATGAAGGAAGGTAGTGCAATCATCAACACAACTTCAGCGAATGCATACAAAGGCCACATTCAACTATTGGACTATAGTGCTACTAAAGGTGCCATTGTTTCTTTCACTAGAACAGAGGGATTCGAGTCAACGGTGTTGCCCCGGGGCTGATATGGATGCCATTGATCCCATCAACATTTGATAACGAAGATATCGAGAACTTTGGGAGTGATGTTCTGATGAAACGATTCGGCCAACCAATTGAGGTTGCTCCGTCGTATGTTTTCTTGACTTGCAACCATTGTTCTTCTTATTTCATTGGCCAAGTCCTCCACCCCAACGGTAACCATTCATACAAACAACTATAAGCGAATGTCGTTCGAGAGTGATTCTAGAATAGTTAAAATCACTTTTGTCATTTTTAAAATCATTGTGAAAATATGCTTCTATAATCATTCAAAATCAACTTTGATGAAATGAAAATTGCATTTAAAAATATTAAATTAATTTTAGAGGATTAAAAGCGTGTTTCATAGTGATTTTAAATATATTCTCAATAATATATATATTTTTTATCTTCTATTTTCTTCTTATAAACTTTCTTTCCCTTGATTTTTATGTTTTTTTCCTAAATTTTTTTCTCTGAAATTTCTAGTTTTCTATTACTTTTCTTTCTCTTTACATATTCTTGCACTATATTCAAATTTTTATCCATTTAAAATTTATCTATATAATTTTCTTCTTTCTTTTTTTATTCTACTAATTTAATCTTACTCTTAACTTGCTTTCAAAAAGGAAAAAAAATTCATACTCTTGACATATCTCTATAAAATGTTTCTTTCTCACTAACTTTTCTTTCTCTAAAATTTATTTCTCCTTAAAATTCATTTCACATTTTATTTCAAATTTTTCTTCTTTGTTTTATTTTTGAGATATATATGAAAGAGGGGGAAGATTTCACTCAAAGGAAAAGAAGAAATGGGTTTTAATTTTAGTTTTAAACTGTCATTATAGTCTCATTAAATTAGATCTTTAATGTCGGTTTTATGTTAGTTTAAAACCGACATTAAAGATCCGGGTTTCTTTTCCACCGAAACTGATATTGTACATCTATACCTATTTATTTCAACCGACATCAAAAGCCTAATTTCTTCAAGTGCTCAGTCAAAATAAATTATATCTATATTACATATCTCTCTCTCTAAAATTTCACTTTATAAAATGTTTTTCTTTTTCTTCAACTTTTTTTTCTCTCTAAATTTAATATTTCTCTCTCTCTCTTTTCTTTTTTTTCTCTATGTAACTTTCTCCCTCCTCCAATATTTTCCATCCAATTCTCTCTATTGATAATTACGTGTGGTAAATTTTTTAAAAAGATGATAATTGTGCATGGTAAAATTATCTTTCATGCAATAAAAAAACATTTTAAGAATCTTATTCAAATCTAAAATACATATATCTTTTGAGAAATTACTATAAATAGAAAAAATATCAAACTATTTACAAATATAGAAAAACTTTTATTGTCTATAGCGATAGACACGGAATAAAATTTTATCACTTAAGCAATAAAGATCGTTGATAGGCAATAAAATTTTTCTATATTTATAAATAGTTTGACTCATTATATTTTTCTATACAATCCTAATTAAAATATCATTTACTTTAGGGGTAAAAAAAAATCAAGTAATGGAAAAAATCGTCTAAACCAATTGAAACTGTTATCGCAACTTTTATTGCTCAAGTGATAGAATTCTATCGCGGTCAATCGCTGATAGATATAAAAAAAATTTCTATATTTGTAAATAGTTTGATATTTTTTCTGTTTATCATAATTTCTCTTTTAATTAAGTAATATTCAGAAAACTCCGGTTATTTGCATCTTTTTTTTTTTACACGTGAAAGTAGGATTTTTTTTCTCCTTTTTTGGTTATTTGATTTGTCATTACGTAAAAAATATGTAACATAAGTCAGTTTGATCGGTTGGCTCAATTTGTCTACTTATATAGTTTGTTCACCCCTAATTAAATTTATAACATCCTCAACTTTCAATCTTATTATCTAATAGGCCTACAAATTTCTAACAAGTTAGATATTTTTCAAAATGAATTTTACTAAAATATCATAAAATTCAATTATGTATATAATAGATCAGTAAACTTTAATACGAGTATGTTAGTTCAAGTATCAAAAATACAAAAATATATATTCACATCTAACATCATGATCCTAGGACAATAATTAATATATTAAATGACTCTCTTTGAAACATACGTGTCTTTATATTCTTTCTCCATCACATTCTACGTGTCTATTATAAGAGATGACATGGACACTTTGTACACTCTCTTCTGCCAACACATATCCCACGTGGCAATCTCTCCCAACACCCTTCATAAACCCTCTCTGTATTTAATCTCTCATCATCTTCTTCTTAATTTTATTTGCAAAAGCTAAAGCTTTTTCATTAGTTAGCTCCAATGGCTACCGAAGGGCAAACGTTTCCACCCCAAAAGCAACCAACCCAACCAGGGAAAGAGCATGTCATGGACCCTTCTCCTCAATTTACAAGCTCCCAATACAAGCCCTCCAACAAGCTTCTCGGCAAGGTGGCGCTGGTGACGGGCGGCGACTCGGGCATCGGTCGAGCAGTGTGTCATTGCTTCGCACTCGAGGGCGCCACCGTCGCGTTCACCTACATGAAGAAGCAAGAGGAGAAGGATGCTCGAGATGTGCTCGAGATTCTTAGGGAGTGTCAGGCACCCGACGCCAAGCAACCGATTGCGGTCGGTGCAGATTTAGGGTTCGACGATGGTTGCAAGCGTGTGGTTGATGATGTCGTCGCGGCCTATGGCCGGATTGATATTTTGGTTAACGCTGCGGCGGAGCAACACAAGACAAACTCTGTGGAAGAGATTGATGAGCAGAGGCTTGAGAGAGTTTTTAGAACTAATATATTCTCTCAATTCTTCATGGTCAGGTAAGAAAAATTGATTTTTTTTTAATAGCTAAATTGTAAATTAAAATTTAGTAATTTTTATATTAGGTTGACGTGGCCGCATGCATACTAATTAAACTAGGAAAGTCATAGTTGAATTTTACACTACTAATATTAGTCTTTAATATGACTAAAAATTACTTTTTTTCATTTTTAAAATTGGCTTAAAATATGTTTTTAATTTTTTGAAACTAATTTTGATAATTGAAAATTGTATTTAAAAATATAAAATTAAAAATTAAATTAAGTTTGAAGGATTAAAGTAATTGTATTTAAAAATATAAAATTAAAAATTAAATTAAGTTTGAAGGATTAAAGTGTGTTTTTGAGTTGTTTTTAAAATGACATAAAATCGCTCTCAATTATGCCCTAAAATATTAAACCAACCACCAATTTGAACTTTAGATATTTTTTCTTCTAAAGTTTTATTGAGTTTTGGAAATTAACATATACTTTGTACTTTTTAATATTTAGGATTTAAATGTCTTAATATGTTTTTCTTGCCAATTTTGTATAGAAATAAAAATCTATGGCAAAATCTATAAAACAAAAGAATAATTTACTATTATAGTAATAATGCATATGAGGATACACTCATTTTTAATCTATATGTATCCATCCACCCTAAAAGAATTAAAACATTTCAATAACCAACCACAAAAAGAATTAAAATATTTAAAAAATATATATGCAAGAAGAATTTTCCCAACGATAAATTATGATTAGAAAATTGCTTGGGATTAGAAAATTGCTTGGGATGCACAAAGATCGGTGTTATATAAACAATTTGCTAGGATGCATAAAGATCGGTGTTATATCTTTGGTGCATCCCAAGATATCCTTATCTTTATGCATTATTCCACCCTCCCCACACGATCTAAGAAAAAAAAAACATTTCAAAAAACACCCTCATTTCCCCAAAAAAGTATTAAAATATTACAAAAATGTTACAATTTGCCCAACAATAAATTTTAATGAATAATTGATAGAATACACAAAGATAGGTGTTACTTGAAATAATTGATAGAATACACAAAGATAATTGATAGAATACACAAAGATAGGTGTTACTTGAAATTCACTATTTTTATATCAGGCATGCACTGAAGCACATGAAGGAAGGAAGTTCAATCATCAACACAACCTCAGTAGTCGCCTACAAAGGTAGCCCTCTACTGCTAGATTACTCGGCAACGAAAGGCGCCATCGTTGCCTTTACTCGAGGTCTTGCCCTTCAGTTGGCAAACAAAGGGATAAGAGTGAACGGAGTTGCGCCAGGTCCGATATGGACACCATTGATCCCTGCTTCTTTTGATAATAAAGAGATCGTAAGCTTCGGGTCTGAAGTTCCAATGAAGCGAGCAGGGCAACCGATTGAGGTTGCTCCGTCGTATGTGTTCCTTGCCTGCAACCACTGTTCTTCCTACTTCACCGGCCAAATCCTCCATCCTAACGGTCAGTTTCTATTGCAAACAACAAACTACAAATCTTTCGACCTTTATATTCTATTTTGTTCTTCTCAATTATTCTTATATCGTTTATAAATTCAGATTTTAAAAAGATTTGAAATTAAAAATCGGTTATAATATTCTTTTTTTTTTATTTTGGGCCAATATCAATTTAGGTTAAATTGTGAATTATATTGATTGTGATGAAGACCTCTAAGTTCACATCTTTGGTGGGATGCGATGACCAGCCACAAAAAAAAACAAGATGTAACAATTAAATGATATGAAGAAGAAAAATAAATGAAATAATTGAATAATAGAGTCACATCAATTAGTCAAGCATAATCCCCAATAAGGAGCAATGATTTAATCTCAAACTTTATTCTTTGTTTGACCCAAGAAATTTTGTTTGACTCAAGAAGTTGGCGAGTCTAACTATTAAAAATATCAACTTTATACATTAATTTTATATCTTAGCTTAACAACTACTATGGATCCTAAGAGTTTACAACTTCTTAGACTTCATAACTTTTTATCTCTCACTATTTTACTTTTTACCCTAAACATCCCCTCACACAAAAAAAAAAAGTGTCACGTGGTAAATTTCTATTAGAGATTAGTCGGGGCTGCACAAAAGAGGTCCGAGTTGTAACTAAGTTTTTTCCAAAAATATTTATGAGCTACGAACTAAACATTACATAAAAATAATAATAATAATAATAATAATAATAAAGGAGATTATGTTAAAATTTTACTAGTAAAGAAATAAAAAATAAATAAAAAGTAAAGGCAAGAATTGTAGTTGGCAAATAATAAACTGAAATCTTCAATTTATCATATGAGCTATGAATTTTGAAATGATAGCTTCGTTTTTTTATATGAATTTTTTTGTGTGTATGAATATGCAGGTGGGACTATTGTGAATGGGTAAAATGATCTGAATGAGGGTGGAGTCGTTCCTAAAGTTACAACTTTGATACCTTCTTTACAAAAAGGTTGTTTGTGTGTGCTTTGTTCATAATATGTGTTTAAATTTTTTACTTCTTTTTCTTTTGTTTTTCTAAAATGCAAGTGTGTCTATGTTTGCATTTGAATAAAGTTGACAGGCTTGTAAAAAACAAAAATTCCTATCACTTTCGTATAGTGAAAAACTATATCGTTTCGTAACGTGGGATTTTCATGGTCGTTTTTGTCACGCCACACTTCAGGTTAACCTCATCTTTCATCTTTCTTGTTTTGTACGGAGCTTGCGGATGGGTGTCGTTCCAGGTATTAGATCAATTTGGAAATTCAATCTCCCTATCAGGTGGTGAAATACATTTGGAAACTCTTGCACCATGGGTATCTCTTCGAGCTTCGGTTTACTAGCCTATGTATCCACAACATTGGGTGCCTCCTCCGGCCGCCTCTTGTTGTGTCATTGCAAAAATCTTCCCCTGGGTGCGGGGGTCGGTCTGCTGGTCCCTTCGCCACTAGTAGTTGCATGCTTTGGCTGTTGGTCTACTCTCTAAGAAGAGAGATGCTCTCTGTAAAACATTGCCCTCCTATTGTAGTCGAGGACATTCTCTACGGAAGTGAGACATGCTTGACCATGATTATAACAAATTTAAGCTCCCCCACAAACATTACTTGCCACATTTTGAACAGGTAAACCTGAGTCTGGTTAAGAGTTGAAGTCAACAGATCATTGAAGCAATACAAGCTAAAGAAATTATATTTTTAAATTGGGTCCATAATGTTACCTGGAAATCTAACTTGAGAAATACAAAGTTAAAAATATAGGGAAAAAAAATTCTTTCTCAGTATCTATTCTTTCCCTCTATATGAAGATTCATGCTAGTGAAAGAAAAATTTGCTAACAGAACTAAAATTGCAAAAAAAAAAAAAAAAAAAAAAAAAAAAAAAAAAAAAAAAAAAAAAAAATATCAATTTTTGTCTTTTAGAAACCAAAAACTAAAAAAAAAAATAGTGTGGTTTGTATGTTCTAAAAATATAAAACCAAAAATCTTAAAGAGAAGGAAAGGATTACCAATCTTTAGAAATATATAATATAAAATTGGTGTTAACAACCAAAATGTACACACAAAAAAACAAAAAAAAAAAACATATCATGAACATACTTCTATCACACACATTCTGTCTTTGCTTTCTTTGGTCTGAAATGTTAGAAAGGCCAAAAGAGAGAGAGAAAAACAACTTACCAAACAAAATTGTTGCATAAATTAATCATTAAATAATTGTTTCATTTCGGTTTCAAAAATTTAGAATTTGTACTTTTAATCTCGTACTTTTCATCTTATACTCACTTTCGAGTTTTGTTTCGGTTTAAGAATTTAGAATTTGTACTTTTAATCTCGTACTTTTACTCACTTTCCATCTTTTGAGTTAAGGCACATCAATTAATTTGAGTTTGAGTTTTGATAGATTTCTTTATTAGTTTGAGTTTTGATAGAATTCTTTATTATTGATCCCAAGCTACCATATTATGATACTTGAAAGTAAATAGTTTGAGTTGGGCTAGCTATTTTAGTAGATCAGATTTGTAAGGTGGAAGTTTAGATTTGTAGATTTGTAAGGTGGAAGTTTGAGAGTCTTTTGTAATCTCTATCATAATAGAACATGCAATTGCAGAAGATTGTACGTGTAGTTCTGAGTTTGGGGGTGAACCAGCATAATAAAACATGCAATTGCAGAAGACATCCTGAGTATGAGGTGAACCAGTATATTTTTTAATAGTTTTTTCTTTTTTTTTCTAACAATTAATTGTTTATTTGGTTCTAATCCGTAAAGTGCTAATTTGTGATATAATCTAGTTTATTCTAAAATTATTTATATCTCATCAACCACCACCGAAGTAATTTGTCCAAATTTTCATTATATTTAGCCAAAAGAACAAATAATATATCAACATTTTTCATATGCTCATAAAAACAACAAATATAATGCATAAAACCCAAAAAAAAAAAAAAAAAAGCCTTTTGCAAGCAAGAGAAGAACTCAACCAAGACCAAGAAAAAGATAATCAAAATAACAAAGCTAAAACAAACATCCCTAACAATGCAACCATCACACCAATGTGGCCACCCCCAGCAACAACCGAAGACGATGATCCACCACTCTTATAGTTCCCAGTCGACGTGTTGGTGCTAAGAACGACGACGACCCAATTATTGTCGATCGTCCCGACCCCAGCACTGGTATAGTTCTGGTCATTGATGTACTCGGCATCGATGGAATTGGTGTAGTTACTGGCAACGGATACGGGTTCGAGCTGAGGGATGCAAGCGGGGAGAATGATGCCATCAACAGACGAGTCGAAGGCTATGTGACACTTTTTCAAGAGCTTAGGGTAATCTGCAAGCTTACTTTCAGAGCTGATTTCTTTGTTGAAATTATCTGCACTTGAACAAGGCTCATCTCTTAGCTTATAAGCAAGTCTACTAGCCAAACAAGCTGCATTTTTGTTATAAGAAAGCTCTGATAGATTCTTCGATTGCCTGTATTTGTTGATGGCGTTTAGAATCTCTTCATCTTTCACTGCATACAACAAAAGTAGCCATGTCGGGGTATTGGTTACGTTCTATTGTTGGTTTCAAAGAAATAAAATGTCGATATCGAGGGATATTAAGAACAAAAGAAGGAAAAGAGAAACAAAATGTAAATTACTTAGGCCCTGTTTAGTAACAATTTTTTTTTTTGAAAAGTAAGTCTATAAACACTCCTTTTATCTCTAAATTTCTTGATTTGTTATTTACTTTTTACCAATGTTCTAAAAAATCAAGTCCAAATTTAAAAACTAATTAAAAAAAAGTAGTTTTTAAAAACTTGGTTTTATTTTTAAAATTTGGCTAATAATTCAACAGTTGTACTCAAGAAGATGTAAATTATTGTAAGAAATTGAGAAGAAATAGACTTAATTTTCAAAAACGAAAAACGAAAAACGAAATGGTTACCAAACAGAGTCTTAATCTTTTATGCATGCTTCAACACTCTCGTTTATAATGATGAAAATATATTGATAACACGGCACATTCATATGATTGACAAAAGAATAGCAAATAAGATGGTCATAAGTGAATGTTTCAACTACCAAATTGAGTTTAACTTAATGGTAACTGAAATTGTGTTCCTCTCTAGAGGTCGAAGTTTTAATGTCCCATCCCTGAAATTACTATACACTAAAAAAAAAAAAGTGTGTTTCAATTGCCAATTCGAGTCATTCAATAGATAAGACACCAAAATTACTACCTCAAAAGTTCATGAACTAAAAAAAATGAAGATTAAATTGAAGCGATCGGTATATTAAATAAAATGAATTTTACGTTTAGAAGTGTGATTTAACACAATCGTCCTAAAATACACATCAACATCAATTTTCCAAACTAAACAAATGAAAATTTTGACGTAAGAGATGCATCGAGGAACATTGAAAAGAAACTAATCATGAAAATTATAACAGAAAAAAAAACATAAATTGTTTGGATGAAAAATGAATAAAAAAAATTAAGATTTTCTTTGAAAATTTCATGAGAGAGAGAGAGATAAAATACCATCACAAAGAACAGCATTGGGCAGAAGGAGGAAGATGGAGATCACAACAAAGAAGAATAAAGTGAACAATCTAAAGAGAGAGGCCATCAAATTTGTTGGTAACAATGAACAAATTAAACTCCCAACCCAAAGCAATAAAAAGAGAAGAGAAAAAAAAAATAAAATAAAATAAAGCTAAATATTATATAATAATTTGCATTATCTACTTTTAAAATATTTAATTATCTTTGTCCTTTAATGGGGTTTTGCCTTGCTATGGAAGTTGGGTTTTAGATACCATACCCTTCTTCACACGTTTCATTAAAATAATAATAATTTTGACAAACGGCAAAAACCACTAATAAAATATAGTAGTAGTTGCAATTATACCCTCACACCGTTAAAATTGGACCCTCAAACTTATATCAGTGTAGAAATTATACAACAGGGTTTAATTTTTTTTATCATTTAGAGGTCTAATTTCTAAAACTAAATTCCGTTTGATCAGGGTTCAGTTTAAAAACTTGTATAAGTTTGAGGGTGTAATTGCAGGTTTGCAACTATACCATCATATTTTAAGGGTGATTTTTGTAATTTATCGTAATAATAATAATCTTCACATTTGGAGGTCATTGATCTTTCTTGGAAAGAATGTGTCCTATGTTTAATCATTTAAGCAAAGGAATGAATAGCTATACAAAAAGCATATTTTTGGCTGTAAAAGTAAAGTTTTGATGTCCTCAAACCAAGGCTTGGAATCATAGCTTTCAACTTTTTGGCTTTCTTGCAACTAACACCAAACATATAAAGTCATATGATCAATATTTTGAATTTTTGTTGAGTTTTGGAATAATTTTTTTCAACAAAGTTAATGTTAAAGACAACTATTTTCTTTATCCACTTATTTATATATTTAAATATTTTATAGAGAAATTACTATAAACTGAGAAAATATTAAATTATTTACAAATATAGAAAAGTTTTACTGTCTATCAGCGATAGACCGCGATAGAATTCTATCACTTGAGAGATAGACTTCTATCGCTATCTATTGTTCAAGAGATAGAATTCTATCGCGGTCTATCGCTGATAGACAGTAAAACTTTTCTATATTTGTAAATAGTTTGACTCATTTTTTTATATTTGAAAATAATCCTATTTTATATTGTATTATTATCATATTTTGCAAATCCTTGCTGTATAAAGGTTTAAAATCCTACTTTTTGTGTTACAAATAAAGTGTTAAATAATTTTATACATGTTAGATCGATTAGGGTAATTGTTTTAAATGACAAAATTACTGAAAATATTTTTAAATAAAGTAAAATGTCATTGTCTATTATTGATAGATGATATAGTAGTTTATCACTGTCTATCACTGTCTATCACTAATAGACGATGACATTATACTATATTTATAAATAAGTTGGTTTATTTTGCTATATTTGAAAATAGTCCTATTGATTCTTAATTATTATTTTTTAAAAAAATTAGTTACTCTACAATTGACCATTGGTGGGCATCTAAATAATATAGTTTAAAGTGGTCAAACCTAAAAATTTGTTACCGTCAATAAACTAGTTTAATTTCATACATTATAATAAATATTTAATTAAAGTTTTTTTTTTAATTTTTTTTAATTAAAGTTATATCTTAAAAGATTGCTTATTTATTATTCAAAACTATTAGAATTTTAATTTCTTCTTTTATAAGTTATAAATTAAGATAAAGAATTAAATTTTAGAACTAATTTATAGAAATAATTAAAACATATAATTAAATCATCTCACATTTCCATATAAATTTCATAAATAAATTTTTTTTAGTACAATAGAAACAGAGACTCGAACCACAAACTTGGTATCGAGTTGAGCTATGTATTTTTTTTTTTTTGGCAAAAATAAAATCTTTAATCAAAATTTTTTCCGCTCACATATATAATTTTTTCATGCTTAGATGTAAATTTCATAAATAAGCCCTATAAAAAAAATTAAAACTTTAGTAGTTGAAATTTTTTTACAAACAAATATATAAAGAAGAATGAAATTAATTATCATTTAATTATTGGGTATTAAAACTTCTAAAATTTCAAATAGAATTGTAACCTATTTCTTTTATCTGATTATTGCTCTAATAAAATTCGTCACTCAATTTCAGACCAAATAATTTTAACCATTTCTAACTGAATGTATAGCAGTGGTAGCACGGATCGAACACAAGAAACCGAAGAGTCTCCAAATTAACTGGTTTACAATTCTAAGTAATCGAAGGGAGTGGGAATTTGAAGTTGATTGTTTGTAAGAAAATTAAAATGCGTAAAAGAAAACCAAACAAGTAAAAGTTGAATTAATATTTGAAGAAAGCTTAGTCTGGGTTAATCCGAAATTTCCTTATTTAAGTATTCGATCATCGAATTCTCATCACTAGAATTGAATATTCGTTTGCATCTGACCGAACTAATTTGAAAAGTTAATTAATCGTCCTAATCAACTAATTAGTCCTAATTGAATTTGATGATAAGCATGCGAATTTAAAATTGTCCTAATTGCAATAAGGTTTAGGGCAACGTCAAGTTGAGTATCTAATTTTCAAGCGCCTAATTAAATATTCGTTCGATTCAATCCTAGGTTGATTAGAGCAATGTTTATCTTTATCAATTCACAAACTAACCTAACTTATTGACTCTGGCAAATTAATATACAACTACATGTCACTTATCATATGTCAATCTAAAGCAAAAATCATACCGTCCACTAACATACCTAACCTTTTTTTAAATTCTTATATAGTTTTTTTAGAAGAATTTTTTATATAGATATACCTAACTTTTCGTATGTGTTTTTTTTTTCTTCTAAATATTATTTTTATGTCCACTGTTCACCAAAGATTTTTTTAAAAAGAAAAATAAGTCAAACTATTTACAAATATAGAAAAATTTTACTGTTTATTCTATCGCAGTCTATCGCTGATAGACAATGAAATTTTTCTATATTTGTAAATAGTTTGATATTTTTTCTGTTCATAGTAATTTTTTTAAAGGAAAGATGAAATTAAAAAAAATCGTAGAATTAATATAGTATAAATGTAAATTAAAATTATACTACGAAGTATTATTAAAATTGTAACTACATATATAATTATAAAAATTGTCTTTAATCATCTAACACTTTCCCACTTCTTAAAGACATCCTGAACTAATTTTTACATATATAACAAAATTTATCATTCTAGACAATTATCTAAAATTTTATATTTTTGTATTTATTTACCAAACAATATAACTTACATTTTTAAGTTTAAGCTGAAATTTATCAAACACTATTTTACTTCTTTACACAACTCATTTTTTCTAAAAACACAACTGTCAGTAATTATTTTAAAAGCTACGGTAGTCCCAAATGGAGCCTAACACTTTTCATAATAGAAAAATCAATTTTAAATAAAATAAAACAAGATATTATAATAAATTTTAGATATTTTATGAAAAAATTTCACAGATAGAAAAAATGTCAAACTATTTATAGAAAATAGCAAAAAAAACACTGATAGACATTGATAGATTTTTATTAGCATCTATCAGTGATAGACTTCTATCATTTCTATATTGATAGACCCTGATACATTTCTATCCGCGTCTATCACAACTATCTAAAAATTTTGCTATTTTGTGTAAATAGTTTTCTTTATTTTTCTATTTTTAAAATTTTTTCATATTTTATTGGTTTAATAAAACATTTTGGTAAGTATATATTAGGAAAATTACTCTAAACTATCTATAAGCGATAGACAGTGATAGATTTCTATCGCTCGCGGTCTATCGCCATCTATTGCGGATAGAGAGTAAAAATTTTCTTATATAATTTTAGTAAATTTTTACCAGGAAAAATAATCTTAGTAAATTTATGCAAAGTATCATAAACCCTAAAACTTTTCCCTCTCCACTTCTCAGCCGCGCGCCTCCCCCGCACTTCACTCTCTTCTCTAAGTCTTCAATTTCGATTCACCGCCCACGTCCGCCGCCAGCCGCCCAGCGTCCTGTCGTTCCCGATTTACCGGCAAGTCGCGATTCCACCAGGCGGCCGTCTATCTCTTCTGTTTCATCATCTCCAAGGTACTCATTTTGAAATTATTCTACATTTTGGGTTATAAGTTTGTGCAAATTTGCAAGGAAATGAAGGGAGCAGACTTTATTTTTATTATTATTATTATTATTCAATTTCGTTTATTTGCGTGGAATTCTTCATTGAATCAAACCCAAATGAATACTGGCTTATTGAGGCTACATGAATTTGTTTTTAAAGAGAAATGATTTGAGCACATGGAGAGTTGGGCAGCATCATTTAATTTTTTAATTTGGCTCTGACTATGCTATTCGAATCTATAACCTAATATATGAGCAATCTTAGTTTGAATTTATTGGTGTCTGATTTTATTGTTTTTGAATTTTAAGTTTATAAGCATGTTGGTGTCTTATTTTGTTGCTTTTCACATTGTTAACGAATAATTCTAAAGTTAAAATTAAACGGAAAAGTGGTAGAAAAACAAGATGAGGAATTTTACTTGCGGGATCGCCCTGATCCCCATGGGGAATTTTGGGAGACGGGGAATGATATGGGGGCGGGGACGGGGACGGGAAACCCCGGACGTTTTTCTTCTCCTGTTAGCTTGCCCATTTCCGGTGTCCAGTACTGTTCTCCAGCGTTCCCCTCTGCATTTTGTTTTTTGTTGAATCTTTTTCATGGCTCAATAAACCAAATCATTTTTCTACTATATTCACAGGTTTAGGGTTTTGCAAGTTAAAGCTTTCTCTCTCTCTAGATTGCACTCTCTCGTTTCTACTATACACAAAGGGGAAATCTGAGGTAGACAGAGAGAGATGTTGGACATCAATTTGTTCAGGGAAGAGAAGGGAAACAATCCTGAAATCATCCGTGAGTCTCAACGCCGCCGATTTGCTGACGTTGGACTCGTTGATGAAGTCATTAAGTTTGACAAGGAATGGCGTCAACGTAATCCTCCATCCTTCTCTATCGCTTTTATTTTCCCGTTTTCTGTTGATTCTGTTTCTTACATTTTTTGGAATTAGAATTTCTTCAGGCCAGTTTGAGCTTGAGAATCTCAGGAAGGAGTTCAACAAGATCAATAAGCAAATTGCTCAGCTCAGAATAGTAACTCATCTATCTCCATTCTTAGAAGATATTTGTGTTTTCTTTTCCGCGTTATCGGATTTCATATCTCATCTTCACTGTATTGGTTGTAAGAAAATTGGTTTAGGAACTTGTGTTCATTTCTTAGTCTGCTACTGTCTGTTTGTGATTTAGAGATTTTAAGGTTTGTCTTGTGAAATTTATGGTTTTGGTTTAATTTCTGTGCTTCCGTTGTTTACTTTGAAACTTTTGGAAATGAAGAAAGGTGAGGATGCGTCCGAGAAGATTAAAGACACTGAAGAAAATAAGAAGTTGTCTACAGAGAAAGACGTTGAAGCCAAGGATGTGTTAAAAAAGTTGAACTCCAAATTGGAAATAATTGGAAACCTTGTGCATGATTCTGTTCCCATCAGCATTGATGAGGTCTGGCATCCGACATCACTGCATTTGTTCTATTCTTGGTTGCGCCTTCCCTTTTTTTAACATTGCACTTAGCAACATTTTGTAGGCTAATAATGCTGTAATCAGATCGTGGGGTGAGAAACTGGTGAAACCAAAACTAAAGAATCATGTTGATCTGGTTGAGCTTCTTGAACTTGCAGATACCAAAAGAGGTAATGAATTTTAACAATCTTATTTTAGTCATAACAATCTTATTTTAGTCAATCTTCTATGTACATACAAGATTCATTTTCTACACCTTCTGGCTTCTATCAATTTTACTGTGGCACTAAGTGTTTCAATCTTATAATTTTGCTTCACATCTGTATCAATTGAAATCCCTTTGTTTTGACATGATTCTATGTTGCATATCCTTATTTCTTCAGAGAAAATGACAAAAAGAAGAGTAACAAGTGTAGAGTCATATGCTACCTGCATTGTAAATGTTTGAGAGGTTATTAGAATATTAGCTGTACCACCTACTCTGACAAGCTTTAGTTTATGTATTTATTTTTGAGTTGTATTCCTTTTCCTTAAACTTTACGAATTATGTATAACAGTATAACACCTTTATCCCCACACTTTGTTGAATATTTTGTTTTCTGCTGTTCAACCCTCTCCCTATCTATATGAAATTTCTTCTATATTCTATCTTGGTGGGTCACCTACTTAAGAAGAAATGGAAATATTATAGTTGCAGATTATTATCTTTACTCTTCAGGACATATTAATGAAAAGGAACAACTGTACTTTCAATGGCATTGCTCTCTTTTGATAGTTTCAAAGATACAGTTCTTACATATGCTTAGTTGGTGTATATTTTACTTTGCTTACAAGTTATAGATTGAATGGGTCGAATTGTTTATTGATTAATTGGAAGGGTTTTATGTAACTTCCTTCAGCTCTGGATGTTCGCCCTATATTTCATCTCATCTAATGAAATTCCTAATTTTTCACATGTCTGTTTTGGAATTCTATATCCCCATAAAAATTTAAAATATAGATGCAGAAAGGTAAGCTTTTATGCTAATTCCTTCTTGATGCAAATATGTAGGTTCTGAAATAGCAGGAGGTAGAGGCTACTACCTAATAGGAGCTGGTATGCGTTTGAACCAAGCTTTGATAAATTATGGCCTTGACTTTTTGGAGAAAAAGGGTTACACACCCCTGCAGACTCCTTTCTTCATGAGAAAAGATATTATGGCTAGATGTGCTCAACTAGCACAATTTGATGAAGAACTTTATAAGGTCTGCATTATTACCCTCTGCTTGTTTTGTTAGAATTATTTGGAAATTTAAATCCCGATGGATTTGAATGAATTCCTACCTTATTACTTGAAATAAATAGGAACTTGATTTCAAATCTTGTTTAAAAAATTTCAGACTAAAATTGTTGGATTTCATTGGATTTTATAGTCGACTACTAATTAGGAATTTTTTTAATCAAAATTTCTAGTGAACATTTGAACTAATTTATCCAAATTCATTTCAAATCCTTCTCATTCCAAACAACACAATAATGTTCAAATCATTTTTTGGTCTTTTAATTCATATGATAATCCATCTTTATACTTCTTTTATTAAAAAAATATCTTAGTGGTTTTCTCTCTCTGGAAAGTATAGTTTTTGCTTTTATTTCAGAACAAGGGATCTCAGTCCATTAGTAAGACAATTTTTTGCTTTGTTTGGGTTGTGGAAGGCTGTTAAAAAAATGACCATGAAATAATTGATGTTCCTTAGGTCACCGGTGAAGGGGATGATAAATATTTAATTGCCACTGCTGAACAAGCACTTTGTGCATATCATCTTGAAGAATGGATTCATCCTTCGCAGTTGCCTATAAGGTTCTTGCATCTCGTTAAAAGCCTGTCTACAGCTGGCACCCTAAGAACGTGTTTTGTTTAACTCACTATCATTAATTTTCTGTACAGATATGCTGGATATTCATCTTGCTTCCGCAAAGAAGCGGGTTCCCATGGCCGAGATACTCTTGGAATTTTCCGAGTACACCAATTTGAGAAAGTAGAGCAATTCTGTATCACTAGCCCAAATGGCAATGACTCGTGGGACATGCTCGAAGAGATGATTAAAAATTCTGAGGAGTTCTACAAGACGGTAGCTTTTGTTCCCTGTATTGGTGGTTTTTATCTTCCAACTCATTTATGATTCCATGTTAGGAAACTGGTATTTTGGTTATTTTATGGAACATTTGAATGGAGCACAATAGTGATATTTTTGGAGGGGCTGAGAGATCCAAGATCTTAGGATGAGGTTTGGTCTTGTTCAGTCTTTTTCTTCTCTTTGGGCATTGGTTTTAGGGTTTTTTCTTTTTAGTGCTTAAATGATTTATTTACCTCTTATTCTTTGGATTGGGCCCTCTTTTTATTTATTTGTTTATTTTTGCATAGTTAGTTTTGGTATTTATTTGTTCTTTTTTATTAGCCTGTCTTTCTTGTATGCCTTTTTGTTTTCTTGCATTCCTTCATTTTGTTCTTAGTGGAAGCTTGGTTTTCCATTAGAAAAAAGGTTAGTCGTAATCTTTGTCTGATGTGGGATCATATGCCTTGGCAGTTGAATATCCCATACCAAGTCGTGGCTATAGTTTCTGGTGCATTAAATGATGCAGCTGCCAAGAAATACGATTTAGAAGCATGGTTTCCTGCATCTCAGACTTACAGGGAGTTAGTATCCTGTTCAAACTGCACTGATTATCAGTCCAGAAGGTTAGAGATTCGTTATGGCCAGAAAAAGGTTAGTTCTTTTTCATTACTTCTGAATTAGTGGAGGATATGTTTTGCCATTAAGATTGTTGAACTTGGCAGTGTTAACTTTTTAACAGGTTTTTAATAGGATTTATTCTTGCAACTTACTTGATGTCTATGATTCTGGCATTTTTGTAACTCCACGATGTTTTTTTCGGTTGAATAATATCTTTGGTCCTAAACTTTCAGGGTTGCCTATAGACACTTTGTATTTTATCAAGTTTTTAACTGGTATTAAACTTTCAAGCTTGGCTTATGTCTCTTTAAACCCTATATTTTTCACAAGATTCTAATATACCCATGAGTTCTGTTGGATTAAAGGAGAGATGAATGCATCTCTCCTGACAGGGTTGGGCCACCCTGTTAACACATCAAAGCTAATCACCTCTCACAGGTGGATCCAATTCAAAAAAATATACCCATGAGTTTGTAATTGTGTGTTTAATTAGTCTCCACCAATAACTCTATTAGTTTTATGAATATGCCAGACATCATCTAGACTTGATTTAGGTTTAATGCTTATGCCACACAATGTTAAAACGATGAGCCTGTCGTATTATGAACGTTTTCAAGTGCGAGGATTAGATAGACAACCTAAAATGTTTAGGGATTTATTATTAACTTTTAAAGTTTCTATGAACGACACAGCCTTGAAAACTGAAGGATACGATACAACTTTTGTTTTTTCATTCCCATTCCCATTCCCAAATGTTGAACTGCTATTTGGTTTCTGTTGTGCAACTGCAGAGCAATGAACAGACGAAACAATATGTGCACTTGCTGAATTCTACTCTCACAGCAACAGAAAGGACTCTATGTTGCATTCTTGAAAACTACCAGAAAGAGGATGGGGTTGAAATTCCTGAAGTTCTACAACCATATATGGGTGGGAAGACTTTTCTACCCTTCAAAGCAAAACCGGCGACCAGCGATGCCAAAGGGAAGAAATCAAAGGCCTAATTGCCATACTACTGTTCTTATCTCCACTTTGATTTTTAGATTTTTCTGACTCTAGGAAAGGAAATTGCTCACAATATTGTTGGAACTTCAAAATTATCTGTTGAGATGCATCTTTTGAAACCTTCTTTTGTTTTATCATTTCTATTCTCTATACAACTGTTATAAAGTGAATTTTCAGATCTGGGTTTGTTCTCTTTTTTGCTCTTTGGTATCATCCTTGAGATTGATATGACAAGGTTCTTAAAGAAAAAGTATAGATTTTATTATGACCCAATAAATATTTTGAAGTTTACTTCAAAATATTATTACTCAAATGAATTTGAGTATCCATGGATTCTAAACTAATTTTTCTTGGGGTTTTGCAGGGCTGGCAAACGTTTTCAATCTTGTCAAGCAAGCCCAAAGCTCACTCCAATAATGAAATTCTTGGACCACTCCCAAATGGTCTGGAAACTCTTATTTAGAAAATTTAATTTAGGTTTCAGATGAGATATTGCTGTTGAATGCTAGTTGGCATAATATAGCTATCACTTTTATGAACTTTGAATACATGGAAAAGAGAACGTTAAGTGACAGTTACATTGTGTCGGTCGGTTTTCATAATTTATTTGGGACATTGAGTTCGGAAAGAACTGAATAGATTTATTTTGCAAGAAAATTTCTTCTAAATTTTTGTTTTCCAATTTGGAGTTTCTGTTCCTTTGGCAATTCTTACTGAGATTATGTAGATCTACTTTGGTATCAAATGAAAATTTTGATATGATCAAACAATAGAGTATCATTCTTACTTCATCTATTTCAGTTGGTTTATTTGGAAAGTTGGATTTTGATCGAATTTCACATTCACAAATTTTCTCCACTACAAAAATTTAGTCAGATTATCTATGTTTTTTTTTTTTTTTTTTTTTTATTTATTCTTAAGAGTAATTGTTTTAAATGACAAAATTACTAGAAATATTTTTAAATATAGCAAAATGTCATTGTCTATCCGTAATAGACAACATCTACTAGTGTTTGTCACCGATAGGCAAATAATAGTGGTCTATTCTATCACTAATAGTGACATTTTGCTATATTTGAAAAAAAAAGATTTTTTTTTTTGCTCATTTTGCTATATTTGCAAAACAGTCCTTTTTTTTTTAATAAAAAAAGCCGGTAAATAATGAGATGAAGAGACATCAATAGTGAGATACACAAATTTCAAACCATCAAATACACATAATTTGATTTTTAATGAGATTTTTGTTTTCATTTTTAAATCTATAGTCTTATTAAATCAAATTTCGTTATAAATTTGAAAGTACATTATGGTAATCATATATATATGTCATTCCCATTTTAAATGAGAGTGAGCTCTATAATTGGATTTGATATTAGCCTAAACCCTTTACAAGTGAATAAACAATATCAAAAGTATATATTTTTCATTATTAGTCTATTTCATTCTAGCCTATTTCCATTATAATTACACCAAAAAATCCATTATGAGTAAACACGCATTTTAAGTGTTAATAAATCTCTCTAAATGTTCAATTTCGTGTCTTTTAAATTCTTAAATTTTGTAAGTATCAAATAGGTTCTAAAGTTTTCGTTTTCTTTTATCTAATAAGCCTTTGAAGCTTATAAATGTGTCTAATAGGCTATTGATCATTGGACATTTTTTTTTCTAAGTTTATAGACTTTCTAAAAGGTTAATCTTCTATTTTGCCTTTTAAAAATTGAGATAGGTCAACAACCTATTAGCCAAATAATTGAATTTAAAGATTTATTAAGTACTTTTTAAATTATTCTTTGAAATTATGTAGACCAAAATTATGTTTTAGCCTATTATTTGCATATAATATGGTTATGTATTTAGTTTCCTTAAATTTATACTATAATAAAAGGGATTTTGGGAAAAAAAATTTAACTTCTCTCTTTGCCCTTCGATCTTTGACTATGTCTATTTTGCCCTCACAATCACATCCCTTCATGGTATTGTATGTATCTTTCGTGCATTTTTTCTTCAATTAATTTTACATTATGCATTTCTTTGCTATTTAATTTTACATTCTCTTTTTGCAATTAGATCTTTCAATAATTATTATTTTGTTCTCATATTCTTTCTTTCATTTTTTTTATTGTAACTCTTCTTCTTTTCTTTGTGAAGCCTTTGTTTTTTTTTCTTATTAATAAAGGATTAGTAAATTAAAAAATGTCTAAATGCATAAAATAAGTAATTCAATTTGAAAACAAACAAGTATACCCTTCCCAAAATCAATAATACTAAAAGATATTTAAGCACAAAATTTAATACAACAAACTCAAATCAAAACCCAAATATAAGGTCTACAAATACTAAAACTTAGACCACAGACACAAATACATGGTCTGCAAGTTAGTGTTGTTCTTGTATGAAAGAACTTTGATCTAATGGTGACAGTGTCAAACTTAATGCTGATAAGGATCGAATCATGTAAATAAAATCCCACATAAAAAAAATTCAAAGCATTAACCCTTCAACCATATATTATATCGCAAGTTAAAAAAATGGTCATTTTTTTAATAATGGAAGTGCCTTCGTGGTAAGAAGCGAAAAGTACATACTTATTATGGTCTAGACCGATGTAAAGATTTTTCATTTTTAGGCAACACATATTTAGTCCATCAGAATAAACACGCCTTCATTTCAAATGAAGCAAAAAAATTTAAAATCATTTATCGGATTTCAAATTACAGGATTTAAAATAATTTCTTGAACTTTCTTAATTTCACATGAAGGGGTTATAATAGTATTATGGTAGCTAGGCTGTAGCCTTTTTGGCAACCTAGTTCAACTAGTAGAAAAATAAAACTTAATTAAAAAAAAATAAACAAGTTTGTCATGTGGCTCAATGTGATTAAGAGTCACAAAACTAGGCTGCAAAAATAGTTGTCTCTAGGGAAAAATTTCTTGTACTACGTGAGTATGAAAAATTTTCATACTCCCTTCATTTATTGTGTGTCACGCTTTTAAGAATAAGATGAGACCTACATACATTAATGTGGGGTTCACTAGTATTTATGGAGATAGATTTATAGTGTAAACACGTGGAGTATGGTACTTCCAAAATCCTGTCCTCGAGTAGGTTTGCAGCGAATTATTACTCTTTTTCTTATATATATATATATATATATATCAATTTGTGGAGATAAAAAGATTGTTGTCTAAACAAAAAAGCTAATTTTCCAACTTAATGTTGTAATTACATTTTTTTTTTTGGTTAAGACATTTCAATAAAACTCCATTAGTTAAGATTCATTTCTTTAAGTTTCCAACAATTCACATGGATAAAGAGAGAAGAATTTTGATTTATGACAATTATTAGTCTCATTTATTTATAAAAACATGAAATGAGAGAGAATCATCAAATCCAATTCAATCCCAATTAGCAGCACTTTCTTATCATATCAAAATTCTATCTCCAATATCAACTAATAATTAATTATTACAATTATATTCTAATCAAAGAAACAATGAAAACAATGAAAAATCTACACTTGGTTTCGTCTAGTAACCATTTGGTTTTTAGTTTTCAATTTTTAAAAATTAAACTTATAAACATCCTTTTTACCAAATCAAGCCGAGTTCCGAAAACTAAAAGAATTAGCTTTAAAAACTTATTGTTGTTTTCGAAATTTGGCTAAGATAATTCAATTCTTTTACTTAAAAAAGATGTAAAATATGGTCAGAAATTAAGAAAAAATAAGCTTAATTTTCAAAAACTAAAAATTAGAAGCTGAATGGTTACCAAACAAAGCCTAAAGAGTTGCTAGCAATGAATAACTAGAGACGATTTAAAAAAAAAAAATGCAACAAAATTATCTTCTATAAATTTCCACAAAAGAAAAAGTAACAAAACTATACTATAAACATCCATTCAATATCTTATACAAATTTCATCATGAACAAAAATAGAACATAAATGTATTATATAATATAGTATTGAAAAAAACATAAAAATAAATATGGTTATAATAATTAAAATCACTCTACCTGTTGTGAAGAGGGTCTGGACAAGAAGGAACAACTCTATTTGAAGTGGCAAAGAAGACATCAACATTATTATTATTATTATTATTGTTGAATTTTGAGCTTCCAATTAAATCAAACTTCTTATGATCATCTTCTTCTTTCTTCTTCAACTCTCTAATTCCAAAAGCCTCATACTGTAAAATTGAAACAGTTAACAAAAATATTATTAAAAATAAACTCACTTCTCTTCTTGACATAATTTCCATCTCTATAACTTTTGATTGTGTATGTGTGAGAGAGAGAGATATAAGGAGGGGTTTTTAAGAAGTTGAAAAGAAGGATTTTTTTTTTTTTTTTTTTTTTTTTTTTTTTTTTGATATGAGAGAGATTTTAGTTTATAATAAAATATAGGAAAATTATTTTCAACAGAAAAAATATCAAACTATTTACAAATATAAAAAAATTTAACTGTTTATCAGCGATAGACTACGATAAAATTTTATCGCTGTCTATTGCTCAAGTGATAGAATTCTATCACGATCTATCGCTGATAGATAGTAGAATTTTTCTATATTTATAAATAGTTTGACTCATTTTTTTATATTTGAATACTACCCAAAAATATATTTAAGAATTTGTTCATTAGTTGAGGTTTTGAAGCAATTGAACAGTTTTAAAAATATGAAGGAAAAAAAGAAAAATTTTCACATATAGAAAAAATGTCAAACTATTTACAAAAAATAGCAAAAAAAAAAAAAAATAGTGATAGACATTAATAGACTTCTATCAACATCTTTTAGTGAAGACTTATCATTTCTATCACTGATAGACGTTGATAGACTTCTATCAGCATCTATCATAACTATCTAAAAAATTTGTTATTTTGTATAAATAGTTTTCCTTATTTTGCTACTTTTAAAAATTAAAAAAAAAACAGTGGAAAATAGAGGAAGAGAGAGTTAATAATAATTTTGTTGTTGTTATTATGTCTCCAAAAAGGTGATTCTCTGTTCAAAGACTTTTGTTTTTCTTGTCAACTATTGCATTTGGATATTAAATATAAAATAACATAGACAGCTATTGTTCCAATGTGTAATATGTGAACAATAAAAGTATCATAATATTCTAATATATTACTATACATATTTTCAACATGCCAAGTTATTTTATATGGATTCAACTATTAAGAAAATGTTTGGAGCGTTGAGTTGGTTATTATAGTCTGTAGTTATTATAGTCTATGAGCTATAATAGTATGTGCAGTTTGAGGTGCAATCTATTTATAACAAAAAGAGAAAAAAATCAAGATGAATAGAAAATATCTAACACTATAATAAATAGAGTTTTGAAATAGTAATATTATAATTAATTATAGGTTATAATAGTTTGAAACATCAACTATTATAATTAGAACTTCAAACAAGAGTGGGTTATAATAACAGTCACTTCACCCATTTAAAGTTGGGTCCCAAATACTCTCTGAAAGTTTTCTATTTAAAAAATAACTGTATGTAGCGATTTCAATTGTTAGAACAAAAAACAGTCCATCTGAGCTATATCAATTTGATGTCTAAAAAATCATACGTTTGAGTTCTCAATTCCAAAAATATCCTCCTTTTTTTCTTGTTATAAGAAATATTAGATTGAGTTGTGTTTGATATATTAAAGTCTAATAAACCACTTCAAGTCTTCATTAAGTATTTCTAAGAATGGATGAATGGATGAATGCACATGAAAGAAAGCAAACTTTGAAAGTCAAAATTCTGAAATTATTAAAGCCAAATAATACAGCAAACAAGTTGGTATATATAATTTGAAATGTTATTCAATTTTAGTCTAGACATTTAAATATTAGTCCTTGTACGTTCAATAAATCTTAGGAAATGTTTGTTGAACCACCAACTTGAAGCTGGTGGAGTGAGTTATTATAGCTCGCTCCATTTCTGGGGCTCCAAATATAATAGTAGTGTTTACAACTATTTATAATCTACCATTAACTAAGTAGGTAATACTATTTCAAAACTCTTCTGGTTACACTATTTATTGTTTTATACTCATCCTCTCTCCTTCTCTTTGGTTATAGTGTTCACTATTTTCTACCCAGATTAAAATATTCTACCTCCAAATCACATATTATTATAACATAGACTAAAATAGTCTGTACCCCATATATAGACTATTATAATTCACAGACTATAATAACCAATTAAGTGCTCCAAACGCGATTTTTTCAAACAAAATTATTTTTCAATAGTATTTTTATTAGAAATTTTGGAAACATATTTACATATTGTATTTTCTTGCATAAAAGTTATTATTTTTATTTAATCAATTTTGATACAATTAACTTAGAATGACTAAAATTTGAGGTTATTGAAAAAACATGAACTAAAATTTAACATTTGAAAATACAGAGGCTAGAATTAAACAAACTCAAAATTGTACGAAGATAATAATCTATCATTTTTTAGTCTTAGTCTAGCTGGTTGTCTAAAAGTATTCCAGAAACAAATAGTAAGGACAACTCTTTTATGAGTTGTTTGTATTTATTATAACAAATTTGGAATTAGTGTTTCATTAAAAATTTAACACAAAGTGAAACAAGATATATACATAAATGAGTATATATATGTATATATATATATATAATCCAATGTTGTAGGATTACGATTTTACGCATAACTCAAGTGGTTAAGATATCTACATTTTTCTTTTAAATCTAAACTACATATTTAACTGTCTCGTAAATGTTAAATCGTCGATTGACCCAAAAATTTTAGCCAATAAATAAAAGTGAAATTTAATATTATATCATAAAATCATATATTTTGAAGGAAAAGAAATAATATTCCTTTAAATTAATAGGCAGAAAAAATAAAGAGTTGTTTTCACATAAATAAAAATGAGCCAAACTATTTACATTTCACTATCTATCAGCGATAGAATTCTATCGCTGATAGATAGTGAAATTTTTTTATATTTATAAATAGTTTGAAATTTTGTCTGTTTATAGTAATTTCTCAAAAAAAAGAAACAAAATATTTTTACAAACAATTTTAAAATTAAACTAGTGAGACAATTATTTAGAAAATTAGTTTAAAATTACACCAAAAAGTCCCAAATTTCCATGAGAGAGTAAGATATTGATTTGAACCTTTCCTTGTTGGGTTTAGGTTTTGCAGAAATCATATTTTATTCTGAATTTTTTGTTTCTTCTTTTGTAATTAATAACTACCTTTTCGCAATTGCTTCATCTTTTTGTCTTTTTATTTATTTTTATTTCTACTTTTTCTATTGTCTATTTCTTACTAAAGTATTTTGTCTATGAGATTGTCTTAAATCTTTAGGATCTCTTTTCCCCTACTTTTCAATGACACAAACCAAATGTCATTGGCTCTTCAATTATTATAACAAATCAATTTTTAATTTAAATTCAAATCTCATTTTTGGGAATATTTTGATCTCTAGACTTTTAAATTCATTTTGATTTTTGTCCCTAAACATTAAAAAAAAAAAAAAAAAAAAAAAAAAAAAAAAAAACTAACAATTTTTGTCCTTACCTATATTTTATTTTTAACAAAGTATAGACCTATAAAGTTCCAAGAATGTATACTAACAATGTCAATATAAAGTCGTATAGACTAGAGACAAGCATTTGAGAAGTTGATTTTGGAAGTTTGAAAACTAAAAAGGCAGTTGCAAAAGTAGGAAAAAATATTCTTAAATTTGTAAATTTAGTAAAAATTTGCAAATATAGCAAAAAGTATGAAATCTGGTTTACATTTTTTATTATTCCAATTTTACCCTCATTAATGTATCAACATGTATATTGTAGTATATCTCATGTATTTTATCTTTGGTATGTTAGTCAACCGATATACTTTATATTTGATATATTAGACTCTATTGAATCCTCCTTTTCGAGATAAAGGCCAAGTCTTGTGACAGAGCCATGTATCTTTGATTATCTTTAGGGGTATGTAGTTCGAAGAATAGTAAGATTATTAGAAGCGCGAAGAGATCTGCGAATGTGGATTATTAATTGAGCAAATATCAATTTATACTCCTAAACTTTGAAAGTAGTATTAATTAAAATCATAAACTGGTAATTATATCAACTTTCGTAAGTATATCAATTTACACCCTACTCGAGATGTCGTACAACTAATATCATGTGAAACTTATAATTTGAGTCAATCAAACTCCTAAATTTCATAAGCCAATCAATTTAGACCCTTCAATACATGCATTCATTCTCAAATGCATGTAGACTTTTTTAAATGTCAGTTTCACAAAATAAACTATTAGAATAAATATATGGATGATTTTCAAAGAAAATTTGTCTAAGAGTCTAAATTGATTCATTTATGAAGATTTAAGGATTTAATTAATACAACTATAAATACTTCACACGAAGTTTTTCCAAACGGAACGTCGTGGAGGAGGGTATAAATTGATACACTTACAAAAGTTCAGAGTTTAAAACATACCTTTTGCCAGCCGCTTGAGAAATAGGAGATATGTTATATGTCCAGACCTTCAACAATGAAGAGACCAACCAATTGTGGAAAAATGCAAGAAGAGGATAGATTAGAGTTGGATGAATCCCACATGTTCTTGTAATAAGGCTAGTAGAATCTATTGACCTTATATATATAACATATAAGATGTTTTTTTCAATTAACGAATGATATGGTTTTGCTAAACATGCCAAGTATTAGAGACCAATGGCCCCAAAAGAAGTTATTGTTTGTAATCTACAATCTGTTTAACAAAGGGTGGGGAAGTTTAGTTTCATACAGTAACAGTGAACAAATATAGTTTGAGAATGACAGCAAGAGCTAATTGCAGCAAGAAGATACTGGCCACAATCAAAAACCACCTCTCACCAGCTGACTTTATGTGAGCTCGGAGATTGAGTGCCACAAATGTTGCAGACATGAATCCGGCCACACCAGCGATAACCCATCTGAAAATTTCCAAAGGGACAACAGAGAGACACTGCAAATACAAATGTACACACACATTTCAGCATCCAACAAGTAGAGAATCGTATATTGAGTTGAACATTTGTGTACTAATCAACTAGTTGATATCTTTCATGGTGTCATGGAAATTTACACGAAAGGTCAAAGGGTTACGTCAAAAGATTATGTAAACTCACCATTGGTTGT
Source organism: Lagenaria siceraria (assembly GCA_002890555.2). Classification (NCBI taxonomy): domain Eukaryota; kingdom Viridiplantae; phylum Streptophyta; class Magnoliopsida; order Cucurbitales; family Cucurbitaceae; genus Lagenaria; species Lagenaria siceraria. The sequence goes on along the minus strand of CM016492.1, from coordinate 1,153,831 downwards.
TTTAATATTACTATTATTATGGATAGAAAACAGATTTTATAAGAAAGAATGACATATAAAAGAAATATATAATGAAAAATGAAAATGAGCTACATATACTGTGATATACACACTAACTAGGAGTGGCGCCTAAAAGGCATGAACACAGGAACAAGACAGAAGACACAGATGTAAAACAATACAAATCTAGGGCATGGATAAGACAAGGACAGGTTATACGTCATTTAAGATCCACTGCCATCTGTACTCTGTTCCCTTCTTTTCTTTTCTTTTTTTCATTTTTGTTAGTACAATAACAACGGTAGGATGGGGATCGAACCTCTGACCTTTAGGGAAGAAAGTCATGTCAATTACCGTTGAGCTAAGTTTTGGTTTTTTTATAAAAAATTAAGGAAAGGGGAAGGAAGGGTGACTTCAAGAGAAATAAAAGAGCATGCAATTTATAATAAGTAATAGTATTGATCATGGACTGATTAGACTTACCAGTGCTGGGATGAATACAAATAAAGAGTAGCCATAGAGACATAAGAGCTGAACGAGGCCAGACGGCACCGAGAAGTACTTGAGAATTACATATAGTCCAAGAGGAACAATGGTGACATAGCCATAGAACAAACCAGCAGACCAGGTTACCAAATTTATGTCATAGTTCCAATCTTTATTTTGTAACTTGTGTGCCAAGTATGTTACAAACGTTCCAATAGAAGCAGCCACAAATATCAAGGTAGTACATATCCAAAATGGTCCGTATCTGAGGAGAAAATCAAATTATAATCATAGAGCCTTCAGCATAAAATAATTGATCCTCACTACCACTACGAACAAAGTCATCAAGTACAATGATCAACATTTACTAAGTCTAACCTTCAGCTAATAGCCTCCAGCTAATAACCTTCAGACATACATGCAACAATAAAATCTGAACAAATATTTTAACCACAATTCTGGAAAGCATTACAGTAAGAGAAAAATTGGAAGCAGAAAATTGGAGAGATTATTGGAATGCTTTTTTCTTTTAACAAATTATTGACAGAACAATTGTGAATGTGTCATCTAGAGTAAAATTCCTCATGGAAGTTAGAACTTAAGCCGCAATTTATAGTTACACTAGAAAATCTAATGCCTGAATTCACTATCGTTTAATTTTCTACAAAGTAAATGGTCTACAGTGATGTAATCAAGAATTAAAGGATCATTTTAGGAATTTCAGAATTATTTCTTGGCTGTATTTTATCATTTGCTTTAATTAATTTTTCAATTTAATGTTTTAGTTTAGGTGTGAAACCACCCTTCTCCTTTGGGTCTATTTAAAGGAGGTTAGGTTTAGTTAATTAGTTAGGTAGTTAGGTGTGAACCCACCCTTTCCCTTTGGGTCTATTTAAAGAGAACATTGTTATTATTTTCAACACTTCTCATATGGAATAAAGGTTCTTCTCCAAGATTCTTCAAGAATCATTTAGTTTTGCATCATTTTGGTATCAAAGAGCCCGATCCAAGGCCCGAAATTTCTTCAAATTGGATCAGCAAATTATGGAGGCGGAAGCTTCTACAAAGAATCAAGCCATCGATCAACGCTTGCAGTTGGTTGAAGCGTCAATGGAAGAATTCAAGCAGCAACTAGTAAACAACACTGCTACAGTAAGGGAAATACAACAAACAATGGGTCAATTAACTCATCAAATAAACCAATTAACTATCAACCAACCTGTTTTGATTGAAAAAAGAAGGACAGCAAGGAATCAAGAAGATGGCTGTCAATTGCAACCTCGCAGGCGATTTGAAATTCCATTCCAGCATCAACCTGAGGCGCAAATACCCGGTTTTATGGCACAAGATTCCGAGTCATCCGATGAAGAAGATGCCCAAGACATTGAACAACAAGAATTTTATGAAAGAGCTCCAAGAAGAGGCAATTGGAATCAAGAATTCCAAGAAAGAGCTCCAAGAAGAGGCCACTGGAATCAAAAAATTGATGATAGAGCTCCAAGAAGATATCAATATCTCAACCAAGAAAGTCAAGAAGTTCGAATGAAGGTTGATCTACCAAGCTTCAATGGTCGCATGGATGTTGAGAACTTTTTGGATTGGGTAAAAAATGTAGAAATTTTTTTTGACTACGCTAATACACCTGATCATAAAAAGGTCAGACTTGTGGCTTTCAAGCTAAAAAGCGGTGCATCGGCATGGTGGGATCAACTTCAAATCAATAGAAGATTGTATGGAAAGCAACCAATTAAAAGTTGGCCAAAGATGCTTCGTTTAATGAAGAAATGCTTCCTTCCTATCAATTATCAACAAATCCTTTACAACCAATATCAAGAATGTTCTCAAGGCAGTAGAACAATCATGGATTACACCGAGGAATTTCATAGGTTAGGGGCAAGAAACAACCTCCCCGAAACAGAGCACCAACAGATTTCAAGATTCATCAGAGGCTTGCGTGAAAACATAAAGAAAATAGTCAATCTTTATCCTCTAACACACCCTTCATCTTTACCTCCTCTACATAACATTCAACACCAAATAGATTTCATCCCTGGTAGCTCTTTACCAAATCTTCCCCATTACAGAATGAGTCCTACAAAATATAAACACCTCCATGACCAAATTGAAGAACTCTTAGACAAAGGACATATCCAACCTAGCATTAGTCCTTGTGCAGTTCCAGCTCTACTTGCCCCAAAGAAAGACGGATCTTGGCGGTTATGTGTTGATAGCATGGCCATAAATAAAATAACCATTAAATATCGTTTTCCCATTCCTAGACTTAATGACCTTTTGGACCAACTAGGTGGATCCTCTGTTTTTTTCCAAATTAGATCTCAGAAGTGGTTACCACCAAATTAGGATTAAACAAGGGGATGAATGGAAGACGGCTTTTAAAACAAATGAAGGCCTTTTTGAATGGTTAGTTATGCCTTTTGGACTTTCCAATGCTCCTAGTACCTTCATGCGCCTTATGAATCAAGTTTTACTAACTTTCCTTAATAAGTTTGTTGTCGTCTATTTTGATGATATTCTTGTCTATAGTCATACTCAAGATGAACATCTCCACCATTTATACCAGGTTTTCTCTACTTTAAATTTCAATGAACTTTACCTTAATTTTAAGAAATGTGTTTTCTTAACTTCTCAAATTTGCTTTTTGGGATTTATAATTGGAAAGCATGGTATTTCGGTTGATCCAAAGAAAATCCTAGCTATTACTAATTGGAAGTCTCCCTCCATTGTTCGAGAACTTCAAAGCTTTTTGGGTTTAGCTTCTTTTTATCGCCGTTTCATTAAAAATTTCAGCTCAATTGCAGCACCTATGACAGAATGTCTTAAAAAAGGTAAATTTATTTGGGATCAACCTCAAGAGGTAAGTTTTTCTACTCTAAAAGATAAATTAAGTTCAGCGCCTATCCTTGCTTTACCAAAATTTTCTAATCCTTTTGAAGTTTGTGTTGATGCATCCAGTAATGGAATAGGGGCTGTTTTATCTCAAAATTCTCACCCTATTGAATATTTTAGTGAGAAGCTCAGTGATGCTAGAGTCAAGTGGAGCACTTACGAGCAAGAGCTCTATGCTCTCGTACGAGCGTTAAAGCAATGGGAACATTACCTATTGGGTAAGGAGTTCATTTTACTAACTGACCATTTTTCTCTAAAGTTCCTACATTCTCAAAAATCAATAAGTAGAATCCATGTTCGTTGGCTCCAATTCATTCAACGATTTGATTTTGTCATAAAACACACTTCTGGAAAGGACAATAAAGTGGCTGACGCTCTAAGTAGAAAAGGTAACCTCCTTACTCTTCTTCGTGGAGAAGTAATTGCATTTGATTGCCTTCCTAATTCTTATGAGCATGACTTGGATTTCAAAGATATTTGGTATAGATGTTCTAACCATTTGCCATGCAAAGATTTTCACATCTTAGACGGTTTTCTTTTTAAAAATGATGTCCTCTGTATTCCTCACACATCCTTAAGAGAGGTTCTTTTAAAAGAAGCTCATGCTAGTGGGTTAGCGGGTCATTTTGGCCAAGACAAAACATTTTTAGCTCTTTCTTCAAAATTTTACTGGCCACAATTAAGAAAAGATGTAAACAATTTTGTAAAACGGTGTTTCATTTGTCAAACCTCTAAAGGTTCTTCTCAAAACACTGGCTTATACTCTCCACTACCCATTCCAACTTCCATATGGGAAGATTTATCCATGGATTTTGTGTTAGGTCTACCTAGGACCCAAAGAGGTTTTGATTCGGTTTTAGTTGTGGTCGATCGTTTCAGCAAAATGGCTCACTTTCTACCGTGCAAGAAAACTAATGATGCCCTTAATGTTGCTAACATTTTTTTTCGTGAGGTTGTTTGACTCCATGGTGTTCCTAAATCGATCATATCAGACAGAGACGTAAAGTTTATGAGCTTCTTCTGGCGATCCTTATGGAAGAAGTTTAGTACTAACCTTCTCTTCAGCACTTCAAGTCATCCACAAACCGACGGCCAAACTGAAGTCACCAACCGCACTCTTGGAAACCTTATACGATGTTTAAGTGGTGACAAACCTAAACAGTGGGATCTTTCTTTAGCCCAAGCTGAATTTGCCTTCAACCACATGTGCAACAAATCAACAGGGAAGTCTCCATTTGAGGTGGTTTATACTCGTTTACCTCGTTTAACTATGGATCTATCTAATTGTCCTTCTTCTGTTGATCTCAGTTCAGAAGCTACAATTTTGGCTGACAGAGTGCAACAACTTCATAATGAGGTCACACAACATTTAGAGGAAGCAAATCTCAGATATAAAGTTGCAGCTGATAACAAGAGACGACACTTGGAGTTTCAAGTGGGAGATTTGGTAATGGTTCACCTTCGTAAATCAAGGTTTCCAACTGGAACTTATTCCAAGCTAGCAAACAGACGCCTAGGACCATTTGCAATCCTGGAGAAATTTGGTCCCAATGCTTATCGAATAGATCTTCCCCCATCCTTACACATAAGTTCTTCATTCAACATCTCTGACTTAACTCCATACCACGCTCCTGATGAATTTCGGCTGGCTACATGAGTACTCGAGGTCGAGTTTGTTCTTAGGGGGGTAGATTTGATGTAATCAAGAATTAAAGGGTCATTTTAGGAATTTCAGAATTATTTCTTGGCTGTATTTTATCATTTGCTTTAATTAATTTTTCAATTTAATGTTTTAGTTTAGGTGTGAAACCACCCTTCTCCTTTGGGTCTATTTAAAGGAGGTTAGGTTTAGTTAATTAGTTAGGTAGTTAGGTGTGAACCCACCCTTTCCCTTTGGGTCTATTTAAAGGGAACATTGTTATTATTTTCAACACTTCTCATATGGAATAAAAGTTCTTCTCCAAGATTCTTCAAGAATCATTTAGTTTTGCATCATACAGAAGATTCAAACCCCTATCCATAGAAATTGTCATTTTAAAGGTAAATATTTCAATATCACTTTTCCATAACAAGCAAGAATTGATGCTTGTTGAGACGACACATGTTTGTATAGGCACAGAAAAAGAGCTTACAGATCTGGAGTGTCGGCTGTCCTTTCATTAAAAGTTCCTCTAAATGGAAAAAGTGAATCTTTGATTCTCTCTAGAACATCTGATGTATCAACATCAAAATATTGTTTGTAGGAAGAAACTGAGAAGGTCCGAAACCAACCACCACCACCCTGTTGGGGGGATTCATCAGAACCAGAGATAGGTTTTGAAAATGTATCTGCAACAGATAAATTTACTTATTAGCTCAAACTTAAAGCTTTATTACAATATATTGTAAAGACAAGGTAAGACAATTGCTCTGCCGACTCTAGTAGAAAATACTCTGTGCTTCCATAGAAAGATACGTTTGCATATAGTTAATATGAGCGTCTATACATCTGTATGCTAGAAAGTAGAAATAAAAATTGAAATCAACATAGGATTCATGCTCTTTTCATTACACAAATATACCCATATCTTTCCCAGTACATTGAAGCCCTATGACACTTTAATGAACTTAAGAGCATAGTTATCTATTGCTTACAAAATATAATCAATCCTCCTTGGAATATGTCAAACTGAGGATAACATTGGTCCATTGTGGTGATATTGCTCAAAATATCAAGAGGAAATTATAATTTCTATCTTATTTTCAATGAGAGGAAAAGGATTTCTTAAATGGAAGAAACATCCATTACAAATAAGAAAATAATATTCCAGCAAACATAATACAATAAATTAGTACAAAATTACTAATCAACACAAAAGGAAATACCCAAAACTCCTCCTAAAGCTGGTTTGAAAATATCTTCCATTGCCAATTTGTTGATCTCTACACTATTATTTGAGACTTTAGTAATATATAGCTTACTTTCTAAAATTATTGAAGTGCGTCTATATACATATACATACATACGAGTGTATATATATCAGAGTTACTAATTTTTCTTTTCTTTTTTGGGATAAGAAACAATTTCATTAATTGAATGAAATGAATCAAAGAGAGACAAAAGGAGGCCCATAAAGGAATTACAAATTGTTGGAGTCACTAATTTGGAACAAATCTAGAATGATATACCCAAATGGACAAACGAAAATAAATAGTGAAACATAGACAAAAATGAAAAACCCAAAGAAATGGTAGCCAACACGCAAAACAAAACGACCAAACAACAAAGAAGACGACAACAAAGATGGGTAGTGAACAGCAGAACAACAGTTGAGCAGACTACAGCGTGGCTTATCAAAGATGCAGTTGGTTGGTCGACGATACAGTTGATGGCAGTCAAGTCGACAGCACATACAAGTACGATAGACATGAACGCTCAAGGTTATGGAGTGAGTGGTCACGTATCCAAACGCCAAGGGGGTAACTAACTCATTTGAAAGTGGAGTTGGGAGACAAACGGATGGTGGCAGTGGTGGCTAGAGTCGAGGTTAATTTTAAGGTTTCTAAAAAATTAGGATTTTTAACTCTGATACTATGCTCAAAATATCAGGAGAAATTATAATTATTGTCTTATTTTCTATGAGAGGAATAAGATTTCTTAAATAGAAGAAACGCTTATTACAAATAAGAAAAAGAATACTCCAACAAATATAATACAACAAATATAAAATTACTAATTAACAAAAGAAGAAACAACCAACAGATTAGATCATATCATGAACTTCTGGACTAAAAAGTAACCACCATACTTGATGAAACATAAACTAGCAAAGTATACCGTAATGCAAAAGTCAATGGTTGAAGAAGTCCCAAAAGATGAAACCAATAATATAGTGGGAAGTTCATTATCTAAAAATACTTTTTGATACAATACAAGAAGGGAGAGTTGGTCTGTAGGTAATAAGGAACTATATTCATGATGTACGTAACCAAATTTTGAGTGGTCAGACCACCAAGGTACCTGCTAGCTAATTAGTACATCCATCCATTCATCTGTTCTCTCATCCAATTATGCAAGTGATAAAAAATTTAGTGCCTCTCAATCTAAGTCTACCTTAAGAAGATAACATCTAATTTTGTCTTGATCAGTGAAACACCTAAAGAGATTTAGTATAATCACCTTCTCTCACCTTCTCATATCTAAGTAGAATAAGTTAAAAATAATGTTGAGCTCAAATACTGAAGAAAGATCTTTAATACCATCCGCATCACGAGGAGGCTGGGAACCACCAGAGATCTTTCCTTGAGTTCCAGAAGGAGGAAATGTTTGGAGATTTGAGTCTACAATAACAAATCAATCAGTTATCATCTTGTAACAAATAGGAAAAAAGAAGAAAAAAAAAAAACAACAACAACACGGACTCAAGTGGATCAAAATGAAACTCTATTACTTTATCTCAAATCCTTAATCCTCATAATTTGTGATTAACCTAAAATTTCATTTCTGCAATACATGATCTTAGTCAAAACTCCATTCAACAATGCTTCTCCCCCAGTGAAAATTAATATTGTATCCCTTTCCATTTTCCATACTAAATTTGCGATTTATAGTTATTTAGATCAGGCCAGTGTGTCATGCTTAACTTCAACTAATTGATCTTCAAATGTCAGTCCAATCATACGTCAATTGTGGATCCTAAAGAGCATAAACCTCCTATAAGAAGCCTAGCATTTCTCCGGTAAGCCAACAAACCGGAAAAAGTTCAACACTAACCGATTGCACGTGGCTTATAATCCTAATCACTCGCGCACACAAAATTTAACATTCAATCTCATAACCTTTCCTCTTATCGCGCATAATTTCTCAGAATCCATAAAACGATATCAGAGAAAGGAAATTGCTTACCAGTGAATTTAACGGTCATTTGTCCCTGATCTGGAACGGCCTGGAAATCAAAGAACACAGAAAACGAAGAAATCAATGAACTGGATCAGATTTGACTACCGTAGAATGTCATTTGAAAAAAAAGTGCTGCAGATTCGAGAGCTGCTCTCCAAAACACATACACACACAAAAAAAGAAAAAAAAAAAAAAGAAAAAAAAAAGCGCTAAAGGGGCGAGAAGCTTACGGGCACAGATCCTGAAACATTTTGGTTATCTATAGTCGTATAGTTACCACCGGACATCATCTTGTTCGTCTTCTTTCTTCTTCTCCTTCTTCGTCTTCTTCTTCCTCCTTCTCGGTCTTCTCAGAGATCTATCTCCATGTTTCAGACTGAATCGAGCTTTCTTTTTTATTTGTTTGTTAGTTTTCCTTCATTTTTCTGAGGTTATTACATTTTCCTCCTCTATGTTCCATTATTTACATTTTGACCCGGACCTTACTACAAAAACAAGACATTTTGGAAAAATGTCACTTTTTTAAATAGTGAATAAGATAGGAAAATCGAACTTTCACTTTGAGATGTATAAGTTTTATCTATGCTCGTTTTGGAGAAAATTCTCATTGTTAAGTTAGTTGAGTCACTTGTAAGCCTAGGAAAAATGGGTAACTATACACGTTTGATAACGCTCCCCATTCTGTTCCTTGAAAAAATAATAATAATTTGTTTAATATAATTTAGTTACATAATATAAAAAATATAGAGAAATTATATTGGGTATCAAATTAAGATTATATTTTAACATCCATTTCATAAAAAATTAGGTTATTGATTTAGATTACATTTATGATATTTATTTATTTTTATTCCAAAACTACCCTCATATTACTTTTCGCATGTGTTACAGTTTTCGACCTTCGACAACAACCAGCCTTAAAATCGTGTTCATGATTTTGTTTGATTCATGATTTCTTTTCGTTCACGATAGTGTTGACATTAACAATTTTGTTTTAAAAATCAACCTTTTTAACGAGAATGGTTTATTTGAACAAAATCTAAATGAACTGAACCAACTAGATCTAAACCAAAAGTATATCATACCTCAAAATAGAACCAGACATGAACCCACCAAAAATTGAACTAAGTGCTAATACATATATAATACAAATATAAATAATAAGTAGGTTAAATCGTAAATATAGTCTATAATTTATGATTAGAATTTAGTTCCTAAAGGGACTATTTATGAAGTTTTCATCCAAACATAAAGACTATTTATGAGATGTAGTCAAACCATAAGTGCTCAATTCTAATTTATAAAATTATACGTACTAAACTCTAACTTTCTCCAAATCATAGGTATCAAATTTACCATTTAACCTAATAAGTAGGAAGTACATATGAAATTCACCAGTTATCTATAAATCAACAGACGGTGAAAGATTGAGAAAGGTTCCAACCATGAAGGGTAATTTTTGGAGTAACATCAAGAGGGGCCTCAAAAGAGAGATTGATGGACATAGCCTCACCAGGAACCAGGGAAAAATAGTTATCTGAGTAGTAAACAGGCAGAATTCTTGTATCCCCTCCTTCATCCTCTGCCTTGGAATCATGGACCTCAAAGTGAAGAAAGAAGGCAACTCCGACATCATTTCCGTCTGTTTCAACTAACCTTGGACCGTTGTTTTCGATACTCTTACGTCTCCAGATCTTGGAAAAGAAACCAGTGCTGCATTTTTCATTGCTCTGTTCTTTGTTTCCAAGAAGCAAAGGATTTGAATCTAAATCTCCTTGGCCTTGCCTATTGATAAAGTTGTTCTTGTAGGTTAACCTTGAAGATTCTGCATTCTTTGAATTGTTCTGCACGTTCATTCTGACTTCATAGGTGGATCCTTTTATATTAACCTTAGATGTAACTTGAACGGGTATGTTACTCTTTCTGTAAGGCTCCAACTTCTTGTAGTCTCCACCAGACTGATGTAACCAGTAGAAGTTTCTCGAGATAATACCGAAGTTTGAGACCTCGTACAGCTTGAGAAGAAGAAAGTAGACAGGCTTGGAAATTTTGTATGTCGGATACTCCATCTCAGCAATGGACAACGTCTGGTTTGGAGGCAAGGAGAGTTTCTCAAAAACTTCAAAATACGGGCACGTCCCTTCAAGGTCCCACACGGAGGCTTCAATGGCAACACCAGATATCTCATTCGACGTAGTGTTTACGACCTGTTCAAGGCAGCAACAAAAACATCTCACAGTTAAGTTGAGAAATACAGATGAAAACATTCAAGTTGAATCCAGGGATTCCCATAGTTACAAGAACATAGGATATGATGAGATAAATATATAGTTTATGCCCCTTTGCTATCAGCCCCAGTCTAAAGAAAATTGAAGCCTTCAACATAACAAGTGGATTTGGAGTTCTACTCAAAGACCCACCTTTCCCCATTATGTTGTTTCTTGTTTCAAACCAAAGGAGGTAGTGTGTTGCTGTTAGATGACCAATAAACATAAAAGTTTAAGTTAATGGTTTAGGATAAATTAAATTATATCAATATTTTGACCCTCTCCGTCACATATGGGCGAAAATCAATATTAAATTGATGAGACAATGATATAACGGAATTCTAATACAAGACATCCTACTCTGATACCATGCTAAATCATGAATCAACCTAAAAGCTTAGCCTTAAATTAATGGGTTAAGATAAATTTAATTATATCAATACTTCAAGAACTACATTATTAGAAAAACTTGCCTCAATGCAGTATGTGCTTAGATTCAGCTGGACATGGATAGGTTCTGCAGCACAACGACATCCAAAGAAACCTGCTGTTTGGTCGAGGAGATGGTCATAAAACTGACCTCTTAGACCTGTCCAAGGATTTTGTGTTTTCCAGATTAGGAAACCAGTGTACTTCTTCCACATTCGGCAGTTCCAGCCTTCGATTAGAGCCCGATATTGGATATAATTAGCAAGCTGAGCCTGGAAGTTTTGAATGTTAGTAAATAGTTTTAACAGTGAAAAAAAAAAAGCATGGCACTACTTTAAACCACAAACTTCCTTTTCACCTTCAAACAAAAGTCATCGAGATCTTTTGGAGAACCGTAAAGTTCAATCTGACTCTGAACATAACGTGGTTTGGAATAGGGGATGTATTTATGGTAATCCCAAATGGGGTTTGGTACTTCTTCTACATAGCCACAGGGTAGTTTGTTAACCAATGGAATCTGCCATCCTTCGAGAGGCATTGTGGCTCGGATGGTAGCGGCAACAGGCATGCCTACGGAACCAACCTCAGGATTGAATCCATACTTGTAAAAATCATCCTTAAAAAAGTTTTCAGGGTATTGGATCTCATAAGGACCATCAGTGAAGTTTCCTTTCCCATTTGCAAATCCATCCCACATGGATCCTTGTACATAAATGCGAGTACCATCTAGATATTGGCTCGGATCCTCCGGTGTTAATGATGAAACTCTCATCCACTTCTTACTTTCACTTGATATTAGAAAATGAGGATGAAGTTTCAAGTCATCTTTTAAAGCAGCATTGATATCCGGTGGTGGAACTTGTTCGTTTCCACCAACCCAAAGAGCAAGACTGGGGTGGTTCCTCAAAAGCTTAACGGTGTCTCTTGCACAAAGCAAGAAAAGATCATGATCCAGAGGGCCATCAGGATTTGATATCGGATCCCCACGTCCATCAACATCTCCAGTAATCCAAAATTCTTGCCACACCTACAATAATTTATTCCGCAATAGCGATCGACATTACTATTTCAATCTTGGTTCAAAAAAACTATAAAGTAAAGTCAGTAATTAATTAAGGAAGTATATAAGAAAACAAATAAGCATGTTATGGAAGAGCTTGACGTGATATGAAAGAGAGAGAGAGAACTCACTTATCCAGAATTGAAAAGGAGCCATAACTTACCAACAAGCCGTAGATGTCACAATAATGATAAAATTCTGGCCTCTCTGCCAAACCACCGCCCCAACAACGGATCATGTTAAAATTCATATCTGCATGAAATTTAATGTCCGTATGATAACGTTTGTCTGAAAGCCGAAGCAACCCATCAGACAATATCCAATTGCCACCACGAATAAATATAGGCTGCCCATTGACCTTGAACAGCCTGCAGAGAAGAAATACTATGAAGAACACAAACAATCTAACAACAGGAAACTTCATCAAACATGGGTGTGAAATTAACAAAAACAGTACCTTCCACCAGTTGCAGTATCAATATGACTTTCTATTTTACGGAAACCAAAATCATGACTCCAGGAATCAGACTCTCCAAATCCATCTACGTCAACAGATATAACAACATTATATAAGTACTGCTTTCCCATTCCGTTCGGCCACCACAGATTGGGCTTGTAGAAATAGAGCTGTCATTCACCGCAAAATCACATGAGCCAAAGTTTTGAGCGGACTTATGTGTAATGGCTTGTATCTCAGTGAACTATTTGTAGTTTAACCATTGGACTTCGAAGAATAACGTAAATTTAGAATTTCCAACTTCCACTACTAGAAGTCTTAGCAAATATCTAGGAAAAAAAGTGAAGTAAAAGGTAAGTTCATTATTATATTTTATTTTATTAAGAATTACCAAACTTTCATTGAGAGAAAAAGAAAGAAGACAAGGGCATACGAAAAAATAAGGCCCAAAAAAGGGAGTCAAACTACAAAAAGGGACTCCAAACATATAAAATAAAACCTAGAGGGTAATTACAATAATGCTCCACCACTAAAGCCCAAAGACAAACATAGAATCTAAGAAGAGACCATATATAGCTAGAAGATCTCTCCACCCCCTAAAGATTCTATTTCTTTAGTTTCTTATCTTTCATTTTTGGAACATCTCAAGTACCCAGTGGTTCTCTTCTAAAGAGAAGCTTCCTTCTTTTTCACAAGTTTATTGTTTCTTAATTTAGAATATCCAACTTCCCTTTTGCCTATGGTTCTTCTTCTTCTTTGTTTAGTATCATATATGGTTGATAAACTGTAGCGGGGCTACATATAGATTTAAAACACGGATATGAAGAGATATTGCCCCCAACTTCAAACCGACTAAAAGGTGACATCTATCACATAGAATGACTGAGGATTAGAGAAGTTGTTCTATGGTTTGAGCACCACCAAGAGGGGCAAAACTTGAAAACTTCATTAATCTTCTCCACAAGCTAGCTTTGGAGTGCGCAAAGCCTCTTAGGAATTAATGGGGAAACGAAATCATGACATGAGACCTCGATTTATATAAAAATATTGAGGACCAATAAAGAGATTAGAAAAACTGTCAAAGAAAGATGTGATTACCAACCTGAGGAAATGTATATTGTATAGTGGATCCAGCAGGGATAGACACCTTCTGAGCCTGAAGATGCTCGATCAAGCAAATGCTACCTTCTAGTTCAGTGGTCACTTGAACTTTCACAGAACAGTCAGCAACCCAAGAGCTTTTGTTTTGCATCTCCAGAGTAGCATGCAAGTAAACTCTCTTATAATCGTCAAAAAACGTTGATACCAAGTGAGGATCAATAATCTTCACTGGCTGTTCAAAAAAGTAAGCATCAACATGAGATATTCGAACGTTAGAAACAATCAGGAATGTTTTTCATAGAGGAGAAGATCAACAATAGCATATTAACGAGATGAAATGTCAACCCAATTGTACTGCTGTACCACATGGTAAGAGCATTCGGTGAAACTTTCAGGAGAAATGGAATAGAAAGATTGTTTGGTAGTTCAATTTATGTTGGTGTAGAAATATGTAGTACACAAGAAATACACATTTGAAGTCTTTGAGAGTATATTATTTCATTCCACATGGACGCACAATCGAAACTTGAAACTAGAAACAAAAATAGAATAAGGGGGAAGAATAAATAAAACGTATCAAATTATTAGAAACCAAAAGTTAAACAGTGAAGCCATGGATTGATCCTACTGCAGGGAGAAATATTTGGTATAATTCCTATTTTGATCTATGAGCTTTCGTATTTATTCTATTCTGGACCCCCTATTGTCCCAATTAATCTGTTTGTCTCTGAATTTCAAATAATAACCATTTTAGTCCTTGTCACTAATCTTTTAATAAATTAGTTAAATTACAAGTTTGGACCTGAACTTTCAAAGTTATGACTATTAAGTCTCTGTGCTTTAAAAAAAAATCTAATAGGTTTTTGGAACAAGGTTGTGACTCTATTCGACCGTTGTACTATAAAAAGATAAGTTTCTAATAAGTCCCTACGTTTTTTTCTATTTTGTGTCTAGTATGTGTGTCCCTATTGTTAACTCCATCGTATTAACATTTATGTGTCACGATGCATGCTGCAGTGAGCTAAATTTGAGCAGTTAAAAGCATTTGGAAATATAAATATAAAAGGGTTTTTTTTTCTATTTATAGTAATTTCTCAATATAAAATTTACAATAAACATTAAAACCTATTAGACACAAAATTGAAAGTTTAAGGACCCACTGAATGTTGAAGTACAGGAAGTAGACTAACACACCCGTGAATGTTTTAGAGATCTAATAGAAGGTTTTGCAATGAGTTGGGTTTTCAAATGAACTTAGGATTTTGTTAAATGATTAATGAAAAATTAAAACTGTGGGTTGAAATAGTTTTTATGGAAGGTGTAGGGACTCAAACAGAAAAATTAAATGTCGAAGGGCTAAAACAAATCATTTGAACAATTCAAGACCAAAATGGAATAAGTATAAAAGTTCAGATACTAAAATAAGATTAAAACAAAAAAATGTTTGTGGAAAACAATGTTTTACAAATTGGATAAGAGGCATACTTCAAATGAAACTCACCCCAGTCCTAGAAATTGATACTTCATCCCATATGCCAGTGTTTCGATCCCTGTAGCAACATAAATACAAAAATGCATTATATACACAGAATTTTGCAGTTATTAGCAGTTTTAGTCCTACCAGTAAATGAGTATTTGTACAATATTGAACTTATTTACAGTCCGAATTATAGCTAGATATTGCATTTAAAAGTTGAAAAATGGGAATATTAGTCATATGAATCGGAATTAACTATACAAGCAAAATATAAATGTAAGTAAGCCATTAAACACTAATAAAGTCGTAAATTTTATCTCAGTTTAAAACAGAATTAAGTTTTTCATTTTGTTACTATGCTAACACGTCATTTCCATGCTTTCATCTTTTTACTACAATAAGATTAGTGTTAGAAAAGGAGGAGGAGGAGGAGGAGGAGGAGGAGGAGGAGGAGGAGGAGGAGGGGGGCGGGGTTTAGTTGCTTTTTTTTTTTTTACATTACAAAAGCTCTATCTCACTTAAAAGATTGTATACTCTTTATGCATAAGAGCTTGAACCCAAGTATTACCCAAAATATCTTACATCTTAAACTTAGAATAGATACTATTCAGGTAAGGTCGTTAAGTCAGTTTGCTCCTGCGGTTATGAGGGCCTCCAAAGTTCCTGTGCACTGGGGTTTGAATCTTGGTGCTGTAACTTGGTTTCTTTTTTTAAAAAAAAAAAAAAATTCAGGTAAGGTCGTCACAAATATCTTACATCTATTACCTACTCATTTTCCAAACTTTCTCCAATGCATTTTTATCTTTACCCACCATGCAACAACCCAAACAGTAAGATTCCAGAAGAAAACCAATGCACCTAAGATCAAATATTTGAGGGGAAAACTTCAGTTTATCATTTTCGAAAAAATTGTCAATCTATTCGTTTAATGCCCTCTTCTAACTCCAAGAGCACGCTAAACTGAATCTGATAAGTCAATGCTTCTCTGGTTTGAACCCTTGAATGTCGATATCCATATTCTTACACGGATCTAATTTCAACAAACCATATTATGTCTCTGGCCGTCAGTAGACAGATCTAAGACATTTTTGTAGAATAGTAATTTTGTTGATTGTGTATCTAAGAGTAAATAGAATGATGTGCAGAATTGTTTCACAACTTTTATTGAAAAACATAGTCTGATTATTGGCAGAAAGCAGCACCAAACGTAGGTATCCTATCAAATATAATTAGTGAAGAGATAAAGGAACAAGAGTTAGTCACCTTATGGGAGTCATCCAATCCCATCCCTCGACATATTGTGTAGCGACATCTTTTCCAATCTAATGTGAGATAAAATATCAGGCAGCAATATAACATCTAATGACAAAATTCTTAGGATGTCTCCTACATATGTGCAGAAGACTTTGATTGAGAAAAAAAAATCAGTCCTAGAAGAAGGAAGAATTGCCTACCTCATGATCACCACCCTGACCTCCCTTGTCTGGAATTCTGCCAGGATGATCTGGAGGGTGAACTAGAACAGCTAGTAAATTTGTGCCATCAGGATGCAAAACTTCAGAGACATCAAGAGAATGTCTTCTAAACATCCCTTTTGGCAGGACCTTTTTGTGACCATTTATGTACACTTCAGCAGAGTAATTTATAGCACGAAAATTCAGGTGCAGGTGCTGAGATTCTGACTGCAAGTTGAGCATAAGCCAAGAAGGTAATGAACAGGGAGAATTGGTTCAAGAAGCAGAATTGACAGGGGAAAGCCTATATGTTGCATGGTCAAGTAGCTATTTTTCATCAACTTAGGCACTGATGAGAATTATCCATGTGGCTAAGAGCCTTCACGACCCACACATAACAATGCAATTACTAACTGTAAAGGCCACCAATTCCAGTAGCCATAATTTCTTTTTTGAAAAAAAATCCCTTCATTGAAGAAGAAAAGAGTATACAGGGAAAAGGCCTCAAAAACAATATCTTACCAGCTTACATTGAAAAGTTGTGAAGAACCAGAAAGTGTAGTACTCTCTCCCAGAATCAGCAATATCAATTATCGTTTCATTTGCTAATCCATGGAACGGATCAGGAATAACTTTATTCTTCACCAAAGTCCCCAATACACTGCCAAACGAAAATTAATTAGGATTGTAATTTGTAATCAATTCTATTAACTTAATTCCAGATCCGTATAAAATTAATGAACCTCCTCACAAATCACAACTGAAACAAACAAGAATTTCCTATTTTCCCTATTTGGGGTTAAAACTCCTAGTCTAAGCGGGGTCTACGAGGCATTGACACCAGTCAAAAAGGCCTAATTATAGTATAATTCTAAGCCTATGGTCTCTATTTGAGTCCAATTCAGAACCACGGCAGCCATGAGGGTGGAGAAATCAATTTGAAAATAGATTTCAGAGAAATGAGAGTAAAGGGAGAGGGGAGAGGGAATTACGTTCCAGGTACTACGGCCTCCATCCATGGCGAAGAAGGGGTGATCGAGGGAGGGTGAGTGGTAGTAAGCTGAGTCCCACTGAGCTCGACCTCCGTCGACCTCGCCGCAAGCCAACCGGAATTGAGCTTCACCTTGTTCCCAATTTCCGCCATTGTTAAGGGAGCAGAGAAACTGATAGAGAAAGCCAAAATGAAGAATCTAGAAAATGGAAATGGCGAAGAAGGGGATAGTTGGAAACTTGGAAATGGCGATTGGGATTACTGAAACAGAGGATTTTAACTCTGAAGTTTCGATCATTCGATGCTTGAGCCTGACATTGTGAGAATGATGTAGTGAAAGTGACGCTATGATCATATGATGGACTTGGATATTTCAGTTGGTAATTTCTTTTCCCTTTTTTCCTAAATTATATAAAGGTTGTTATAGAAAAAAAAAAAAAAAACATATGTTTTTAGTCCGTTTTAATTTAGTCTAAGTTTCAAAAGGTTAAAATTATATTCTTCAAATTTAAATTTTGTTTAATTTGGTTCATAAGTTTCCTAATTTACATTTTTAATACTATTTTTTCACTAAATACTTATTTTCAATTTGTAGCTTAATATCTATTAATTAATAGGACAAAAAAAATAAACTAAATTATAAAAATTGTTGTTTTTAAATATAGAAAAATAAGTTAAATTATTTACAAATATAAAAAAAATTACGGTTTATCAATAATAGACCGCGATAGAATTCTATATTTGTAAATAGTTTGATATTTTTTCTATTTATAGTAATTTTCTTTATAAAAATGAGATTTTGAAACTAAAAAAAGACCAAAACTACAAGTCTAAAAGTGAAGGGACGAGAATATGATTTAAATTTAAAGGTTTAAATCTCTTTTTTCTTTTTTTAATGTTAAGAAGTGGATGCGGAAGGTTTGAATCTCGAACGCAATATATATTCTTAATTAGTTGAATTAATTATGTGAAGTATGCTCAAAATGGCTACTTAATTAGTTTCTTAATGTTAAGAAGTGGATGTTGATTTTTTTTCAGGTCCTTCTACCCACCCCAAAAAATTTACCTAGCCTTGACTGGGAGGGTCGTGACTAAGTCAAAAAAAAAATAAAAGTCAACAATTTCCGATCTCAAGTCAATTTTCCACCTCCAAACTTTTTGGTTCAATCCAAACCCGGTCAGGATCGAGATCGAGGGAAAAACCAAAAAAGTTTATTCTCGGCCGGGTGTGATGAATCTTTGCTAGAATACTTTGAATGATAGGCAAAAAAAAAAAAAAATCATTTTTTAATCCAAAAAATATCATTTTTGGATCTAAATCAGTCAGAAAGTGTCGAAAATTAGCAAACATATTTTAAAATCAGTCTCACAATGAAGAAATTTCACCAAAAAGAATGCAGAACCATTAAAAAAATATATCTATTTTACAGCCAAATGCATGGAATTGGAATGAGAGAATAGAGGCTTTTGAATTCCCAAACATTTCAAGGGTAAAATAGTATTTGAACTTATTCAATGGTGAAAAAAAGAAAATAAGGCTTTACAAATGGTCCATTTTTCAAACATAAACTTGAGGGGTTATATTTGTTAATTTCCCAAATTCCAATCTAGTTTTGCAAAAGACTATAGAATATACATACATATATATAAACATATACTATACACGCACTATTCTTCTTTCCAGAAAAAAGATATTCTTCTTTCTTCCTCGGACCAGATCAACTTCCACTTTACCAAATTCCTTCAATTTCCTTCATCTCCATCACCCATTTCTTCCTTCCCCTTGTTCATGCGAGTTTCCCTTCCCAAGCTCTCCATTCGCCATCAATGGTGACCATTACCGAGGAACCAGACGAGTCAGTGCCGAAGCCATCAAAGTCCAAACCCAACAAATCAAGTTCATCCTCAAAACCACCGCCGAGCTCCGCCGCTGCAACCTCCAAAACCCCTCCATCTCCTACCCCAAATCCGTTCACCTTCTGGTTCTACTTCACTTTAATCGTCTCTATCATAACATTTTTCTTCATCTCTCTCCCTTCTCTCTCTCCCCAAGACCCCAAATCCTGGTTTTTAAGCTTACCCAATAGCCTCCGTCATCATTACTCAAAGGGCCGTCTTCTAAAGGTACAAATTAGCCCTAATTTATCTCCAATCGAAGTTTTCGCCGTTGAAAATGGGGCAAAGGGGAATGAAAATGTGGTCATTGTTCATGGATTAGGGCTGAGCTCTTACTCCTTCCGCAAGGTTTTGGACTCCTTAAGTTCCAAAGGAGTTCGTGCACTGGCGTTTGATCTGCCTGGCAATGGCTTTTCCGACAAATCCACGGCTGAGATCGACGAGAGCTCAAACGGGGTTTTAGGGAGGCTTTTGGATGTCTATAATTTGATTCATGAAAAGGGTATCTTCTGGGCGTTTGATCAGATCATTGAAACTGGGCAGATTCCTTATGAAGAAATTCAAAAACATGTTCCTAAGAGGAAGATCTTGAAGCCAATTGGGTTAGGCCCTGAAGAGATTGGTAGCATTTTGGGGCAAATCATAGATACTATTGGTTTGGCTCCAGTGCATTTGGTTCTTCACGATTCAGCTTTATCAATGGCAGGATATTGGGTTGCAGAGAATTCAGGATTTATGAGGAGTTTAACTCTTATTGATACGTTATCAAAGCCTTCTCTTCCTTTATGGCTCTTGGAGTTGCCTGTTGTGAGAGAGGTTGTTTTGGGATCTAATTTTGTGTATTCAAGGTTGATCAACCTCTGTTGTTCTAAAGGGAATGATGTTCCCTTGGATGTGGAGGCGCATAGAGTTCTTTTGAAGGGCCGTGGTGGGCGGAGGGCAGTTGTTAGCATGGGGAAGAAGTTGAATGATAGCTTTGACATTGCAGAGTGGGGTGGTTTGGATGATCTGAAAAGTGTGCCAATGCAGGTTATCTGGTCGAACGGTTGGTCGAATGAATGGAGTGCCGAGGGACGTCGGGTTGCTGATGTGCTTCCACAGGCATCTTTTGTTAAACATTCCGGTGGACGGTGGGCTCAAGTAAGGATTCATTACTTCAATTAAGAATTTGTAATGAGTTTGGCTTATGTTCTGTGTAATGAGTTTTCAGTCTATATTGTGGTTTGCTGAGTTCAGAAATATCAATAGCCTTTCTAGGACGAGGACTTTCATGGATTTAAGTGTAACATCAATGATTCGGTTAGGCCTGCCTGCAGGGCTGTTTTAGCATTCAAGTCGGATTTTCATATCTTAGAAGTTAGAACCACTGTTTTTCTAAGCACAATGTGTAAAGTTTGAGTGAAGTAGGTCGTATATTATATGGCTTAACAAAATTAAATGAAATCTATTACTTTGAAATTTAACATTATCAAGCAGGACATGTTAATGGACATGTTAAGCATGAAGGTTGTTCAAATTCAAAGAAAAATCAAATTGATACATAGGAAGTTGGAGTGCTTGGGATTTTAGTTCTGATAGACTAGGGGAAAATAAAACTGATAGAGTCTAGAGAGGGGGAGAGAAATGAGTGATGTGACATGGATGACTTATTATTGAAGAAGTATAGACTTGGCCAATGAGGAGTTTGAGATGATATTTCTGTCAATTAGCCGTTGTTTTTTTTTTTTTGATATCCATGAGTGTTTGGGTCAGCTTACACGCGCCTCAACTAATCTCACGGGATAACCCGCTTGATCCTACAACGTTTGAGTATCAAGAAATCTCCTAAGATATTAAATCCTAGGTAAGTGATCACCATAGATTGAACCCATGACCTTTAGCCCTTTATTAAGGTCATGCTCCTATTTACTACTAGGCCAACCCATGAGGGTTTCAATCAATAGTTGATATGATGGAAAAAGTTTCTTTTCTAGATTTTAGAGAGAGAGGTACATAGACAGATAGACTTACAATTGTGTTTGTGGAACTGGAGATAGCTGAGAGTTGGGAAGAGATGCTCAACTGCTCAACACTTCGAGCCTCAGGTGAGATTATTCGAGAGTCAAAATGGACGGAAATGAAAAAAGTTGACATGTACACATCTTAACACTATATTTGAGGCATCGTGTGTGCTTAACAGTTGATTGTAAGAGATTGCTTAGGCTCCTGGTGTGAGATGGTCAGTTTCTGGTTGGGAGAGAACCTTTTGAAACTCTCCTTAATGCATTCAGTTTGTAATCATGATTGTTTGACTTGTCCATGGTAATAGGCTGATTTCATCTGTCTTTGTGGATTGACTCCTAGATTATCATTTTTGTTTGCCTAAATGGTCTCCTTTAGCTAGCAAATGTTTATATTGTCTCCTTATCGAGGCCCAGTCACTTGATTCCACATTTCGCTCACCATCTTTGATAATCTATTTCTTCAACTTGCTGGTATATTAGACCTGTCATTCTCTCTTTCATTGTCAAATAAGCTCTTTATCTTTGTTGACCTCAGGAAGATGTAGCCGATGTCGTAGCTGACAGTATAGCTCAGTTCGTATCCTCATTACCCCCCACGGTTAGAAAAACTGCTGAAGAGCCTACTCCTGAACACATTCAGAAAGTTTTCGATGAATCAGGGAATAGCGACCACCACCACCACCACGATCATGGCAGCCATGGCATTCATGGAGCTGGCTACATGGACGGATATGGGCTCGGTAGTCATGCCTGGTAAACTAACATCCTCTTCTTTATGCAGGACACTCTCTCAAGAAGGGATCGGATATAAGCATACCTAAATGAGTCCCTTTGAGTCCTTACTTTTTCTGCCTGATTGATTGTACTTTTGCTTGAGCTTCTTAGGAAGGACGTCCTAACGGTAAACGTATCGTGACGACTCATTAACTTCTTA
Source organism: Lagenaria siceraria (assembly GCA_002890555.2). Taxonomy (NCBI): domain Eukaryota; kingdom Viridiplantae; phylum Streptophyta; class Magnoliopsida; order Cucurbitales; family Cucurbitaceae; genus Lagenaria; species Lagenaria siceraria. The sequence goes on along the minus strand of CM016492.1, from coordinate 1,131,490 downwards.
GATATCTCAAAAGTGTTTTTTTGTTACTGGACATATTAGATTGTTGCTTGCTGATTGGCCTGTATTTAATCGATCTGTTGCTTCATTGTTTTGAATGTATCTGATCTTACACTTTCTTTTCTTGAAACTGAAAATTTTGTTCAAAAGAAGACGAAAACTTATGCCAGTCTTGGTGTAGTTTTGTGTTGTAGGATGCAAGGCTTTAAATATGTATGGATTTATGAATGACAAGGTTTTATTTTTTGTGTTATCAAGTTTTGTTTTTATACCTCTGGCATAGCTCAACTGACCTAAGCTTGTATTATTCTTATTGACCTCACTCCATATATTGTCAAAAAGAACAAAAAAAACCTTATTTTAATATATTACTTATTTGTTATCTTTTTCTTTTTTCACTCTGAAAGAAACTTGATGAAAACAACCTTAAGGTCACGTTTACACACCTACAAAGAAGACAAAGAAGACATTCAAGTCGAAAATTCAATGAGTTAAGAAGATCATCAAGTCCAAAGATTGATAATCTAAGAAAATCAACAAGTCTAAAGATTAAAGTTTATATATTTGGTAAAAATAATTATAGTATAAAAATTGGAGATTTTAACAATACTACAAATGGTGTATCATTTATAGACTTGCAAATTTAATAATTATCATATTTATAAATTATTTATTTGTGTGACATATTTGCAAATATGACAATCAATTTTACTACCTATTACAATTATTCTAAATTCTAAGTTTAGCCTTGAACTTTTAGTTTTGTGTCAAATAGGATCCAAATTTTTTTAAAGTGCAACAGAGCTTTGAACTTTCATTTTTAGTTTCAATAAATACCTAAACCTTCAAAAGTATATAACAAATCTACATACTTTAAATTTTATATTTGATAGGTCGAAAAACTTTAATTTTGTATTTAGTAAATTTTTTATCTATTTGACAGTTTAAGAACTCACGAACTTACTAATAAAAAAATTGAAAGTTTTTTTTTTGGGCAACAATATGCTGGTTAAGAGATTCTAATCTTTGACTTTTTGGTCGAAAGTATATATTTTATATCAGTTGAATTATGCTCATATTGACATAAAATTGAAAGCTTAATATCTTATTTAGAATAAAAATTCAATTTTATTCCTAATAGAGTAATTAATTTCTAGAAATTTCTTTTATGCGAGGGATTTACTAGAGACCTTTCATAAATTAGATATAAAAGTATACAAATGAAGACATTTTAGACACTTACAAAAATTTCAAAGATTTAATCAACACAGATTTCAAAGTTCACAAATTTTTTTATGCCTGGTGTATTCCTTGATGATGTTCAATAAAAGCTTTGCTTCAACTATCATGAATTGACTTAATAGTCAATAAAGATCATGAATTTAATAAACGATTTAAAGAGAATGAATATAATTCATGGTGGCTGCCTACCTAGAATAATAATAAGAAAAAGTATAATGAGAGCACCAAGGGACTTTATGACTTAAATGTTTAAGTAGATTGTACGTTAGTAGTTGAGTGTAGAGATGTTCCATTTTTCCCATGGAGACGAGGCCACGTGAGGACCTAAGGTGGGGATTTCCCGTTTAGGAAGGGAATGGGTAAAGGAGTGGGTAGAAAAAAAATTCCTCATGAGGTAAATGGAGAAGGGGAAGGGGGCCGGGATGAGGAATGATTCCCTCCCTGCCTCGCCCCGTTCCTCGTCCCCGCCCCATTAGCGTCTTTTATTTAATTATTATAATAATTTAATGTTGTGTTATTATTTATAAATATTGATATCTAAATTTCAAGTTTTATTGTTTAATGGTTAAGATATTGAATATATTTGAATTTAACCTTTAAATTTAGGTTGAATTTATGAATAATTTGGGGCAATTATTTCTTTCTTCTAATTTTTATGAGTAACTTTTTTTTAAAATTCAAATTGTTGATGTAGAACTAATCATATTAAAAAATTTAATAAGAAATTTAACTATTCAATTAAAATTTGACAATAATTTTATAGGGAATGAAATGGGAAGCTCCCCCACTCCATGGACATCTCTGGTTGAGTGTGTGTTAATACCAAATACATTTTTTTTTTTTTTTTTTTTTGTATCTGTATTTGGCTAGTTTTGTGTGTGTTTGAGGAGATGTTTTGATTTTGAAATTTTCTGAAGTTTTGTGGGGTTTTATGTTTTAACTTAAAGTTTTTGTGTTTTATTTTGGTTGCTAAAAAAATTAATGTAGGCATTAGACAAATAAGAGAAACATGAGAGTATATATATGAAATAAATTGGTTCTTTTCTAACTCAAAAAAATTTAAACAAATTGATCACTATACTAACAATAGAAGCGTTTTAAAACTTCTTTTTTAAAATTTTAGAATTATTTTTGTAACGAGGTATTAACAGTTTCTGTTCATATACTAACAATAAAGACATTTTTGAATGTTTTTAAAGTTTAAAAATATTTTTGATACTTTTAAAAGTGTATAGATATTTTTGAAATAAAACACTAACGGTTTCATTTAAAATAAATGATAAAAGATATTTCAAACTCTTTATAAAAGTTCAAAAATATTTTTTCCAAAGTTTATCTTTCTTTTTTTAATAATTTAGCCCAAAAGGTCCTCGACGATGGCAGGTTAGTTTTGTACTTTTGTTAAAGAATAAGGCTATTTTAGACAATTTCTCCAATTGTATGTCATTATACTAAAAAAAACTCCCTGCCTCTTCCATTTTACGCATCTAGCCCACCTTTGTTCCCGCTTTCATCCTCTCCGACACCGGCGTGCCTCTCACCCCTCCGGTGGTAGCAGTTTTGCGGCGCAGCTCTTCTTCTAAGACCCACGGCACGGCAGTGAAACCTACTCCGGGGAACTACGTGGCGGCACGATTGCCTCTTGCGCCATCTCCCTGACGTGTGTGAACTTCCCTTTGGCAACCTCTCTCTCTCGCAAATCTCTCCCTCCGGCGACCTACACTTAGAACTGACGTAGCCTCCAACTACGATAGAGTTGTAGCGGAAAAGGCTTTCGTTCACAAACCAACAAAGACTCACTCGATTTAAGCGGTAAAATCTTGATTATTCACTTATTTAGGGTTGATTGGGTTGGTCCATATTGAAAATCTGTTTATGTAGCTTTTAATTCTTTGAAACCATGTTTTTTAATTGAATTAGGTTGCGGCACAACTTTGGATTGGTAGAATCATAGTTCGTGAAAGGATTAAGGTAAGTGGGTCATACTTGTAGGATTTTAATTGTTTGCTTGTTTGATGCCTTTCATTGTTTGCATGTTCTGAAATAGTTAATTATGTTCCCTATTATTGATTTTTGAAATTAATGTGATGTATGCTGGATTTATTTGGTTAATGCATGTGAGTGTTGTTTATTGAAGTCTATTAATTGGTTTTATTATAGAAAGCATGCTGAAAATTTGTTAGGGAAATATTTATTTGAGTGCGAGTTGTTTATTATGTCAAAAGCTTGTGTCTAAGCTGAGCAAGGGAGGAAGCATGGTAATTGCATCATTTTGTTGTCTAGTTGGGAAAATTCATGATTATCTGATGTATAAAGAACTATGGATGTAAACAAGTTTTCAAGATAGGTATAGGGACGCTTGAGTAAAACTGTTAGAGACTGGTTTTTGATGATTGTGCTAATAGTAAGAAAAACGATTGAGTTTTCAAGCTTGATTTTGAGAAGGCCTTTGATATGGTTGATTGGGACTTTCTCCTTGAGGTGCTTAATCGTAAAGGATTTGGAGCTTGTTGGATTAGATGGATTAAACTGTGTATCCCCAACACTCCTTCTGTAGTTTGATCAATGGGAGACCGAAGGGACAAATCATAGATACTAGAGGCCTAAGGCAAGGTGATCTGCTTGCTCCTTTTCTTTTTGTGTTGGTGGCGGATGTCTTTGGTCGGTTGAATCTATTTGTGTTTAGGACTTGAAAGTTCAGAAGAAAACTTATTGATGTTGGCTTTGGTGAATGAGTTGCTCTATTGACCAAGCTCCAAGCCATTAGGCCTAATAACAGGGATGATGTTTTTTTTTTTTTTTTTTGTGTGTGTGTGTGTGTGTGTCTAAAGATGTTGGAAAACGGTGGCTCTTTTTTGGTTTAGTCTTTTTCTCCCAAGTTTATTGTAAAAGAGGTTGCCTGAAATAGACAAAAATCTGATCTTATATGGAAAGCCACATGTACTTAGAAGGTGAAGGTTTTCTTATGGATATTTTCTTTTGAAAGGCTGGATACTTGCTGTAGAATCCAAAGAACTCTATGGAACTATGCTCTTTCTCCCAATTGGTGTGTTGTTTGTAAAAACAACGAGGAGTCTTCGATGCATCTCTTTTTCTTTTGCTCCTTTGCTGTGGCTTGTTGGGCAAGGTTGTTTAGTTTGCTGTGGTGTTGGCCCAACAAAGCTTCAGATGCCTTACTTCAGATTTTTTAGGGCCCTTAGTTTACTACTTTGGCGAAAATCCCCATGGTCCAATGGGGTATTTGCCATGCTTTGGAGGCTTTTTTTGAAAGAAATTTGAGAATTTTTCGTGGTCAAGACATTAATAGGGGCACATTTTGGACTTCCCTTTCTGTCTCGAGGAGGAACTAAGTCTTGCAAGCACTTAGGACTCTCCGAATGTGCAAGTATCAATCAAAGTTGTCGTTTGTAGGGCTATGGCATAGTCAGGTAGAGCGAGAGTTGCCACAATGCCTTGAACCTTGCTTCTCAGACCCATAACGAACTACTTTGCTTTCTTCGCGTCTGTAGCCACTAGCTCAGGGGCGAAAATGGACTGCCTATTAAACTTCCTTTGATATTCTACCAGTTGTCAATTTCCCTTTCTAAGATGTAGAAACTCGACTTGTTTTCTATATCTGGTTACAACTAAATAATACTGATGGAGAAACGAAACGCCTCTCTAACTTGTGACCAGGTCTATGGGCCTCCACTAGTGTCAATCAATCTCTTGGTGGACTCCCACCACAACTGGGCGTCATTTGTTAACATAAAGGCTGTGAATTGCACTTTCTGCTAGACTCCTCAAGGCATCACATGTAATTTAAAGAGGTCGACAAGCTTCAACATTTTATACCCTATAAGTCCATCTCCCCTGATAGCCACTATGTACAAAGGAAGCGAAAACACAAAGCCATCTCTATCTCTCTTGTAGTTATGCAACAAGGTATTGGGTGACTAAGATTTGTGGTTTTCTCGCCCCCGTTCGGTAACTGGTATTATGTCATTTATTTATTTTTTCTTGTGTTTAACTTTAGTTTCTGTTTACATTCACTGTCTTCATATTTGAACCATGTTCATAGTGGTTGTTGCTCAATTATGAAATTTAAGTTTTTACATTTGAAATTTTGAATTGGATTGATCCTAGTATAAGCATCTTTTGGACTTGTCTTTTACTTATGAAAATTTATATTGGATTGTTCCTAATATAAGCATGTTTCTTGAATTTCGGCACTTCAATCTCTCATGGTTGTTCTTTTTTACTTTTTTTTTCCTTTTTTCTTTTTTTCTTTCTAGTTATTACTTATTTTGTCATATTTAAGAGGTTTCTGGAGGGATCGAGACAAAATGTTTAATTATGAAAACTAAACTAGAAACAAATTAGTCTTCAGGCTCGATTGGATCGACTTTCAAGTGTTTATATACATTTTTTTCACACTTATAAACACTTATTTAAACACTTAGAAAGTCAATCCAAACGGGCCCTTTGTCAATTTTACCTGGTGATTTCTATTTGAGAGGTTGTCTTGATGTCAGTCAGTTTTTCCTTAATTCAGAGGTCCGATGATTTACACGGCCATCGACACGTTTTATCTAACTGATGAGCAGTTAAAGAACTCACCTTCGAGAAAGGATGGGATTGATGAAGCCACTGAAACCACCCTGAGAATTTATGGTTGTGATCTCGTCCAGGAGGCTGGCATATTGCTTAAATTGTAATGTCATGCTCTTCTTCTTTTCTAAAAATTGCAATGTCATGCTTTAAAACTATTTCATGGTTTTTCATACTACTTGTATAATGTTTCATTTTCTTAATTTTTTTTAATTTGCTTCTTTCAGGCCTCAAGCAGTCATGGCTACTGGACAGGTTTTATTCCATCGATTCTATTGCAAGAAATCATTTGCCCGCTTTAATGTCAAGGTTATTTTTGTTTCAATTATTAGTTTTTCTGTGTTTACATCAATTAAACTTTCATAACTGAATGTAAAGGAAAAACTATTTAAGTTCTACTTGGACTAGTCTCTCATAGTTATTTGTATCGCTCCAATGTTTTCTATATTCTAGCTTGCGAGATGGTCTTTTTTATTATCCTTTGACAGCCGCCTTCTTAGATGTCTCTTTCCTTCTCTCTAAACCTCCCACTCTTTCAAGAATTGGTCAATCATTTAAAAAAATTATTTTTTTGTGCTTGTTTTCATTACCAAAGAAAAAGAAAAAGTTAAGGTTGTATATTTTGATTCCTTTTTCTTTTAAAATTTAATTTTGATTTTTCTGATATGTTTCTTATCAAATTTTTTTTTTTCTTTTCTGATGTGATGCTTTATTGGTGTATGATAATTTCCTGCAGAAAGTTGCTTCTAGTTGCGTGTGGCTTGCATCAAAGTTGGAGGAAAACCCTAGGAAAGCCAGACAAGTAATTATTGTTTTTCACAGAATGGAATGTAGGAGAGAGAACTTGCCCATAGAGTTCTTGGACCATACTCTCAAGGTCTGAATTTGAGCTTTTATCTTCAGGTTCCATTTTTCAATCTTAGGATCCATTCTTCCTTCCTTTTTAGTCAAAGAGTTGGTTGTCCTTTGCACAAAAAAGAAAAAAAGATTTGAAATCATTTTTCTTTTTTGATATAAAAGAATATTGTGGAATCTAGCTTTGCTGATATATTCACATACATCGATTCTGTCCCTTGCTTGGCTATATTATATAGCTGTTTCATCTTTCTTTATATTTTTCACTTAATTGACAGCCTTGTTTTTTATTTTACAATATTTACATTACATTTTAATTATTTTGTTTTATTTCATACAGAAATATGCAGACTTGAAGACGGAGTTGAGCAGAACAGAGAGGCATATATTGAAAGAGATGGGTTTCATTTGTCATGTTGAACATCCGCATAAATTCATATCTAACTACCTTGCAACCCTTGGAACACCTCCAGAACTGAGGCAAGAAGCTTGGAATCTAGCCAACGACAGGTATAATGATAAAAAATTTTATTCCCATGTTAATTTTATTTTGCACACTTATCTTCTGGTTTAGATTCAAAGAGCTCAAGTGAGATAATACAAATATATTGGTAAATTGCTTTTGATTTACGAACTTGAAAATCTAGGGACTAAACTTGTAATTTTTATTCTATCAATGAAATTGTCTCTTATACGAAAAAAAAAAAAGAAAGAAAAAAAAAGAAAAACTGTAATTTAACCTAATTTCCTTGCCCAAGTTCTTAGGAGGTCTTGGGTTGGGTCATGGTGGAAAGGAGGATTGTTTCACTTTGAACCTACTTTTGGACCATTGACCAGTTTTTCCTTAACCTCAATAAGAAAACTGATCATCAATTAGAACATTCTCACTAAACATTCCAACCTAGCACTAAGGCATGTCGATAGAAAGGCCACTTACCTTAAAGCAGAAACTGAACAAGTTATTAGTTTCACCTACGAAAGTTTTTGCCCTAACCTAAAACAGTTTCTAAAAATTAATAGGGAATTTTGAGATCCCATTTAAATTCTGTAATTTACCCAAAATTTGATTAAGAGAGTTACTCAAATGGTTCTTGTTCGATGTCACTCCTAGACCCAATTCGATCTAAACAGAAACTAGTCCTCAAAACTAAACAGAGTAGTTTTAATAATTAGCTCAGTCGAAATACTTGATTCTAATTCACAAGGGTTTGGATTGAGTCGTACCTACTGACCTTTACCAAAAGGGTTGGGTCTATGCTGTTTTTCTGTGATTGAGCCCTCAAATCCATCTCTGAAAATAATGGTATTTCAAACTATTTTTAGGCGGCCCTTTAAACACTGTCAGAGGGCTCAGAACTACAGGCTGTTAATGCTTTCCACACTGATCGAATCCCAGATTATGAACCATTCACGTACAATGGAGATTGGACTGAAGCTTATACTTAGCAGTTAGCAGTTGTATATTTGTGCCAATGGACCTTTGCTCTCTTGAAGTCTTAAAACAAAAAATATAGATCCAACGTCACCACAGAAAGTGGCTTAGGTCTATGAGCATATCTTCTCTCACTTGTGCTTGCATTTGTGTGAAAGAAACTTGAGTTCTTAGTCAATTGGGAAAAAAGTAAAAAATTCACATTCTAATGAAGAAGCGAGGTGTGTGACTTCTAATTTAGTTTTCTTTGGCCTGCTTCTATCTTTCTTTTTTGTGATTATTAATCCCATCATTTAATCGTTAATGGAATGGAACAGAGGTGTGGGAATATGGCATGCAGTAGATAATATGGTATACTGTAATATATGTACCTGACGTTGTTAACCAGAATAAAGCTGGTACTAAAATGCTTAGATTTTATGTAGATATTATTACATATTCTATGAGATAATTTGTTAATTTAATTTTTTAATATATGGAGCAGTTTACGTACAACCTTGTGTGTTCGATTCAAGAGCGAGGTTGTGGCTTGTGGGGTTGTATATGCTGCTGCTCGGAGATTCCAAGTACCCCTTCCTGAAAATCCACCTTGGTGGAAGGCATTTGATGCTGAAAAGTCGGGAATTGATGAAGTTTGTCGAGTTTTGGCACACTTGTATACCCTTCCAAAGGCACAATATATCCCAGTCTGCAAGGATGGAGACTCATTTACATTTTCTAACAAGTCATGGGATTCACAATCTCTTCCAGTCAGCAAGGTGTTTTAATTTGTTGTTATGCTTATTTTATATAATATAATATATTTTATTGTTTTACCAAGTTTCGTATGACCTTTTACTGGCTGCATAAGTTGAATTTTACATCCTTCTATTTTCAGGAGTTTCCACAAAGCAGCCCAACAGCCAACGATGATGCTTCTATAGTAAAAGCCACCCCAGGAACTAATCCTGAATCAGGGGGTTCCAAAGATGAGATGCTTAAATTAGCCTTAAACAAGCTCAAGGAATCTAAGAAGAGTGATGACGAATCCAAGAGCCTTACTCTTGAAGCCACTTCTAGGGAGGAGCTTGTGCCAAAATCAAAATCTGATCGAAGGGCTGAGATTGGTGAAAGGAACAAGGAGAGAGAAAGAGACAGGGATAGAGAAAGAGAAAGGGAAAGAGACAGAACCAAGTCTCGAGATCGAGATAGGGGTCGGGATTCTGATAGAGAACGTGAGAGAGAGGATGCAGACAGAGACAAAGTCAAAGATCGATCTCATCGCTCGAAGGATAGGGGCAAGGAATTAGGTTAAATTCTAATATGATTAAATTTCCTGCATTTCGATTCAATAGAATAGATGGAATTTGAATAATAATATTTGCAATAATAATTGCAGGAGGGCATTTGGAGAAATCAAGACACCACTCAACGCGAGGTATCGATTTCTTAATTTTTCCGTGACATATGGCTAGGGGGCTTCCTCCTATTTCTCTTCTTTCTTTTCACGTTGAAGGAAAATTGACTGCTTCTTGAATGAGAGTGAAAGAAAAGAATAGATTATTGGTTCCTCTAGGCTCTGTGGTCTTTAATAATAACATGACAGGCAATCTTTTGCTCCTTTTCAGATCGTGATTACCACAGCTCATCTTATTCTTCACGCGATAAAGATCGCCATAGGCATCATTGATAGAGCAGGGCTTGATCAAAATCTTCTACAATTGGCGGCATTGACATGTACATGCAGTTCAATAGTCGGTATGGGTTTCTTCTCTCTTGGATTTGTACCAACTTCAAGTACAATAGTATAGCAAATGAGGTGTTCTGATCTATCGAGACTGTACAAACAGAGGAAGCTTGTATTTGATGAAATGAGAATCCTTACTTTGGGTAAGCACTCACTTTGGCTTGATAATTATCTGTTCAACCATTTTAGACTACTTTGCAGGTTAAGAGCCACTTTATTCTTACTTCCCAACTCCACGAGCTTTCTAAAATATTCGCCACTCAGAATGTTGGTGGGCTGGAATCTGAACTTTGAGTTGTATGAAGCAGCTTTTAGGCCTATAATCAATAGGTACTCTTGAATACAAAGTTACAAGCTGTAGCATCTACTACCCCAGTTATTATTTTGGTCATTAATATTTCTTTTTTTGCTGCGTCTTCTTTGGTTTTCTGGAATTGATTATTCTTAGGAATTGAAATGAAATTGATTCATTTGAATATGAAGAATGTTGAATGGATGTATTAGTTTCATACTAGAACGTTGACAAAGGTCCGTGTTTGCAACTTTTCCTGGAAACCTTTTAGTACTACAAGAGTATCATACTCCTTTTGTTCATACCATAAATTGTAGGGGTCTTCATTGGTCGGTCAACGTTGGTTTTGGGCTTTTAGATCGATGCCGACCATCGACATATCGGTGCTTGCAGTCGGTGCTTGTTGGTTTTGATGAAGGTAGCAGGTGGCCGACTGCTCGATCGGTCAGTCAATTATGTCGGTTTCGTGTATCAAACCAAAAAGAACACAAGGAAGGAGATTGGAGAAGAGGTCAAATCGGGTAGAAGAACTAGAAAAAAGAGCAGCAAAAAGATTTAAATAAAAAGAAAAAGGAAAATTAGGGCCAAGAGAAGAAAATGGTAGAGAAAAAAAGAAAGAAAGGAAGAAAGAAGAAAACCGTAGAGGAAAAGAAAGAAGAATACGAAGAAAACGATGTATCGTCGTTGCAAATATAACAATTAGATCTAAAGTATTAGTAGATAATGTAAAAGAATTTGTAGATAAAAGCAAGATTTAGATCTAGCTCTTGAAATCAATCAGTGATAGACTATATCGATAGTAAGAGTTTATCATTGATAGATTTTGTTATATTTGTAATTCTTTAAAAAATGTTTCTATATACTTAATTATTAGTCCTAAAAGTGTTATATATTGCAATTTTTCTATTATTTTTTCACTGTGTTCGTTTGAATTTTTTCTTCACCAATAATTTCTCATATCAATATGTTGATATATTTTTCTTTTATCAAATCATCAATGCATAATAGTTTTGTAACTTTTGTTGACATCTTAAAAGTCTATTTTGTAATTTTATCAAGTATTTAATTATTTATTATATTTTTTTACAATGTCTGGCGTAAGGTAATTTATGTGAAGCACCAAGCTTTTTTTAAAAAAAATGTTTTAAGGAGAAAAAAAAGTGTTTAGAAGTTTTTAATTTCTCCTATACTTGTGATTAGTAAATTATACCACAAAAAGAAAAGAAATAAAAATGTTTGGTTTGCTAATACTAATCATACCACAAAAAGGACATAAATAAAATACTTGGTTTACTAAACATTTAACATTTATTGTATGTAAATGACATATTTTACACCATTCAATTCTTTGAGCATAGTGCTTTAACTGCCAATCTTGCTGATAAATTGGTGGCATTGTCTAATCCAAATGACTTTGCTGATACATCGATTGAACAATTTTTCATACCAATGCAAGCTTTTTCCACCAAAAGAGCACTATTTGTCACATCCCATGAGCCTTGTTTGAATGAACCACATTTTCCTTCTGGATTTCCATAGCTAGCAAATTGGATTTCAGAGATGATATGTCCTCCTTGACAAGACAACTCTAATATACTTCCTTCATTAGCATTTCCACATATAGTTCCTATGGTGATGGTTTGAATTGAGACTTGTTGAGGATTTCCACCAATTTCTTCAAATAAAACCAACGTATTTGTGTCATCTGATAAAAATGATCTTGGAATGTGATACCATCTTTGGGAAGGATTTCCACAATTTCTAACGCATTTGTTGGGGTCATATGCACCTCTATAGTCACAAGTTGCACTACAACTATCATTGCTAGCAATGAAAGAAGGCCAAAATCGGCCTATGCTTTGTCCATTTACCCAAGCTTGACCTTTTTCCATTCCTTGCATGTCCAATGTTACAGGGTCAATTCCTGAAGGTGTCTTAAAACTTGTTTTGTACCATGTCATTCTCCTCCCAATAGACTTTTGATTTAATGTGCTCCAATTTGTTCTTTGTGAGAACACTGGGTGGTAAAGTTGCTTCATTTCTCCATTTAATCCAACCTTATAAGACCATAAATTTGATGACAAATCAGTTGCGGTATTTCCATCTCCAATTAGATAAATGGGACCTCCATCAATTCCAGTTGGCACCGTGTCATAAAATGCATCATAATTTTACAGTCCTACTGTGGCACTCAAAAGGGTTATGGTGTTGGTTCCTGATTTCAATAGAATGAGTTTCTCAAATACAAAACTCTGTCCATTGCTTCCCCATTGCGACCCAATGTACCTTCTATTTACAAAGGCGTGAAGCACATGACCTTTTGTATTCACTTGAAGAGTTACATTTTGAAGTGATGATGTTGCATTGGTGTCAACATTCGTCATGTACCACAAGTAGTCGCTAAAATCAATAGTGGTTCCTTTTTGTTCCAAAAGAAGATTTGCCTTAAATGTACCCTTTCCTTGTAGAGTGTCTCTCATGGGCTCCGGAGCCCAAACCCACGAGAGTTTTGAATTTTCTTTCTCATTCTGAACCTTCACAAACATAGATGTTTGAGAGTTGATCTTTGCAGTGTTGAAAACCTCTTTGTTGCAACCATCAAGAATGCTCACAGACCAAGCTGGTACAAAATACTTTCCGTCTGCTTGCAAATCTATGGTAGCATCATTGTTGCCATCTGTGTTACTCAAAAAGCAAAACCTCTCCCTTGTTGTTGGGTTAGAGAATTTTGTTAAAGTTACAAAGCTACCAAATTTTTGGTCTGAGCGGGTGCTATTAGTGAGAATCTTCTCTCCCATTTTGATGGATGTATGGAGTTGTTTGAGATGTCCCCATTTAGGTTGATTCAAGTTTCCATATTCATCAAATGGGGCGTTGTAATCGTAAGACGTAGTGATGAATGGATCTCCTGATGTTCTTCCAAAGTTGGTGCCTCCATGATACATATAGTAATTGTTAAACACGCTGCCAGATTGAAAAAATCTTGCCACAAAAAAAGCTACGTCTTCTGCACTTCTATAAGGGTCTTTGTCGCCCCATTTCTTGAACCATCTCACCCAATTTTCAGTAAACATTTTTGGGCTCTTAGGATTGTTAGGACTAAAGTTATCACAATAGAATCCATTGCATGTATTAATGATAGGTTGTGGGGCATCACTTTGTTGGCACATGATCCATGGAACACCGATATTGAGAGATTCAGCCATATGAGCGCACCAATTGATATATGTTTTTCCTGCATTTCCATATGGTGTCATCACGTTTCCATACTCGTTCTCAATTTGAGCTAAGATTATTGGCACTCCTTGTGATGCAAAGAGATTGGCTTGTTTACACATATTCACTATTTTTGTTGTGAAAGTTTGCATTTCATTCTTGTAGACTTGATTGTCAGTTCGAAGTTGGATTCCTGGCATATTGTGCAACCACAATGGAAAACCTCCGTAGTTTCACTCAGCACATACATAAGGACCAATCCTCATCACGACATAGAACCCAGCATCTTGAATGAGTTGGAAGAATTTGATAAAATTTAGATGTCCAGAGAAATCATATTTTCTTCGTTAAGGTTCGTGGCGATCTCAAAAAATGTATGTCTCGATTGCATAAAGACCACCATCTTTAGCTTTTTAAATAAGATCAGGCCACATTGCTTCGGTGCTGCGTGAATAATGAATTGACCCTGAGAAGATAACATGTCGCTCGCCGTTGATAATTATGGCATTTGAATCATAGGAGACATTGTCTCCTATACAAAAAGAAACACAAGCTAAAGTTACAATGAGGGGAAGAACAAGCCATTGAAGGTTAAACATCTTTGAATCTACAACTCTATGTTTGGTTTGTTTATTTGTCTTGATCATCAATGTGTTTATATAGGAAAACATTGTGATAAGGTGAAAGTTTTTTCGAGTCTATATTTGTACTCTAGTTGTTGATGGATTCTAAATATAGGAAAAAAGTTAATGAATTTAATTAGCAAAACTCTATCTATATGAGTTGCTTTTGCTAAATTTCAAAAATACTATTAGACCTTATCATGAAATAACTTATTACCCAATTAAAAATATTATAACAAAAATTTGTTTTTCCCACATAGATTTGCTTATTTATTTTTCATCTTTAGTTAAAATGTGTAAGCCATCAACTTTATTTAGCTAATACAAGTTGGAACTACGTGCTTTGCGCGTGTTTATAACGTTGAAAATGAAATTTACATGTAAAAGTTGAAATAAGAGTCTTGTACATGATAATTATTTTTTTAATTATATATATATATATATAAGAATCATATTACTCCAAACAAATTTGAATTAAGATGTTTTTCTAAAACTATATACTTTGTTTTTCTTTTTTGAGCTTTTTGAGTTAAATTTTTTATCTTGTTTAAGTTTTTGATAGTAAGAGAACCAACAAACTAATAATATTTGCATTTATAATAAGAAAACTTTAAAATAAAAACTAATCACTTTTATTAGAAATAAATACCTACTTATAATATATAGGTAACTACTATTAACTACTATATATTAACTAATCACTTTGCACAATATTCTCTAATATATGCAGTGGTCCTTCTTTTGGATTCTTTGATGAATTCAACCATAAACTCTTTCAGAGATGACTTTTTCTCAGTGCTTGATGGATCTGTAGAGGAAAAACCTAGAAGTCCCTACAAAACATTTATATTATTAGCATGAAAAAAATCTCATGGTTACTCAAACTAAGGTGGTAATGAGTTGGAAGCTGCCGTTAATGGCTTTGATAGTGTCCTTGATTCCTATCCAGATTTTAGTTGTCTCAACCTCATATTGCTCTCATGTATTCTGAGTTGCCGTCTTGGCTGCCATAGCTGCCTAAGAGGCAATGGAAGGTGGATTTACTGGTGCTTGACCACCTGCAGTCAATTGACTCAGAGTATTAGTAATTGCAGTCAATTGAGCTTTTCTAGAATTTGACTCATCAACTTCATATAGTCTTGCTGCTGTGGTAGCAGATGATCTCTCCCTAGGCCAATTGTAGCTTGTATTGGCAATAGTCACTAGTACTCTTACGATCAAGTAAAGTACTAGCAAAATCAGCATCAGAATATCCTATAAAATTAGACTCAACATTTCTAGGATACCACAAACCTATATCAATAGTCCCAAGAAAATATTTAAAGATTTTTTTAACGACATGCAAATGTAATTCCTAAGGATAAGATTGAAATCTAGCACAAAGACATACACTAAACATGATATCAACTCTCTATGTCTCGATGTGTGGATAAGTTCATATTGTTTGATTTAGAAAGTTTGTCAAACTTAGCAATGTAATGCTATGAGATTATATTGAACTTTTACCGTCATATTCTTATCTTAGTGATGTTTTATGTTTTGTTTAATTATGAGCATGTTTGCATGTTTCTATTGAATTGACACCTCAATGAATTAAGTCGTGTTCATTTCGCTATATGCAAAACACAATACCTAATTGTTGTGTTGAATGCAATCAAATTAAATAGTATATGGACGGATTGATTTGTGTTTCTTTAGGCTTTTCCTAAATGTTCATAACTTGCATGATTGTCTTTAACTTAAAAGAGCATTGTAGTTAAATTAAATTTATAGTTTAATTGGATGCATTTTTAATTAAAAAATAAAATAAACTTTATTATTGAATTAAATAATAATTGTGGGTATGCTTTATTTTCTAATATATAAATGTTTCATTACATATCGACACACACATATATATATCATGTTGTACAATAAATTAATGATCGTTGAAATTTAATTAACAAATTTTTTTTACAAATTAGTCTAATTTGGACTAGCTCATGTAATTTCACATCATTTAACGTGAAGTGGTTGAAGTGATGAAATGTGAAATCAAAGCTCAAAATTTAAACAACATTCGAAAAATAAAATTACAATAATTGTTTTCTTTATTTATCTTTAAGCCTGAAATTGTATTAAAACTATAAACTCTTTGGGAAATTTTCACAAATAGAAAAAATGTCAAACTATTTACAAAAAATAGCAAAAAAAAAATACTGATAGACATTGATAGACTTCTATCAACATCTATCACAACTATCTAAAAATTTTGCTATTTTGTGTAAATAGTTTCCCTTATTCTTCTATTTTAAAAAATTCCCCAAACGGTTTTATATTTGTTTTAATCCATCTTATATATTTTATTATATTATAAGAAATAAATTTGATTTCAAGTATAAAAAAACAACTAACAAGAAACTGTTTTTAAACTCATTTATGTTTCTCATTCTTTTTTCTTTTCAGAAAACAAAAAACATAAATAGTTATATGAAAACAAAAAAAAATATAAATAGTTATCAAACATATTTTTGTTTCAAGTTCTTAAAAAACCAAGAAACATAAGAGACAAGAAACAAGAACATTATCAAACGAGCTATTTGTTTTCAATAATTTGTATAGAATACAAATTTTTAGAAAGTTATTTAAAAACGATACACGACACGATACACGATAGATCACAACTATATTTCTCAAAAACTAGAAACAAGAAACTAGAGGTTTCTCACCCATTTCACCATCATTTTAAAATTCATTATTGTGTTCTTGTTCTTCATTCATCATCTTCATCTTCTTCTTCTTGAAGTTGTTGAGTAATTTTGCATTCATATTGATGAGCCTTGATTCTCTCAACTTCCCTAAACTTAAGCAAGTACTTGGAAGAAATTTCAGCAAAGTTATCTAAGCCATAAGAACCAAAAGCCCAACAAATATCATCTCCATTGAGAGTTCTTCGATTCTCTTGGTGACATCTTTGTGCTGCTTCATTTGTTACAAAGCTAATGAACTCATTTGCACATTCTTGCATTGTCTTCTTGGCTTCTTTTGAAATCTTGGCCTTTTGGGGAAGTATCTTCTTCATTATTCTCCCAACATTGGCAATTGGTAGCTCAAGAAACTCATCCCCATTATGGTCTCCCATTTCTTAACCTCAATATATTTTATGATCTAAAATATATATATATATATATACATGTTTTGAAAATGCATATATTAATTAAATATAAGCATTTCATTTAGGGCAAACCTTTTGATGTATAGAGTTAGGTTTAAATCATATTTTAATCTCGCTTTTACATTTGTTCCATTTTGATCTCTGAACTTTCATGATATTTATATTGGTCCTTAAACTTCGAGCTTAATTTTTTTGGTCCATTGTTGATTTAACGTAGTAAACAGAGAATGCAGTTATGTATTCGAACCCTGTAATGTCATTTTCGTCTCCTTATTAATTATTGATTTCCAGCAATTTTCAAGTCTGGAGAAGGTGAATGTTGAAGTATTGATATAATTAAATTTACCATAACCCATTAACTTAAATTTTTTGGTTGATTGGTGATTCAAGATTTTGGTTTCTTTAACTTTTAAAATGTCTCTTCATGTCTTGTGCTCTCTTCGAAAAGAAAATATATTTTAGTCCTTATTTTTATTTTGCTTCTAACTAATTAATAATAAGGGCGGTTTTCAAATATAGAAAAATGAGCCAAACTATTTACAAATATAGAAAATTTTTACTGTCTATTAGCAATAGATCACGATAAAATTCTATCGCAATCTATCGCTGACTATATTTGAAAATAGTTTGATATTTTTTCTATTTATAATAATTTCTCTTAAATATAATATTTTCTTCATAAAAGCTTTGAAACACGACACATTAATAAAAAATAATATAATATTTCTCCCTAGAGATTAAAATGAGTACTTAAGAAATAGTTGGACAACCAAAATATAATATTAGAAATTACGAGGATCAAAATAAAATGCGGTGGGAAATTAGGGACCAAAACAATCTTAACCTAAAATTAAAATATAAAAAATGAGCTATATTAGGGAAAGAAACAACTTTATTCCGAGATTCTCCTTCTTTTATTTGAAGCTTAGGAATAATGTAAATTTTGATAAACTATTTTCAAGGGGTGTTTTTAAATATAGCAAAATGAGTTAACTTATTTATAAATATAACAAATTGTCATTGTCTATTAGTAAAAGATAATGATAAACACTGATAGACATAGATAGACAGTGATATTTTGCTATATTTGAAAATATTTCCAGTAATTTTACTGTTTAAAATGATTACCCCTATTTTTAATATATTTACAAACTTAAATTGTAATTTATACCAAGTTTAAATTAATTTAAGTATAGTTCAATTGAGTAGGACGCCGTATATTCTCACATATTTATAAAAAAAAATGTTTAATTTTTTTATTCTTAAAAAATAAAGTTATGTGATCTTTAAAATATGTATTATATTCTACTAATGGGCACTTTGAGAAAAATATTCCTGGTCATAAATTGAGTATTTTATATGTTATTTAATTATTTCACTTTTAAATAGCTTAATTGTTTATTCTTAGATCTTGTAGTATAGGCATTATTAAAATACAATTTTAGTCTTTGTAATTTGAGTCCATTTGATTATTTGATTATAAGTTGTTGAGTATTTTATATGTAAATTCAATCTTTATACTTTCAATCAATTTCATTCAATTACCAACCTTTTTTTAAAAAATTTTAAAATCTCTATTAGCCTTTTGTCGGAGAAATGCTATATAAGAATTGAATATACTAGCAAACTGATTACATCTCAATTAGATATAATACACACAGTATATATAATAATAATATTCAAACTTAAAAGTAAGCCCGATGGTATAGCAAGACTTATAAATTGAAATAACCAAAAACTTATAAGAACCTCAAAAGCGTGTGAAGATTCAAAAGGTAGACGAGACACGTTTATGATAAACGCTGTCCTGAAGACAATTATTCACTCTATATGGGCTGAAACGGTCGTCTCAATTGAATACAACAACTAATTTCAGTAGAACTGCAACCTCAAACTACTCGGATCTAGTAGAACTCTTGGATACTTACCCTCAACTCAAGATTAAAAGAAAAAAAAAAGAAAGAAATAAGAGAACTCTTCAATTTGCAGTGGGATACTACAAATAAATAAATAAGTTGCTATTTGTAGACTAAGAACTTAGTAACCCTCCAAAATATAAAATAAAATCAAATAAGTAAAAAATTGAAACATTTGTCAAATCTAACTCAATTAAGTTGTTACTTGACCAAAATCAAACATAACTCATTTAAATTAAAAAAAAACTACAAATTTAACTTTTTTATATATGTTAAATTTGTACATGCAACATCATCTAATTTGATGGTTTTAATCCAATTTGAAGTTTCTAATCATGAATTTGATCTACACAACTAAATCCACTTTTTATGTTTCAGTATTTAAGAATGTTTCACTACATTATAAATATTCAACACTTTTCCTCTGTAAAATAAATAAATAAATAAATATATATATATATATATATATATATATATATATATATATATATATATATATATATATATATATATATATTTTGAAACACTTTCTTTCAACAAACTTAATATAAGTTATGGGTTTTTGTTTTTTAGCAATATGTGGTAGTGGAAGATCGAACTTCAGACCTCAAAGTTGATAGTTCATATTGTATTTGGCAGTCCCACAAAAGAAAAGTAATTCATATTCATATTCATAAAATAATGGAAGCATTGAAGGTGTAAAATCTACCTTCCTTATTTATTTATTTATTATTATTATTATTATTATTAATTTTTGTTTTTTTTTTTTAACAAGAGAGAGCCCTTTGTAGGGCAATCCTTTTTATGTGCTCAGATTGTCTATATTTTCAACAACCTTTCATGAATGTGAATTATTTCTTTTTAGAACTTCCGCTCAAACCACACCATTGCTCGATCTTCCCAAACACAAAAATTTGTACCATTCACCTTTTTTTCCACTCTCAAAACAGAGAATACCAAATGAGAATTTAACTACAGTTAATACACCCAAGCTTAAAGTGTTTCTAAATATGACTATTTAAAATCAAATGCACAAACTCTTTAATTTTTATAGTGTTTGGAGTTCATCACTCCTTTAAACTTACCTATATGTTTTAGAAATGCGACCAAAGTTTCGCATAAACTTGATAAGGGAAAGATCTATAGTATATAAGCGATGACAACTATCTCAATGGTATGAGGTATTTCAGGTGAAACCAAAAGTAAAACCATGACAGAAAGTTATGGGAGAATTAGTGGTCCTTTGTTCGAGAGGAAGATTGTTGGAAATGCACCAAATACTCATATCACTAGATAAGGAGAAAATCCATGATATTTAAGTGACGAGAACAACTATCTCGAATGGTACAAGACTTTTTTGAGTAAAACCAAAAGCAAAACCACGAGAGTTTATGCCAAAGTGGACAATATTATAACATTACAGAGATATTTGGAGGGTCGTTGTTCCTACCGACATACCTGAGATTACTACTTTTATAATCTTTTGGAAAACTCTACAAATTTGAAAATTTAAAAATCAATAATAAAAAAAAAAAAAGTCTAGAAATGAAAATAAGTTTATACCAAATTTATATTAATTAAAGAGCACGCGAAAGGGAGCAAAAAGTGTGTTACTTTTCTAAATTCTAAAGAAAGAGGAGTGTGCATTACACACAACACCCATTTGTTTGTATGAAATAACAAATACACATAAAAACTTCAAACAAATATCAAATAAACAAGAGCCATAGATTATTGGCCTTAAATGAGATTTTTTCTTTGATTTTTTATTTTGGGGGCCCAATAATTGTGTAGGAAGATGCATGATTTTTAATTAATTAATAAAGGGAATGACTAAAGTTCTTCAAATTGTGTTTAAGGCTCTTTTTCCTTTGATTTTTCTAATAGCACACAATTGGAATCCAATTAGTATTGTCATTAATTCATTTGATAATAATTTTCTTAGCATATTGAAACTACCTTATATTAGTATTGTACACGTGTCATATATTGCTTATACTAACTGAAACTACCTTATATTCGTTTGCTTTTTAAAACGATGAACATTAATCTTTAGTGTCATATATTGCTTATACACGTGCAAATCAATAAAAAAAAAATTTCATAATATTTCTGTTTTACCTGTATATGTACAAAATAAAATCTTAATTGCTTTTATATATATACTACTCAACTTTAAACAAACACAAAAATTAACTAATTCACAACAAAGAAAGTGACAAATTGTTTAACTAACCTATCAACAAGTTATATTGACAAATATATTATACATAAACCTATGAAGTCTAAAGATCTAGAGTGTTGTCTAATTCGAAGGGTCATATAGATACTCCAGCAGAAACAAGAACAACAAAACTAAAATAATCGTGCAACTGAAAATTGTTACACCAACAAAATAATCTTGCCAATTTGGAGGTTTTCCCTGTAAAAAAAAAAAAATGCATTTTCTTAGCATATTGAACCTACCTTATATTTCAGATAAAAACATAACTTACACATACATGATTTGGATATCACAAAGAGGCAATAAATAAAATCTTCAACCTAAGAGGTCTTTGCAATTATGCACAACAAAGTTGCACTAAAACTTGAATAGCAAAGGATGACATTTTGAATAGTATGGGCCAAATGTTCCATAAGACAACTAGTGTTAAACTACTCATCCTAAGACATGCTTGACAATAATTCAATGAAGAAATTAAAAGTTAATTATGCTTATGCATTTTCTTTTTTCATTTCACTAAAAATGCCAACCAAGCATGTGGCGCATGCCGTTTCTTTCCTCCAAATTTACTTATTATGTCTTTCAAATTTTCATAAAGGAACACCAGAATTCTTAGTCAAGTTTTAAAAAGCAAAACAAATTATTTTAAAAATTATGGTCCCGTTCAGTAATCATTTAGTTTTTTATTTTTTGTTTTTAAAAATTGTGTTTGTTTTCTCACAACTTGTTACTCATGGTTTTCATATTTCCTATGTAGACAATTGATTTCTTAGCTAATGGTCAAAAACAAAAACAAGTTTTTGAAAACTATTTTTTTTTTAATTTTCAAAATTTGGCTTTAATTGAAAACTTCCCTAAAAATGTAGACAACAAAACATATAAAGTAATAGATGGAAGGGTGTTCATAAACTTAATTTTCAAAAACAAAAAACAAAAAATCAAATGGTTACCAAATAGGGACTACATGTTATAGTTTTCAAAACATGACTTGATTTTTTAAATATTAGGAGAGAGAGAATAACCACAAAAAAAAAAAAAAAAAAAACAAAACAAAACAAAATAAAACAAAAAACTTAGAGGTAAAAGTAGTGTTTAGAAGTTTAATTTCAAAAACTAAAAACACAAAACCAAATAGTTATCAAACTAGGCCTTAATTGTTATAAGAAAAACATCTCGTTTCTCATCAAGTCAAAGGAACAATTATTGAATGAGACCTCCACAACGTGATTGCCCCCTATAACAATTGTTGGACATAGATTCAAAATTATATATACCCCTAATAACCATTTTGAATATAGATTCAAAATACTTCAGTCTGTTATTTGACGTCAGATCCAGAAGTAATTTATTGTGCCTTGGAGACCATTGCCTTAAAAGTAAATTCGGTATGATCGTGGTGTGAATCGTTCTTGTCAATTGCTCCCCAAAGTTAACGCAAGACCCACCTTCAGACGTGCACTCATCAGATTGAGGGTTGGAATCAAAGCGAGAGAAAAGAAGTATGCTCAGAATCGAAAACAGAGATGAAAAGATCTGTACAGAATTTGGTAGCCCCACTATTTTTTAAGAAGAAGAAGAAGACGAAGAAGAGAGAAAAATGGCTGAAACGTTTTTCTTTTATGAAAATGAATACCAGATCTGTGAAATAATTAGGGCAAAGAATTAACCCTAAATGGTTTTAAAAACTTCAACGGTTTAAAAGATATTAAAAAAAAAAAGAAATAAAACTATTTCTTTTTCACACGAGCGCAGTTGTCTAAGCCTGAGCCCACCAAATTATTCTCTAGCAAAGTTTGTTTTAATATATCTTTTTGACCCAAATGAATCAACTTGTCATAAAATCACTTTTACAAAAATCACTTTAAAAATACACATTTAATCACTCAAAATCAATTCAATGTTTAAATGATTAAAAACATGTTTGATAGTGACTTTAAAAACAACAAAAGTGACTTTAATTTTCTTTTCATAAATACTCTTGAATAGGAAAGGTCTCAATTATTCAAATGGAATAAATATGAATTAAGGCAGAATAATAATTTCTTATGTGAGTTTGAAACAATAATGTATATGTCAGTCAATAGTTTAGACTGAATGAAAGTGATCAAAACCAAAGTAAATTGGTTAATACATCATATTGCTCTCGGAGGTTTTTCCAACAATGCAGAAAGGTAAACTTCATTTTTTGATTTAGGAGCAATTGTCCATCTGTGTTTCTTGTATCTAAACTGCAGAAACATATACATATAATCGTCGAGATCCTTTCGATCGCAAAAGAATCGGTCGATCCACAACAATCCTCCCGGCCGTAAAACCCTATCCCAATCGAAAAGTATGTAATCCAACAACAACATATCTAGCCAACCATCCATGAACCCAGTTGTGTGAATCAAGTCCATTGTGTTATCAAACAGAGGAAGTCTTTGGTTTAATGTCAAATAAAGAGGAATCAAACCTCTTAAAGCAATAAATTCATTGAAAGGAGCTCCAAGGTTCAAAGCTGTGGTCACAATTGTCACATTTTCTTCTCTCATTCTTGCCGCGAAACTCCCCGTGCTAATCCCGAAATCCAACCCAATCCGAATCTCCCCTGGCTTGATCGCTAACACATCCGATATCGAAAAATCGACTACAAGAGAGCTATTCCTAACCCATTTGAGCTTCTCTTTCTCCATTTCAAAGCAACCACTACATTTGTTGTAACCCCTTTTGGGATTCTTGCTAGACAAGCAAGAAAAGTTCCTACATTGATAGTTACTCCATCTTACGTTCCGGTCATCCGGCAACTTCCATAGCGATTCATTTACCGGATACGGCGTTTGATAGACCTTCGACGCTCTTGTCAAACACCGTCGACGGGGCAACGGATCACAACCGTTGAGCATAAGTTTTTGAGCCAAGTTCCAATCATCTTTACAATATGAACCAATATCATAATCCATATAATCTTCCAATTCCTTCTTATACAAAACACAAGCATGTCCAATTGTGTTGTAAATATTCTCAGTCATATACATATTGAGCTTCCCAATTCTACTTTTCTTTGGAGAAATATACTTTCTTATTTCCTCAACCACAAAATTGTTGATCAATGGCTCTTCTTTCATACTAGAAGAATTTTGACCATTTTTTTCAACTTTTGGTAATCTTATTTGCCTTAAGGCAATATGAGCATTATAAAGAGGCTTAATCACTTCCTCTTCTAAGTACTTTTTATGCGCAATCCTTGTGATATTCCCATTGTTCAACACTTGCTTGTTCTTTCCCATTTCTTCTACAGCGGATTCGAGTTTCTCTTGCAAACTTTCTAGCTGATCTAACACTTCTTCAACTCGGTCCGATAACGCTTTTGTGTCGAAGCTTTCCTCGTAGACGTGCCTCGTTGTGGTGTAGAAGTATCGGCAAACGTCGTCCTTGTGGAAGATAAATCCAGCTGAGTAAAACTTGAAGAGACTCAATGTGGTAATGATTATAACAAGCGCTCCTAATAGAATTTGAAGCCAACCCATTGTTCTTCCTAGCCTGCCTTTGGTGTGGATTAGCTTGTTCCTCATTTTCTTGGAGGCAAAATGAAACAAGGTTTGTTCTTTTTGCTACTTAATCAGCTTTGGATCCCTTAACAAAGTACCATTTCAAGCAAGTTAATTATAGGAAAAAAATCGTAAGACCAGTTTGGAATAACTAGAGAAAAAAATGTTTTTAAAAAAATTTATTTTTATTTAAGCTCTTTTGACAAAAACGGTTTAAAATACACTTCAAAAGCTATTTTAAGTGGTTGGCAAAAACTCCAATTTTTTTTCAAAATGACTTATTTTTTAAATTAAACACTTGAAAATATATTTCAAACACACCCTTAATCTTATTGTTCCTAGATTCACACCATATTGAAACAAAATTTCTATTTAGCACATATCTACTTATTGTTGGACCAAAAAAAAGTCGTCGTTTAATAACTATTTAGTTTTTGAAAATTAAGCTTCTAAATATATTTCTATGTAAAATTATTTTATTTTGTTATATTATTAGCTTTCTCATTTAATAGTTTTTTAAAAACTTGTTATGTTTTTTAAACTTGACTATAAGTTGAAATGTTTACTTAGAAAAAATGAAATACTTTGTAAAAAAATGATAAGAAAACAAACACAGTTTTCAAAAACAAAAAATAAAAAGGGTTGTTTTTAAATATAAAAAAATGAGTCAAACTATTTACAAATATAGAAAAATTTTACTGTCTATGACCGCGATAGAATTTTATCGATTGAGCGATAGACAACGATAAAAGTCTATGACTCAAGTAATAGACTTTTATCGCAGTCTATCGCTCATAGATAGTGAAATTTTTCCTTATTTGTAAATAGTTTGATATTTTTTTGTTTATAGTAATTTCCCAAATAAAAACCTCTAAAGTCTTGTTTGATAATGTTTTCTTTGGTAGTTCTATGTTTTTGAAATTTATGCTTATTTTCTCTCAATTTTCTTAATATGATTTTCACATTTCTTAAAAAAAAACATTTGAATTTTTTAGTCAAATTCCAAAACAAAAACAAGTTTCTAAAACGTTTTTTTTTTAGTTTTTAAAACTTGACTTGGTTTTATTGAAAACTTTGGTAGTAAATTAATATCAAAATAAAGGAAAACGTAGATAAAAGTAGTGTTTATAAACTTAAATTTCACGAATTAAAAACTAAAGAACGAAATGGAATCAGACGAGTTGGCCTAAACTTTTAAGATCTATACAATTCAAGACTCTTGCTCACAACAAACTAGAATATTTATTAAATTAATGATCGTTTAATTTATTAACATTAAACTAACAGAAGTAATTTTATAGAGATTTGAATTGCAGAAAAACCTTAAATTAAATCTAAGAAATGCAAGAATTCCTTTAAAAATTCATGAGTTATATCAACTTTACGATGTTGATAAAATTAGAAAAAAAATTTAAAAATAGAAAAAATAGAGGAAATTATTAACACAAAATAGCAACTTTTTAGATAATTGTGATAGACGCTAATAAAAGTCTATCAGTATTTTATTTTTTTTATTTTTTTTACTATTTTCTGTAAATAGTTTGACATTTTTTCTATGAATGAAAATTTTTCATAAAATATTGCAATATTTTATTTGTTTTTCCTATGCAATCGCACATAAACCAAACATATTCTATGAAAGTAAAAGAACAGAGAAAATGAGAGTAAAATGAAACAGAATTGAAGCATTAATTATTAATTATTGATTGAAAGTTGAGAATTTTCTTACCTAAATTTCATTGAAACCCAGATGGAAAATCTTCAAGAAATGGATGAAATTGAATTGAAGAGATCACAGCTTAGACCTCAAATTCCAAAGGATTTTTCAGAGCATTATTCATTCAGCAAAATTAGAGAAGAAGAAAAGAGCCATTTTCTACAAAGCTTCTTTATGATTCAGATCTAACTTTGAATTTTTTCTTCTTCTTCAAATTATTCCTAAGATAAGCTTTTTAGAGCTGGAGATTCGTAAGAATTAAGGTAACTACTATTTTACTCCTAGTTTTTCCAGAAATTCATGAACTGAAATTATTTATTAATTAATCAATTGACTTGGTTCTTGATCACAAATCTCGATGTTGGGTGCAAACCCATGAAAAAAGAAAAATGAAAATTGGATTTCTTTAATTCTAGTGGAATATATCTATTATTTAAAGTTTTTTTTTTTTTTTTGTTGAGTTCCATAATTTTAAACGTTAGAATGTCTTGAATCTATTATCTAGCGATTTGAACGACTAAGTATAGGCGTTTCTTATCTAAAAATGATAGTTGCAAATATAACAATCAAATTCAAAGTATTAACATATATAGCAATACTTTAAAAAAAGTTGCAAATATAGCAAAGTCTATCAGTGATAGACTTCTATCATTGATAGATTTTTATGGTCTACGTGGTCTATCAATATTAGTGATAGAAATCTATCACTGATAGACTTTGTTATATTTGTAATTTTTTTAAAAATGTGCTATATACTTAGTTATTATTCCTAAAATTGCTACTCATTACAATTACCCTATCTAGTAATAAGTACACAGACTAAAATATTATTTTAAAAAAAAATTAGATTGCAAATTTAGTCTCTATAATTTGAAAAAAAATTAGAATTTAGTTCTTATGATTCATGATTAAAATTTAGCCTCTATGGTTTGATAAAACTATCACAAATAGTCCATAGGAACTATGTATGAGAACTTTATCAAATCATAGGGATTTTTTATAATATGTTATCAAACCATAAGAACTAAATTTTAACTTTTAAAAATATTATAGGGACTAATTCTAACTTTATTTCGAACCAACCGGATGGGTTGAACCATTATATGTTGATTATAATGTATTAGAATAATAATATTCTATAACAAACGAATAAGGATTCAAATAAGTCCTCGAATAATAATAGTAAATGAACAAGTACGTATTGATTGATAAATCTGGTTTATGAATGATAAATTTGGTATATCAAGTGTATAACTTATATATTTTATATTTGGTATATCAATTAAAATCTATGAATAATAGCAAATGTACTTGTTGACTAATAAATACGGTATATGAATGGTAATTTTGGTATACAATTGTACAATTAATATACTAAATATGAAGTATATTAGTCAACCAATATACCAAATATAGAGTACATCAGTTGAGTGTATATCAAATATAAAGTCTATCAAATATGCTACTAATATCAATTTTTATACACCAATAAAGATAAATTTGGAATAATAAAAATGGAAATCAGCTTTAATGTTTTTTTTGTTGCAATATTTGCAAAATTTGAAAAACTATTACTAAATTTGTAAATTTAAAAACATTTTTTGCTATTCATGCAATTACTCCTAATATTTTTCTAAATAGTTACAAATTGTAAAGTGCATAAACTAAATTGTTACAAATTTGAAATTACATAAATTAAATTTTTACCAACTAAAGTTCAATGACTAAATTTTTATTTTAATAAAAGTTCAAGCTCACAAATGTTTTTTAGTATTAAATCATTAATGTTTGAGATGGTAATTGATATTTTATCGACTCAATTATATATTTTTTTTAATAAACTTTTTTTTTGGAACATCTACATAATATGAAAAAAATATAATAGGTGAATATATATGTTTCTAAAATTTAGGGTTTAAAATGCTAATAAATAAAAAAAAAATTGAAAAATTCAACCATAAACCAGCAACTAAATTTAATATTTCTTGAAAATAGTAATGTCAAAATTTGAACAAATCTAGAATAAAATCAAGGCTTAAAATATCGATATCGATGAAAATGTCGAAGTCTTAATTTTATAGAAATATTGATAAAATATCGATTTCTATATGGAAAAATTTAAAACATAAATTTAAATTAATAAACAAACATTTTATTATTTTTAAATAAGTAAACATGTCTATTATTTATATTAAAAAAATTTGTACCGATAAAAAAATGTCAAACTATTTACAGAAAATAGCAAACAAAATACTGATAGACATTGATAGATTTCTATCAGCATCTATCCTCTATCACTGGCAGACCATGATAGACTTCTATCAACGTTTATCACAACTATCTAAAGATTTTGCTATTTTATGTAAATAGTTTTGCTTATTTTTTTATTTTTAAAAATTTCTCTATAAAAATATTAACATATCGATGAAAATTTAATACTATGAATAAGATCGTATTTAACTAAAAAAAAAAAAAAAACATCCAAGTCACAGACGGTTTATCCATTTATTATACATTTTTTCCCTCTTATTGAAGGGAATTTCTGAAGCTATTCTCTGGTCGAAAATGGCTTCACTTCTTGCCCTTCATCCCACTGCATCCCTTCCCAATTCACCAAAACTCCCCACATCACCCATCTTCCACGCCCTCAATTCATGCTCATCAATGGCTGAGCTCAAGCAATTTCACTCCCAAATCATCCGTTTTGGTCTCTCTACTGACAACGATGCCATCGGCCGTCTCATCAAATTCTGTGCTGTTTCCAAGTACGGAGATCTTCACTATGCTCTTCTTTTATTCAACTCAATCCCTTACCCAGATGCTTTTATTTACAATACTTTAATTAGAGCTTACTTACAGTTCCAATCTCCTACAGCTTCCTTACTTTTGTATTTGCAAATGCTTCATAACTCTGTCCTTCCCAATAAATTCACATTCCCTTCTTTGATTCGTGCTTGCTGTATTCATAATGCTGTTAAGGAAGGGAAACAAATTCATGCCCATGTTCTTAAATTTGGTTTCGGAACAGATAGATTTTCGAACAACAATTTAATTCATATGTATGCTAATTTTCAATCCTTGGAAGAAGCTACAAGGGTGTTTGATTCTATTGAGTTACCTGATGTTGTAGCTTGGACTACTTTGCTTACTGGGTATGCTCAATTTGGATTTGTAGATGAAGCTTTACGAGTTTTCGAGTCGATGCCTGAGCGTAACTCTGCTTCTTGGAATGCTATGATTTCTTGTTTTGTTCAAAACAATAGATTTCATGAGGCATTTGGTATGTTTAATAGGATGAGATTAGAGAAGGTTGTTTTGGAGAAATATGTAGCTGCTAGTATGTTATCAGCTTGTACAGGATTAGGAGCACTTGAACAAGGGAAATGGATACATAGATACATTAAGAGAAATGGGATTGAATTGGATTCAAAACTTGCAACTACATTGATTGATATGTATTGTAAATGTGGTTGTTTGGATTGTGCTTTCCAAGTGTTTACTCATTTACCTCAAAAGGGAATTTCTTCATGGAATTGTATGATTGGAGGGATGGCTATGCATGGGAAAGGAGAGGCAGCTATTGAGCTTTTTAAAGAAATGGAGACCAAACTGGTGAAACCAGACAACATAACTTTCCTTAATGTACTAAGTGCTTGTGCTCACTCTGGGTTAGTCGAAAAGGGGCGATACTATTTCTCTCGTTTTACTCAAGTTTACGGTATTGAACCTGTAACCGAGCATTATGGATGCATGGTTGATTTGTATGGACGAGCCGGGATGTTGGAGGAAGCAATGAAAGTCATAGATGAGATGCCTATGAGTCCTGATGTAGGTGTTTTAGGTGCCTTTGTTGGAGCTTGTAAAATTCATGGGAATATAGAGTTGGGAGAGGAAATAGGGAAGAGAGTAATAGAATTAGAACCTACGAATAGCGGGCGTTACGTTCTACTGGGAAATCTATATGCCGAGGCGGGTAGATGGGAACGTGTTGCAGAAGTAAGAAAGTTAATGAATGATAGAGAAGTGAAGAAGGCTGCTGGAGTTTCCATGATTGAATTGGAAGGTGTTGTGTATGAATTTATTGCAGGAGGAAGAGTTCATCCTGAAGCAAAGGAAATTTATGCTAAACTTAATGAGATGTTAGAATGTATAAGAACTGAAGGATATGTAGCAGAGAATGGAATTGAGGAGGAGAAGGATAATCCTGTTTATTACCATAGTGAGAAACTGGCAATTGCTTTTGGGTTGCTGAAAACTAAAGCAGGGGAAATGCTTAGAATTACTAAGAATCTGAGGGTTTGTAAGGATTGTCACCAAGCTTTGAAGCTTGTTTCCAAGGTTTTTCAAAGAAAAATCATTGTAAGAGACAGAAATCGTTTCCATCATTTTGCTAATGGTGAGTGTTCTTGTAATGATTATTGGTAAAGAAAATATCAACTCAGCTCTCCTTATCACTTCTTTGTGATTCTTTTCCCCATAAAATTCAGTTTTAAAGATTGCTAATTTGTAAAAATTACGAATATTCTTTGAAACGTTGGAGTATTACCATTGACCTTTCATAAACATTCTAAAACTATCATTGAATTGAAATCATTTAGAATTTGAAAATCGGGACCTGAAAGATGTGGTGGTGATCTAAAATTTTCGTTTTAGGTTGTCACAATTTCTAAAAAACCTCTAAACAAAATTATTTGGATTTATGTTGTTCCTTAACGTGATAAGTACGGATTTTTTATATTGTTCAGGGCTATGTAAAGAAGGGATTTTTGTTTATATTGTTCAGGGCTATGTAAAGAACGGATTTTTTAGAAATCGTGATTGACATTAAAATCGCGGCCAGGCTCTCCATTACGATTTCGTGGTGGTTGGGCACCCTCGCGACTGCGGATGGCCAACGAGAATTTTTTTTAAAAAAAAAAATTGTGATGCACATTTAAATCATGTTAGGGATTCGAATATTTCACAATGAGTGAGAATCCACGATCACGAGAAGAAATTTTCAAGCAGTTGAGTGGTCTGTGATGTAAGCCGAATTTTAGTTTTCATTGATTTCTAAGACAAAAATCAAGTCATTTTGCATTAGTGTATTTAAAATTGGGTCATTTGTACAAAAAAGAAAAATTATTTCGAAAATTGAAACTCATAGGCGAAAGTCTATAAACACAAAAACCTAGTATGCGAACTGATCAACACTACGCAAAACAACGTGCTTTCAATCTCCAGTCATCTTAAACCCTACTGTAATTATGAGAACACATATTAGCCCACCTCAATCAATAAAATACTTTAAATTAAACTTAAAGTAATTTACAATGGTCTAATAACTATATTGTCACCCTAGAACGGAAGGAAGTTGGCCAACCGTGGCTTCTACAGATAGAATCATCATTACAATACAAAAATTCAAAGAAAATTAAAGTAAAGGGAAAGGGTAGCAAAGGGTTTAAATTTCTTTGTTGAAATCTTTTACGAACAAACATGTTTGACATATTAAAAAAATTGATGAACCTTGTAGATAAAAAATTGAAATTCAATCAATTTTGTGTCTAAAATGATAGTAAACTTTGTTTTTTTAAAAAAAAAAAATTAAATAAGTTAAAGACCTTTTAAACTCAAAATCGAAAATTTAAAAACTTGGACACATAAAAACATAGACCCATTTGACACCAACTATATACAGAACATTGATATTTATGAAATTTTTTCATAAAAAGGAAGTTTAATATTTATCAAAAGTATATATTAAAAACAACATGCACCACAACTCTACATCGAAATAATAATTAAATTAAATTAAAAATTAAAAAATCTGCATAGTAACTAAACTGTGAGATTGTTTGAATATTCCGATGTTTAAGTGAATATTCTGTTAATTCAATGAATTTTCTCCTAGGTTTGGTTAAAAAATGAAAAAAAAAAAAAAAAAAAAAAAAAAAAAAAAAAACTTATTCTTTCTTGCGCACTATTGTCATAAATTCTTTGGACTTGTCAATTTCTTTTGGTTGATTTTGTATGTCTTTTTGTTTGGATTAAAAATCATGCCTTAGTTGTGTTGTGTGTTAGACATAATTTTAGTAACATAAATATGATATCAGTAGTATTTGACACGCACTCATTCTCGTAAGGAATTGATTCTACATCTCTATAATTGTTATACGTTGATATCAATTGTATTAAATGAATTTGACAATATTGTAAGAGTACTTCCGCATAAAAAAGATTTAAAGAAGTGATAAATAACTAAAAAAAGAGATTAAGATTTGGTTTCATATCATCCCCGTTAGAAATACTTTAAGCTTGAGTATTTTCATTTTAGTTTTTTTTTTATCATTTATTTACTATTATTATTTTATTTTTTGTATTCTCTAGTCTTGGAGTAGATGAAATGGTGCAAGTAGTACAAAAGTTTTGAGAGAATACTCTTATGTTGGAATCGGTGAGATAATTATTCTGTGTAATTGTAATAAATTTGTTCATTTTGCATTTATTCTTAGTAGTCGTGGTTTTTCTCCAGTTTTGAAGTTCCTCTCACGTAAATTTTTGTGTTTCACATTTTTTTTTTGTTTTATTTTAGTTTCTTCATTTTTGTCTATTCTTGCACTAGAAGTGAGAGGCTTTCTCAACAAGTGATATCAAATCTTTAGGTTGAAGTTTCTTGAATTTATGAGTATGTATTATGGTTGGCAACATTTTTTAATCTTCACATCAAAAAAAAAAAAAAAAAAAATTTGAAACATATTGATATTGTAAATCAGATGTATCAAGCTTTATGAGTCTAGTATAGTTTGATGGGAAGAAATTTGATGGAAGGTAAAATTTTAGCTTGGGCAAATGCAAGTCAATTATATGTTAATATAATAAAAGGGAAGATCTAGAAATTTTGTTCCTGAAGTATTAAGCAATGATGGTAGTCTAGTAGAGTATATGAGTGATTCTAGTACATGTTTTAAAACATAGATTAAACGTTACTTGCAATGAAGATTATAGAATTAAACTCAATCCTCATAAAATACACTTTGGGTTCATCCAATCCTCTAAAACTAGAAAATAGCAAACCTTACCTTCTTGCCAAGATGATGAAGTTAAAATTTGACATCGTTCAGCTCGATCACAAGAAAAAAACTAGAGAAGTATAAGAGAGAATCGGTACCTCAAAATGTAACTCGACACCCAATCGAACCCTAAAGAAAAAGAAAAGAGTGTTTCAAAGCCCAAAAATCCATTTCAGCTAGCGCTAAACTGGCATAGGCCAAGGTGAGAAAATCACCTAAATAGGAGCATGCGTCTCATATGCCCTCTGTCTAAGAGAACTTCAATTAGCCCGATTCAACTTCTTTTGACCTAATTCAAAGGGCAACTAAAAAATTTAGGTCAATACTCATATAATTAGATTCTTTTAAGTTCACCGCGATAACTAATTATTTATATCTACTAAATTTAAAAGCATACTATAACATATATTCTCTTATATGTGACTTAATTAAGTATCAAAATATACGTGGCAAATATCAAGATCCGTTACATTTGGATGAAGTTGAATTTATAACATGCCAGTGTTGTAGAATTTAATGGGAATTTAAGCTGAATTGATTATTTATTAATAAATAAATTATTGAGGGATATTACCTTGTTAAGCGGCTATCCTCAAGTCTAAGTGCATTACTTTAGAGTGGCAATTTGGGAAAAATACACAATAATTATTATTATTATTATAAATACTACCAGAAAAAGACAAAGTCTATATAGCCTGTTTCCCCCTTCCACTAGATACCATGAAATATAAATTATTAAATATTTGTGGGCCAAATGCTTATATTAATTACCCTCCAAATTAAGTATTGATTTGTAAGGATCGATCGTCAATAATTTCCATTTTTCAATATATTATGTTTAATTAAATTAAATTTATATTCAGTCCATTAAACTAAAGTTTTTAATACTATTTTTAATTCTCAAAACATATTATTGTACAAGAAAAAATCTCATAATTTTTTTTAATCTCTACATTCAATTTTCTCGTGTATTAAACAATTGTATATGGTAAAATACTTTTTACAACATGAAAAATAAGATTTATGTGATATCATTAACTCTAAATATATTTCAAACTTAATGGACTTTGCCTTTTAAAAAAATTATAAAAAAATAAAAAATGTTATAGGTTTACTATCTATCAACAATAGATTGTGATAGAATTCTATCGCTTGAGCGATAGAAAGCGATAAACTTCTACCGCGGTCTATCGTTGATAGATAGCAGATAGAGAGTAAAAATTTTTTATATTTGTAAATAGTTTAATATTTCTTCTGTTTGTAATAAGTTTCCAAATAAAGTCTAGACTTTGTCAATACTATAATCACACTACTTAGACATAATTTGGTAATTACTATTTGGTTTTTAAAAATTACTATTAGTTAATCACTTTTAAATTTCTTACTTTGTTGTCTATCTTTTACCAATAATTTTAAAAACACAAGCCAAGTTTTAAAATCTAAAAAAAAATATTTTTGTTTTTTAAAATTTGACAAATAATTTAACTCTTTCACTTAAGAAGATGTGAAGCATGGTAAGAAATTGAGAGAAAACATACTTAATTTTTAAAAAACCAAAAACCAAATAATTACCAAACAAGACCTCAATTAAAATTACCTACAACATATTTGGTTTAGTTTCGAGTGTAGAAATGATTGGATTAAGATTTTTTGTTAAATAATCCATAATAAACACTACTTAAATAAACTTAGGGAAACTATTTACACAATATAACAAAATTTTTAGATAGTTGTGATAAAAGCTGATAGAAATCTATCAGAGTCTATCAGTGATAGAAATGATAGAAGTCTATCACTGATAGATGCGGATAGAAGTCTATCAATATCTAATCATTATTTTTTTGCTATTTTCTGTAAATAGTTTGACATTTTTTCTACCAATAATAATTTTCCACAAAATTATGTATAAAAGTTGAAAAACAAACCTAAGATTTAAATCAAAAGTTAGCATAATAATGAACACAAATAATTGGTATATGAATTAATCATTACATAAGATAAAAAGAAGTGGTTCACATTTTCAACATGCTCAAAATTTAAACAAAACCCATAGTAGATGTCAATTATTGTTTGATATATTAAAGTGACATATATATCATTTAGTTTTCCCTAATTAATTAAAAATATAAAACAATTGAAATAATTATATAAACAAGGATTAGTGGCATTTTCTAGAATTCCCAATAAGTTTAGGGGCAAAACTTTGAAACCCATATTATAAATTCTCTAATGGCAGGCCAAAGAAAGATCCCTTTTCTTTTCTTTTCTTTTCTTTTTCTTGTCTCCTTCTATAACTTCTAATTTGCTTCTTCCATGAAAAGCTTCTTCTTTTCAACAAAAATGGAGCCCAAAATTCTTCCTTTTCTCTTCCCTAAACCCTAATAGCCAAACCCTTTTTTTTTTTTTTTTAAATTTCAATTTCTTTAGAAAAGAAGAAATTGGACAAAATTAGTATATTTTTAGGGTTTTTCTCTTATTTTCCAAAAAATATTTTTCAATGTCCAAAATCTCAGGGTGTTCTGATGATGGTGGGAGCTTCGTTTCTGATGGTGAGAAATTAGAGAATCAGTTCAGCCATGGAAGCTCTGTATCCCATCAACACCCTCAGCTAAAAGCTCCCAAGAAGAAAAGAAACTTGGCAGGAACACCAGGTAATTTTTAGTTTGAGAAAAATTAGAATTTAGTTCTTATAATTTGATAAAATCCTCGTAAATAGTCTCTGTTAGAAGAATTATTTAAGAGATTTTTATCAAATTACAGACTTAAATTCTAACGTATTTCAAATCATAGGACTGAATTTACAAATCTAACCTTTCATTTAGTAGAGTATTGATCAATATATGACCTGAATTGTTTAATTTATAACAAGAAACAATTTTGTTTTTAGTTTTTATTTTATGAAATCAAGATAGTTGGGAGGGTTTTTTATACCATTTAGAGTTGTTTTTGTAAAGTTCTCTGAATTTCTACTGGAAATTTTCTAGTACTCTTTTATTTAAAATTTGATATATTATTTTCTTTTTTCATATGATTCTTTTATGACGAACAAAAAAAATAGAGTATTACTGGAAATATTTTCGTCACTAAATTTATATTAATTAAGATTAGATCGATATATTTCAAAGATGTGATGTGATTTGAGATTGAAAATAGTATGAGAGATAGGAGAAAATTTTCATAATGGTGGGTTTGGACAAGAGACTTTATAATCGTTATTATTTATTATTTATTTTTTTAAATTTGAAATTTGAAATTTGGTTAGAATTTTAAAAATATTTTTGGAGGGTGGAATACAAAATAAAGACCAAAATTTAAATATCTGAGTAGTTGGAAGGAGTTCAATTATTGGAGGGGGATTACAATGATTGCTTTGTACTATTTGGACTTTTCCCATGTTCATCATCCTACTTTTTAATGATTTTTCCTTTTGTTTTCAAAAACAATAATTATAACATTATTATAATATTCTAAATTTTTTTTAAAGAAAATTACTATAAACAAACAAAAAAAATAAAACTATTTATAAATATAAAATTTCTATAGAATTTTATTGTGCGATCTATGATAAATTTTTTTATATTTATAAATAGTTTAACTGATTTTTTTTATATTTGATAACAACTATTTTTTAATTTAATTTAATTTTTTTAAAAAAATAATTACTGTGTTACTTGTATGTCTTTCTATGAATTGATTGACCTAATAAGACATATTTATATTGTGCTATTAACACAAATTATCTCAAATACTTGTCTTAAACTTTGAAATGGTAGGGATATGAAAATTATTTTAAAATATTTTTGTAACTTCAACTATATTTTAAAGGAAAATTTTCACAGATAGAAAAAATGTCAAATTATTTACGAAAAAATAGTAAAAAAAAAAACGTTGATAGACTTCTATCAACATCTATAAGTGATAGATTTCTATCATTTCTATTACTGATAGACTCTGATAGACGTTGTATCACAACTATTTAAAAATTTTATTATTTTGTGTAAACAGTTTCCTTTACTTTTCTATTTTTAAAAATTTTCGTATTTTAAGTGAGCCCATTATTTGGGGATAATACTTTTAATGGTCATATGATATTTAAATGAACGAAATATTTATTAAAGAAAACAATTTAATAGGAATAGTGAAAAATAAATTATATAAAATTTGAAGTATAATATATAACAATATTGCGGGTAGGTCAGAAAACTTGGCCAACCAAAGCTGACCAATTTAATTCAAACAGTATATGTTCAAGTCTTTTTTATAGCTATTTAATTTTAAAAAAAATTAATCTTAATTATAAATACTGATTGATCCACCCATAAATTTGTATGTTATGTTTTATTCAAAAAAAAATTATTATAAATGAAAAAAATATTAAATTATTTACAAATATAGAAAAATTAGAAATCTATTGTAGTCTATAACTAATAAACATTGAGATTTTTCTATAGTTATAAATATTTTTGCTATTTTTTTATATTTGAAAACAATCATTTTATTTAATACTATTAATATTTTCAAATTTTTAATTTTCCAAAACTAAAAAAAAATGTTAGTTTGAGAAATTTTTCATCATTAGAAATTGGTTGAGAATTCAAAAAAAAATGGAAAATTCATAATTGAAAATTTTGAAACATAAATTTTAAAAATTAAAAACTAATAAAGAAATTGTTTATTTCCTTCTTACCAATATTTTCACCTTGTTGGTACATATTTCATATCTAATATTTGTGAGTAAATTTATTAATTTTTGTATGTTTGGTATTAAAAATATTGTTACTAACTAAAAAGAAAAAATAAAAGTAAACCTCAATGTAATAGTTTTGTGTATTTGTATGTGTGTATTTATTTTGTATTTCACTATGAGATTTGGGCAATAAAATATTTTTAGTCATGCAAAAACAGTAAGATTTAACCGTTTACGAACTTGTATATCTCTAAGGTCTCTCGTCTTTTTAATATGGAATCTTCACCCTGCTATGATGGTGACATTTTATGAATATCAACGTTTAAATTGTTGTATATATATACAGATCCAGATGCAGATGTGGTAGCGTTATCTCCAAAAACTCTCATGGCGACGAATCGATTCATATGTGAAATATGCAACAAGGGATTTCAAAGAGACCAAAATTTGCAACTGCACAGGCGAGGTCACAACCTACCATGGAAGTTGAAGCAAAGGACAAACGGGAGCGAGACGAGGAGGAGGGTGTACGTGTGCCCAGAACCGTCATGTGTACACCACGACCCGGCGAGGGCGCTCGGAGACCTCACCGGAATCAAGAAACATTTCAGCAGAAAGCATGGGGAGAAGAAGTGGAAA
The DNA here is from genome assembly GCA_002890555.2 of Lagenaria siceraria. Classification (NCBI taxonomy): domain Eukaryota; kingdom Viridiplantae; phylum Streptophyta; class Magnoliopsida; order Cucurbitales; family Cucurbitaceae; genus Lagenaria; species Lagenaria siceraria. The sequence continues at coordinate 1,092,598 of CM016492.1, read as the reverse complement.
TGTGAGAAATGCTCTAAAAAATATGCTGTTCAATCTGACTTGAAAGCTCATTCCAAAACATGTGGCTCCAAGGAATACAAATGTGACTGTGGCACAATCTTTTCCAGGTTAATATATATTTTACCTTCACCAAAGCATATATTAATACACATATACATACATAATATGAAGCTTTTATTACAAGTTTTTTATTTTATTTTTTGAAGCTTATAGTATCCAATCCCTAGAGGTGTTCGTAGGTTGGATTGGGTTGAGTTGACAGACTTTTTAGACCCGACCTAATTGTTCGGGTTGTAAATTTTTTCAACCCAAGTAACTCTTATATGAATCCAACCCGACCCAACTATGGAACATTTGGGTTGGGTTTGTTTGAGTTACTTGGGTCATTTATTTAAATTTTTGTGCCAAAAAAAAGTAAAATGTTAATAGGTAAAAAATTTATTTAATCATTTTTATATAATGAATTATAATTAACAACTCAATTTCAATTTAAATTATGAAAATTTTCTTTCCAATGTACTAAATAATTGTTTTTAGGAGTAATTGGAAAAAAAATTATCTGAAAAAAATTAAATTAAATTAAACTAAAATAAATATATGTATCTATAATTTTATCATAAGTAAAAAAAAATATACATTTTAAAATTAATAATAAGTTCAAGTTATTTTAGGTGGACCCATGAACCAACTCAACCCATAACATTTTCATTTATTTGAACCCAATCCAACCCAAATGAGTTGATAACTCAATCCAAACTATACAGGTTTGGTTGAGTTAGGTTGATCAGATTTTTCGGGTCATTGGGTTTTTTGAACACCCCTACTAATTCCTCCATCCTCTACTATCTTGTAAAATAAATAACTAACTTTCAATTTTTTAAAAATTCAATGATCTGCGAGTTGACACAAAATTAAATGTTTAGGGTTCCATCATACATAAAATTCAAATTTATATCTCTTAGATTAATTAAGTATTAAAACTTTCAAATTGAAAAAAGCACCTATTGTTGGGAAAAACCTCCATCATACATAAAATTCAAATTTATATCTCTTAGATTAATTAAGTATTAAAACTTTCAAATTGAAAAAAGCACCTATTGTTGGAAAAAACCTCTCACACTTCTACCTTAGGAATAAGCAGAAAAATAACATAAAATTTAAAAGAATGCAATAAAACTGGAAACACAAGAATTAACATGGAAAAAAAAAACTCCAAACCGGAGAAATAAACTACAGTCTAGAAAAATCCACTATGTGAAAAGTTATTACAATCACATAGATATCTATCCCAATTACAAAATTATTTTCTCCCCCTCACTTGCGGGCTTGAAATACGAAGAAGAGCCAAGCAAGTGGAAATGAATATTAATTGGGAAGGAAACAACAATGCAGAGACTCTGATAGCATCTTAAATCGCCAATTGACCCAAAAACTTAAGCTGATAGGTAAATATAAATTTAATATAATATCTAACAAAAATAAAAGGAAATTTAACTATAATTAGCACACCTAAGCTTAAAAGTATTTCTAACAGAGACAATTTGAAATTAAAGACATAAACTCTTTTTATAGTGTTTAGATCTCATCACTTTCTCCAATCTTTTTTATGTGAGGCCAGTACATTTTTAATATTTTGCCTATATATATTTATACATATGAACCATGTATTTAAAATTAAATGTAGTGCGTCAGATGTGATGTTTGAAAACAAATAAAGATTAAGATAAAATAAAATAAAAGTTAATGATGAAGTATATCGATAAGAACTAGAATAATTTTTTAATGCAAATTGAGAAGGTAAAATATTTTAAAGTTTTAACAATAAAATTGACTTATAAGCTTATTAGCATTGGTTAAGCTCCAGAAAATATTAAATCCAATTTAATTCAATGGGAATTTTCCTAACCTTATTGAGTTAAAAATATATGTCTTTCCTTAGTATATATTTGCTTATATTCACACATGCCAAAACTCTTTAATACATTTCATTTTAGAGAAATTACTATAAACAGAAAAAATATCAAATTATTTACGAATCTAGAAAAATTTCATTGTCTATCAGTGATAGATCGCGATAGAATTTTATCGCTTTCTATCGCTCAAGCAAATAAATTCTATCGCCTAAGCGATAGAAAGCGATAGAATTCTATCGCGATCTATCAGTGATAGACCGTAAGTTTTTCTATATTTGTAAATAGTTTGGCTCATTTTTCTATATTTGAAAAGAGCCCTTCATTTTATTCCTAACCTCTTTCAATTTTTTTATAAATTAGCTATCTGTTTTTTTTTTTTTTTAAATTAAGTCTATATGTACAACTCCCATCAATTAATTTTTATGTTTTGTTGTTTACATTTTAGGAGCGTTTTCAAAATCAAAGTCAAAATTCGAAAAAAAAAAAAGAATTTTAAAAACTTGTTTTTGTATTTGAGAATTGGCTAATAATTCAAATGTTTAGATAAAAAATATGAAAACTATGAGTAAGAAATTGTGAGAAAACAAGTCCAATTTTAAAAAGCTAAAAACCAAAAGTCAAAAGATTACCGGACAAAGCCTTAACCATTAGACTATACATCTTGGAACAAAAAAAAATGTAAGAATATTAAGAACAAATAAATCTATAAATTTAATCTTAAAAAGATTCGCTCAAAGTTCTTCAAGTTGTATTTAGGTTAAATTTCAAATTTGTTCTCTATAGTTTGGAGAAAGTTAGAATCTAGTACATATGGTTTATAATTATAATTTATTCGGTTCGATAAAATCTTCATAAATTAGTTCATACGGAACTATTTATAAGAGTTTTATCAAACTATAGGCACTATTTATGAACTTTATCAAACCATAAGGACTAAATTCTAATTTTTAAAATTATAGGGATTAATTTTTTTTTTTTTGTAAACTTTTTAAAAATTACAGAGACTAAAGTTCTAACTTTTACCAAATCATGGAGATTAAATTTATAATTTAACCTCGTATTTATAAAAAAAATTACATTTATCTATTTTATTAGGTTCTTTTTTATTCGATATGTGACAATTAGATATTACAGTCCTTATTTAGTTTCATGCTTCCTATTAACTGTGAGAATTAATTGTGTCTCTTTTATATCATGTGTTATTAGATTGATATTGAACTTCTGATTTAGTCTTGTGAGTATGTGAAAAATAAGTTAATATATGGAGAATTTTTAAAAATAAAAAAATAAAGAAAATTATTTACACAAAATAGTAAAACTTTTAGAGAAATTAATCTAAACAAAAAAAATATCAAACTATTTACAAATATAGAAAATTTTTATTGTCTATTAGTGATAGACTGCGATAGAATTCTATCACTTCCTATCGCTCAAGCAAATAGAATTCTATCGCGGTCTATCGCTGATAGACTGTAATTTTTTTTCTATATTTATAAATTGTTTGACTCATTTTTCTATATTTGAAAATCGCTCAAATTTTTAGATATTTTGTGATAGACACTGATAGAAGTGATAGAAATCTACCACGGATAGATGCTGATAGAAGTCTATCAATATTTATTAGTGTTTTTTTTTGTGTAAATAGTTTGACAAACTTTCTCTGAAAAAAATTCTTTTAATATATTCTCAACAAAATTGGTCAAGATTGATTAGCATTTATAATATAAACATTAGTTAAATCCAATCCTCAAATATTCTTATTTTTTAATCTTGGAGGTCGAGAAACATCAATTAAACATAATTCTCGAAGATCCCTATATTAATTTGAAGCTTTCGAGATTATCAATTAATAGTGATTAACTAGGACGAAATTCATTAATTTAAATGTTTACAAAATTATTTCTTCGTCAACTCCACAACGATAAGTGCAACAAAAAAAAGCCGAAAAATTGAAATATCAAAAAAAATTATTATAAACTGAAAAAATATCAAACTATTTATAGATATAGAAAAAGTTTACTGTCTATTAGCAATAGGACTACAATAGAATTATATCGCGTGAGCGATAGAAATCTATCCTTTTCTACCACTCAAGCGATAGAATTCTATCACGGTCTATGCTGACAGTAAAATTTTTCTATATTTATAAATAGTTTGACTCATTTTTCTATATTTGAAAATAGTCCAAATATTAAATTCTCTGATTTGATTTGATTTGATTTTTTAGTATAAAATTAGATATCTTCATTTATATTAGGAGAAAAAAAGATTATTTGTTTGATTGATTTTAATTTGAAAAACTAATCAAAATCAAATCAGATAGTTTATTTAATATCCTTAAAAATAAACTCTAACATTAAGTACTTTTAGTATATTTTTAATTATTATAGTTCGAGTATATTTCTTTGTTTAGAAAAAAAAAAATTCATTATTATGGTGCAGGGATGTTATTTTGAGATAATATGTTAAGAATTTTTTTTTTTTATGTATAATTTCAATCTAAAAAAAATAGGGTCAATTTTAGCTTGAAAATAGGGGAAAAACCAAGACAAAACGAAATAAAAATTAAAAAAAAATGGAAGAAAAAAAAGGCCAAAAACCGACAAACAACCGATAATAAACTGAATGAAATAAAACCAAAATCCATTCCTTTTGTACATCGGTTTGAATTCAATTTCTTCTCTATAAAATTGATTGGTTTAGTTTGATTCTTAGTTAGTTTTAAAATCGACGAAATCGAACCGACTTTTTTATCAACCTCATTCTTTAGGTTGCATTATCATAAACATCTCTTAAACTTTTTTTTTTTTTCAGAAGAGATAGCTTTATCACCCACAGAGCATTTTGCGATGCCTTAACAGAAGAAAACAACAAATTACTATCTCATCAACTATCAACAACAATGGCTTCCACCGCCATTGATGTACCTTCCTTTCAACCTCATCTTCTTTCTCAACCCCCCGTCCTTTCACCGCCATTAACGCTGCCTCACGACCTTATGCCTATTCCTCCAAAGCCCTTAAACCTATCTGCTGGTTCCATGTTTTCATCCTCCATTTCCACCACCGACGGCCACCACTTTCCCTCCCCCTCCGCCCTCATGTCCGCCACCGCCTTGCTGCAAAAGGCGGCACAGATGGGAGCTGCCGTCAACAACGGTGGAAACTCCACTCCTTGTATGAACTCACCGATGATCCATGATAAGGTACTCTTCAACAATACTATTCTCAAACTCTAAAGTATGAGCAGATAGGTTAGTTGCTTTATAGGAGCAGATAGGTTAGTTGCTTTATAGGTTTGAATGCTATTTTAGTCTTGAAGTAATACTAATTACTTACTTATCATAATTAAGTAGGAGTTTTTAGTTACTTTTCAATATAACGTATTTTTTATTAAATAAAAAATTTTAAACTCTGATTGATTATTATTTGGATTTTGGTTTTTGGTTTTTAGTTTTTAGTTTATGAAAATTAAGCTTATAAATACTTCTTCTATCTGCTTTATTATCTACTTTCTATTAATTTTTTAAAAACCAAGCAACGTTTTGAAAACTAAAAAAAGTAGGCTCCGTTTTGTTTTTGGTTTTTGAAAATTAAGCATATTTTCTCATATTTTCTTATAATGGTTTACACCTTTCTTGAATACAAGTATTGAATTCTTAGCCAAATTTCAAAAACAAAAACTACTTTTTTTAGTTTTCAAAATTTGGCTTGATTTTTTGAAAACATGGATAAAAATTAGATAAGAAAACAAGACATTTAAGAGTGAGAGGAATGTTTTTAAAATCTTGTTTTTGAAATTTGGCTGAGAATTCAACTATTTTACTTTTAAAAAAAATAAAAACTATTGTAAAATAGTGGGAAGAAATAGACTTAATGTTCAAAAACTAGAAAATAAAAACTAAATGATTATCAAACGAGAAATTAGTGATTAAATCTACTTCTATTAATATAAATATATATGTCACATCTCAAAGTAAGTATACCAACTTCCTATTTACATGTATGTTTAGGCAGTTTTTAATTTTTTCCTATGTATTTTTAGCTTTTGTCTATTTTAATTAGGCTAAAATATATATACCTGAGACTAAATAAAAATTTAACTTACCTTAAAAGTATATGAATTAAGATAGAATTTAACTTTATTTGTCCATATTATTAAATGTTATTTTTAAATATAGAAAAATGAGTCAAACTATTTACAAATATAAAAAAAAAATTTATTATTTATCGCTCAAGCGATAAAATTTCATTGTGGTCTATCGCTGATAGACATTAAAAAATTTCCATATTTATAAATAGTTTGATATTTTTTCCTATTATTAACATACTCCAGTTACTCGGAGAAAAAAAATAAAAATTAAATATATATCTCAAATCGTGTTTGAATTAAAAAAATTTAATTTTATATTTAATCATTTATTCATATTCTTGACAGAAGGGTTTCGTTACAACCATGGCTCCTTCTTCCTTCTGTGGGCTATTGACTACCAACTGTTTGCAAAAATGTCAAGAAGAAAACAGTTTGTCTCAGCTACCTTCCAAAGGCAAAGTTGTGGACATGGAGATGATCGACCACATCCCGATGTTGAATGGAGTGTTCGATCAACCGCTCGTGGAGGCGGCGAGGAAGACGATGACACTAGATTTGTTGGGGGCTGAGGGAGGAAAAGGGATGAAATTTCAAGCACAAGAAAGTATGGGGTTTGGAGGGCTTGTGGAGAATATGAGTTATTTTAGAAACCAAGGAGCCATGGGAAGGCAAATTTGGGAGATTTGATGGTTTGAGAGTGAAAGCAAAGGCCATGTGATTTAGGATATTTTATGTGGCTCTTCCTCCTTGTTAGAAAAATATAAGAAACATAAATTTTTCCTTTTCAAAATATGAATATATTTATATGCTCTTAAGAAAACCCAAAGTCATATAATAAAAAACATATAATATAATTATATATATGAATACACATCATTTAATTAAGTAAGTTCATGATATTTTATTTAACTTACATATAATAGTACATTTTTTTGCCTTGAATGATATCGATCGTGATTTTCTCAATATTTAAAAGCTACTAATTTTATCTTTCTCTATCTACTTCGTAAATGATTCATTCTCTTCATCTATTTTATCATCCAAGCTTATCCCTCTTGAAGTCACTAAAGTTATTTGTCAAGGATTTGTCAGCGTCAATCTTGTAGGAAAAAGAACGGTTTCTCTCAAATAGGCTTTGTTAGGAAGATCTCTTGAAAAATACTACTCATCTAGTTTTACTACATTTCTAATGTTGTTTTCTGATCAACAACTTCTATGATAACAACATTATCACTAAGATTAAGAATTATCATATCATATATTATAATTTTATCTTTTTTTTTCATAAGAAGAAGAGAATAGCTTGCTCTCTTACTTGATTTTTTTTTTTAATGTTGAATATTTTCTTGTTTTAAAAGTTTATAGACATTTTAAACCTAATACAAACAACTCTAACAATTTTAACCTAAAATTGATATGTTTTCAATAAATCCTAAAATTATATCTCATAATTTATACGTTGAATTTCATCAACTTGATCATAACACTAAGATGTTGAAATTTGAATCTCACTCTCACATCTCCTTAAATTTTATAAAACTTTAAACTAAAAACAGACAAGAAGGATATTTAAAAATAAAAAAATAAAAAAAAGTCAAGGATAACAATTGTGATAGCAACATCAAAGAAAAATAAAAAATAAAAAACAAAAAATCCTTTTCAAAATGAAAAATATTTAGGTGCTTATTGGGCTACACCTATCTAGGTAGAGGGAGCTGTCCAATAAAAAAACACAAGTTCTTGGAGAATTTTTAAAAATAGAAAAATAAAAGAAACTATTTACACAAAATATCAAAATTTTTAGATAGTTGTAATAGACACGGATAGAAGTCTATCAGAGTCTATCAGTGATAGAAATGATAAAGTCTAACACGGATATGTCTATCAGTTTTTTTTTTTTTTTTTTTTTTTTTGTTATTTTCTGTAAATAGTTTGACATTTTTTCTATAGTGAAAATTTCTTTTTTTTCTTTGTATGTTAAAAAGAAAAGATGAGAGGTTGCACCTAATCATTATCCTTTCAAAATTAGAAGACAACGCGTAAATTAAATCTGATTTGTTAAATTTAGGTGGAGAGAAAGTAAAAGCATTTCCATGGCGACAACAAAATTCCTCTCCTCTCCTTTTCCCTTCCAATAATAGCGATTTCAAAATTATTCCCTATTTTCATCTCTCAATTCTAAATCCTTAAATTCCTCAAAAATTTCCACCAGAAATTCTCCCACTCCCTTCATCGTTTCCCCCAAATTTAATTTCTCAAAATGGAAGTTTGGCCATTGGAAATCAGAATCATCAAAGCCAATGATCTCAAAGATGTTAATCTTATCACTAAAATGGACGTTTACGCCGTCGTTTCCATCTCCGGCGACCAATTAAACAACCGCAAACACAAAACCACCGTCGACAAAGACGGCGGCACCGCCCCCAATTGGAATTTTTCTATGGATTTCACCGTCGACGACGCCGCCGTTCAGGACAATCGCCTCACCCTCAAGATCAAGCTTCTCTCTGATCGGAGTTTGGGGGATAAAGAAATTGGGGTTGTTTATGTTCAAATCAAGGAGTTGTTTGATAATAGTGTTCATCGCGAGGGCGGCTGCGACGGCGAGAACGGGAACGAGGAGAAATTTGGTAGTTATAGTGTCCGATTGCCGAATGGGAAGGCAAAGGGGACTTTGGATTTGGCTTATAAATTTGGAGAAAAATATAAACTTGAGTCGCCGCCGCATACGGCGGAGACGTACGGCATGAAGGGGGTGGAGGCGCCGCCAGTTATGGCTTATCCGTCTACATTTCCTGCTTCTAGCTCTTCATATCCACCGCCGGCGGATGCATACCCGCCCCCACCCAGTGGATATCCTTACGCTCCGCCGCCGGGAGCATATCCACCGCCGCAATCGGGTGGATATCCACCGCCGCCGGGTTATGGGTATCCACCGCCGGGGTATGGATATGGTGGTGGTTACCAACCACCGCCACCGGGGTATGGATATCCGCCAGTGCAGCCGCCGCAGAAGCCGAAGAAGAGCGGCGGCAGCGGGATGGGAATGGGGCTCGGAGCTGGTTTGCTTGGTGGGTTGTTGATCGGAGATATGATATCGGACTTCTGAGAAACGCCGATGGCGGTGGCGGCAATGACGACGGCGACGGGGGAGCTGAGACAAAGAATAGATAATGATATATGAAAAAAATTGTGTTTATAAAATATGTTATTAATTTTTCAAACTGTGTAATATTTTTAAGCAGGTTGAAATTTGAAAGTTGACTGTTTAACATGAAGTTCATTTCATAATATTTGTTTGTTACATAATAATTAGGGGTTTTTCCATAAATAATAAAATAATAAAACTATTTACAAATATAGCAAAATGACAAAATGTTTACTTATTCCAATGTGTGCCTTTTGATATATTAGTAAATAGTTTCATTATTTTTTCATTTAAAACAATTTTCCATATCAATTCTTTCACTATAATTTCAAATCAATTCATTTATATTTTTAAACTTTAGGGAATGTATTAATCTAAATCTTAAACTCATAATTATATCTTATTTTCCAAAATCAATTTAAAATAAGGGAAATTTACACCAATAGAAAAAATGTCAAACTATTTACAGAAAATAACAAAAAGAACACGGATATACATTGATAGACTTCTATCAACATCTATGAGGAATAGACTTCTATCATTTCTATCATTGACTTAGACTTGGATAGATTTCTATCGGCGTTTATCACAACTATCTAAAATTTTATTATTTTATGTAAATAGTTTCCCTTATTTTTCTATTTTTAAAATTTCCCTTAAAATAATTGATTTTCCTTAAATCAATTTTATTCGATGCAAATATCATCATTTAAAAGAAAATTTATTTTGGCAAGAGAAAAAGTGATTTTAACCATACCAAAATCACTCTCAAACATAGCCAATGTTGCAATAGTAACTTTAAGTTTAAAAAATGTTGTAATTTTAATCCTCCAATAAATTTTCGTTGGAAAAATCGTTAAAAAAATTTCTATGTTTAATATAGGATAGGAAGAATTGAAGAAGACAATATTAAAGCTAAAATTTTTGTTGAACTTTATAAAATTTAGCGAAGTTATTCAATATTAATTTGTGTCAAACTTACTAAGGTACAAAAATTTAATTTTATCGAAGTTAATGAGTTTATGAAAAATTTCATAATTTTTTTTAAGTAAAATTAGTGGGTCAATCAGCAAAAATTGAATCAACACTAAAAATTCAAATACTGATTTAAGTTTACCATTCAATTTAATGAAATTAAAAGTTTAATATCCAAATTGATGCAACGCACGATTGTATTAGTCACTGGTATGTTGATGTACTTTTAGTGATTGTGTTCACTATAATTGTGGAGTTAAGTATCTGACCATTTATTCTTTAACTGCACTTTTAGTCGATCAATTTGGAGGGATTTTCTTTTGTAGGGTACATGCTTTTGTAGGATATCTCAGCGAGGTAGGAAAATTGTCTAAATTTGTGATTTTAGACCAGGCAATAACCTACAACGAAATGTCTTGTAAGCAGTCTGATGTGTTGTTGTCTATCATCTTTGGCAAGATCAGTTTCCAAAAATGTTACATTTTGTTCCTTAAGTTTTGAGTTTAGTTTTAATTTAAGTTCGTAAGTTACAATTTTACTCTTGATGTTTGAATTTTGTTACAATTTAGTTTCTAAGTTTCAAGATCATTTTGAAACTCAATTTTTCACTAAACATTAACTTTCGTCTTTGGTATTAATACCTATTAATTAATTTAAATAATTATAAAGTAAAATTTTTTAATTTTCATGGTGATGAAAAATAGTTAAACTCAACTAATTATAATTATTTTAAATTAACTAATAGACATTACCACTACAGACGAAAAGTAAGTATTTAGTAAAAAAAAAATTAAAGTTAAAAGTTTCAATCTTGAAACCTAGGGTCCTTTTTTAAACAAAATTTAGGGCATGTTTGGTTCGCAATTTGGACTCTATTTTATGTTTTCATATTCACTGCGTTCATCGAATATGTGTTTTGGCAGACAATCCGAATTTTATTTCTTAAAATTGTTTTCGAATTTTGTGATTCAAACAGTGTAAATTCTGAAAACAACATTTTTATTTTGTCATTGTGTCCACAATTTAAATTTTAAATTTTAAAATATATAATTATATTAAATAAAGATAAAAATATTTAGAAATATACTATGTCATGTTATAAACTCAATTCATTTGTTTTAATTAAAATATGTATTATGTAACTATTATAAATTAGGTTAAATTTTAATTTTGGTCCCTATAGTTTGGATAAAGTTACAAGTTAGTTCATATGGTTGTAAAATTTAAAATTTGGTTCCTATGGTTTGATACAGCTTCATTTATTGTTCCTATAATTTGTTAAATCCTCCTAAATAATCTCAGTCATGTGGATTATTTATGAAACTTTTATCAAATCATAGGAGTTAAATTCTAATTATAAACCTTAATACCTGAATTTTAACTTATTCCAAAACTATAGGAACAAAAATTTCAATTTATAGCATAAATTATATAATATTACAAAATAATAATTATACAATTTTTTAACATAAAACCATGTTCATAAATAAATTAATATTAGTTTATTGTCAACTGATATTTATTTAGTAACTACAACTAGTTTGCAGTTGTTTGAATTAAAATCTAATTTCTGAATTCTGCTATCAAATACATATTTGTAAACATGAAATACAACTCTTTTTTCATTTAATCTATTATTTTCAAATTTCTGTTTTAAAATTTTCTACGAGACAGTCCCTTACATTTCAATGATGATATTCTAACATTTTGAAACATAAATACTAAATTGAAATATAACTCAAAATTTAAAAGATTAAAATGGTAACATTTTGAAATTTATGGACTAAATATAAATTAGACTAAAATCTAAATACCAAAAATTATTTTCGACAAACAAGGAAGAATTAAATAAAATAAAAATAAATAAAAGCAAAAAAATGCGCATACGGGGATTCGAACCCGGTCAACCGTGGGAGGGTACTATGATACCACTACACTAGATGCGCGCTTGTGTTCATATACTACATTAAATCTAAATTTAAAATTATATTGATAAATGTCCGACAAATTCTTAAACTTGAATTTTGTGTCTATTAAATCTTTAACCAATTTGATATTTTTTTTCTCTAAAAAAAAAATTGATATTTTTTTTAAAAAAATTATAATGAAATTTTTCTATATTTATAAATAGTTTAGCTCATTTTTTCATATTTGAAAAAATTCTTTAATTTTATCTAGATATCTCTTGATGTTTTGCACTCTATATTTTTCTTTGGAAAAATTACCTTTTTAGTCCTCAAGTTTTGAACAATATGTGCGTTTGGTCCCTAAGTTTTAAAAATATACATTTTTAGTCCCTCAGTTTATAAGAATAGGTCCATTTGGTCTCTGAGTTTTCAAAATATACCTTTTCAGTCCCTGAGTTTTTAAAAATAGGTCTAAAAGGTCCTCCGAGTATTTTTTTTCTTTAATTTTTTTAAAAATAATTATATGATATTTAAAATTAGAAAAAATAGTTTTAGAGATGAAATGGTTTTTAAAAATTATTCTTATAATTTAAAATGTCATATAATTATTTAAATTAATAATAAAAAATTACTTGATGGATCTCTTAGACCTATTTTTAAAAACTCGGGGACTGAAAAGGTATATTTTGAAAACTCATGGACCAAATGGACCTATTCTTATAAACTAAGGGACTAAAAAGGTACATTTTTAAAACTTAGAAACTAAACGCACATATTGTTCAAAAGTTGGAGACTAAAAAGGTAATTTTCCCTTTTTTCTTTTAAATGATGATTTTTGTTTCTTACTTTCAGTAGTGAGGTATCCCATAATACTACACTCTCAACAACTTAAACAATTTTTATAAGATGGGAAAAATTAATTATTTTAAACATATTCCTTATCATTCCTATATCCTATAACTAATTTAAATTTCATGGCTCTAAAATTTAGTTTTTATTTTTTTTATTTTTACCAAATTGAAAATTAAAGAAAATAAATATTTTATTTCACGTAGAGTAGTGTTCTCTTTATGATTTTTTTTTCTGACTAAAATTTCATAAATACATGAATGTCTTAACAAAAAACCGATTTCATTTTTTTACATAAAGTGTTGAAAAGGATATAAGTTTCAGAATTATTAATATACTTTTTATGGATTTTTCAAATCCATAAATACATGCAAATTCTCATACAAATAAGAATGCATCTTTTTTAAATAAATTTGAGAAAAAATAGTGTATTGATGCTTCTAATTTCATACATACATTAAATTTTAAATATATATAATTTGTGGCATTTTTCTTCAACTTTACTTATTAATCATTTTGAATTAAAAAAGTAATTAACTTTTTTTTTTTTTTAAAAAAAAGTGAAATTTAGGATTCCACGGCACACATTGAAATCCTTAAAAAAGTAATAATAAAAATAATTAGCCAAAAAAAAAAAAAAACAAAATCAATGCGTTTGCCGGGAGTCGAACCCGGGTCTATTGCTTGGAAGGCAATTATCCTAACCGTTGGACTACAAACGCTAGATGTTAACAAAAAAATTATTTCATTGTATTTTAATAATCTGTTTTAAGGATTAACTCATGGATTTTTAAAAAGAAATAAGGTTTATGTTTGGGGAATTTTTAAAAATAGAAAATTTTGGAAAACTATTTACTTAAAATAGCAAAAATTTTGGATAATTATGATAGACGCTAATAGAAGTCTATTAGGACTGTGATAGACACTGATAGAAGTCTATCAATATCTATTGTTATTTTCTGTAAATAGTTTGACATTTTTTCTATCTGTGAAAATTTTTCTTTATATTAGCTTATTGAATTTAAGAAAAAAATTGAGTGCAGTTCTATGGTACACCATTTTCTATGCATAACCAAACACAGTCATCTTTGATTCCCAAACATCTTATTCCTAGACATTTATAAAACCTCAAACCAAACGACTCATGAATGTACTAGAAAACTAGTTATACATCAACTAGATACAATACACACACCGTATATAATAATAATGTCCAAACTCAAAAGTACATTAAGATGGTACAATAAGGTTTATAAATTAAAATAACCAAAAATTTATAAAAACCTCAAAAGCTTATAGATTTTTAAAAGGTAGTCCGCGCATACTTGTGATAATATTTTTTTAATTTAAATTTTATTTTTAATTCGAAAATCTCAAACAACTAATGTTTTCCCTCTCTTTTCATAAACTCAGTTTATTATATTTGTTATCCTTTTATTGTATTCTTTTTATGAATGTTTAATTTGTTTAATACTATTTTTTAAAATTAAATACTCATTTTCATTTAATTCATCTATTTTTTTTTTTATCGTTTTTTCATTTCAATCTCTCTTAATGAAATGTATAGGTGATGTAATTAAGCTATAAAAAAATACACAACCCTATGTACTATTTCTTTCTCATTATTATATAAAATCACGTTAAATACTCACTATTTAAAATAAATGAAAAATATTTCATTCAGTATATTAAATTTTCATTTAATTCATCTATTTTTTTTTTTTTCATTCCAATCTCTCTTTCCTCACTATAAAATTTAATGTCAAATATTTACAATTTAAACTTAATGATTCATTCAAAATAATTAAGCTATAAAAAAAACCTATACAACCTTATTTACTATTTCTTTCTAATCATGTTAAATATTTACTATCTAAAATAAATGAAAATATTTCATTTAGTATTCAAATTTCACCCTCAAAATTATAAAATTAAATTTGATTAAACTTGCAAAGAAAAATGAAAGTATGATTTACGAGATGAAAGAAAAAAAATTAAAATAATATACAAATTGTTTTTTTTTTTTTCCTTTTTGGGTCTAATATACAAATTGTTAATAAAATATATAAAAATATTAAAACAAAATGCGCATCCGGGGAATCGAACCCCGGTCAATACCGTGGGAGGGTACTATGATACCACTACACTAGATGCGCAGATATAAAATAAATTATTATTCCATATATAACTTTAATACAATTTACAAATAGAAAATAAAAAAAGATTTTATATTAATTCTTTTTTTAAAAATATATATATATATATATATATAGAGACATGATGCAGGTAAGTTTCGAACTTTAGGACCTCTTGGTCAAGGTAATTTTAAAAGTAAAAAGTTCTTTTTTTCCATCAAATCATAATTCAATTAACAAGTCATATATATTGTGGAAATTCAATCCCTTAACTAAAAAAAAAAAAAAAAAAAAAAAAAAATACAAAATCAAATTTATAGGTAAAAACTATAACGTTTAAAAAGTCCAAGTAAACTTAGGTCACTTTTACTCTAAAGAAAACGTTATAAATTGATGGTAATTTGAAAATTTGGTTCCATTTGATTATGTTTGGTGGTGTTTACTTGTGTTTCATACCTGTACTGACATTTGAGATCCACTTCCAAATCTGTAATACAAAAAACGCAAATTGATTGATGAGCAGAAAGTGCTCAATCTAATTGCGTTTGACAATTACGTCGATATCGTTATAGTTAACGTTATTGTTACTGTTGTAACATGTGAATTATGAATTTGTCACATTTATTGTTAATGTTATCGTTATCATTACCATTTGATCCTAAATGGTAATAGTAAATATGATAGATTCACAATTCTAAGAAAACGTGATAAAAAGCAACCTAATTACGTTTACGATTGTGGCTCATTACGATTTATCTATCAAAGGAATTCCATTAAGATTACACCAATTTTCATTACGGATTGGTAAACATGGCCTTATTTCAATGGTAATTGACATGATCCTTTCTCCCTAAATGTTGAAGGTTCAATCTCCCATCCTTAATTGTTGTACTTTAAAAAATGACGCTAAAAAATATTTTTATGTTAATGAACTTTTACAAGTTTAAATTTGCATTCCTCTTGTAAACATGCCAATTTTTTCATTCAATTAAAAGAAGTATATTTCAGTCTTTAGTTATCGTTTACAAGTACTTATAGGTAAATAAAATATTAACCACTACTTTAGCGCATTTACAATCTTATCTATTATTTTCTCTCTATTAATAAATTGTTTTATTTCTCTGTCCATAGATGTAGTTAATACATTATTAATGAACCACGTAAATTTCTGTGTCGATCTTTACTCTTTACATTCTTTCTGACTTTTTTATTTGTTGCTTTCATAACATTACCTTCAACCGAGAGATAAAAGGCTCGAATCTCCTCTTTGAAAGAAAAAATAAATGAATAAAAACACCAAGTTATCAATTTACAAAAAATAAAAAAATAAAAATAAAAATTTTGAATTGGGCGCCAAGATTGCTTCAACTTCCAATCTTGAAGCTCTTACAAACATTGTCCAACATTCCAAGAAAATCTCTCACAATCACAAAAATCCTCAGTGGATTCGTCTCTTCTTTGCTCACATTTCCATGGAAGTACTCTGTAATTTCTCTCACACTCGACATTACCCTTTCTTCGTCTTTCCTCACGTCCTCCATCCTCTTCTTCACATAGCTCACAAACCCTTTCATGGCTTCCACGAAATTCCCACTCCTTTCATCCACACTCAACTCCTTCCCCACAAGTTTCTCCATTTTCCTCATTCCCTCATTCAGATTCCCCCTCGAGCTTCCAACTACTTTCAGATCGATCGTCGCCGCTCGCTTCACGTTCTGCAGTTCCGTGCTCAGCCCCGACACCAGATCTAACCCCATTCTTCGGTAATCGTTTTCTCTTTCTTCCATTGTTCTTGATTTGTTTTTTTGGTTGATTTTCCCCATTATGCTACCTGATACTCTGATTCCTTCCGATCGGATCATTTCTTGTACCACGAAGTGGAGTAGAGATGTTTTGCCGTCGGTTCCTTTGACGTCGGAGAGTTTTAGGAGTGCGTCTAGTTTGAATGCTCTTGCGCCTCCTCTGCTTGTTCCTACGTTCATTCTGTTCCCTGTTTTTAGAACGGCTTCTAGTAGTTTCAGGAAGAGTCTGCTGGATCTTAGTTCCTTGCATGCTTCCTGATGGAATAGAAATTGAAATGGAATTAGATAGAGTGGGGTATGGTGTAAGTTTAATTTTGAAATGATTAATGCTGTTTTAGCATCTCTGGTTATTGTTTTTGCTGTTATAGAAGAGTAATCCCATTATAGCAACTTTGGTTATTGTTTTTTGTTGTTATGGAATAGATTTGGAAGTGGATTTATAAAGAGTGAGTTTATTTATGTTATGATTGTTACCTCTAGTATGGAAAATGAATTCCGGAGATGATTCACTTCATCTTCGAAAGTTTCTCTGTAAAGCATGGCTTCTACTCGTTGAAAGGAGAATGGTATTCTCAGAATTGCTATGACAAACTTCTCTGTACAACCTAATTCACCGATGTCTCCTTCATAGCTTAACAATTTGGCTTCTTCTTCTTGGGTTGGTACCATCTTCACCAGTGCTTCAAGTTGTCTCAAACGCAACCCACTCCCTGATTTTCTCATTTACAAAAATTAGATTGTTGCAATAACAATTTTGAAGTATTTTCTTATTTAGATATAGCCATACCTTGTTCTATGGCTTCACAAACTTGTTCTGTAGAGAGATTCAGGGCTTTTAAGAGGATGGTTAGGTTCTGAAGTCTTTTTGCCTCTAGTATATGCTTGCTTGGAGAAGGGCTTTTGTTGCTAGCATCACCATTCTTCAACGAATCATGTTGGTTGTAGCCAAATAGTGACTCAATCATTTCTTCATCTAGCCTGTTTTTTTTTCATGAACTCCATCTTAGCTTGTCCCAATTAAATAAAATTGAAATAATACGAATAATCAAGAGCAAGAACTTACTCAAATGAACTCCATCTTAGCTTGTCCCACACCATTGATTGATCTGGTGCAGCTCTTACTTTGTCCCAGTGGAGAGGCTTAAGTTTTGGACGCAAATTTCCCTCTTTTCCAAATGCCATGAATTGAGGGAGCTTGGAAGGAGGAGGAGGTGGAGTTTTGAAAGAGTAAGCGTTTGTTTTCAAACTTGGTGGTGGAGAAGGGGGTGGAGGAATAGCAGATGATGGTAATGAAGGTTTAGTAGCAGTTTGAGGTGATGTCAAATCATTCCATGGTATTTGAGATAACGAAGAAGAATCTGACATTGCAGGAGATGAGGATCTTAACAATGCAGAAGAGGAAGTAGATCCAGTTGAAAAGGGTGAAGAGAAGGAAAATGAACTGCGATCAGTGACTGGAGGAGGCGGTGGCGGTGGGGGAGGTGGAGATAGAGATGGGACATTCTTTTGGCAACCTACAGAATGAGAAACCATCTGCATTTTGGGTTCTGAATTACAAGGAGAAAGGGTAAGATGCGACTGGTCAGAAGTTAATAGTTTGTTAGATTCATCACATTGTATTTCCAATTTACTTGCTATGTTCACAGTTGGCACAGAAGTAGAACTTGTTATCACATTAGCAGAAGAAGATTCCGAAGCATTTGAAAGGCGAACATTCGACAAATTGGAATCACCACAAGAATGGAATGATTCCTCATCATCAGACGAACAACATTTAACAGGAGTAACTTTATCCCCAGATGAGGAATGAGTTCCATCAGATACGCACTGTATTGATTTACTATCATCTTCCTCATGAACATACATCATTTCCTTGGTTGAAGAAACACTTACATTATCAAATTCAGAATCCAACATCTCTTGGTCCCTTTCCCCCTCTTTATGAACAGATAACTCCATTTCACTTACAGAAGTATGGGTCTGTTCTTCAACATCCATTCCAAGCATACCGAGATCGAATAGATCAAGGTCAGATTTTGGTCTTGCTGTCTTCTCTTCTCTTTCACTCTTAACAGAAAGCTTCTCCGTGGATTCCTCTCTCTGACTTTTGAACTTCTTGCAGACCCAAAAGGCAATAATAGAGCATATCAAAATGGTGACTCCTGCAGACACAAGAACTACAACAAGAATTTTTCTGACTCTTCCTTCTCTTGGATCTTTTCTTTTAGGTTTGTATACTGGTCGGCTCTTGTGCAAGCGAAGCTGATGAGGGTGGGAATGCTCATGAATGTGCACTCGATGAGCTGCCATGGGAACAGGAGAAGGAGCAAAGGCGGCTGGTGATGGAGATGGCGACGGTGACGGCGAAGGCGAAAGATCTGATGGGCTTTGATTTACTAATTGTAAGCTCTTGAGTCCAAGTAGAGCTCTGACTCTCTCCAGAATGAAAGGTTCATTTCCTCCACTCTCATCTTCCCCTGAAACTCTCTCTAGCTCTTTAACATTGAAGCTCTCTGCTGTATTCAACAGTGAGTTAGCAATCAAAATGTGGGATTTCTGCGATGAGAAAGGCATCGAAATGAAGATAACAATCATGAAAACACACTTCACAACACAACCCATTTTCTCTTCAATCAAGATTCATCAAAACCCAAGTAAGAATTTCTTCCAAAAAAAAAACTGTTCTTTTCACATCCTTGAACCTAATGTTGGGTAGTGCAGGAAGATTCGATTGCAGAGAGGAGGAAGAAGAAAGTCTTTAATGCTACTCCAAGGAACCTCTCTGAACATGGCAGTTGTTTGTATTTGGGTATGTAAATTGACCTCCCTTACTTTTCTTTTGATTTACTCTTTTTTTTTTCAGTCATTATCTCATAATCCTCATCTGATGAAGCACCATTAAATGCACTGTTTCTGCAAATCTTTTAAAAAAAATGTCTGTCCACTCAACTCAGACTCCATTCTGTTGTCTTGTTTTGTTTCTTCTGCTTTGTGTTAGAAAAAAGTTAAGCATGCTTTTTCTCTGCTAGTTGATCCGTGATTCAGAACTTTTTGGAGGTAATGATACATCAGATTTGCTTTAGGGCTTAAAAAACTTGAGTTTGATGTTAAAATGGTAGGATTTGGCAGATGAAACAGAGGGTTTTAGCAGATTAAAAAAAAAAAAAAAAAAAAAGTTCACAGAATCAAGACACTGCAGAAAAAAGTATCTTGTGGGACCCCTGTTTCTAATGGAGTTGCCAAACAGATGGAGGAAGACGGGAGCCATAAGTTTTCACCAACTTCATAATTAAGAGAGAGATGAAGAGGAGAGAGAGAGAGAGGTTAAGGTGGGGACAAATTGGAGATGTAAATATGAAATGAAGAATTTTAGTATGTTATTAGGAGGAAAATATCTAATTTTTTTAAAGTGCATCAATTTATTTCTTAATATGTTTGATGTGAAACTTATAATAATTATCAATTAAATACATATACTTTCATATGTGAATCGATTGACTCTTAATTAGGACTTTATTTGAAAATCGACCATGTATCAATTTTAAGTGTCTATTTTGTTAATTTAACATTTGAAGAAGTCTATACATGAGTAAGAATTGATGCATGAACTACTTTCAAAGGTAATTTTAGTAAGTGTTCTATATTGATTCATGTATGACAATTTGAGAGTTTAATTGAAATATTTATAAGTCATAAGATATTTTTTTCAAACAAAATCTAAAAGCGGGTGTAAATTGGTATTCTTACAAAAATTTAGGGTTGAATTGATATAATTATTTGTTTATAATCTTAATTTTGAAAAACAAAGAAAATAAAAATCAAACGAAGTCTTGAACGATAGAAGAAATTGCCATTTTAGTTATTATGATTATTGTACCACTTAATATTCACTTATATAAGGTGGCTTCAAATATACATTCTATTAACATGTGACCTATGAATATTTGATTAAAAATTAACATATTAAAAGTTATAAAAACAAAATAGAATAATTTCAAAAGTTTTTTAGACAAATAAATACATATTAAAAAGAAAAAATTTCACAAATAAAAATAATGTCAAACTATTTATAGAAAATAGTAAAAAAAATATTGATAAACTTTTATCAGCATCTATCAATGATAGATTTCTATCATTTTTATCACTGATAGACCCTGATAGACTTTTATCAACGCCAATCACAATTATCTAAAAATTTTGTTATTTTATATAAATAGTTTTTCTTATTTTTTTATTTTTAAAACTTCCTCTATTTTTAAAAATAGGGTAAAATAAAACATATTATAATATAATAGAGATGATGAGGGATTTGATGATGGAAGAAAAAAGAAATGGTCCA
The DNA here is from genome assembly GCA_002890555.2 of Lagenaria siceraria. Taxonomy (NCBI): domain Eukaryota; kingdom Viridiplantae; phylum Streptophyta; class Magnoliopsida; order Cucurbitales; family Cucurbitaceae; genus Lagenaria; species Lagenaria siceraria. The sequence continues at coordinate 1,071,438 of CM016492.1, read as the reverse complement.
TCCTTTTCTCATGTGAGGTTTGTTGATAGGAAAGGGAGAAATGAAAGCAATATGGGATGGGAAGGACAGAAAGGGAAAACAGAAGTTTGATGACTCAATAATAGGAAGCAAAGTGGCTTAAAAGCCCCTTTCTCTTTCTTCCATTTTTCTAATTAATTTATTATTATTATTACTATTTTTCTATTTTTTTAAAAAATTCTCTTTCTTCCACTTTCTTATTGGTTGGTTCCAACTTACCAAGTTTTGATGTGGGGACACACTTCCAATTCATTTCTTTCTCTCTCTTCAACCCAACCCTTTCGAGGAGAGAGAAACTCAAAACCGACAACCAAAACCAGACAAATATGAAAATTATAATCTTTTTAAAAGAAAATTACCTTTGTTCCAAATTCAGGAAGGGACATAAATCGAGATGACATCTGAATTAAAAAGATTTTAAATATATGAAAGTATGATTAAGAAAAATTTAAAAGAATTGAAAGTTACTACTTATACTAACAAGGAGTATCTTCTTATTCGGTAGTTCAATCACAATAACTCTAAAGTTAAGCGTGTTTAGCTTTGACCAATTTTTTAATGACCTTCTAGGAAATTTTTGTGAATGAGTACGAAACAATCCCAATCTAAATTTGAATTTTGGAAGTTACATTAAGTTTCCAAACAATATATGTATTTGGTCTCTAGGTTTTCAGAATATACATTTGTAGTCTTCGAGTTTTTAAGAATAAATCCATTTGGTCCCTAAATGTTTAAAAGATATCTTTAAAAATAAAAAAAAATGTAATGGGTAGTAAAAAAACATCAGAATCTTTACAAATATAGTAATGATTTTCTAAAATTGCATATATAAAAAAAAAATTAAACCAGATTCCCAATTTTTGTATTTTTACGATTTTACGCTCATTTGTGTATGAGCTGGTATATCAATCAATTGATATACTTTATTTAAATAATAACATTTATACAACTAATATATCATGGTTTTAATTGAGTTATGATCAACATTGTTTGTTCGATTATGATAAATATTAATTTTATTTTTTATTTTTTATTTCGTGTTGATATAGAGCTATTTTCATTTAATTAGTTCAATGTTTGATGTTGCCGGTATATGTTAAATGCATTAAATTTGTCGAGTGATATACCAAATATAAATTATATTGGTTAATCTATTTTATTTTCAAAATTTTGATATGATTTTAATGGTACATAAGTTATATTTAATTTGGTAGATCAATTGTATAACAAAAATTTCATATTTCATATATTTATTGATTAGTATACCTGATTTAGAAAGAACATATCAATAATATTGTTGATATAGCAAATATAAAGTATAGCATTTAGAATGCAATTAAAGTTTAACATTGAACTTTCAATTGTATATTAGTACTAATTTAAAATGAATTGCAAGTAGACCAATCAATGGTATATCATAATGAGTTGAAAATGCCATACTAATTTTTTTGGTGTATCAGTAATTGATTAACACATATTCAAATTTTATTTAAATTGTAACATAGATGTATCGATAGTATATCAGTAGTCATTAAAAATTCATTTCAGGTATATTTTTCGTGGATCAATAGTATATCACTCATTAGTATATATATACACACACATACATACATATAAAGGAGAATATTTAAAAATAGAAAATAAGGGAAACTATTTATACAAAATAACAAAATTTTTAGATAGTTGTGATAGACGCTGATAAAAGTTTATCAGGGTCTATTAGTGATAGAAATTATAAAAGTCTATCACTAATAGATGTTGATAGAAGTCTATCAATATCTATTAATTTTTTTTTCTATTTTCTGTAAATAGTTTGACATTTTTTTTATCTATTCAAATTTTCCATATATATTTATATATATAATCATTGTAATTAAAAATAACAAAAGCAAAATTGAAATAACATAAAAAACAAGATTGATTTCAAATATTTTATCATATTTGCAAAAATTTTAAAACTATTTCTAAATTTATAAATATACTAAACATTTTTGCTACCCATTACAAATCTCCTCAAATTTTTGTAAATATACTAAATATTTTTTATACCTATTACAAACCTCCTCATCTATAAAAGAATATTTTCGTAAATTGATATCTCTACATTTCTATCGATATCAAACATTTTAAATTTTAATTATATATATATTTTTTTTAAAAAAGACTTAAACTATTCAAAAGCCGAATCTAACATAGGACCATTTTCAGGTTAGATATCAAAATAATAATGCTACTGACCAATATTGTAATTGAAAACAAAGAAAAGTAAGCAATTTATTTCATAGCCATCAAAAGAGGAGAGAAATATTAAATGCATACATTTATTTATTTTAAGTGCAAAGAGAGTATCCAATGTTTATATTAAAAAAGGAAAAAAAAAAAAAACTATTTGATTGATTTTATTTAGTTCCAAATTTCCAATATAAATAGGGGAGGAGACTCAAATTCAAAGGAAATGATTCTATACATTATTGAGCATAGTCTTATTCCCATATGAGTACTTTAATAGAAACAATAATAATTAGGGTAAGGAATTTTTGTTGTATGTAGAATGTATCATTTTATGGTTTTCATAGAATATAAATCAATAATTTATATTATTTATGGATATTTAACATATTGGTGAACATTATTATATTGAAAAAAAATATAATATATGCTTTTCTCTTTTAATTTTATCAAATTAATTGAAGTAGTTTGAGGATTTTTTACTTTAATATGGATCAATGTAGTACTTTCTTTATACGTGAATGTCATAATATCAATATAAAAGTAAAATATAAATTTATAGTAATTCATTTATAGGTGATGATCATAATATATATGCCTTTAGCTAGCTGGATTCAATTTTGATTTATTTTTTAAATAAAAATTTGATTTGCACGATTGATTTTTTATTTTCTCCAAATACAAATCAAGATGTTCAATTTTATACTAAAAAATAAACTAAATGAGTGGATCGGTTTGGTTTGATTTGATTTTTGAATTTTGTTGCACTACTACGAGACACATAAAAAGATTCAATCAAAGAGAGGCTTCGTAGACTCACAACAATGATAGTCAATGTCGATTCGTTAGATTAAGATCTATCAACTCAAAAACAATTGGGAAGTACAAAAACGAAAGTGATAGCTATCATATACCCCGTTATCAAATATTCGAATGAAAATCCATAAAAACGTGGGTGAATGAAAATCTTAACTTAAAGGTTAGTTTGAGATTTGGCCTATTAAGGGACACACAAGCTAAGATTGTTTTGGGTTTCGGCCTATTAAGGGTTAGGTCTTTGGCGAGCACAACACGCCCACACGCACGTGTTTTTTTATTTTTGGGTGTCATTCTCTTTTTCCTTTTATCTTTATATTTTATATTTTATGATTAATTACTTTTTTTTATAGCTTTAAACTATGTTGATGCCAAATTTGGATGAGGTAAATATTTACCCAGTCTTCACGTGGCAGTAACTGTAAATTTATAATTTGAATAATACTACCTATAAAATAGAAAAAAACATGTACACCAATGTGGTATTTGCCACACAGAATGCTTAAGTTAGCAAGGAATGCAAGGAATACTACGTAGCAAGTAGGGAGTTTTAGTATCTGAGTCGACTTATTTCTTTTGGTCCATGCCCCTCCTATTTATAGAACTCCTCTGACCTAAATCTTTTAACTTTAGGGTTTTTGAGTTATCTCTTAGCTATAAATTTCTCTCATAGGCTCTCCCCACAATCCACTCCATTTGGGGGTGGGCTCTTTGGGTCGGCCTTGGCCCAACCTTGTGGTATAGGCCTTGGCCCATACCATTCTCCTCCTCTAGCTCGGATCTACCCTAAGTTTCGGTATTTGGCCCACCTCTTGGCATTATCTCCCATTCTTCACGATTTTGTCCTTAAGCCTAAAATTATCCATAACAAAATGTAAAGTGAAAGTTTGGGATATAACTTAGTTTATTCCACAATTATTTATATATGGTATAAATTTCCTAACATCCTACCTTCAATCTATTGCTCATCATAACCTAACAATGAGGAAACTATATGATAAAAATACCAAAACATTAGCAAAAATGTGGGCAATGACAAAAATGAAATTGAGATTATTATGAGGAATATGCCTTTTTTTTTTTTTTAAAAAAAAATATATATATTTAATGGTAGGAAAAAAAACTTTTGAAAACTTGAATTTTGAAATTTGGAGACTAATTTGACCCAAATTTCAAATTTCAATGACTAGAAATATAAACTATCCAAATCTTTTACCAATTATGAAATGTTAAAAGATAATAATTAATATAATATATATTTTTAAAAAATTAGATATATCATAAATGCTTAAATGAAACAAATTTATACTAGAAAAGTATAAATTTATCAAAATGGATAATCAAATAAGAACATATATAGGCAAACACTTGGGCCAAACATAAAGCTAAAATTTTTATAAAGTTCAAAAATAGAAAACTAAACCAAAATCGTTATCAAAGAAGCCTAATTTATATAAGTTCGCAGCAAGTTTCTAAAATTTAGTTTTTTTTTAAAATTGTTATGGGTGAATTTGAACGTCACGAGATACGCCAAAGACCATAGAAAAACTAGCAAAAACAAGTCCAAGATAAAGTAGACTTGGTTAAAATTGGTATATGGTCAGCTAATCATTGAGCTAATCAAATTTAATCCTAACTTGTTCATAATTAAAAAAAAATCTATACATGATCTAACGACGATTAAGATAACCTTATGTCAATTTCTCTATAAATACAACATCATATCTTAATATGAGGTACTTAAACTTCTATCTTCTTTTCTATTCTACCGTTCTTTAGAACTATCAAAACACAAATCACACAAATTTTTTAATAAGCTTAAACTCATTAAATCGTGAGACAAATATCTCATAAACATGAAAGAAGCTTAATCTATAAGAAACTAAGTCAAGTGTGGTAGAAGACAAAATCAAAACATACTATTGAGAGAGAGGGCTTCAACATATTCACAACTAAGTGGATAAAACTAATATACGACAATTGCTTATTTAAAAATTAAGCACAACACAATTATAAATATTCAAATCATTTCTATTTTTATAATCAATTTATACGCATTTGGACTAATTTTATAGAACAATCCTCTCTAATTTTAAATATATTTAAGGGCTCTTTTCAAATATAGAAAAATGAGTCAAACTATTTACAAATATAGAAAATTTTTACATTGCTGGAGCGATAGAAAATGATAGAATTCTATCGCAGTCTATCACTGATAGACTGAAATTTTTATATATATTTATAAATAAAAATTTTATATATATTTGTAAATAATTTGATTTTTTTCTGTTTATAGTAATTTTCCTATATTTAATTGGCAAAGAAATTTTGTGAGAAATATTAAATCTAAGTTTTTTTTTTCCTTTTTCTTTGGCACTAACAACCACTAGGTCAACTCCTAATTAATGATTACAAATCCTATTTTAATACTTCCTTCAGTTATTCATAAATCCAAACTTTATAAACTTAAATTTATTAAAATGATGAATCAAACATTTTTTACAAGAACACATATATCAAATAGACCAAACTGACACGAAATTTAGTACATGTGTGTCAACGATTTTGAAATTGTAAAAATCACTTTAAAATTAATTTAATATTTAATTTTACACTTTTAAATGTAATTGTCACGTCGTTCAAATTAATTTTAAATGAGTAAAAACATGTTTCAAAATGTTTTTGAAAATGACAAAAATGATTGTAACCATTTTACAATCACTCTCAAACATGTCTAAAGCTTCTTTTTTTTATTATATCCATGAGTGTCCGGGTCAGTTTACGCGTACCTCCACTAATCTCACGGGACAACCCATCTAGCCCTACAACATTTAGGTATCAAGAAAACCTGTAAGATATTAAATCCTAGGTAGGTGACTATCATAGATTAAACCCATGCCTCTTTAGCCCTTTTACTTTTTTTTTTTTTTTTTTTTTTTTTTTTTTTTTTATGTTCCCACTACCACTAGACCAACCCTAGATGGTTATGTCAAGCTATAAAACTAGAAAAAAAAACGAGGACATTAAAAAATTAAAATTGTTGGGTTTTTGGCAAAATATTGGATGTGCAGTTGTCCTACATCGTTTAAATTGAAGAATGGAGATGAACTCCAAGCCTATAAAAGGAGCCTATGCCTCTAGTTTCAAGTGATCCCAGTTAGAAACAATTTAAGCTTAGTGTGCTAACTCTAGTTAAATTCCTTTTATGTATTCTCTAATTTGAAAGGGGAAAAATGTGTGAGTAGTATAAAAGCTTTTAGAGAGTGCTCTTGTAATTGAAATCGGGAGAGACATTTTCACATAGTAGATTTTTTCTGGTATGTGGTTTTTCTTCGAATTGAGAGTTTTTCACATTAATTCTTGTGTTTCCAGTTTTAAATTCTTTTAATTTTTCTGTTATTTTATGCTTATTCCTGCAGTAGAAGTGTGAGATTTTTTTCCAACAAAAACAACCCAATTATATTTTAATTAAAAATACAAACACACATAAAAAATAAAAAATAAAAAATAAAAAAAAAAAACATAAATAAGGTGTGGATTCTTCCACAAAAGTGATGGCTTTTTCCCTTGTATCTTGAGGTTGCCCATTAGTAATGAAAGAGAGGTTTTAATTTCAAATATATATTTTTTCTTCATATTCTCTAGTGCTTCATAAGTTGAACGTATCCCACCACCCACCAAAGGAAGGTCAAAGAGAGTGGCTCCTACTTGGAATTGTTTTTTGGTCTTTCTTTTTGGCTTCATAATTGAAACCATTAAGGCTGCTTAAGCTGACCCATTAAAAAACCATTAACTTTTCACAAAATGTGTCATTCTAAAACCAAATCTATTGTGTATCTTTCTAATTATATATATATATATCATCAAGTTCCACACCCTTAATTAATTAATTCTTTAATTTGTAGTTATAACTATAATAATATTGTTAGGTTTGCTACTGTTCAAAATATCTAGAAATAATGATGAATGGGGATGCCCCTTTTGAAATAAGATTTAAAGTGTGTTTGATTAACAAGTTTTCTTATAAAATTTTAGATAAATATTTAATATCTTTGTTTGTATCTAGTTAATGCTTCTTAAATTAATTAGAAATATAAAGGACATTTTCATAAAAATTCAAATTTCATTCACATTGTTGATAGAAATAAACACCATCAATGAGTTTGTGATTACGACCAACTCATTCTCATTAAGTGTTAGTCACTATCAAATGTTAAAATGTTATTAACATTTGATAGCCATTTCAGTTCATTCGTTTATAGCCTAATTCAATTACAATTATACTCCAAAACCTAAACGAGAAGGTAAACACACTCTTAATATCATCATCATTATTATCATTTTATTAAAAAAAAATTATCGTTACTGAAAAGGTAAAAAGTTATATAACACTCATTTAACAAAGTTATTTTTTTTTACTTTTTAAAACATTATAAATTAGGTTAAATTAAAAAGTATCTATTTGATTCTTGAACTTTAAAAAGTGTCTAATAGTTACTCAAATTTCAAGAATGTGTCTCTTTGGTCTATAGATTTTAAAAAGTGTTTAACAGGTCTTTGTATTTTCACTTGTGTCCAATAAAGAAAATTTAGAGTCCAACGACACACTTTTTAAAATTTATCAAGTAAAGCTTGAAAGTAATTGAAAGATTTAACTTGTTATTATCCACCATTCATTGTAAGTTTAACTTATACACTTTTTCCATATATTTATGAGTGTTCACTAAACTCCAAGGAAATAAGCCAAAAACGAACCAACTCTATCAAATGATGTGTGCTTTCAACATTTAAAGAAAAGGAAAGGTACATAATAATAATAGTAACAACATACATATGTTATAAATTTAGAATTTGTTTAGAATAACTTTTTTTAAATAGTATTTTAAGACAAAGTCTCTCTCAAAAAAAGTGCTTTGAAAATTTGAAAAATGTTGGTTGAAAGTTTGGTTTAAAAAAATATATTTTACTATAATATGTTGGTTAATTATGTTCAAAAGTTATTTTCTTGTATTTTATTTGGGTTTGTTAATGTCTTTGTGACAAGACAATCCTAATTCATAGCTTGAAGATCTAAGCTTTCGTGGAAGAAGAACTCTTGAATCAAAAAAATTAACATATCTTTAAGCAAAATTCATATCAACCAAGAGATAAAATTAAAATTAGATTACCTCTTAAGATCAAAGATCTAGAAGCAAAATTGAGAATTCTTGTTCTAGATTGAGTCACTCTACTATCAGATCAAGGCTCAATGCTGACTCAAACGCAATCTATCAAAATAATTATGAGAAAATTTAGAAAAGGAAAATAATGCTTGGATTTCTAAGAAAAAAAAATCTTGAACTTGAGAGTTCATTTCATTCAAGCATTATAATCTCTAATTTTACTAGCCAAAATTCGTAGGTATATATAGTCACCCTAAAAAAGGAACACTCTCAACCCTTCAAATGCTGGGAAATTTGGTAACTCCTACCCTTAATTATCTTAGGCTTGAGATTGACATTTAACAAAATACACTCAAGAATCAAGAATTTATGAATCTAAAATAATAGATTAAGTTCTCAAAAGTGCTTGCCAAACTAAATGTAAAGTCTCAAGTTCAAGATTCGAAATTCGAATTCAATACCAGATGGCTTTGATATTCCCTCGCATCTCCTACGACCTGGCAATGTCACCTTTGCTTATCTTAAATCACTTCTTACAGTGAAGACTATTCCCACAACCAACACGGGTCTTTTCAAGATGTTTTGTCCTCACCACATACTTTCTAGGAAATTTCCTAGGAGGTCACCCAACGTAAAACTGCTCCAAACTAAGCACACTTAACTTTGGAGTTTTGATGATTGAGCTACCGAAAAGGAATGTACACCTTGTTAGTATATGTAGTAATTTTAAATTATTTCAAGTCTTTCTTAACCCTATTTTCATATTCTCATGATTTATTTCATTCAAATGTGATCTCAGTTTATTCATGTACCCCTCCTAAACTCGAGCGTTACATGTCCGCCAACTTTTGCTTCATTCATCCCCGAACTACATCTTACCAGGAGAGGTTCTGCTCTGATACCATCTGTAATGCTCCAGACCCATCTCATTTGATAACAATTTGGTTTTTGGTTTTAACTTTTTAAAAATTAAGATTATAAACACTATTTCGAGCTATAAGTTTCTTTGTATTATTATCTACCTTCTAGAAATCAAATACTTTTTTTTAAGAAAGATGGAAATTATAGTACCAAAATTAGAAGAAAACCAAAAACAGAATTCTTATCAAAGCAACCTAAGTGGATAAGGATAATTATGGAAATTTTCATATCTTATATGACTTTTCAAAAATACTTTCCAAACCAAAAACTACTCTGACATATCTTCTCCAGAAACCATGCTTTATTTTCATATCTTATAAGACTTCCATGACTTCCAAAAATATTTTTTTTTCTTACATGTTGCTGCAAAACAATGAAATATCCAAATAAAATTTATAATACATTTTTAACACTTTCACTCTAAGCTCAGATAATTATAGAAAATTCAACATCTCGACATTGATTATATATAACACTAAATTAAGTCTAATAACTCTAATACCATATCCAATGTTATTTTTGGCAAAATATTAGAATTGAGTTGTCCCACATTGGTTAAATTGAAGAATGGGAATAGACTCAAAGCCTATAAAAGGAGCCTATGTCTCTAGTTTCAAGTCGTCATAGTTAGAAACATTTAAAACTTAGTGTGCTAATTCTAGTTAAATTCCCTTTATGTATTTTCTAATTTGAGAGTGGGAAAGAGTGTGATTAGTATAAAAGCTTTGAGAGAGTGTTTTTGTAATTGGGATTGAGAGAGAGAATTATTGATTTTTTCTAGTTCGTGGTTTTTCTTTCGAGTTAGGAGTTTTCCAGTTTTACTGCTTTCTTTTAATTTCTCTATTGTTTTTTTTGCTTATTCTTACGATAGAGGTGAGAGGTTTTTCCCAACATTAAATCCATCCTTGCTGAATTTAAATCTAAACACCTTTACATAGAGTATATACTCTATGTCTCAATAAGGAACTAAAATAAGCTTCCAAACAACACATGACATGAGAGCAAAGAGAAAAAGAAAGATGATACTATAGCTCATTTACCTATCACAAGAATAATTATAAAACTAAAAACCATGGATAAGGATCAAATTTGCTATTTAAAAAAAAAAAAAAAACATTTTTATCCAATTATGTTGAATTACTTGTGTTGGGTTGGATCCCTCAAAAGCAAAATGTTAGGGGGAGATTGATTAGGACTAAATTGTCAACTAATTTGATTAATTTGACATATGAAAAAAAAATATATCCTTTTTGATAGTGAAGTGCACATGATGATGCATTTTAGTTATGTAGTAGGTAGGCAAGTGGGCAAGCAATGGTTTGTTACAGCCTCTAAACTTTTTTAGCTTCTTCTAAGATAGTCTTTTCCTCATCCTATTGATTAAAACAATCTTTTCATATCCAAGTTTTTAATATTATCTTGACTTTTGCACCCTTTAGACTCAAAAAATATATATATAATTTTCATTTGTTAATGGTTAAACATATACCATTTTTAATTAAGCTTTTTTTAAAAAAAATAAAATAAAATACTCAACTTAACTAACATTCTAACAAATTTTTATTTCAATAGTAGTTAAAAAAAATTAAGAATATTTTTTTAAACAAAAAGCAATTTTGAGGAGTATTTTTTTTCATACATACTCTTTTAATTAACTTAAAAAAATTATTTCGGTCTATGTAGTTTCAACTTTTATTCATTTTGATACCTATAATTTCAACTTTTGTTAATTTAATCCCTTTAATTTTGAAACATCTATGTTAACTCATTTATTTTTATTAAGTTACTATTTTGATCCTTTAATATCTTTTGTTATCTCATTTGTTCGATTACTATTTTTATATAACACTATACAATAAATTTTTTAAAATCTAGCCATGACCTTTAATTAGAAGTTTTCCATTGTATATAGAATTTATTTGAGTATTTTACATGAATGGTCTCTTTTCAAAAGTAAAAGAACCAAAATAGAGTTTTTGTAGATAGAGACTCAAATGAATAAAAATTAAGAGTCTAAATATCAAAATAGATATTTTAAAAATATAGGAACTGAAATGAAAGTTGAAAGTACAAATACTAAAATACTAATTTAAACATTAAATTATTCCTAATACTTTAAAGGTTTGTTTGATAACACTTTCTAAGATTAAATTTTTTGTTAATTAATCTACTCTTTAAAACATTTTTTAAATGCAATTTCCAATAATTTGCTTCTTTATTTTAAAATTTTGAAAAAAACTTTGAAAGTTATAAAAAAGAAGTGAATATATATATAAACCAAAAGAGAGAATAAAAATCAAATCATTATCACATGGACCTGAATGTTGAAAGTTATTTTTTTTCTTTTAATTAATAATGATTTTTTTTTTATTGAAATGTCATGTTATACATTATTGGATGGATATTTTTCTTTTAAATATCATGTAACTTAATTTCACAATATTATTAAGTAGTTTTTTAATTGAAAACTTTTGAAACATAAGAAACGAAATCAAAAGGTTAAAAGTATGAGACAAAAAAACAAAAAAAAAAAAGATGAATAATTTGCATTTAAAGGACAAAATATATTTAATCTTTTATTGAATAGTATTATTCTGAGTTAACTACCCTAATATTTTAATCTCACACATACAAACATATGGGGAGAATAGTTTTTTGTCTTGGTTCACCCTGGATGATGCAATAAATTTGGAATGGTAGAAAACTATATATTACTATTATTTTCATTTAAGGTAGAATGTTAAAATAATCATTTTGGACAATATTAATCTCAATCTTTGAATTAATAATTTCACTACTGCCACGAATATAAACATTTAAATGTTCATGTTTTATTTATTCAATTAATTTTATTAAAATGAATCATATATTTTGAGAAATTTTAAAAAATAGAAAAATAAGATAAACTATTTACATAAAATAGCAAAATTTTTAGATAGTTGTCATAGACGCTGATAGAAGTCTATCAGGGTCTATCAGTGATAGAAATGATAAAAGTCTATCACTAATAAATACTGATAGAAGTCTATCAATGTCTATCAGTATTTTTTTTTTTACTATTTTCTATAAATAGTTTAACATTTTTCTATGGGTCAAAATTTCCATATATTTTTGTTCTATTATTAAAATGAATCACATTAAATTTTATTTAAATTTTGAACAAAAAGCTTTCAAAAGGTAGATTTTGCTTTTAGATTTTTTTTTTTCAATTGACTAAAATTTTAAAACAAAGCAAAACAATCGTTATCAAATGATGTCTTGCAACATAAATACATAGATTAAAATACATCATATACATGCAAATGTACGTATACCTTTTCTATTCAAATTGTTCTTGTTTATTACCAATGGTAAAGTCATGAGGGTTTATGTCCCTGATAAATATTTCTATTGATATTTTTACTTGTCTCTGAATTTGATATCGTAAAAAAGATCAATCGACATTACTATACAATTGAAATCTTAACATTTTTGTTGACATTAACATATTAAACCATACATTAATGGGGTGTTTGGCCCACCGACTTTATAAGTCAGTGTTAAATAACTCAACTCTACCAACTTCAACCATGTTCACTATTGAAATTTACACATTTATCGAAGAATTTCATCTTCTAACTTCTTAACTCAAACATATTAACTTCAAGCTTTAGAACTCAACTCAACGCCCCAAACACTTCTTTAAGTTATTCTAAGTATACCTAAAAGTCATAAACATTGCCTTAGTTTACAAAAAAGTTACCACATTTTCCCATTCTAACTAAAGTCGTACATGTGGTGGGTTATTATGAGTTTCATAGAAAGGCAAAAGGTAAAGTTAAAGGATCATTTCCTCATTCTTTTCCTCCCACATTTGTTATATCGTAACATTGTTAGACAAAATTGACCAAGTGTGGATATATTAGTACAAGGATGTTCTTCTTGGAAGAAAACAGCTTAATGGCCAACAACCCCACTCTCTCTCTCCCACACAACCCAGATGCGCCCCTAGAATTAAACCCCATTAACTTTGAATAATCTTCCACTTCAACTATAAAAGCTCTTTCCCTTCTCCCCTCTTCACCTTCAAACTTCACAACCTTTCCCATTCTTCTCTTTGAACTACTACGTCTAATTCTCCACCAAAAACAACTACAGATTTACCAAATCCAGAACTCAAAACTCACAAGGTCAGCTACACTGATTCAATTCAAAATCTTCTCTCTTACTTCTCTTACCTTTTGTTCCTAACATCCTCTTGATTTCTTTGTTTTGTAATCATTAGTGTTCTTTTGGGTTATTTTCCAATATTGTTGATTCTTCTTCTTCTGTTCATAGTCTCTGCTCTAGGCATTGATATGTGTGTAGTTTTTCACAAGCTAGTTGTTGGGATAATTGTTAATACCCATTTTCCAGTACTGAAAGTTGGGATTGTTTGTTTTGCTTTATCCTATGGTTTTCTTTTTCATTGGGAAGAGAAATGAATGCATAGTGTTGGAATTATTGTAGCTTATAATAAGATTTGAAAAGCCCAAACTACCCTTAGGGAGCTATCATTTGTGGGTTTTTAATAATTGGGTTGATAGCTAACTTTTTCCTAACTTTTCTGTCTCTCAGGCATAACAACAAACACCTGGTGTGCGTGTCACAGTACATATAAGAAACAGAGAGAATTCAGATTCAGATCCAACAATGGAGGGTCAAGAAAACAAACCTGCAGATTCATGGTCAGATACAGAGAGCACAGGGAGCTCCAAACGAGTTGGCTTCAGCGGTCCATTAACAGGACCTTCTGTCGCCTACAAAAGAACCAACAGCTACAGTAGTAGCACAAGAAGCACTATGAGAATCAAAGACGATGATCAGTACGTTGAGATTACCTTAGATGTTCGTGACGACACAGTCTCAGTTCAGAACATCAAAGGAGGAGATTCTGAGACGGCAATGCTGGCGAGCAGACTGGAGACAAAACGTCCGACGCTAGGCTCTCAATTGTCGTTCAAATTGAAGCAAGTATCGCAGGAACTGAGACGGATGACTTCCTCTAAAAGCTTCAAGAGAATCGACCGAACCAAATCTGGTGCAAATCGTGCCCTAAATGGCCTCCGATTCATGACCAAAAGCGTCGGAAGCGAAGCCTGGTCAGAGATTGAGAATCGATTCAATGAACTCGCCATTAACGGAGAGCTTCCGAAGTCGTTATTCGCAAGATGCATAGGTATATATAAAAATATAAACAAGTATAGATCACGATTTTCTTAAAATCATCTGTCAAGTTTGTTGAGCAATGATTGTGAAACTTTACCAATCGGAGTTGTTGATTTATTGATGGATCAGGAATGAACGAGTCGAGTGAGTTCGCCGGTGAGTTGTTCGACGCGTTGGCTCGAAGAAGAGGCATAAGTTCGACCTCCATAACCAAGGGGGAACTGCGTGAATTTTGGGAGCAAATTATCGATGAAAGCTTCGATGCAAGGCTTCAAATCTTCTTCGATATGTAAGAATAATCTTGAAATCTTCTTCGATATGTAAGAATAATCTTGTTTTCTCTCTCTTCTATGAATATTCTCTCTCTAGAATGGCCGCCATGGATATCCATGGAGATTCTTTGAAGCAGAGCTTCGTCTTACAAAATGGTACGATCGTGCAGGGTGGACAAGAATGCCGATGGTCGCATTACAGGAAAAGAAGTCAAAGAGGTAATTGGAGGGAAGAAAATTAAATAATAATAATAATAATATATTACAAATATATCAAAAATATAATTATTACGAATATAGCAATTTTTTTTTAAAAAAAAAAGAAGAGAAAATCTGATTAATAAAAGTTTATTGTTTTCTTTAGATGATGGTTAACACATGTATTGTTAAATAACAATCATTAATTAATCTATACATTTATTGGTTACTATTTTAATATTTTATAAATTATATTAGATATGTGCTTTCTTTTTTCGTTTTTATTTGAATTTTTCTCCCAAAAAAAAAAAATCTTCTGAATTTGCATATCAAGAAAATATACTTTTGGGTTATTAATTATCAAGGTTTAAAATGTTGGCATCGACACAATTATCAAAATCTTAGTTTTATTGAATTGTTGATGTCGATAAATATTTTTAAAAAAAATATAAAAACAAAAAATTTAAATTTAAAATAAATATTTTATGATTTTTAAACAAGTTAACATTTTATTATTTATATTATACTTGCATTAATAATATTTTGTGACTTATTTTTTAGATTTCGTGAATTTTTCTATAATATAATAGAAATATCTATCTGTCCTCATGTCAATGTCTAACCTTATAGAAATGTAGAAATATTGACATATCAATAGAAATTTAATACTAGGACTATCATACATTTATAGCAACATTCTTATATTTATAACAAAAATGGAAATTTTGCTTCAAAGAAATGAAATTTTCTATTAAGCAACATTTTTTTGGAGTTATTCGTAAACTTGTATTTAACAAGAGCAATTGTAAATATGGTATTTTAAAGGAATTTTTGGATATATATTTTAAAAAAATACTTAATCATTGATCAACTTGATTATAATATTAATTAGTAAGTTATAATTATTATATTGCAGTAATTCACCATTGGTATAATTAATAATTGACTAAAATGATAATTGAGAGGACCATATTCCTCTATTGGAATACGTATTGTCTTTTCTCATAATTTTAATTCTCTTTTAAGTTTCCTAAAAAAAATATTTTTTTCGTTGCTCTTTTAAAAAGATACAATAAACCTTAAATAAAAATGAGAGTAGATAAAAAGTGTAACCATGTGTTTAATAACTATTTAATTTTTTTTGTTTTTGAAAATTAAGTTTATTTTTTCTTAATTTTTCATAATAATTTGCATCTTTTTTATATAAAAGAGTTAAATTTTTAGCTAAATTTAAAAAACAAAAACAAAATTTTAAAAACTATTTGGTTTTTTAGTTTTCACCATTGAAAATTTAATCATTTTTGGGTTTTTTTTTTAATTTTTAGAGGGAAATAGAGTATTTATAGGCTTAATTTTTAAAAACTAAAAATTAAAAAAAAAATCAAATGGTTACTAAAATAGGACCTAAATATTATTAAATTATGTTTCTTAAATTTATTACAAAATCAAAATTAAATAAAAGGATTGTAAAATTCGATCACTAACTAAATATTAGACTTTTTAATATTTTGTAATAATTATTTTGATTAAATGGGAGATTTATTTTTTCAGATTATTGCATTGAGTGCTTCAGCTAATAAGTTGTCAAAAATTAAAGATGATGCTGAGGAATATGCTGCTCTGATTATGGAAGAGTTGGACCCAGACAACCTTGGATACATTGAGGTTTGTAAATAGTGATTTCAATATTTTCACAAAATAATTTTCAAGTAATAGATCATATTCTTTTTTAAAAAAATTATTTTAAATTACAAAATGACTGAAAATAGTTACAAATATAGCAAAATTTCACCGTCTATTTGTAATAGACTGCAATAGAACGCAATAGACTATTATCTATGTTGTGATAGACACATATAGTAGTCTATCGCATTCTATCACAGATAGACAGTGAAATTTTACTATATTTGTAAATACTTTAGTTTATTTTTCTAAATTTAAAAATAATCTTTAAAAGAATGTGAAAAATAAATAAAAGATTACTAATTTCTGTACAATCACTCAAATTAACTATATATATAATTAAATCATTTATTGACTTATAGTATACTTCATAATGTAACCAACCTTATAAAATAAACTCTAAAGATATTATTTCTAAAAATATTGCTTTGTTTTTATTATTATAAGTCCAAACTTTTGTCGTCACTGCCTTGAACTTAAAGTGAATAAAATATTAATTAATCAAGTTTAGGGTTGAAAATTCAATCTTTTATTGAACTAAAAAAAGAGGGGAAAAATAAAATAAAAAACAAACCTACAACCCCTCTTTTTGAAAATGCTTTTAACTATGTTCCCAAACTTTCAATATTTGTGTGTACATTTTTTTTTAAAGAAAAATGTTGAGGGATATTTTTGAAAAATTACGAAAACAAATAATTAAAAGATATTTAAATTATATATATATATATATATATATATATATATATATATATATATATAGATTTTATGCTTTTTAAACAAGTTAATGGATTGGTTATTTATGCTACGTTTATATTAGGGGGAGTTTTTAAGAATAGAAAAATGAGGAAAACTATTTACAGAAAATAGCAAAATTTTTAGAGAGTGGTGATAACGCTGATAGAAGTCTATCAGAGACTATCAGTGATAGAAATGATAGAAGTCTATCAATGTCTATCAGTTTTTTTTGTTGCTATTTTCTATAAATAGTTTGACATTTTTTCTAGGGTTTTTTTCAAATATAAAAAAAATAAGTCAAACTACTTACAAATATAGAAAAATTTTATAGTCTATCACTGATAGACCGCGACAGAATTCTATCACTTTCTATCGCTCATGCGATAGAATTTATTTGCTTGAGCGATAGAAAGTGATAGAATTCTATCGCGGTCTATCACAGATAGACAGTAAAAAATTTCTATATTTGTAAATAGTTTGATATTTTTTCTGTTTATAGTAATTTCCCTTTTTTCTATTTGTGAAAATTTTCCTTATATTAGTTAACTTTTTTTTGCTTATATATATATATTTTTTATGTTTCTTTGATTTTTCTATAATATGATAGAAATGTCTATACAACTCTGATGAAAGTCGGTCTAGTTCGATTTTTTCGATTTTGGAGTCAATCAAGAATAAAACCAATTCAATCGATTTTATTAAGACCAAACTGATATCCAATAAAGAACAAAACCAATGCATTAGTTTTTATTTTGTTCCGTTTATTCTCGGTTTGGTGATCAATTATTGCCATTTTCTATTTTTTTCCTTCAGATTTTTCATTTTCATTTCCGCTCTGGTATTGAATGCGTCTTTTTTGCTCTTTCTAAATTAAAATCGAACCTATTTCTTTTCTTATATATTGAAACTAGACATTTTTTTTTGGTATTTTTCTACATAACAAATATACATCATAATAATTGTTCTTTTTTCTAGAAATCAAATATACATGCACTATCATAATTAAAATACTAAAAGGGGCATAGTGTTAGACTTTATTTTTAAAGGTACCTCAATTCGGTTTGTTTTTAACTAATTTTTCAATAAAATTAATAATTTTTTGTTTTCTTCCAATACAAAACCAAGTCCAATTTTATACTAAAAAATTAAACCAAACTAATAGATTGGGCTAATTTTCAATATTTTTTTTGTTGCACTCCTAGTTGAAATCTAATAAAATTTTAGAAATATCGATGAAATTATCTAACATATTCCATGATTTTTTTTTTCCAGCTATACAACTTGGAAATGCTACTATTGCAAGCCCCAAACCAAGCAACGGCCCCGAACCGGGTGACAGACAGCCGAGTGCTGAGCCAACTACTAAGCCAAAAGCTAGTGCCCACAAAGGAATACAACCCCATCAAGCGCACATACCGCTCATTCCGCTACTTCGTTGAAGATAATTGGAAGCGCATTTGGGTTTTCTCTCTATGGCTCGCCATTTGCGCTGCTCTTTTCGCTTGGAAGTTCATTCAGTACCGCCATCGAGCCGTTTTCCATGTCATGGGCTACTGCGTCACCACCGCCAAAGGCGCCGCCGAGACTCTCAAGTTCAACATGGCCATTATCCTTCTCCCTGTTTGTAGGAATACCATTACTTGGCTCCGGAGTAAGACCAAGCTTGGCTCTGTTGTCCCTTTTGATGATAATGTTAATTTCCATAAGGTACTATCTCTTTTCATGTTGCCCACCATGTGTTTGATAATTTGTCTCCGTTGAAATTTCGTTGTGTTTGTTGGTGCTGTTGTTGGGTTTCAAGTGCTTGAGTTTGAGGTGGTAAATGATGGGTTTAAATCCTGTTTTGATCATTAAGTTTTACTGGGTCCCTTTATTTTGGTCCCTGAATTCTTAGAATATCTCTTTTTGTTCTTGAATTTGTAAGAATGTTCCATTTTGATTCTTGGCTAAGCATAGCTTTGAATCTGAGTATTCAGCAAGTATGTGATGGACTGGATTGAGTAAGGTGAGCATTGAGGGAAAAATAATAACAAGGATGAAACTGGGTTTTTTTTCCTCTTAAGTTTAGGGATTAAGATTGATATTTTAAGAGTTTAGCGGGAAAATGGTTGTTCTTTAAATGCTTAAGGAGTAACTTATATACTTCAACTAAAATGGCATCATTAGATTTTGATTGATATTGCTTAGAATATGCATAAACGATTAGTTAAAGTTTTTGGATTTAGTCGAGAGTAAAATTTATAATTTTCAAACTCCTTCAATATCATTTTCTCCTTGGTATTGAAAGTTTTTTTTTTCTTTTTAAACTTTATTGAGTTCAACAGTATATGATGGTGGGAGGATTCGAATCTCTGACCTCTTAGTCGAGATATATGTCTCAACTAGTTGAGCTACTCAAATTTTCCTTGATATTAATAGCTTACTTGTTAAGTTTCATGAATAAAATTAAACTCACACATGTAAGGAGCATTAAGGTTGTGTATAGAAGATCTAGTTATCGTCTGCTAAACTCAGAAGCAGAAAGGTTTGGAAGAATTTAGTGCAATAGTTGACATAAAATCTTATGTGCATTTGCATTTGCTTGTTTTAGGTAATTGCTATTGGCATCGCCATTGGGGTTATTTTACACGCTGGAGCACATCTTACCTGCGACTTTCCAAAGCTACTCCATGCAACAGATGCAGAATATGAACCAATGAAGCCATTTTTCGGTGAAGTACGGCCGAATAACTATTGGTGGTTTGTGAAGGGGACAGAAGGGTGGACTGGGGTGGTGATGGTGGTGCTGATGATTATAGCATTCACCTTGGCTCAGCCATGGTTCCGCCGCAATCGCCTGAACCTCCCGAAAATCATCAAGAGACTCACAGGCTTCAATGCCTTCTGGTACTCACACCATCTCTTTGTCATTGTCTATGTCCTCTTCATCATCCATGGCTACTACCTCTATCTCTCCAAGAAATGGTACAAAAAGACGGTGAGCATTCTTGTTCAAATTAAACTCTATAGAAAACAAAAAAAATATAATCCAATGACCTTCTAATGACATTTTGTTTCGTTATCGACTACAGACATGGATGTATCTAGCTGTCCCAGTTTTGCTATATGCATGTGAAAGATTGATTCGTGCGTTTCGGTCAGGCTACAAAACAGTGAGGATCTCAAAGGTCTACACCCTTACTCTTTGCTTTTTGTTTGTCAGCCTTGAAAACACACAAATTTTCCAGAAAAAAGATGATACCAAGAAATATATGCTGATAGAAAAAGGAAAACTTTCAGGTTGCTGTGTATCCTGGAAATGTTCTGGCATTGCAAATGTCAAAGCCTCATGGATTCAAATACACAAGTGGGCAGTACATATTTGTGAACTGTTCTGCTATTTCTCCCTTTCAATGGTAAATCCTACACTGTCTGATCCATGATCATCATGATCAACCATGATGTTTGGTTTCATTGGAATTAACTGATGTGATCAAATTTTGTTGCAGGCATCCATTTTCGATTACATCGGCTCCGGGGGATGATTACTTGAGCATTCACATTCGCACTGTGGGAGACTGGACTTCCCAGCTCAAGACCATTTTCTCTAAGGTACTTATAAATATTTGATTATACTAAAAGGAACAATTTCATTGGCTGAAATTAACTATAGTTAAATGTTTGGAAGAATTAGGTTGTTTTCAAAAGTAGATTATAAAACAAAGAAATTCATTGGTAATTCAGCATGATTTGTAAAATTGAAAATCATAAATAAAAGAATGTTGCCTTACTCTGTCATCAGGTATGTCAGCCTCCATCTGTTAATCAAAGTGGTCTTTTGAGGGCTGATATTGGCCAAAGCAGCAACAAAATCAGGTACTTATTTCAACTGCGCTTTACAAATTTTCCTTTGAATATAAAAAACGGTAATCGATACCGAAACATCAGTTGTTCTCACTTCAAAAGTCATACTACAGGTTGCCAAGGCTGTTGATAGATGGACCTTATGGAGCTCCAGCACAAGATTACAAACAATACGATGTTCTTCTTCTCGTGGGGCTGGGGATCGGCGCCACCCCACTGATCAGCATCGTCAAGGACGTACTCAACAACATCAAGGAGCAGAAAGACATCGAAAATGGCGTGGCCGATAAGCACACCAAGCCTTTTGTCACTAAGCGAGCTTACTTCTACTGGGTGACCCGGGAGCAGGGCTCATTCGAATGGTTTAGAGGTGTCATGGATGAAGTTGCGGAAAACGACCGAGACAGGGTGATTGAACTGCACAACTACTGCACCAGCGTTTACGAAGAGGGTGATGCTCGGTCCGCTCTCATTACCATGCTTCAAGATCTCAACCACGCCAAGAATGGCGTCGATATTGTGTCGGGGACAAGGGTGAAGACTCATTTTGCTAGACCCAACTGGCGTAATGTCCTGAAGCATGTTGCTGTTAATCATCCTGATCAAAGAGTTGGCAAGTCTACTAAATTTACATATTATGAAGTCGAGTTTATGATCATTTTGTCTATTTTGCAGATCACATCCCTGTTTTCAAAATGACCATATGATTTTTCAAAATTTTTTTTTTAATTAATCGATAGACGACTCGTTGAACTTTGGATTATAGTTCTATTTTGTTTTGATCATCAGTGCTATCAACGTACCGCTAACATCGTCACGTAAATTCAACTAAAATTTATCTAATTGGATTGTAATATGAATGCAGGGGTGTTTTACTGTGGAGCACAAGGACTAGTAGGAGAGCTAAGGAGATTGTCACAAGA
Source organism: Lagenaria siceraria (assembly GCA_002890555.2). Classification (NCBI taxonomy): domain Eukaryota; kingdom Viridiplantae; phylum Streptophyta; class Magnoliopsida; order Cucurbitales; family Cucurbitaceae; genus Lagenaria; species Lagenaria siceraria. Next base: position 1,049,451 of record CM016492.1, on the reverse strand, counting down.
CTTTTCTAGGAGAACAACCACCAAATTTGATTTCCACAAGGAGAATTTTTAGAGTATAATTAAATTGGAATTTTTTATATATATAAAAAAATAGATATTTTAAAGAAATTGTAATATAGTGTAATTTTCTTGTTATTGGGTATATTACCTATATGTGTTTATTTAGTAGCTCTACACAAAATTTTCATAATCCTCAGTATTATAGGAAACTGTACTGAATATTTCTTATAGGATACAAATCTTTGTTGAATAATGAGATTTCTTTTTTAGTAGATTCTTTTCTTTTCTTTTTTAAATACTATTCTTTTATAATTTGTTGGAAAATTTTCACAGATTAAAAAAATGTCAAACTATTTTTAGAAAATAGCAAAGAAAAAAAAACGCTGATAGACATTAATGGATTTTTATCAGCATCTATCTGTGATAAATTTCTATTATTTCTATTACTAATAGACTCTGATAGACTTCTATATGTGTCTATCACAAACTATCTAAAAATTTTGTTATTTTATGTAAATAATTTTCTTTAATTTTCTATTTTTTAAAATTTTCTTAATTTATTTAGTAGTTTTAAATAGGGTAAAAGTAATTTCTTTCACAAAATTAATTTTGGAAACAATTAAAAAAGGAACCATTCACTTAAAATTTAGACAGCAACAATATTTCAACTTCAATATGAAAATATTCGAATATAACTCTTTAAAACAATTCATTCATTGAATAATGATTTTTTTTTCGATTTTATTACATATTATATTAGCCAAAAAGGGTATTTCTTTTAGTAGTGATATTGATATTTTTTAATCAATAATTATTAAAAGCTTATCGATAATTTTTTATTCGTGAAACTTTTGAATGGAATAAATTTATATGATAATAATTTATTTAAGTTCATTTTTAACATGAAAGGACACAAAATTAGAAAACATAGAGAATAATGTGAGTTATTACATTAATTTGTTTAAGCTAATGTCTTTTTCCCATATGATTGTCTCATTTTCACAACTTTACAACAAATAAAATCAAGATAAAGCTTTATTCTAAAAGATTGGTAATATAAAATGATAGAAATATTTTAAATCAAATAAAAAAAAAGTCCCTTTTTGATTCATTATAAAAATATATTAATTTTCTAGAATATTGGTTAAAAATTATACATGTGCTATCTTGTAATAATATAGATAACAACTAATTTAATTCCTTATTAACCAATATTGGAAGAATTTTGGAATAGAATCTCCCACTTTAACTTCATAAGTTTCTTGAATTTTTGTTGCTCTTTTTTTCTATGTTTTAAAGTGATTATTAAATCTACATTTATATTATCAAACGAACAAGACAATATATCATTTATTTTCTCCGAAGACCAAACAACTGACAATAACTCGAGATTTTTACGATGAGGAAAATGAGAAAGAGGAGAAGAAGAAGCAATAAGAGTTTAACATGATCATGATATTGAAAAACTAACAAAAATGTGAGATTCAAAGATTGAATTAGGATTTTCAATGTAGGGGTTAAATTTTCTTTTTTCAAATGTATAAGTACAAGCATGCGGTAGTAAATACATATTCATAAGTATCATATCGACTTAAGAGATGAATCGACATTTGTGTTATATCGTAAAACAACTAATGAAACATTTTTTATAAAAAAAAAAAAAAAAAGCAACAAAAAGGCCACTCATTTGAAAAAATATAAATTATAAGTATTTAAACTATTTTAAAAGGGATGAAATATTTATTTATCAATTTAAAAATATGAAAAATTATTTTAAATAACAAAATGTTGAAAATATTTACAAATGTAGCAAAATTTTACTGTCTATCTGCGATAGACCGTGATACACTATTATCTGTGTCTATCTGTAGTTCGCGAGACATATAGTAGTCTTTGCGGTCTATCGTAGATAGACAATGAAATTTTGCTATATTTGTAAATATGTTGGTTCATTTTTCTATATTTGAAAACAATCCCTTAAATATTTTATTGGTTTTTTATTTCTATAAAATTTTCAAAAATATCTATCCACATCGCATAATTTTGTCGACATTTATGTAAAATTGAGACTTTGACATTTTTTTTTTTTTGACATTTTACATCTTGCATACATATACATATACATCTTACGAGTTCAAACAATCTTATAAGTGGACAATAAAATTCAACTTTATTTATGAATTGAAACAAGAGATAGAAAATTTAAACCTATTATACCATGTGTTAAATCAAGCTAAACTTAACATGTAATACCATCATTCAAAACTCGACATTTGCTTCAGAAATAATATTGAAATTTAATTAGTTAGTTTTTGTTCATTATATTTATACAATTCTAGCAGCTCTATTATTAATAATAATATAATAAAATGCATATTGTTGTGTTGATGGCAAAATTCGGACACGAAGATTCACCACTTTCACGTGCCTTCAACTGTAAATTTATAAAAGTCACAACAAACTTATTTATGAAGGAAGATCTACTTACCTTCTACTTGGATTGCCCTCCTTTATTTATAGTGAAGTTTGGGGTCTTCCTTATCCTTTTAGGACAAGGACTTTGCTAGAAACAAGACACTCGGGGGTTGGTTCGGACCACTAGGGAGGTTCCATGCTTAGGGCCTACGACAGATAGGCCACTTTTGTGGGGAAAGATTGGCCTCGGGCTCAGCCTCCAAGGCCGAAGCAGGCCAATTGGCCCTTTTGGCCCAATTTCCTTTCCTACTCCTTCATGGAACTCATCCTGGGCCATTTTCCTACCAACTCTTGGTCCGTTTAGGATAAGGTAACTCTCCGAGTCTTGCTTTTAACTTTGATTTTTTACTATTTAGAAATTACCCATAACTCATACAACTACAAATCTTTACATGTTGATGATAAATATTGATATTCGTTTCAACATATCTATCACATTCTTTCATATTATACAAATAAAAATGAACCGATTTGATCATAAAATGAAAACCTTAAATCAAATAAACTTTATCAGTTGAATCGTCACTAACTCATAATTTTAATAGGTATCTCACCATTTTCAAACTCAAGAATAATTCTTTTGCTTTTAGAATATTACCATTCAAATAAGTGGGTAGAAGTTCAAATCTCGACTTTCTAAAGGATCATTAATACTATAACCAATTAGCTTATGCAATATTCAGTAGCCGTATAATTATTCAAGTAGACACCCATTATACTATAAAAGCAAAATAGAAGTAGGTTTTTATTTAGGGAAATTTTTACAGATAGAAAAAATGTCAAACTATTTACAGAAAATAGCAAAAAAAAACAATGATAGATGCTGATAGAAGTCTATTAGGGTCTATCAGTGATAGAAATGATATAAGTCTATCACTGATAGACATTGATAGACTTCTATCCGCGTCTATCACAACTATCTAAAAATTTTGCTATTTTGTGTAAATATTTTCCCTTATTTTTCTATTTTTAAAAAACCCCCTTTTGTTTATAGATGTTACAAAAAGATTATTATTTTGGACCATGCTTATTCATCTTAGCAATAAAGTTATGTATAAGTTAACATTAAAGAAAACTCAAAAAATAAGAATGAAAAGCATCAAAATGGTATTAATCCTATTCAAGTTCACACATATAGTTAGTGAACTATGCCAGCCCAAAAGCAACCCTTTTTTCACCCCCAAAGAACAAATCATTATTTAAAAAGAAAAAGTAAAGAAAAAAAAAAAAAAAAAAAATATATATATATATATATATATATATTTTTAAATATAACCCTAAAGCCCATAACCATTGATCAAAATACTTCTCTCAACTCTTCTTTTCTCTCTGTTTCATTTCTTGTTGTGCTAATGGCAAAACCAGTGGCTAAAGAATTAGAAGGGACCTCAGAACCCTTCAAATGTAAGGTAAATAACTCTTTTTTATTTATAATTTTTTTTTGGAAAATTTTGGGTACTTTGTTCTTTGTTTGGTAATATTTTTTCTTATTTTCTGCTAAAATTTTGCAGACATATGTTTTGAGAGTCTCCATTCACTGTGAAGGTTGCAAGAGGAAAGTCATAAAGATTCTGCATAACATTAATGGTATATAATAAGCTCAAATTACTGTTAAAAACCAAAAATATTTACTATTTTCTTCTTGTTTTTTTTTTTTTTTTCTTTTGATTTTGCTTAGTTTCCTTAGATTTGGGTCAGTGGTTTGTTTCAAATCCAAATTTCTCTTATTTTCTCAAACATGTATTCTTTCTTCAAATTTTTCTTTATTTTCTTAGATTTTGATTATTTGATTTCACTCAAATCCAAATTTTTTCTTATTTTCTCATATGGGTTTTGTTTATTTTCTCTCTAATAACTTCTTCCCATAAATTTTGGTTCATTTCTTTATATTTTTAACATTGGTTTTGTTTAAAAATCCAAAATTTCTCTCATTTTCTCATATGGGTATTGCTTACTCTCTATAACATGACTTCTTTCATCAAATTTTGACCTTTGATTGTGTTCAAATCCAAAATTTCACTCAATTTCTCATCTGTGAATTATTTGTTTTTTTCCCTTAAAAAAATTGTCTTTTCATTTCTTTACAATTTGATCACTGTTTTATTTCAAGAATCCAAACTTTCCCTCATTTTCTCATCTGGGTATCTTTTATCTTCTCAATAAGATAATTTTCTCAAAATAATTCCCTTTATTTCTCCAAATTTTAATCTTTAGTTCCTTCTAATCCAAAATTTCTCCCATTTTCTCATCTGGGTGTTCTTCAGTTACTTTGTAATCATCATTTTTCTTCTTCAAATCCTTCAAATTTGTTAAAAATTTCTTTGAAATCATCAGGAGTTCACGCAATAGAAATCGATCGAAAGCAACACAAAGTCACAGTCACAACAAACACTGACGAACAAACTCTGATCAAAAGATTGATCAAGGCAGGAAAGCACGCAGAACCATGGCCAGAAATAAAACCCATCTCAAAAAACATCAAAGAAAAGCAAATCGCCGTAGAAATCCCCGCCGGGGAAACTAGCGCCGGAAAGCAGAAACAGAGCACTGAAACAGAGCCACCGGCGGAAGAATTGCAAGTCCCATCGAAAAATGAAGAGAAATGTGGAATTAATGAGAATGTCCAAGTAATTGAAATTAGCAAGGGCGGCGATGGCCACGGAGATGCGACGGTGACCGGCGGAGGCGGCGGCCCTGCAGAACGAGTTGTGGAGTCTTCACCGAGCATCGCCGGTGAGACTGAGCCCGGTGTGCCGAGCGTTGCGGTGGCTGTTGAGGCAAGCTGCAGTGGCGGTGGAGAAGGGAGGAAGAAGAAGAAGAAGAAACCGCAGAGGAAAGAGAAGAGCGGCGGCGCATCCGCCGGAGAGGTGGTGAGTCCACAGACAGTTCCTACACCTGCAAGCATAGGATTAGCCACTCCACTTGATCATCACCATGATCAAATGTCATCGTCCAATCACAGCCCTCCATTTAATCAGCCATACAATTATCCAGTACACACGGCCGTATCACAACCAGCTTACGTGGCAAGTTACAATACCGTATATCCAAGTAGCACCTACGGTGCATACTACGCTTCGCCGCCACCATATTCGTATGCTTATGTACATTCAGCTGCACCAAGAAATATCTCGTCGTTGTCGTCATCATCGCCAGTCATGGAACAATCGTATGCTCACGTACATTCTGTTGCATCGAGAAATATCTCATCACTATCGTCGCCAGAAGTAGAACAATCAAACTCTCCACCATCAAGTCCGTTCGACTTCTTTAGCGATGAGAATCCGAGTGGTTGTTCTATCATGTGACACGAAAAAAATTATATTTAGTAGAACGATAATAAGCTTATACGATTTGTATGAGTATATGGGAGTAGAATTGTAATATATACATGTATAGGGATAATGTATGAGGCCAAAAAAAGGGAAAAAGAGAAAGAAAAACAAAGAGGAAGGAAAAAAGAGGAAAAAAAGAAAACTTTGTGGGTATTTGTGCTTAGCTTTATTTAGTGTACTTCCTTTACTATTTCAAAGTTTTAGTTTTTCTTTTTTTTTAAAAAAAAAAAAAAGCAATTTGCCTTGAAAGCTAGGTTGTACTTTAGTCCTTAGGTTTTTTTTAAGGTTAAATTATAATATATCTTCTATAAATTTTGAATATTGTGTTAAATAAACTTTAAACTTTGATTATCTTTTGAATTTAGAATTATACTTTTATTTTTTTTATTCTAATAGATAATAATTTTGTGTTTGTTTTCTAATAAAAAAAAATGAAGCTTATAAAAATTAATTATAGGAATTTTTAAAAATAAAAAAATAAAGGAAACTATTTACAACAAAATAGCAAAATCTTTAGATAGTTGTGGTAGACGCTGATAAAAATCTATCAGAGTATATTAGTGATAGAAATGATAGAATTCTATCAATGTCTATCAATATTTTTTTGCTATTTTCTGTAAATATTTTAACATTTTTTCTATATGTAAAAATTTCTCTAAAAACTAATTGTATATTTTTTTTTTTATGTCTTATTGTTTAAAGGTATGTTTAGGAGTAATTTTGAAATTATTAAAATCATTTTTGTCTTGTTCAAAATCACTCCGAAACATGCTTTTAATCATTCGAAATTAATTTAATATTTAATTTTATGTTTTTAAATATAATTTTCATATCATCAAAATTGGTTTTGAATAATTAAAAACATGTTTTATAGTGATTTTAAAAATGACAAAAGTGATTTTAACCATTTTAGAATCACTCCCAAACCTACCATAAAATATTTTTAAAATTTTCTGTATAATTTCAAAAACAAAAAAAGTATATGTTTGAGAAACAATAAACTTTTCAAATGTTGGTTAGAGTTTTAAAAATGCTTTTGAATTAGATTAGGAAAAAAAATGTTATTGAATGTAATGTTACTAGAGAATTCGAAAAAAGTTACTAAAGAACTCTCTAATTTCTTTGAATGTAATTGATATTAACACTATGGAAAGAATTATGCTAAAAAGTATTTTTGAAAAAATTGAAGTGCTATCATGACATGTCAGCAAACGTTTAGATAAATGTGCACTGATTTTTAAAAAATTGATTTTTAATTGCTAAAGATTTTAAAAGTGATTTAGAACTTAGAAGGTGAGTAATTAACAAAAGTATTATTAGTACTCTAAGCTAATGTTTATAAAATTGAGAAAAATAAAATAAAATCATGATGAAAGATAACAAATTAACTACCCGAATCAAATAAAAATATAGAAAATTTTCACGGATAGAAAAAATGTCAAATTTTTTTTTTTTTAAAAAAAATACTGATAGACATTGACAAACTTTTATCAGCATCTATTAGTAATAAATTTCTATCATTTCTATCACCGATAGATACTGATAGATTTCTATCAACGTCTATCAAGCTATCTAAAAATTTTACTATTTTAGATAAATAGTTTTTCTTATTTTTTTATTTTTAAAAATTTCTCTAAAAATATCCGAATGTACGAGAATAAAAAATGACACAACAGAAATATGAGTTTGTCATAGTTTTTCCCAAACATCTTTGAAGCTTATAATTTTTCTTTCATCTTATTATTTTTTATTTACATTTTAGGGAAAATATAAAAATCACTTATATACTATTAGGAGTTTTTACAATCACATCATTTGATCAATCAACTCTTTAAACTTACGAACTTTTATATTAATTTTTAAATATTGTAAAATGCACAAGCCATCATTCAACTTTAAAAATTTTTACAATAAAATCTTCAACTCTTGAATGGTTACAATTTGACACAATGTTTTTGCAATTGTATAAAATTTTAAAAAGGTAATTATAATGAGTAGCAAGTTTAGGGATAATAACTAAGTCTATGCTATATTTGCAATTTTTTTAAAATGTTGCTATAGATACTAATGCTTTGAATTTGATTGACATATTTGCAACTGTCCTATTTTAAAAAGTTTTATATTAACCATTACAAAAATTGTAGTTCCTAGATCGATTAACTGTCATCCTATTTGAGAAAATTTTTGTGGTAAGAAATTCAAGTTTGATTGTAATAATTGTAATAATCAACCATTATGGGTTGACCTAGTGGTAGTGAAAACATAAAAGGGAAAAAAAAAACCAAAGCGCTAAGGGGTCATGGATGTTCAATCCATGGTGGTCACTTATCTAGGATTTAATATCCTACGAGTTTCTTTGACATCCAAATATTGTAGGATCAGGCAGATTGTTCCATGAAATTAGTTGAGATGCGCGTAAGCTAACCCAATAATAATGTTATAGTTGAAACATTTGAAGTGTAATTTATAACAACCTTATATTTTAAAAATGGCCTTTTTTTTTTTAGATTTCCATACTTTATACTAATTTTCACAATTTCATCCTCAATTAAGAAACTAACAAAACTCAATGACTTAACTCCAAAGCTCTCCTTTCTAAATGGTCCTTTTTTTTCCCCTCTCTTTCTCTAAAGGCTAACAAGTCATCACTTATTTCCACTTTAAAGTGTAATAATTGAAGTCATAAACTTTAGGTTTTATGAGAGGCTTAGGGTTGTGTTTGGTGTCTCTTTGTCCCCTCCCTATTAGATCTTTCTTCCCACATTCTTCAATGTTTGTGATGCATTTGTATGTGTGAAAGTTCCATTTAAAATAGACAACTTAGGTAGTTGTGATAAGAATGAGACTTCTTTTGTCTAACATCATAATTTGCTTTACCTTACCATATCAATTATTACTTTTCTTTGGGAAATGAGTTTCATATTTTAAAGATTAAAAATATTTATAACTCTAATCTTTTACGAAAATAACAATTTAGTTTTTAAACTATAGTCAGTAATCATTCGGTCTTTAAATTTTTAAATTGTAACGATTTAGTTTTTATACTTTAAAATTTGTTACAATTTAGTCCCTATAATGAAAAAGGTCATAATTAAAATTAAGTTTCAAGTTTTATTACATAATAACTTATTATTTATTGTTTATAAAAAAAAATGTGATCTCGGATCAGTTTATTGATCTACATGTATAATTTTTTTAGGACTATTTTTAAATATAGAAAAATGAGTCAAATTATTTACAAATACAAAAAAAAAAATTATTGTCTATCAATGATAGAACGTGATAGAATTATATTCCTTGAGCGATAGACAGCGATAGAATTCTATCGCAATCTATCGCTGATAGAAAGTAAATTTTTTCTATATTTGTAAATAGTTTGATATTTTTTCTGTTTATAGTAATTTCTCTTTTTTTATTAAATCCTACAAAAAAATTTATAATAGGGACTAAACCGTTAGAAATTATAAAGTACAGAGACTAAATTGTTACTTATTAAAGTTTAGGGTATAAATTGTTACAAATTTAAAAGTATAGAAACTAAATTTTTACCAACTAAAATCAGGACTAAGTTGTTAATTTATGAAAATTCATGGACCAAAAATAATTTTTTAACTTATTTTAAAACATTTTAGTTTGTTTAAGTTAAATTTTTAACTTTAGTTTTGAACTTTCTTTAATATATTGCTTTTTTGAATTCTTATTCTTGGTTAATCACTTAAAGAGGTCAATTTCAAGTGATTTTCATAAACTTATTTATTTCAATTTTGAATTGAAAATCTCTGCTATTTTCACTTTATTTGTCTTACTATTTTGACAAAATTAATTGCTTCCCTCTATGGGTTGAATTTTGAAGGGTAGAGTTAATATATTGAAGTTTGAAAGTTTGTATTTGGAGTGTAGAATTTCTCGATAAATGTATAAGAGAGAGAAAGAGAGAACAATGAAGTTACTCGGTAAATAATGTATAAACTTCAATAATGAACCTATTGAAGTTAAGTTATTTAACACTAGCTTATGAAGTCAGTGGGTCAAACACCCTCTTCTAGTTTTTCTTTTACCGTTATAACCATATTTATCTCCAATGTTCTTCTATTAAAATTATAAATAAATAAAAACTCCAATGTTTTTCTCTATTTGATTTCCCTCCGCAAGAATGATTACTAAGTTTAAAAAATATTAGAGTATGGTCTATGGTGTATTGACAGTAGCTAAATATCATATTGTAGATTTAAGATGAGGTTGATCGAATTTTTTTTTTCTCAAATCTATGGATCTCACTATACTGTTGAAATTAAACATGTTCGAGATTTGTGTAATAATTTGGTGAAGTATTCAAGTATCATGTTCTATAATTACTTCTTCAAATGTAAGGCGAGATGAGAGTAGTTATAATTTTCTTGTTCAGAATAAAGATTGATTTCTCAAGTCCTACGAGTTTATTAATTATGTGGCAAATGTTGATAATGACAAATCAGATCTAGACTATTATTTAGAATGAGAGTCTTCTACCTCGAACTGATGACTTTGATATTTTGACTTATGGAAGTTGAATGGAGTAAAGTATCTTATTTTCTATCAAATTATTAAAAATATTCTAATTGTTCCCGTCACACTGTTGCTTCCAAATCTAAAATTAGTATTAAATTGGTGGTAGACATGTAGGTCCACATCGTTCTCAAATTCATGCTAACTCATTGAAAGCATTGATGTGTGCTCAAGATTGACTTCGGGCGGAACATATGAGTTAATATTGTTACTTAATTTATATAAAAAGTTTTGTTATTATTATCTAAGAAAATTCTATTATCTACGATTTACTAAGTTTTATATAAATAGTTACAAATACTACGATAGATATTAAAGTATTGAAAAATGTTCTTGAGGATCGAGACCAAGATGATGTAAATTATACGTTATTCAATTTAACATTTTTTAAATTATTGATTTATAATAATTTTTTCTAATATTTCTTTTTTTCGAGAACTCATGTCTTACAAAGTTTGATTATTAAAAGCCATTCATGGCTATGTTATTGTTGTAATGTTATATATATAATATATACCGATGTAATAACTAAAAACTTTTCTGGGATAATTATGGATGATTTAATATTTAAGTTTAAGACATTTTTACTTTTAAAACCATGAATGTTACAATAATTAAGTTGAAAAAATTATAATGTTGTAATATTTAAATTTTAACTTTTAGAAATGGTGAGAATTTAACATTTTAACAATATATTTGCCCAGGGAATATGATTGTTTTTATTAGAAAGTTTTATAATGTTTTATCTAAATAAAAATTGTATTAGAAATGCTTCCTATAAAGAATTAAAAATTAAAAATTATTTGATTGAAAATAAAAGAAAATTTGTTTTAAAAAATAAAAACAATATCTAGGACCTATAGAGGTCTTCTGAACTTTAGGCTTTAGACCTTTTCAGAAGAGCAAAAGTTGATCTTTGGAGCTTAAGTCTTTGGATCTTCAAGAAAGTTACACTTTTTAGAGCTTTAGTCTTTCGATCTTTAAAGCTTCAAAAGAACAGATCTTCAGAGCTTCAATCTTCAGACTTCAGAGCTTTAGAGATTCAGAGTTTCAATCTTCAGAGCTTGTGAGCTTGAGAGCTTCGGTTTTTGGACTTTAGAGCTTCTGCCTTTAGTGTCTTCCAACCCTGCAAAATGAAGAGGTGAAACTTTTATTTATAGAGTTTTCATAGGTCTTACATGGACTTGGACCTAGTTGCTCTAGGGTCTAAAAATTAGGTTTGAGCTTGGGCTCAATATCTTCTTTGGTCGGACCCAAGCAACTTTAATTACTCGGCTCGATCTAATTTATAATTTTTGTATTGGATTTAGACTTTTATTGTGATGATATGACAACTTGTGATAAGCCGAATTTTTTCATTGAAAAACTATATTTCAATTTGAGGAAGCTAAATGGATAAATGGAAACAAATTTTATTATTGATGATTATTTAAGTAATAAATAGCTTGAGGAAATGGAAATGGCTATTTATGAGATTCAATTAATTTTTATAGGTAAAAAGTATTTTTAAAAAGAAAGAAGTAAAGAAAGATAATTCTTGATTAGCTCAAATATTGAAGTATTTCATCATTAAAAAGAAAGAAATTATAATAAGTAGATTAGAACAAAAGGGTAAAATGGTAAGAGTGTATTTGTTATCTTCAAAATATAATTAATTGAGATCAAGGTTATAAAAAAAAAAATTAAAAAAAAAAAACCAACACAAGTCTTTCATATTTAGGAAAACGCAAATTAATTCAAATTCAAAAGAAAACAATAAAATAATTGATTGATATTGATTTTAAAGCTAATTCAACATAATTAGTAGGTCAATAAAAAAAATCAGTAAAATCCAAGCTTTTTTCCATATAAAAATGATTCTAAAATCAACATTTTCAATTGTGTAATCACTCCCAAAGGAAAGAAAGAAATATTATTTTATTTTAGATATTTCATAAATTAATTAAAATGTGAAAGAGGAAATTAATTATACAATAATTATTTAAACATTTTAGTATTATTTAGTTTCTTTGAATGTTAATGGCACAATTAAATTATTGGAAAAGTTGGAAGTCTTCAAATTATTGTTTCTTTTATAATTTTACAATGAAATATAATTATTGCATATACAAATCTAAATTACAACCCCTTCAAAATTCAAATGAAAATAAATTTATATGAATAAATCACAAAATCATAATCATTATGGATTGCTTTAGTGGTCACAAAATCTAAGATTTAATGTCCTAGCAATTATTTAATATCATTTGAATTTCATTGACACCTAAATATTATAGTGTCAAAAAAATCATATATTATTTGGCTAAGAAAATACTCATAATTTAGGGATATAATTGATTTACCTTCGGCAAAGTGAGCTTAGCTTGACCGTAATTGACATGATCTCTCCTCTCCAGAGATTATTGAAGGTTCGATCACTCGTCTTCGCAATTGTTATACAAAAAAAATTGATTCACCTTCATAAGTTTAGGAATAAAATTAAACTTTGGCTAAATTATAAATTTAGTCTTTAAAAAAAAACAACTATAAATTTAGTCATTAAACTTTCAAAGTTATGTTTATTAAATCTCTATAGTTTAAAAAGTATCTAAAGTCATAGTTACTTTCAACTTAGTGTCCAAATTAAGCATTTCTACATTTGGATTTTGGTTTTTAAAAAATTAAGTTTATATACTTTTTAGAAAAATTTATCTTTTTAGTCTCTGAGTTATGAAGAATATATGTGTTTGATCCATGAGTTCTCAAAACATACAATATCAGTCTCCGAATTTTTTAGAATACGTACATTTGGTTCCTAAGTTTTCAAAATGTATATTTTTAATCTCTGAATTTTTAAAAATAGGTTTAGAAGATCTTTTACTAAGTTATTATTATTATTTTAAAACTAATAAGTATATATTCTCTCTAAATTCATTTTTACTTATTTTTGTAATTTAAAATGTCATATAATTATATATAAAAAAATGTTTGGACCTTTTAAACCCATTCTAAATGATAGGGACTGTCTTTGAGATATTATAAAATTATACAAATGAAATTTTAAATTATAAAATTATGAGGACTAAAATCAATAATTAAGTTATAATGATAGATCTAATGTTTTGTAAAAAAATGTTGTTATGTTGAGGCCTGAATTTTATGAAAATTGTTTATGGAAATATCAATAATATGGCAATGTAGTTGTTGATATATATTTTTGACGAACTTATAAAAAAACAAAAAAAAAAATTTAAAAATATTTAAAACAATAAATAAATATTTACACTTTTTAAATAAGTCAAAATGCTAACAATCATGGGTAGCCTAGTGGTAAAAAGGAGACATAATCAAATTAATTTATGAGACTGTTGTAAATATAGCAATCAAATTTAAAATATTAGCATATATAGCAATATTTTTTAAAAAAATTGTAAATATAACAAAATCTATCAGCGATAGACTTCTATCGCTAAAAGATTTTTATGATCAAGGTGGTCTATCACTAATAAACCATATGAGTCTATTGGATAAAAATCCATCACTGATAAGCTTTGTTATATTTGCAATTTTTTAAAAATGTTGTTATAAACTTAGTTATTATCCCTAAAATTGTTACTCAGTACCATTACTCTTAATTTTCTACTATTTCTTTGACACTCAAATGTTGAAGATCACGACAACATTTGTTCGAAAATAATATTTTAAAACTAAAAATATTAAAATTAAAAATAATATTTTAAACCTAAAAAATTCGATATGGACGAAAATTTAATAGCAAGATCACATAAATGGGGACCCAAAAAAGTAAATTGGCACACGGATTCTAGAACCGTCCGTTACCGGATCCTTCCATGACGAACTTAACCCTTAAGGAACAGTCAACGGCTTCCATTTGACTTTCTGAATCTACGTTCCCCTTAAGCTTCTCAGTTTCCACCATGGCCGTCCGTTTTCACCGACTCTCTTGCCGCGTTCTTCTATCCTATAAATCCTTAATCTTCCCTTCTTCCTCTTCCATCGATTATATCGCCAACTATTTCCATTTCATTTCTCCGATCACATCTTCCCTTCCATTTCCGATCTTAAAACTCCCCTCAATTTCCCTTCTTTGTTTCTGGCTATGGCTGAATCCGATCCTTCGTCGCAGCACAAGGAAATGGTAAGACTAAGACTAAGACTATGATTCTCTCTTTACTCAGAATTCGGTGGGGATCGGTTAATTTAACGATTGGATTTTTTCTTTTGTGTAGGCGGCTAGGGCTGAGGAGGAGAGGCTGAAGTATTTGGAGTTCGTTCAAACGGCGGCGTTTCGAGCGACGGAGTGTTTCTTTAATGTTTATGGCTATGCGAAGGACCGGTCCGGTCCACTGAAGCCCGGCGTTGAGACGGTTGAGGGCACTGTGAAGTCTGTTGTTGGTCCTTTGTATAATAAGTTCCATGGCGTTCCGATTGAGGTTCTTAAATTCGTCGATCGCAAGGTTGCTTTTCTTTCTTCTGTCAATGCCTTCAATCATTTCAATTTCTTATTTCATTGTTTGATTCTAAACAAATTTCCCTTCGATTTCTTCTCGGCTGGATGGATATATCAATTAACACTTGTTCTCTGAGAAATCTGTTAAAAAAATTTAGGTTAAATTATAAATTTGATTAGAAAAAAAATTAGAATTTAGTTTTCACAGTTTTGTAATTAGAATTTAGTCCCTAAAATTTTCCTACTGTGGGAGGATTTTATCAAATTTATGAGGTTTTTATGTAACGCTCTAGGCTCAGGATTTAGAATCTCAATCTCAATATGCTTTGTCCTCGCATGCTTCTTAGGAATTGTAACGCTATTGGCTCAGGATTCGAAATCTTGGCCTCGGCGTTCCATGCATATCCTTAGAATACTTTGTCCTACCTTCATATCTTAGAATCCTCGCGTCTTATTTCATTCATGTATTCCTCTGAACTCATAGACTAAATTCTATAGACTAAATTCTAAAATCATAGGGACCAAATTTGTATTTAATTTAACCAACTTTTAGGTTTAAATTCCTTCTTGTAGATTTTTCGTTGTGATTTCTCCCCTGGTCGTAGTCTCTGATTTTTCGTTTTGATACTCATATTTGTTTTGTGTTTATGAAATTGATAGCATAGCTTTATGTATGTTTATTAAATATTGACATTTTCGAGCTTGACTATTATATGAATGGTTAGTAGAAGGATCAAACTGGGTATTTTCTTAAAGATCAAGGACTAAATAGTTATTGTTTAAAAGTTGGGGGCAGTGTTTATTTTTGAGGAGACCAAACCAGGAAAGTCCTGAATGAACATTTTCGTCCAAATGGAGTTTATACCAATTTTGTAATAGAAAGGCCAAAATGGAGTCTAATGATTAAAATTGAGAAATTTAAAGGATTGAGGTTGAATTAGAAGTTAAAAAATTGTGTATAGCTAATCAAAGATTCGAAGCTATGTTATTTCACTTGAAATGATGCCAAAAACTGAAAGTGTTGAGCATTAGAACATTGAGAAATATTTTATTTTACAGGAAACTCATTTTGTTTGATTATAAATGAGCAGGTGGACGAGTCAGTAACGAAGATCGACCGCCACGTTCCTCCAACAGTCAAGCAGGCCTCATCACAGGCCATGTCTGCTGCACAGCAGGCGCCTGAAGTCGCTCGAAATGTAGCCTCTGAGGTCCGACGCACTGGCCTTAAAGACTCCGTGTCTGGGATTGTGAAATCTGTGTATGCCAAGTATGAGCCAACTGCAAAGCAACTCTACTCCAAATACGAGCCCAAGGCCGAGCAGTGTGCAGCTTCAGCATGGCACAAGCTCAACCAGCTCCCTGTCTTCCCCACTGTCGCGCAAGCTATCTTGCCAACAGCAGCATACTGCACAGAGAAATACAACGAGACCGTACGAACCTCAGCCGAGAAGGGATACAAGGTCTCTTCATACCTTCCATTGGTCCCTACTGAGAGGATTGCCAAAGTGTTCAGCAAGAACGGAATTGAGATGAAGCCCTTGGTGAATTAAGAGCTAAACCTGGTTTTTCTTTAATGATATGTAAGAAAAGAACACATTATGGATGTTTTTGTTGGAGGGGATGATTCACTTCCAATGTTTGAGAAATTATTCGATGTGACTGTCACGTTTTGATGAGTCGTATGGAGGCGTATTTGTATTTGTTGGTTGGTGTTATAGTTCTTCTGAGCCTCATGGCAATTTATTGTTGAGGGGGTTTTTCATGACAGATATGATGGGAGAAAATGGTTCAAATCTTATCGTCTCTTTTTTATTATACTCTTGCACTTTGATTTTCTTGTGGCGAAAGTTCGAAAATCTGAACTTCGTCGCTAGGTAATTTATAGAGAATTTGAAAATTGAAGTTTGAAAATGAAGGATTCAATAAAAATATGGATGAAAATTAAATTTTAATTTAATGGTTTAAAATGTGTTTGATATTATATATTTATAAATTATTTATATATTTATAAATCATCCACTAATTTTTAGTTAATAAATTATTACTATTCATAAATACAATTTATGATTTAAAAAATTAGAAATATTATATAATTTACTATACTTCTTAATACATGTTATAAATTAAAAAAAAAATGAATTGAAAGTATTAGAAAAATTATTATAAGCAGAAAGAATATCAAACTATTTATAAATATAGAAGTAATAATTATTTTATGTTTATAAATACTTTAACTCATTTTTCTATATTTAAAAATAATCTGAAAGTGTATTATATTTTTAAATGTTTATATCTTTATTTAATATAATTCTACATTTTAAGATTTAAAATTCAAAATTAATTTACATTTGAACTATGTGAATTAAGTAAATCTAAAACATAAAATAAAATCTAAATTCATAACTACATTTTAGTTTAGTCTTAAATATAGCTCTAGTGGTTGGTCCACCAACTAAAAATTTAAAACTGATGAATTCAAAATAATAAATTTTTTTTATAATAAAAGAAACTTATTTTAAACAAACTTTTTAATTTAAAATCCTCATCATGTTAGAAATTATGATTCAAATGGTAAATCACAAATTGGTGAAATTTAGATCTAAGATAAGATATAATTTTCAATTTAAATTAAATTGAATTGGGACATGATCAAAATTTTCATTCCAAATCAAAATTCATAAAAGCTTATTTTAGAATTCTATTCTAAATCTAAATTTTTTTAATAGGACTTATGTAAAATTCAAATTCAAACCATTCAGGCTTGATCTCAAATTAAGAAACTTTGTTACATTTTGTAAGGTACTAAGAAATTCAGTGGATTATATACTTTCAAAGGTTCAAAATTGACCATTGTGGCAGAGACAAAATTCAGAAGTACTCCAAGAACAACGAAACAAATCATTCTATAAAGTCAGTAGAAGCTTTGGTTGCTATCATATTAAGGCAAGTTCAATTTTCCTAAATGCAAAATACCATCTTTTAGACAAAAAGAAAATCATCACTGTTTGCTGCTCTTTGCAGAATCACTTAGTAATTGCTGATCCTTCCAATATATACAGGCCATTAGTAAGTTTTCCCTTCAGTTTGAGTGAAGAATCTTTATATACCTTCAATGTTCCTTGTTCTATCTTGATACTGCAGCCCTTTTCATCCAATGTTCCCAAAGAAATAAAATTTGATCTCAAATTTGGAACATACTTAACATTTGACAGAGTTCTTATTTGACCATCATGAGCTTTGATCTTCACTAACCCTATGCCTTTCACTTCAAACTGCTCATTGAATCCCATCACTTCTGTTGCTTCGGTTTCTATGAAATCAATCAAGTAATCTTTGTTCGGAGTCATGTGAATCGGGCACCCAGAACTTATTATCCATTCTTTTCTCTTGCGCGTTGGACAATTACGTCGAAAATGTCCTTCTTTTTGACAATGGTAACACTTCCTACCTTTTTCTATACTATCTATTCTTTTCTCCTTCATTTCCAAATCCTTTGCTCTTAATGCATTCATAACCATCCCAACACTCAATGACTCTCTAATGCCATCGACTAATCTTTCTTTCACTTCACTATACATATTTGGAAGTGAGTTGAGAAGAATCACAGCTTGGTTTTCATCCGACATCTCCGCTCCGATCCTCGAAAGATCCTTCGCAATCTTTGTAAATTCTTCCAAGTTTTCTTCCAATCTCTTTGAAGGGTCCATTTTGTATCCGAAGAATCTTTCCTTTAGATACAACTTTTCTTGAAACGATTTTGTAGAGTATAATTGTTCCAATCTTACCCACAACTCCGCAGTTGATTCAACATCACCAATTCGGCGAAGCACATTGTCTTCCAAATGTAATATCACTGTGCTATAGGCAACTTCGTCCATTTCTTGAACTTGATCCTTCGCCTTCGTCGTGGTCTCAAGACGACCTTTTTGTTGCACTAAAAGTGCTTTCATCTTCATTTTCCAAAGCAGAAAATCTCCTTTTCCATCGAATTTCTCCACTTCAAATCTTGCTGCCATATTCCTAATGATTCTCTATTCCAATTCCAAGATTTCTTTCTGAAATGTTGATTCATAAAGTTCATACAAGAAAGGATACTCACTCATGTCACGAACAAAAACAGAGATAAAGAGAAAGAGAAACCCTAAATCTTAGTTTACATACAGAGTACAAAGTATAGCTAAATAAGTTCGCTAAGATTTTGAGTTCAAAATATAAAATAAATATCGAATCATTGTTGCATTCAGAGAAGTCAGAAGAAAGAAAACTAACCTTGCGATCGCCGATGAACTTATTGAACAGATTGGAGGCTGAAGAAGCACTCCGTCGTTCAAAACGCCACCGTTGGAAAACGAACTCCGAATAGTTCAGCCACTGCCGTCGCCGCCTAACACATTAAATCCATTCTGAAACAGAAATTTCGCACAAAATTAACAAATCAAATCAGATTAGGTTAATATAATTAGGAGTAACTGACAAAAATAGACCAAAAGTTATAGACAATCTTCCACTTTTTAAGCGGGAAGTTGGTTCTAGAAGATTTTAGAGTTTGATTGATTTTTTAAAAAAATGGTATAAATAACGAAAATCATCGTAATTATGGCTAATCACGCTTTCTTTAGATGCTGGTATTCCGAAAATGCCCTTGGAGAAGATGTGAAAATATCTACATCCATAGGAATATCAAAGTCCCTAAAAGATAGAAACTGTGATTAGTTAATTAATAAAACTTTAATTGTAGCTTAATTAGAGAGACATAAATATAAACAAAATAGTTTAAATTGTTTATTATAAAATTAAGTGAATACAAAAACTATAATATTAAATTTACATAACATAATAAGGATATAAAAATTATAACAATAAACATGAGATACAAAAGAAAATATAACATAATGGTTCAGTGGAATATTAGAGGACTGAAAATTTGAGTGGTGTGAAAGAAATCATTTGGTAAAAGTATTTATTGAATAGATTATGGGTTTTTATTTTATTTTTTCAAAGGCTTTTTCTTGAAAATGAAAAATTCACGTCAATTCAAGTTTGAGGTGAAATAATGTGAAAATTCAATGCAAAAAGTTTGAAAGAAGTTAAAAATAAATACATGTTATTTTCTTAATTTGTATTTCTTAGAAATGAAAGTTTTGGATGGTAAAAAAAACAAAAACTCACATCAATTCAATTTTAAGATAAAATGATGTAAAAATTCAATTTAAAAAAAGATTTGAGTGAAGTTAAAAATAAATACATAGTTTCTTGAAAAAAAAAATTTAGATGGTAAAAGAAACAAAACTCACGCTCAATTCAAATTTGAGGTAAAATTATATATTGATGTGTTAAACTATACCATTCCTGTATTCAAGACAAGACTATAAAATTAAAAAAAAAAAAAAAAAAAAAATTAAATTGTATTGAACTACCATAGCTAATTGCTAAAATAGAATTCTCAAAATTTTGATATACTTTAGGATTTATTCTATTTTAAGATCGCCCGCGAGAATTCCGCTGTCTTCGATTGGTCCTCATAGCAACTCTCAAAAGACGAAGTTAAGCTTCTTGGATTGTTTGAGTCGCCCGGATGTGACTTGTCGTTGGGAAAATTGTTAGAGATTTGGAGAAGAGAGAGAAGGTGGTGTACAGAGACCCTCAGATATAAAGCTTATTCTTCTTTGTTTTTTACTTGGAGAAGCACAATGGCGATGGTCATCCTCGTTTCCGGTGATTGTGGCAATAAAAAAAGGCGCCGGAGGAAGTTCAAGAAGATGGAGATGAGGAAAAAAAAAAAAAAAAGAGTCCACGTCATTAAAGAAAGTAATATTAAATGAATAAAATTTTCCATATAAACTAGTGATGGTCCGTTAACGTCCACCTCATTTCACCATTAGTAAACTAACGGTTCAAGTAGTCTTTAGGACTAAAGTGTTTGTTTTGAAATTTTAGGAACCAAATAGACATCTACTTCAAACGGATCAAAAGTATATTTTGCCACCAAAAAAAAAATATTTTATTTGCCAAAATAAACATATTTCAAAATAGGTTAAAATATTATTTTGATAGGACCCATTTTCAGAGGTGCAAATGAAATTTGGTTCAAGGTTTAAATTTGTTTGAAAAATGACCTTCTGCTTATGTTAGAATATACTATCTTATCCTCAAACCGCACACGAGGACCCAACGCTTGAACGAATTCTCGTTTCTTCCTCTCGCTTCTTCCTCTCATTTCTTATCGGACACAATTGCAAATTTTTTTTTTCCTTCGTTTGAATTCTTCCCATAGCTTCTTCCTCGTCAATTTTGTAATTTTTTCCTTTGAGTTTTTTCCTTCATTCGAATTTTCACTCTCGCTTCTCGCTTCTTCCTCTTATTTCTTAGTCTTACTCTTGCTTTCTTCATCTTGTTTTGATTCATGCTCCAACTTACATCTTTGATTCAAAAAACAAGTAGGCAAGAAAATTTTTTTGCTGGAAAAACAAGAAAAAAAAGAGGACAGCATAAACAGAAATCTCCAAAAAAGAAAAAAAGGAAATTGCCAGAAAAACAAAGGGCGACATAAACATAAGAAATCACCGAAAATGAAAAAAAAAAAAGAAGAAAAGCAAAAAAAAAAAAAGTTGCAAAAAAGAGAAGGAAGAAGAAAAAAGGAAGAAGGGTTAAAAATGGTAAATTGACTACATGGCATCAGTAAAAGACCAAATTTCGAGCGCTTTAAAGTGAAGTAAAAGACCAAATTTCGAGTGCTTTAAAGTGAGGCCAAATTTTGAGTGTCCCATAAATAGGGTCATCCATAGCAATTTTTTTTGTTGTCCAAAGTTTAATTTCCGTAATTTCAATAAATTAAAAATTTATTCATTTTTTTTTTAAAAAAAATCAGTAACGAAGAATGAAGAGACTAAATTTGAGATCTATTCAAAGGGCTCAAATAAATTATAGAAAAGCAACTTCAAAGTATGATGCCAAAATTTTTTTAAGACCCTTAAAATTTTTTTTGGCAATAACTTGGGAGGATGGGGAGAACGGAGAAGGACAATTATTTGCAGAGTTGCTGCCATTGGCTCTTCGACTCCCACAATCATGAACCATCTTTTATTAATTCCTTTGGTGAAGATATGGCCGATCTGATTCAAACATTTGTAGCACTCCATTGTCATCTTCCTCCCCACTTCTTCAACTCCATTACTATGCATCTTCAGCAGCTCCACACAGAGGCCTCAAATGGGTAATCCTTCAGTCTCTCTCAGATTCACCATTTTCCTCTCCCTCTCTCTCTCAATCACCCCCTTCGCTCTTTCTCCCAATTACAACAAACGATCCCCAATTCCCAAAGCCACCCCCTCCGATTTGCTCAATCTTCTCGGTTCTAAATCTCAAGCTTCGACTGTCAACCCTACCGTAGCGAAGGAGCTAAAATCCTGTTTCAAATTCCTTGTTCCATTCCATCCAACTCTATCCATCGCGAAATGCTCCAGTAGACGAAGCTTGAGGTCAACCAGATTTGATAATCGGAGACGGAGAGAGGAGGATGAGCTTGTTTGGTGGCCGCCTCCGTCGGTTCTTGAACTCGCTCGCCTTGCTGTTGATTCTGGTGGAGACCCTGGGGCTATCCATCGCACCCTTGATCCTGCTATAATCCCTGTGAGTTTTGTGTATTTACTTTAACTTGTTTGCAGATAGTTGATGGGCTAAATGGTTGTTATATTTTGGTTAAATTATAAATTTAGTCTCTATGATTCACCCAGAATTTAGTCCTATAGTTTGAAAAGGTAGAATTTAATCTTTATGTTATCAAACCTCATCAATAGTTAATAATTGGATAAAATTCTCATGAATAGTTATCTAGTTAGAATTTAATCCTTATGCTTTTTTTTTTTTTTTTTTTTTTTTTTTTTAATAAAACCTTGTAAATAGTTAAATGATTTGATAAATAGTTATCTTGTAGGAACTATTTATAAGAGTTTGCAATTCAAATCATATGGACTAAATTGGCAATTTAATCTTTATAGGTTAAACTTTGTAGATGGACTAGTTGGACTTCAGGTTGATCCTCTTTATATTATTCAATTTTTTGACAATACCAACATTTTTTATGCAATTAATAAAATTGAAAATATTTAGATGCTACTGTATTACTAGAAATTTTTATTGTAATTTTCTAGTAATTTTTATTGTAATTTTCTAGTAGCATCTTGAGTAACGTTCCATGTGTTTAAACATGTTGATGCTTTTTGTCGACAATTTGTTTTTTCTTTTTCATTCAATAGGACCTACTTGAGAATTTTTAACACATTAAATGCAAATTTAGAACTTGACAAGATTAAGGTGGAAGGGACCATTTTGTATATTTAGCCTAATGTGTATGTGAATGTTAGAATGTATTAGTATAGTCTATAGCGTAAGCTTTTTAATGTGATGATAATTTATCCTTGAACAAGTTATAAGTGTAAATCATAATCTGCATTGAAACTCAGGTTGGCTTATCTTTGGAGTATATGGGTTAGTTTTCATCAGAACTGCATAAACCTTTTGATTAAATGGAACATGATATCCAAATAATAAGTCTGTAGCTTAAATCGTAATTAGTTTTATGTATTGGATCGTGAATCAAAGTGAATACTTCAGTTTACCTTTCAAAAAGAATGTTGAGAATAAATGACACTCTCTCTGAAGTTTTAAAGCTCTTAACTAGAACTTTGAATTAATAATGAGTTTCTATCCTTGTTCTACTTGAACATTGATGTCCTGTGTTAGGTGATGAAGAAGACAATCACAAAATCTGAATAAGTTTAATAAGGATTGAGAGCCTAGTTTATTAACGCCTACTCGCTTTAGTAATGTAACAGATACCTGACGTTCATGGATCAAGAAGACACAAATGTGAACTCACAAGAACACCTTATGGGAGACGCTTCATAAGCGAGGTCTATCTTTACACTCTGAAAACCTGTTGTTTATGATTTTTGTGACATTTGATTTGGGCTTATAAATGGTGTATGGTATTCAAATTGCAGGAACTAAATTCATATCTTCAGTTCCTGTTTGAGCTCATTGTTGCTCGATCTTCTGCTATGGGGTTAAACATTACATTGAACCGTTTCGATTTATTTCACGGTCATCTGTTTCTTGCTTTCGACAACAACAGGCTTGGTATTTTGTGAGTTCTTTCTTCCTTTTCTTTTTCCCCTGAAAATTGTTATTTGATATTTGGAGTTTTCTTCGATGAAAGCTCGGTCCCTTGGAGTTTTCTCTTAGGTGAGATGTGACAAGTTTTGCATTTAACAGGTTTCATGCCAAGGAATTCCCAGCTTATGATGAGAAGATTTTTCCATGCAACATGGGTTATTGTCAAATAGGTATGACAAAGACAAACTGTATGGTGCATAATATGCAATTATTTTTTTCACCTCAATCTCATGGAAGTGAAATGCTTTTTCTAGACCGTAAGCCTTGAGCTAAAATCAAACTTTTAGTGCTAATTGTTCCAAAAAGCCCGAAAAGGCATGATTTATGTTGAAGCTAGGTTTGAGTCCCCGTCTTGTTAAGTATGTGCTTCTTTTCAATAAACTATGTTTAATATTAAGTTCAGAAAGAAAAACTTAAACGGACATTGTAGCCTCTCTGTTTTTAGACCTTTTCACCTGAAGTTTGTCCCTTCTCTCTCTATTTGATGTGAAAGAACATGGGAAAAAAAGACTAAACTTAACAAGAAAATATGAAAGGGGTTATAAGTCTATAGATAGAAAACAAAAAGGAGATTGAGATCCTTGGGATGTAATTTTATAGTTTACATAAAAATGTTAAGAGAAAACTCCAAAGGTTCTATTCTCAATGGAAGTTGTTTTTTCTATTTAGAAAAAAATTGTTACAGGCTACTTAAACTTTGTTTTTATTTAAGAGTCGAGCCTCATTGAAGTCTTGCTTCTCTTTCATTTTCTCCCTCCCTCTGCTGAAAGATAGGGAAATATTGATGTTTCTAATGCTTTGATCTGCACTTTCCGCCTTCAAAATCACTGTTTGCTAATTACTAGCATTTTTGAATGTAGGATCTAATGTATCCTATGATGATTCAATGAACTTTAGAAATATCCTCTGGTTGGCTCCCTTGCCCAGCAATTCTACCAAGGACTGGGAGGCACCAGGTAATCTTTCTGGGAGGCACCAGGTAATCTTTCTTAGGTTGGTTTAGGGCTTGTATGGATTAACTTAAAAAATAAATGTTTTTAAAAAATTCATTTTCATTTAAACACTTTTGATAAGAATCGTTTATAATAAAGACACTAATGGCTTTCAAAATCCATTTTGGGTGGTTGCCAAACACTTATATCTCATTCAAAATGACTTATTTTTTAAATTAAACTTGAAAAAGTATTCCAAACACACCCTTAATGGTCCATTGAACAGACTGCTAACCTAATATCCTACTGCTTTTTTCTATTTCAAATTTTTTCATATATCTATGAAATTAGTTGAACTGCCCGTAAACTTACCATATATCTATGCGATAAGAAAGATTTTGTATATCAAACTAAAATTTGTTTTAGTTCTCTCTTTCCCTACTTTTTAGTAATCTAAGTTATTTTTCGTTGGTCTTCTCTTCGGATTTCTGTAGGCAAACTTTTTTTGTGATCTTCCTTTTAGGCCTCGTATTGCCTGACTGTGGAGCTCTCTCCTTCGTTAATTGGGCTCCTCTTTGGGGTGTTCTTTTTGTATTCCCTTCCATTTATTCTTAATGAAAGCTTGACTTTTTTATCCGTATATATATATATATTCATCAGTTGAAACTTGAAATTGTTTGAAAATGTCCATGATAGGGGTTCTTGTGGTGCTGGATGCTCATCCAGATGGAATCATATACAGAGATATCATACCTGACTATGTACATATAGCAAGAACTATTTATGAAGGTTTGTGTCTCTAACTTTCTCCATGGCTCATGATTTTGAGATTTTTCCCTGTTAAATTATAAACTTGATCCTCCAACTTCCAACTTTGAGCATCGTGCTTATTTGATCCTTAAACTTTGAGATTTTTTCCTTTTTTAATTTTCTAATTTTGAAATAATAAAATTTATCTGTTAGTCTTTGTTAGTGACTTTTTTTTCTTTGTTGGTTACATCATTGATTGAATGATGACATGATATGTCTATAGATAACTATTAATTGATTTAACATGAAGTAACCGACACTAAATAGAAGTATAATCCAAAGTTCAAATGTGATTGAGATTTTTTAAAGTTTAGGAACTAAATATACTCAATCCCCAAAGTCTAGGAATTAATCAATGATTCAACCATTTTTTATTTCATTACATTATAATTTTTGCTTTAAAGTAATATGTGGAAGCTAAACATGTGATCCTTTCCAGATGATCTTGGGGATACTGTGGTTGATGTCAACTACTTGGACATTGGCAATGCTTTGGCAAATTATCAAATCTTCATATGCTAATCATCCCTTGGGAATGTTGTGGGGGAAAAGAACTCTACAATTATGATACCATGACTCTAATTTGTCAAGATAGAAGAATCAATTGGAATCCATCATTTTTAATTGTGCCCCTTTATTTTCTTGCCATTTTTCTTCCTCGTTGCCACTTTCGTATGACGACATGGGTAAAATATAAAGGGTTAAATTATAGATTTAGTCATAATGGTTTAGAGAAAGTTAAAATTTAGTTCTATGGTTTGATAAATTTAATATCAATTTTAGACGAATTGACAGTTAGGGCTATCCATTTCATTAAATTGCACCTCACACTAAAAAAAATGTAGCAATTTAACTTTAAAAAATGTAGCAATTTAACTTTAAAATTTTAAAAGTGTAGCAATTTTAATTCTATAATAATTTTTTAATTCAAATATCATTTTAAAAAATCTTACATTCAATCCATTATAAAGCATAGGTATAATACTAAATTGATCAAATTTTAGAAAGAAAAAAAACTAATAAAAACTAATTTTTTATTGCAATTTTATGAATTTTAGCTAAGTTATTTAATGGTTTATTTGTACATCAACCAAAGTTATGTTGTTGCAAAACTTTATTTTATTGAAATTAATAAATTTTAGGTTAAAAAGAGTTTAATTCAACTAACATCAATATGGATTGAGGACTAAGAGATTCATGGTTTAATGAATTTTGAAAGATTTTTTGTACTTTTTTTTATTTAGAGTGATTATTTTTTAAGTTGTTTTTAAATATAGCAAAATAAGTCAAAATATATATATAAATATTATAAAATATTATTAGTAATAAGTACTGCTAAACTATTATAGTCAGTAATAAATGACGAAATGACGAATAGATAATGACATTTTTCTATATTTAAAAATATTTGTAACAATTTGGTCATTATTATTATTTTTTTTTTTTGCCATAAATTATAAATCCGAAAATGGATATAATGGAATAACGTGAAAGTGAAGCTATCTGATGTGTCGGATCGGAAAACAGGTGTATCATACACCGACACACACGCAACAAAAAACCCCCACTCGCCGCCGCCTTCTTCCTTCTCCGATCAAACCCTATGATTCTGTATTCCATAATTTCCACTGCTACAATCTCTTGACGCTCTGCTCTGATTCCTCTCTCTGAAATTCTATGGCTCTCAATCTCATCGACCGGACTGATCTCTGGAAGAACAAGGCCCGCTCCCTCCAGCTCCGCCTCAGGGACCGCTTCCGTGTCGCCGTCGACAACCACCGCCACAGACCTTCCATATTCTCCGATGGATACTTCTCCGTCACCCTCCGTCTTTGGCTTCAGCGTTTTCGTGATTTTCGCCATGATTTGCCGTCCTCCACTGCTTTTTATCCCAAGCGAGGTGCCATTTTCTTTTCCATTGCTTCCTTCTTTGCTTCTGCTTTTGCTTTATAGTTAGATTTCTTGTGTTGTTTCCCGGGAACTTCACGCTCTGTACGAGTCTATGAGATTCATCTCTTGAAGAAGCTAATATTATCGGACCTAGGGATTTCTAACACATGACCTTTAAGCTTGCATTTTCATTAATCGATTTTATGTTCATATATGTCTATATATGCTGTAGAGATTGTATGTGAGGAAGTGATTGTTTTGAGTTGTGGCTTCTGCAAAAGCTGAATTGTCGTTTAATTTTGACGGAGACAGTTGGCAAGGATTTCAATGATGGAGAAGAATCGTTCATTTTTCGGATGCTTCAGGCTGTTGCTGTTCCTGTTCTTGGGAATGTTTGCCATGTGTTTATGCATGGTTTGAATCGTGTGCAGGTGTTGAAAATGAGTGGAGTCTGATGTTTTCTTTCTTATATAATCATTTGTTTGCCATCTTGTTTTGATCATTTGGTTTCTATTATAGGTATACGGTCTTGAGAAACTACACAAAGCTGTGCTGCAAAGACCAAAGGACCAACCTCTTGTTACAGTGAGGATCCTTATTATTTGGTTTTTCCATTGCATTTTTAGACGTTTTCTTCTGTCCTGGTTTTGCTAGATGCATTGCCAAAAAATGAAGGAATATTTTAGTTGGAGGATAGCTAGGATTATATGTGCATTCTTGTGTCTCTTGAATAATTTGTGGCAACGATGGAGCACTGTACAAAAAACCCTGTATTTTTTTCTCCTTATTTTTTCAGGTTAGCAATCATGTGGCCTCTGTAGATGACCCTTTTGTAATTGCAGCACTACTTCCTCCAAGTGTACTTTTTGATGCCCAGAACTTGAGATGGACTCTATGTGCAACAGATCGATGTTTTAACAATCCTGTCACTTCTGCATTCTTTAGTACTGTGAAAGTCCTGCCAGTTGCCCGTGGTGATGGTATTTATCAGAAGGTATTGCAGCCTTTAGATCAATTCTTCTTATACTGGCTCTGAAAGATTTTTTATAGTTGGATTGGAATACATGGTGTTTATCATTTGAAATGTGGTCGACGTGTCTGTGGTTGCCTCCGATGAATTATTTCCAATTACATCTTTATAGACACGAACTATTTTACTTATCATCTTTATCAGAGTAAAGTTAGCAATGAGTGACATAAATTCTAATTTCTGAAGTTTTTTACCTTTATTTCTGACGTATGTAAGTGTTGAGAACCTTTCTGTATCTCTTATCTTTATGTTTCTCTTGAAGAAGGATCCTGGAGAATGTAATATTACTAATTGTGTATACAGTTTTAACGTTTTTTCTTGTCCTCTTTGGATAATTGGATTCCAATTCAATCACTTAGGATGCTTAGTCGAGAGGCAAATAATATAATGTATTTCTCTAAGGTCTTGTTTGATAACCATTTGGTTTCTAAAATTGTGCTTGTTTTTTTACATTTTTCTTTGCCATGGTTTTCATATTTCTTAAGTAAGTATTAGAATTCTTAACCAAATTCCAAAAACAAAAACAAGTTATTAAAGATTATTATCATTATTTTTTTTAGTTCTCGAAACTTGGCTTGAATTTTGAAAACACTCCTAAATGGTAGACAATAAACCAAAGAAATCAATAGGTGGAAGTGGTGTCTAGAAGCTCAATTTTCAAAAACCAAAACCAAAAACCAGATGATTATCATCAATGTTTGGATCCCTCTCTTTCGCTATCTGACCTCTCAATTGCTTAGTATTTTCTTTACTGTTAGATAAAGACGTTTGGATAGATTAGACTCCACGTTTCTTAAAGTGAAATATTGTGTGAAAAATCATAGTCTAATTGTGGTCTGAGCATGGGTTGAGTTTGTGTTTGAAGTTTATTACACTTGATATTTAGTATTCTTTTATCTGTATTTTAGTTTTCTCACCTTATTTTTCGTCTTGATGTCCCAGGGAATGGACATGGCTATTTCAAAATTAAATCATGGAGGGTGGGTTCACATCTTTCCAGAGGGAAGTCGTTCACGAGATGGTGGAAAAACAATGGGTTCTTCAAAAAGAGGCA
Organism: Lagenaria siceraria; assembly: GCA_002890555.2. Classification (NCBI taxonomy): domain Eukaryota; kingdom Viridiplantae; phylum Streptophyta; class Magnoliopsida; order Cucurbitales; family Cucurbitaceae; genus Lagenaria; species Lagenaria siceraria. The sequence continues at coordinate 1,019,753 of CM016492.1, read as the reverse complement.
TTGGGAGGTGAGCATCTGTGGAACTGTTCTTTTGGTTTATAATTATGGGGTTGAAGTATTTTTGAAGATCCATATTCTTTTGGAGTTTCTTTAAAGTATGATGAATTATCAACTCTATTTTGGAAGTATGGTTTGGTCACAAGCTATTTAAGTTGTGTGCATTTTGCCATAGATGAATTTTGACGTGGGTTTATTGCTGTCCCTCACAGCATAGCTTCCTATCTCTTCTTCTGTTTTTACACAGCCTGTTTACCATTCTATATCAATATCCTGGCAGGCTGATTTTAGATGCAGACACCGTGCCTACAGTTATCCCATTTGTTCACACGGGGATGCAGGAGATCATGCCTATTGGAGCTAAAATTCCCAAGATTGGAAAGACAGTGGGTTGCCTAACAATCTTTAGCATCTCAGTAGACTTATATTTTCAAACTATTCGTCTCACTTTTCTTAAATATTCTTCTTGTTGTTACCATGGAAACTTCAGGTGACAATTCTTATAGGTGATCCCATTGAATTTGAAGATTTACTCAACTGTGAAAGTGCACAAAAGTTCTCCAGGGGAAAGTTATATGATGCAGTTGCTTCAAGAGTTGGAAATCGGTTACTCGAAATGAAACTTAAAGTAGAAAAACTAGCTCACAATCATAAATTGGCTATGCAAAATCATTCAATGAGTGGCACAGAACGAGCTGCGATGATGTTGCAGCAAATTGATTGGGAGTCATTTGGTATTGGGAGCTATACTTCCATTGACTACAATTCTTCCACTAAGCAAGAAACTCAAACTCAGTCTGATTTGGACGTTTCCTCAGTAGAGCAACCTGTTTCTGATTGGTATTTGAGAATGCGTCTTTCTCGAGAGGGTGGATTCATATCAAGAATGCGTGGTTACATCGACCCTACCGAGTTCATGAGTTTTGCAGCGAGAGGCTTGTTCAGGAATTATAGAACAGGAGGCAACTCTGAATTGGGCGAGGCAAATCGGCCACTGAAGGCATGGAAACGATTTGTAGAAGCCAATGTGAAACGGGGCAGTGGTACTCTTAGAAACATTACAAGTTACAACAATTTGACTGTTTTAATGAGATGACTGAATTATCGACCATTCGGTTAGCCTCTCTTGTAAAAATAATGACCGAAATTTGTCGTCAAGATCATAGGTTTTTCACGAACTCGATTGGAGAAGAGATCTCTACCCCCTGTAATTTGTGTTTGGTAAAACCAATATAGGTGGAAGGTGAATCTGGAGAAGCTAGAGATATGAAGCCACTTGTTCTGATGGAATCTGTTTGTAAAGGTAAAAGATCAAGCTTTCCAAATTTTTGCTATATTGCTGGTTATCTTATTTAGAAGGCTAAATAGGATAAGTTTTAGATTTAAGCCTTTTCCACTTTTTCATGCCCATGTTGTGTTGGCTTTGTGATGGGCTTTTGAGACTGTTTACCCTTTCATATTTGAAGCCAATCTATTAGACTCAAGACTTTGAGTGTGAAGTATTTCCAAAGTCTTCTGTCTTGTACAGTTATGATGAGCTCATTAATTTCTATGTTGATTTTTGTGTTCTAATCTTTGCATGAGATGACACTCAGGTTTAAATATGGATGTTCATAGAAATATTCAAACTAAATGTTTTTCTCATATATATATATTATCATAATGTAAGAAAATGTCATGCTTATTTAACATTTCACAATTTTTGAATAAAAGAGAAAAAAGAAAAAAACCAATTTAGGGGTTGTATCAAACATATAAACTTTAATAAATGAATTTAATAAATGAATTAATTTAGACTCTTAGAATATTTACTTTAATGGTTCATTTTATTAAATCGACATTTGAAGAAATCTATATATGTTTGAGAATTAATGCATGATTGAATTTTTAAAAATAATTGTAATGATTAGTCTAAATTGATTAGTTATATGAAAGTTTAGGAGTTTAATTGACTTAAATTATAAGCTTCATAGTATATTGTCTATCAAATTCGTAACTTCACATGGTCATGACATCAACAGAAGATCAATTACCATAAAATGGGTCAGTTATGCAATTTTTTTATTATTAATTAAAGTTTTAGTTGATAAAATCTCCAAAACTTAGTATTATAAATTGATATTGACCTAGCTACTAACCCTCTTGGAGATGTTGTGTTTAACAATTAACATGGACTATGTGTCTATGAGGAATACTTGAATGTGTATACAAATGAAAAATAAAAATGAAGTGATTTTCTTTTATCACCTATGGATAAAGATTAATGATTGAATTATACAAACATTACCAACTTACAAGCCATCATTAATTTATTTCACCTTCAATCTTTAGTGCTGCAGAAAAAGCAACACATGGTATACACTTTGTTGCTTCTTTAAAGCTCAATAGTGAAAGCTCATCCACCTTTGCTTATTTGCATCCAATACTTCCCATTCCTCCAACATTACATTTATATGGGTTGTACCTTTGCCCATACATGATAGTCATGATAGAAAGGGAGACTAGAGGTGTGGATAGAAATATGATGATTATTTTATTGACAATATGTGTGGGAGTTGTCTGATCTAAAGATCGATAGTAATTGTTGATATCAAAATCAAGATAGGAGAAAAGGTATCTGACCTTCACGTGATAGCAACAGAAAATTTATAATTCAAGGAAGAACATGACCTACATGATGGAAAGATCAACACACACAAGTTTTGATGCTTAGGTCTAAAAGTGTATATGAGTATAAATTAGAGAGTGTGAAAGTCATATAAAGTATTTATAGTGAAATTCTAGCCTAAGGCATCCATATCAGGGTTTTCGAGTTATATTAGGTTAATTCTCAAGCCAAATGGGTGAAAGCATGGATTTAGCTTGCTCCAATCATCAAATTTGGAGGCTTGGTCTCGACCTTATCCTTGGCTGAGGAGGTTGATTTGAACTTTTAACCCAAACTTATATTCTCTTTCCGAAGCCAAAATAGGTCGTAGTATGCTCCATTCATCAAACGGGGAGGGTCAACTTTGACCTCATCCTTAGTCGAGGCTAAGTCCAAGTAGGTTAGTTTGAGCCTTGGCCCAAACTCCCTTCTTTCCATGTTTAATTGGGCCCTAGGGTGTAGTTTTCTAGCTCGAGTTTCACCATTTACTTGATTAGAGTGTTTACAAATTCCATAAAGTCGATTATGCCTTCTATTCCAGATTCACCCACAACAGTAACAAAACTCAAGCTATGCTATTTATAACTATCATCAATCCTAGACTGTTTTTCGCGTGCTATTAACAAGTTTTTCCACGTGTTTTTCACTTTAGATGACAGTTGAAAATCGTCATCATATGTCCATCTTCGATGGCAGTTTAAAATCGTCATCTTATACGAAATTTTCATAAAAGTACAAAATTTTTTGAAAAACGAAGCGCGTTTTTCAAGAACCGATATCATATAATCAATCTATCATCATTTATAAAATGACTACTGACATCTAAAGCCAGAATTGCTGTAGTATTATTTTTGCCAGAGAAATATGATTATGCATACTAATTATTAAGTCATTCATCATAGATATCCACAGCAATAATAAAGTCAACAAGAAAATAAAGCGAGATATAGGAAAAAAGATCACAAGTATATGTTATCCCAAAATAATAAGAAATCATATTATATTATGCAATGATTAAAAGTAGGCAAGACCCATAAACATAAGCATAATTGTGTATATGTTGGAGGCAGTGACGAAAATGCCCTTCAACCTCCCATCTACATATATTTTATTTTTATTCTCATATACCTAATTTTAGCCAACTCTTAAGTTTTTGTCCCACATATCTTATCTAAGATTATATAACCTATTATTTATTATAGCTATCTTTCTTTTCTTTGGTTAAACTATAGAGTCGTTTTTAAATGTAAAAAAATTAACTAAATTATTTATAAATATAAACAATTTTTACTGTCTATCAGCGATTGATCGCGATAGAATTCTAATAGTGATAGAATTTTATCACAATCTATCGTTCATAGACAGTAAAATTTTTCTATATTTGTAAATAGTTTGATATTTTTTCTGTTTATAGCAATTTCCCTAAACTATATTATATTATAGGTAAATTGCACAAATCACCCTTAAATTACAATGATGACTTTCTTGTCCATGTAGAGAGAAATAGATTTCGAATGAGAACCAATCCGATCGACCAAGACTCCTTCTTGGGTATTTGGTTGCGATAGTTCTCTTATGGATGAGAACCAATCTGATCGACCACTCCTTTTACTAGTTCAAGGGTCAACACCAATCAATCCTTAATTCTGCAGGTTAAGGATCCAACTTATTTCGATCTTTTTTGAATGGATTCAAGATCAAACCACTACAATCCTTTCAACGAGTTTAGGACCAAACCACTACAAATCATTTTTCGGGTTCGAGATTAAACCACTACACTCAATCTCAAAGCGTACACACACACTTTAGTACAAATTCCCAATTGAAATGATGAAATTTGAAAACTCACAAAAAAAATCTCGAAAGAGTAGATATTCATCAAATCATACTAATATATTTTACGATAGGAACTCAATTGTTACAAATTGTAAAGTATAAGGTCTAAACCATTACTTACTAAAATTTAATGACTAAATTCATTGATACAAATTTGAAAATACAGATAGTAAAACGTTATCAACTAAAGTTCAATGACTAAATTGATACAAATTTAAAAATACAGATAGTAAACCGTTTTTATCAACTAAAGTTCAAAGGCTAAATTATTAGAGGAACCAAAATTATTTTTTAATTAATATTTTATTCATCATCTTATATACTCATTTTTTTTATATTAAAAAATTTATAACATAATATATTATAAATTACATGATATTATAAAATATTAATACTATAACTTCTTTTAGCAATATAATTAAAATTATTTATGCCCAAAACATGTTCTTTCAAATTCTTCTTTCAAATCACCAATCAAATGCACCCTATTATCACAATCCAAAATTTACATCCTTTTGATAGATCCAAATAAAGTTATTTGAACTAAAATATTCTTTGAACTCAAATTGAAAATGATGAATTAGACCAAAAAAAAAAAAATTGTTGGTCCCTCCAATGCGTACACAACTAAAGACACCATCATTGTTAATTGAGACATTACTACAAGTGATAATCTACAAACCATAAACTCGTAATACACGAAAAGACATTGCCCCCACAGTCAAAATCTTTCTCACAATTCTTCGTGAAGCCACGAGACGATAATTCACATATATTGACAAATCTACCCCTAACAAAACCAAAACACACTTTTATAATCCAAACTATATCATACGCACGGTTTAAAAGCTAGGGACATATTATTAAACAACCTTAAGATACGAGAATTTTCATTCATCATTCTCGTACGAAGTTTTGGAGTCGAAGATTATGAGTTGATATCATCTCATATTTCACATGTCAAAAGGAGAAGTAGGAGTCCGAGGTCCGATTTCGTTTGTCGTCTTCCCATAAACATCCGATGTCGATCTTCTTCGGAATCTGAATGATTCTCTACCTCCGTAACAAACACAACTCAACCGTGTTAATATTGACTTTGCTGCATAATTGCTTCTATGAAAAGAATAAAAATAAATAAACCACCCCAAGGAATGAAATTATTGCAGCATTAATTAATTTTTTTTTCAAAATAATTAAAAATGGACAAATAATTTATATCCAGAAAAATCGACTATCAATTAGCCTTGTGGACACAGCCAAGAGATTGAATACGAAAAAAATTCGTCCCCCACATGAAAGAAGAAAAAATATTAAACTATTTACAAATATAGAAAAATTTCACTGTCTATCTGCAATAGACCGCGATACAATTCTATCGCTTTCTACCGCTGTCTATCGCTCACGCAATAGAATTCTATTGTAGATAAACAATAAAAATTTTCTATATTCGTAAATAATTTGACTCATTTTACTATATTTGAAAATACTTCTTTCAATAGATATTTTTTAAAAAATTATAAAATTATAAAAATAAAAAATAAATTCAAATTAGTAAATAAACTTTAAATAAATTTTAAATCACAGTTAACCTGTCTATTATTTATATTATATTTACATTAGTGACATTTTGTTGATTATTTTTTATGTTTTGTAGATTTTTTTACGATATAATGTAAAATTTCGATTCACCTTCATGTCGATATCAAATTAACATGAAAATATCGATAAAAATACCGACATTTCGATGAAAATTTAATACTATGTATATACATATTAAAAGAAATATTTGTTCCACTTTAAAAAGAGAGCATGGGCAATTTTGGCCATGCATTATTGTACGTCCAAACGGGGTACAATGGTCATTTCAAAACCCACACTATAATCAATAATCAATTAACTATTACCGCTTAGAATAAACTGCCCAATCGGAAGGCCACAACTCACAACCCCACCACTTCCCCCTCGCCATTTTATCGGAAACCAAACCCATACACATAAAATAATAATAATAAAATCACATAGTATAAGTTAGTTTTTAAATATTAAAAAATAGTCAAATTATTTATAAATATAAAAAAAAAATTATAATCAAATTTTAGTAATTTCTCTATTAATATTTGTAAATAATGTCACTTTTTTTTTCGAATAACAACCTCTAGGTCGTTAATTCACACACAATTTATGTAAATTGATTTAAGTTTACTTTTAATTAATTTGGTATATATTAGAGAGAGGGTGGAGTGGCATTATCGTAATAATATAAAATGAGAAACGGGATTGTAAATTATGGAAGGTTTTGAGAAGTACCGGAAAAAGGAGAAGATGGTGGAGTGGAAGATGCGGCAGGTGAGACCGGTGGCGAACCATACTGGTAACCCGGTGGCTTTACGATCATAATTCTCCTCGAAACTCTGACGGCCTCCTCCGATGTCGTCGTTCCTTCCTCGTAACTTTTCCCATTGGAATCTGCTCCCAAACACCAAATTCACAATTTAGGAAGAGATATTAACTTTTCACATGTTCCTATTTTCTCTCCACATCCATATTGAGCTGACTTAGAGGTTCGATTCTCAGTTCTTATAGCTGTTAATTTATGGTAATATATACCATTTCTATTTGAAATGTAATTTGATAATATATTATTTTAATCTACTAGTTCATACCATTCTTAAATGATTTATTTTATCATAACGAGTGAATATCAAACTATGATAATATTAGATATTATTATATCCAAACATCTAACTTAAAAATATAATATTTAATTAATTTGGTAAATTAGATCCTTATGATCAAGGAGAATTAAAAAAAAAATTGTTCTATTATTTTAAAGAAAAATATTTAAGTCCATCCTAATTTACACTCAAGAGTACAACCCATTCATATAACGTGACAAACTTTTTTTTCAAATATAGACAGTGATTATCACTGATGGACTACCATCATCTATCACTATCTATCAGCGATGTCACAATCTAACGGATAGTGATAACATTTTGTTATATTTGAAAATATTTCCGTCTTTCCATTTAAAAGAGTTATTTTAAAAAAAAATATTTTCAAACTTTTTTTTTTTTTTACTAGGGAGGGATACACCCTAAATTGAATTTAGTTCTTAATTGTATTCCGTTGTCAATTTGAAACTAAATGAAATCTTAAATATTGCCCCTAAATGATTACTTTAATATTAGGGATTAATTGGAATATTTGAAACCTGGAATGTAGATCCACGCTATAAAAATAAAACTTGGATATTTTTAAAATGAAAAGGGTAAAAATTATGTTAATAAACATTTTGGCCATGAAAGTAAAAAAAAAAATTGATCTTCTAACCATTTAATAACTATATACACCAATTTAAAAATAAAAAGTTAAAGAATTATTGTATTAAATAGCAATTTTAGAGATAATAATCAAGCGTATAGCAACATTTTAAAAAAATTATAAATATAGCAAAATCTATCTATAATAAATTTCTATTGCAGATAGGTTCCTATGATATAGTGATGGACCACTTAGACTAAAAGTTTATCGATAATAGACTATGTTATATTTACAATTCTTTTAAAATATTATTATATATATGCTAATACTCTGAATTTAATTGTTATATCTGTCAAAACTAAATTACTACAAACTAAAATCTCAAGACTAAAGTGTTAAAATTCACGATGAAAGTACTTTTTAATCCAAAAATTAAAAGGAGGAAAAAATTTAATGGTTGGAAATTATGGTCCGCGATGGCGTACCCTTGGCGGAGGCGGATCGGGAAGAGAAGGTTGGGTGCTTGCGGAGCTTGCCGAGGCCGGAGTCCGGCGTTGGTCCGGCGAGCGTGTCGTCCCACAGCTGGTCCAGTAGCCCCATCGCCAACGAACCAGCGACGGCGACGGCGGACTTAAAGGAATTTTGCGGCGGAAGTTAGAGAGAGAGAGAGAGAAAATTCCGATCAATCAATGAACGCCCACAAAGAAGAAAGACAACGGCGGAGCGGTGTGAAGTTATTTGAAGAAAGATGAATAAACGTCGAACAAGTTTGTTAATACAGTAGGAGACATCTAGACCGTTGGATGGATCAGAATAAGTAGTGACGTGGCAAGTCCATGGAATAGGCACGTATTGTGGATAAGATCAAATAAATGAAGATAGATAGCACGTGATGCCAAAAGTCATGGAGGTGGGACCCTGTGACGTCATCTCATGTGACTCTTTACTTCTTTTTATTTAGTATTATTATTATTATTATTTAACTTTTTAGTAAGTGTGGCTGCTCATGAATTATAATTAGTTGTGTTTATATTTTGTATTTCATTTTATTTATTTTTATGTCTCTAAATTTATATTCTATTTTTTTCAATTTATTAAATAATTTTAAACTTAAGCATATAACAAATATGTCTATGTTTTAGCAACTTCAACATTATTTTATGGTTGTTTGTTGATTTGAAAAACTATTTTTCTCGATAGTATTCTCGCCCTTATTCATGATGAGGAAGTTAGAGAGTAGTTGGTTGTAGAGTTTGTTGCTCTTGAATTATTGGCTAAAAAAATTCAACAATTTAAGACCTTGATAAAAGATTAAGAGGTCATGACGTTGATAAAAGGCTAAGAGGTCATGAGTTCAATTTATGATGGTCATCTACCTAAAATTTAATATTCTACGAGTTTTTTTACACTGAAATTTGTACATATTGTCGATTTCATGATTGATTACCTTTATGTATAAAATAATTGAGATTAGATCGCAAAATGCATATTCTCTTTCAGTTATAGGTGTTCGAGTTTTGTTTCCACGATTTATTATATAATATTATGATCGCAAAAAATAGCTTTTGCAAAGGATCATTTTAAATGCCAACGAAACACTTTATTAGTAAAAAAGTACTATTTTTAAACAAATTTACAATTATTTTGACAACATTAATTAGTTCTTCAAATTCCATGTTTAAGGAACAAAATAACGTTGTCATCTGATTGAATCTACAGACTTGGCAAAATGTTGACCATACAATCCAAATGTCGTATTTTTGCTGTCGTATTTTTGCAAGGTAAGATTGCACCTCAAATAAAATGTCTAATTTAATTTATGAATGGAGTATATAAATATATCCTTAGTGTTTGAGGCCTTTCAAATCAAGCCATTTTATTTTGAAGTTTTGTTCTAGTTTTTGTTAACAAAATTTGTCATGACAAAGGGAAGCATGCTTATTTCGATTAGAATTCTGTTGGTTAGTTTTTGCATGATTGAGACAACAACAACAACACGATTTATCGGTTATGGTCCTATAGGTAAGGATATTAGTTCTGGATGTAGTGCAAAACATCCAGAACTTTGTAAAAGAGTTCCTGCCAATCCATATCAATGAGGTTGTAATAAGATCAATAGTTGCAGAGGAGAAAATTATATCGTAGATGATGACAAGAAAATTGTTGGTGACAATGATGCATCGAGTGGTCCAAAAGTGAGTCCTAATGCAAATTATATTCTTCATTGAATTGTGGGTACTAAACTAGATTATTCATTCTTTTAATCACATAATATCCATTCAATAACGAATGTAATTCATAATTCTTTTTATATAAATATATATATTTTAATAACATTATTTATTTCATGATGCTTTCTATCAAATATTTGGAATATTAAATTTTAAAATTAGAATGTGTTCTTGCATGCCTTTTAACTACTCATAATGGGATTAAAACAAATTTTATTACAACAAATACATTAGTTTGTGAATTTTTAAATTGTTTTTCTAACCTATTAAAAGCAATTATATAAAAGAAAAAAATCTATGATAAAAACTAGGTTGAGATTTGTTTAGAGAAATTAAATATAAATAATAATAAACTCTGAAATTACTGGGATGAAATGTGTTTTTACATTTCTTTTCATATTGATATGTATAATTAAATAGGAAAATTATTATCAATAGAAGAATATCAAACTATTTATAAATATAGAAAATTTTTACGGTCTATCAGCGACAGACAATAATTGTTTTTTTATATTTATAAATAATCTGTCTCATTTTTCTAAGTTTAAAAACAACCCCAATAAATATGTTAATATAAAATTCTTTTTTTCTTATCCATTTCAATCATGCGCTACAGGATCGTTTCCATTCATTTCTAATATGTTTTAGAATATGGGTTTTACAAAGAATGTATACTGCAATAGAATTTTATCACGATTTATTGATGATAGATAGTGAAATTTTTCTATATTTGTAAATAGTTTGATATTTTTCTATATTTGTAAATAAGTTGATATAATTACTTGGATCCAATTTAATAACGATTTAATTTTTTATTAAAAATAAAAAGTAAAGTTATAAATATTACTTCTATCTATGAATTTATATATTTTATTATTTATTTTTTTAGAATATTTTAAAAAATCAAGCCAAATTTTGAGTATTAAAAAAATAGTTTTAAATAGAACATAAGTAGTTTATAAATGTCCTTGGAAGACAATTTTACTAGATATAATAATTATAATTTTTAAGATTTAAACTTGGAAATATTCAATAGATTTCTATACTTTTAATTTTGTATTTGGTATCTAATAAATTCTTGTATTTTATAAAAAGAGTGATATTGATACTAAACATTTTTTCTGAGAAAAAATGATTCAACTTTCAACTTTTTCTTATTTTACATGCTTTAAAATTTATAAAAAATTATTTAAAATTTAACGAGTATTAGGTAGAGACATTTCATAATTTCATATGCAAATTGAAATGAGGGGGAAATTACAAATAACAGATGAAAAATAGAGTAAATATTGAGCAATAGACACGTAAACAATCAGGTTGAGACGCAGATATCTCGCACTCCTTAAGGAGATTCAAGCCATCTGCGGTGTATATTGAAATTCTTTAATATCAACCACCGGTGCAACAGATATTCTCTCGCCTATCCCCTCCAAGATACAACAACCCAATTGAAACGTTGTGAAGCTCAAACCACTCTACACTGAAAGATTGAGCTCAAAGCTTCACAATGAAAACATCCTTCTTTTTGCCAATTACTCTTAAAAGAGCTAAGCAGAGAAATGAGAGAAAGTAAGAGAGAAAGATATTTGTTGGTTGGTATCTACTGAGAGAATGAAAGTGAAGTATTTATAGTGAAATCTTAGATCTTGAAAATTTAATTCAAAAGCTTAGTAATAAATGTACGAATGTTGTAAGCATTTCTTACAATTACGTTTTTCCTCTTCTAATAAAAAGCACTCAAGCTTTAACTCAACATTTAAAATAGATATTAAATATTAAAAATGTTTCAACATGAAATACTTCCTAAATTTTAAGAATTTATTAGATAAATTTTTTAAATAAAAAGGAAAAAGAAAAAAAAAATTGAGTATGGTAAATAAACAAATGGGTAAGGCTAAGGTATGGGTACTGACGGCTGAGTACTCCGATACGAGGAAGTGGGCCCCACGAAAGATACATGTGGCAGAAAAGAGTGGGGCCAACAGTGGAGCTCACGTGATGCATCTTTTTTATTTTTTCGACGTGGCATCAGACAACTGTAAAAAAGGCGCATAGTTTAAAGAAATTACGAGTAATGTCATTATGAGTATTGGATTACTCAATAATTCAAAGTCGTCATACTTCTCTTATATATCACTCAATTTATTGCGATAACAAATTGTCTTTTCATTTTACTTTTTTTTCTTTTTGACAAATTGCAAAAACGTTTCTAAAAATATGAAAACCATTGAGCACGCAAATTTATAATGATTATAAAAATTAGAACCTCAAATAATAAAAATTGAATATTCAAACTTATGCAATTGTTACCGTCATACTTTAAAAGTGGTTTTTCTAATTTATCTTACTTTTTTATTATTATTATTTTAAAAAAAATCAAATCATTCTTTCTTTTACTTTTCATTTTTTTTCTAAATAAAGTAATTATTATTATTATTATATCAAATTCTACACAAATAAATTAATTCAAAATAATAATAAAAATTAATTTAAGATTTATAAGAAGTATAAAAAAAGTTAGACAATTGAAAACACTAAGATTAAATTGAAATGAGACATAAACTGTAGTGACTAAAATGGTATTTTCACCTAAATATCATATGGTATTAAAAACATTTCATGTTTTCTATTTTAATAATGATTTAACTTATGTTTTCTTTTGTATATTGTGGCTAAAGGAGTGAATTAGTTGAATATTGGCGTTTAAAAAAATTTTGATAAAAAAATTGCTCTAAAACTAATTATTAGAAAAATAGGACGCCTAGTTTGTTCTTTCTTTCTTTCTCTTTTGAGAAGATTAATATTTGCATTCATGTATCCTTTTAGATAATTGTTTTAAATTATAAAATTGTTAAAAATATTTTTAAAAATAGTAAAATATTATTGTCTATTATCTAACAGACACTGAAAGATGTCTATCAATGTATACTTCTAATAGATAATGATATTTTACTATATTTGTAAATAAGTTAACTCATTTTGCTATATTTGAAAACAATCCTATTTTTTCTGTTGAGGGAAAGTAGAGTCTGAAATGAAAGGAATACTCTTCCAATTTCAATTTTGAAAGGCCCCATTTGTGAAATTGGAAAGGCCCCATTTCAAATATTAAAACAAAGGGGTTTCAACTCTATCTTAGTTATATATATAGAAAATGGGTATAGAAGGAGAGTGAGGAAGAGGAAGAGGTAAGAAGAAGACAAGAGAGAGAAAGATGGTAGTATTTGCAGGCAGCGACAACAGTGGCGACGAAGCAGAGGTAGCCATGGGAAGAAGCTGAAACTTGAAGGTGAATGTGGAGAGGAGGGAGAAAGAAAGGAACAAAAAATGTTTTTTATTTAAATTTTTTTAAAAAAAATATTTTTTTGTTTTGAAAAAAAAATTAGTAAAGAAAATGCAACATCGGTTCCTGATAAATACATGAATGAAAAATTAAATAAAAGGACTAAAATGGAAGTAAATGCAAAATTCCGGAGTAGCTTTCTTGAGTTTGAAAATTTAAGGATCCAAAGTGTTAAATGCACAAGATCAGCCAATGCTAGAAAAACAAGAGTAACCACTTCACAGCAAAGTGTGTGGTTAGGTTGAGGACCCACAAGTGGTTTAGCCACAATCGGCTAAGTCCAATCTTTAGAACTAGTTCGTCGCTATGGAAGCGCAAGTAGGGGTTGCATTCATTATTGCCATGATGGAAAGTATGCAAGCATTAACTCGGACTATAGTATGCAAGCACAGTCAAGTGGCTCGTTAGACTCGAACTATAGTGGCTAATCAAGTGGCCCATTAGACTCAGGCCAACAATATTTGTTCGAAGATGGATGACACTTACGTGATTTTAAGAGGTACAATCCACACGTTTGATAGGTCATCGGTGGACCCCATAAAGGCATAGTTGTATTTGATCTTCGATGGAAACAATTTTTCGTTGTATAAAGTGTCTTGACAATCAAAAGTTGCAATGTGCTATATTTTGTACTTACCAATGATGCCCAGAATCTAGTAGAAGTCATGAGAAAGATCGACTGATACTAGGAAGTCTAAAATTGCAAGGTGCTATTTTTGTACTTACCAATGTTGCAATGTGCTATTTTTGTACTTACCGTTGGTTTAATGACCTAGTCGAAAATTAAGGAAGTCTTCTACTGGCAGTACTTATCTACCCTAACAAGGTTCAATATGCAAACCGAGTTCTTTAATCTCAAATAGGGAAACATGTTGGTGGTAGAGTACGATAGAGAATTTAATAAGTTGTCACTTTCACCCCCAAGTTGGTAGCTAGATATGAGGATAAGACAGAAAGATGTATCCATGGGTTGAGTCCTTGAGCCTTGTGTTAGTCTTTGAGCCACTGACCTATGCTTCAGATCAGGAAAGAGCATTGGATAGAAATAAGAATGAAGTGGTTTGACTATGAAATAATATATGGACTTAAATGCAGATGCAGTGCAACCGAAAAAAAAAACAGAAATTTCATTCCTATATGGGGTAGCGCAATGTTGGAGGATCACAACAGTGCCACAGACAACAGGGTAGAAGGAGTTGGTGGAGATACCAGTTTGTAACTCGTGTAGAAAGCGCCACTAAGGAACTTTTTAGCAAGATCAAAAGTTTGTGGACAAAAAGGACACATGACGGAGGTTAAGGAGTAGTTGGTTGTGGAGTTTGTTGTGTAAGTTTTAACTTCATGATTATACAATAAAACCCTAATATTGTATAAAAAAAATAAATGCCAAGGTCTTTGAACTAGATGATTTTCACAATAACATTAATTAAAATAACATATCTTGATCCATGATAATAGTCTTCTAGGGGAATGTGTTTCTCCCTCTTGATCTTCCTTTAGAACTTAATTAGGTTTCTTCGTGAGGAGAAAAAAACTACTTAATGAGGCAGAGAGAGGACCAATGTCTCGGTTCTTTATATAGACACCTCCCATCAGAGTGTTTAAATATAGAATTATCTTTTACTTAATTTAAGAATTATCTTTTACTTAATTGACCTAATAAAATAATAGACTGGAACATAAGTTAGTAGATAATGCACATGAACCACATTAATGATAATATTAAATTTAAAATAAATCTAACATGTTGCTCTTAGATTATTGGCTAAAAAAACTTCAACAATTTAAGACCTTAAAAAAAGATTAAAGGCAATGATTTTGATAAAAGGCTAAGAGGTCATGAGTACAGTCTATGGTAGTCACCTGCCTAGGATTTAATATCCTAGGAGTTTCCTTGACATCGAAATTTGTACATAGTGTCTATTTCGTGATTAATTACCTTTATATATATAACAATTGAGATTAGATCGCAAAATGCATGTTCTCTTTCAATTACAGTTCTTCAAGTTTTGTTTCCACAATTTATTATATAATATTATGATCGCAAAAAATATCTTTTGCAAATGATCATTTTAAATGCCAACTAAATGTATTTTTAGTGCAAATGTACTATTTTTAAACAAATTTACAATTATTTTGACAGCATTAATTAGTTCTTCAAATTCCAAGTTTAAGGAATAAAATAACGTTGTCATCTGATTGAATCTACAGAGTTGGCAAAATGTTGACCATACAATCCAAATTCTTGTATTTTTGCAAGGTAAGATTGCACCTCCAATAAAATGTTTAATTTAATTTATGAATGGAGTATATAAATATATCCTTAGTGTTTGAGGCCTTTCAAATCAAGTCATTTTTTGTTCTAGTTTTTGTTAACAAAATTTTTCATGACAAAGGGAAGCATACTTATTTCGATTGAAATTTTGTTGGTTAGTTTTTGCATGATTGAGATAACAACAACAACACGATTTATCGGTTATGGTCTTATAGGTAAGGATATTAATCCTGGATGTAGTGCAAAACATCCAGAACTTTGTAAAAGAGTTCCTGCCAATCCATATCAAAGAGGTTGTAATAAGATCAATCTTTGCAGAGGAGGAAATTATATCGTAGACGATGACGAGAAAATTGTTGGTGACAATGATGCATCAAGTGGTCTAGCAGTGAGTCCTAATGCAAATTATATTCTTCATTGAATTGTGGGTACTAAACTAGATTATTCATTCTCTTAATCACATGATATCCATTTAATAACGGATATAATTCATAATTCTTTATATATATATATATATATATATTAATAACATTATTTATTTCATGATGCTTTCTATCGCGTTCTCATATTTTCTGTAACTTTGTATTGTTTTCTATCAAATGTTTGGAATATTAAATTTTAAAATCAAAATGTGTGCTTGCATGCCTTTTAACTACTCATAATGGGATTAAAACAAATTTTATTACAACAAATACATTAGTTTGTGATTTTGTTAAGAGAAATTTTCATAGATTGAAAAAATGTCAAATTATTTACAAAAGAATAGCAAAAAGAATATTGATAGACATTGATAGACTTCTATCAGCGTCTATCATAACTATCCAAAAATTTTGTTATTTTGTATAAATAGTATCTCTTATTTTTCTAATTTTAAAAATTCCCCATTTTTAATTTGTTCTTCTAACCTATTAAAAGCAATTATTAAAAAAAAAAAATCTATGATAAAAACTAGTTTGAGATTTCTTTAGGAAATTTGTTGATAGACAGTAAAATTTTTCTATATTTGTAGATAGTTTGACTCATTTTTCTATATTTGAAAACAACCCTTATAAATGTGTCAATATAATTTTTTTTTCTTACCGATCTCAATCACGCGCTATCCTATCGTTTCCATTAATTTCTAATATGTTTTAGAATATGGGTTTTACAAAGAATGTATACTACAAAGTACATATCAAATATCTATTAGGCCAAGCTAAATATGAAAATAGATTATATATAGAGATATTTCATTAGATTAAAATAGAAGTGATTTTCATTAGATAATTCACATGTTGTATAATTCATAATATTATAAACCAAAATGATTAATTTTCAAAAAATTAATACATATATATTTTTAAGGTTGAAAGATAAATCTAGTTTGTTTTTAAAGTTCAAAAACTAGAAAAAAATATTGAAAAATTATTATAAACAAAAAAAAAATATATCAAACTATTTACAAATATAGAAAAATTTCGCTGTCTATCAACGATAGAACGTGATAAAGAACCACTGCATTGAGCTTCCATCAACTACTCACGGGGTTAGCCGGGGGAGGAGGAGGATCAACACATTGGCTTGAGCACGATCAACAAGAAGATAATTATCAATCATCTTGCACAGACGGCCAAAATCGGGCATCTCGCCTATAGTCTATAAAACATATATTTAAATTTGAGTTCTAATGAGATCCACACCTTCAATTTGATTATAAATTTTTATAGCCAACCAATGTAAACTAACAGTCACAACTTGACCGTAACTAGTTGTCAACAAGCTTTCTGCACAAAAACACACAAACCTTGTAACACCCTAGGCCAAAGATTTGAATTACGATTCAGAATCCGGATTCGACAACTAATGGCCTCAACATTCCTCTGCAGCCTGAAAAGGCTATCCTTGCTCATCTTTAACCGCTTCTAAGAGTGAAGACTATCCCTGTTCCCCACAAACGAACACGTGTTCTTTCCACATTATTTGTCCTCATTCGCATGCTTCTTAGGAAAATTTTCAAGAGGTCGCCCAACATAAAATTGCTCCAAGCTAAGAAGACTTAACATTGAAGCTCCTATGATTGAGCCACCGAAAAGGAAGATATACTTTATTGGTATTCTTAACCATACTTTCTTATCCTTAGCATCTCTCTCATTTAGATGTAATCTCGGTTCATTCATGTTTCCCTCCAAAATTTGGGACATCGAAATGCATTAATGTTTACAAAGCTTCATCCTTTTAACTTACAATTGATGCTCAATTAGGGATGTCGTGACTTAAAACATGATATTTTTCCATTAATTTTGCAGGATTTGATGAATGTGATGGAGTTACAAATTGATTTAAAGAAATGTAAGCTAAAGGCACAGGGACAATAGTCATTAATTTGGACTAAATAACGTGTTATCAATTGCTAAAATTAAAAAAGTTCTAAACTATTTAAAACTCAAATTATAATCAAAACCCAAAGCGTAGACCCTATTGAAACTAAGTACAAACTTGAAATAGAACTAAATGAAACTAAAACGATATGGGAAAAAATTGAAAGTTTCACCAAACCAGGGAGACAAAATTTTAACCCAACTTTCTATTCAAACTTGATTTATAGCAGAAAAATAATAATAATAATAATAATAATAATAATAATAATAATAATATTAATAAATTTTGTTCAAGAAAATTTATGACAACCAATAACTAGTAGCTTCAGTTTGAAAATCATCATTAGTTAATTCATAAACAAATAATAGCACTCTTATAAATACAATATTGGTAAAGTTTCAAACATAGAAAAAATGTCAAACTATTTACAGAAAATAACAAAAAAAAATACTGATAGACATTAATAGACTTCTATCAGCATCTATTAGTGATAGACTTCTATTATTTCTATCACTGTTAAATCCTGATAAACTTCTATCAATGTCTATCTCAACTATTTAAAATTTTGCTATTTTTTAAATAGTTTTCCTTATTTTTTTTTTTTTAAATAGTTTCCCTTTTTTTTTAAAAAAAAAAAAATCTCCAACAATATTCTTATAGAAGATAAACTTCTTTAGAACTAAAAACATACATTAATATAAATCAATATTCAAAATTAATTTCATTCAAAATTGAATATATATTCAATTTTGAAGTGCAATCGGTATAGATTGTCTATTTCGTGGTTGATTACCTTTATATATAAAATAATTGGGATTAAATATAAAAATAGAGCTGATATGAAAAATATTTGTTAAAAACGAGTTTTTGCGAAAATATTTACAAAAATGAGGTTGATTTTTTGTCTTATTGACTCAACATTGTAAATTCAGTACGACATCGTGGCGAATGTAGAGGGACAACACATCTTTCCTTTATAACTCGATGTGATCTGTTTTTTTCTTTTCTTTTTTCATTTCTCTCTCCTCTTTAAAACAACCCAAATAATAACAACTTTAAAATCATAACTCCTTCAATCATTCAACACTTACCCAATAAATAAAAAAATCATCCGCCTCTAAATCTCTCTAAAAAAAACTCCTAAACATTCATAAACTTTTTTTTTCTTCTAAATTTCTCTTTCATTTTATAAATTTTACTATTAATTTAAGTGTTTCAATCTTTTGAAAAGACTGAATTCACAATATTCATTCTCTATGAACCTAATAAGACCAAAAATCAACCTCATTTTTACAAAAATTTTTTAAAAAAACTCATTTTTTATAAATATTTTCCAAAATGCATGTTCTCTTCATTACAGGTCTTCAAGTTTTGTTTCCACAATTTATTATATAATATTGTGATCGTAAAAAGTAGCTTTTGCAGAGGACTGTTTCCAAATATAGAAAAATGAACTAAACTATTTACAAATATAGAAAAATTTCACGTTAGTTCTTCAAACCCCATGTTTTAAATGCCAACAAAATGTATTTTTAGTGCAAATGTACTATTTTTAAACAAATTTATCATAATTTTGACAGCATTAGTTCTTCAAATTCCATGTTTAAGGAAAAAAATAACGTTGTCATTTGATTGAATCTATAGAGTTGTTGACCATACAATTCAAATGTTGTATTTTTATAGGGTAAGATTGTAAAGAGGAAAAAGTATTCACCTCAAATAAAATGTCTAATTTAATTTATGAATTGAGTATATAAATATATCCCTGGTGTTTGAGGCCTTTCAAATCAAGTCATTTCATTTTGAAGTTTTGTTCGAGTTTTTGTTAGCAAAATTTGCCATGACAAAGGGAAGCATGCATATTTCGATTGGGATTCTGTTGGTTAGTTTTTGCATGATTGAGACGACAACAACAACACGATTTATCGGTTATGGTCCTATAGGTATGGATATTAGTCCTGGATGTAGTGCAAAACATCCAGAACTTTGTAAAAGAGTTCCTGCCAATCCATATCAAAAAGGTTGTAATAAGATCAATCGTTGTAGAGGAGGAAATTATATCGTAGACGATGACGAGAAAATTGTGGTTGACAATGATGCATCGAGTGGTCCAGCAGTGAGTCCTACTGCAAATTATATTTTTCATTGAATTGTGGGTACTAAACTAGATTATTCATTCTTTTAATCACATGATATCCATTCAATAATGAATGTGATTCATAATTCTTTCTATATATATATATATATATATATATATATTATATATATATTATTTCACGATATTTTCTACCGCGTTCTCGTATTTTCTATAACTTTATTTTGTTTTCTATCAAATGTTTGGAATATTAAATTTTAAGATTAGAATGTGTGGTTGCATGCCTTTTTAACTACTCATAATGGGATTAAAACAAATCTTATTACAACAAATACATTAGTTTGTGAAATTTTAGGTTGTTCTTCTAACCTATTAAAAGCAATTATATAAAAAAAAATCTAGGATAAAAAGTTGGTTGAGATTTGTTTAGAGAAATTTTTTTTAAAAAAAAATGTCTAAAATTACTTTTGGATGAAATGTTTTTTTTACATTTCTTCTAAACATTGGTATATATAATAAATAAAGAAGTTACTGTAAATAAAAAAAATATCAAACTATTTACAAATATAGAAAAATTTAACAATCTATTAGTAATAGACCGTGATAGAATTTCATCGTGGTGTGTTGTTGATAAATAATAAAAAAATTATATTTAAAGATAGTTTAGCTCATTTTTTAAAAATTGAGTACGAGAAATAAACAAATGGGTAAGGCTAAGGTATGGTACTAGCTGCTGAGTCAGTGGGCCCCGCGAAAGATACATGTGGCATAAAAAAGTGGGGCCACCAGTGAAGCTCACGTAATGCATCTCTTTTGGTTTTTTCAACGTGGCATCGGACGACTGTAAAAAAAGGCGCATAATTCAAAGAAATTACGAGTAATGTCATTGTGAGTATTGGATTACTCAATAATTCAAAGTCGCCATACTTCTCTTATATCACTGAATTTATCGCAAGAACAAATCGTCTTCTCATTTTATTATTAAATTTTTTTTTGACAAATTGCATAAATATTTCGAAATATGATGACAGTTGTAATTCTACATTCAAACTCTTAATTATAAAAATTGAGCACTCAAATTTATATTAATTATAAAAATTAGAACCCCAAATGATAAAAATTAAACCTTCAAATTTATGCAATTGTTACTGTTATACTTTAAAGATGGTTTTTGTAATTTGTCCTACTTTTATATTATTATTATTTTAAGAAAATCAAATCATCCATCTTTAAAATTTTAATTAAAAAACTTATTAATGAATAGTATTTGAATAAGCTTTCTTTTTACTTTTCATTTTTTCTAGTTAAAGTAATTATTATTATTATTATTATTATATCTAATTCTACATACAAAAAAAATTAATTCAAATTAATAATAATAATAATTAACTAAAGATTTATAAGAAGTATAAAAAAAATAGATAATTGAAAGCACTAAAATTAAATTGGAATGAGACATAAAGTGTAGATATAGGAGTTCCTATCTCGACTGCCTATCAACCCCATATTTTAACTTAAATATCATGTCGTATAAAAACATTTCACGTTTTCTATTTTAATAATGATTAACTTATATTTTCTTTTTGTATATTGTGGCTAAAGGAGGGTGAATCAGATGAATATTGGCATTTAAAAAAAAATTGATAAAAAAATTGCTTTAAAACTAATTATTAGAAAAATAGGGCGCCTAGTTTGTTCTTTCTTCTTTTTTGTTTTTTCTTATTTCTTTTTTAGAAAAGTAATATTTGCATTTATGTATTTTTTTAAATAATTGTTTTAATTGATAAAACTGTTGAAAATATTTTCAAATATAACAAAATGTCATTATCTAGTATCTGATAAATACTGATACATGTCTATCAGTGTCTACTATTGATAGATAATGATATTTTGCTATATTTGTAAATAAGTTGACTCATTTTGCTATATTTGAAAACAACCATACTTTTTCTGTTTAAAGTAGAGTCTCAAATGAAAGGAATACTCTTCCAATTTCAAATTTGAAAAGCTCCATTTCAAATATTAAAATAAAGGTGTTTCCACCCTATCTTAGTTATATATATATATATAAAAAGAGGAAGAGGAAGAGGAAGACAAGAGAGAGAAAAAATAGTTGTGTTTGCAGACGGCAACAACAGTGGCGACGAAGCAGAGGTAGCCATGGGAAGAGGTTGAAGCTTGAAGGTGAACGTGGAGAGGAGGGAGAAAGAAAAGGAACAAAAAAAATGTTTTTTTATTTAAATTTTTTTAAAGTAATATTTTTGTTTTGAAATAAAATTAAAAAAATTAATAAAGAAAATGCAACATCGGTTCCTGATAAATACATGAATGAAAAATTAAATAAAATGACTAAAATGGAAGTAAATGCAAAATTCCGGAGTAGCTTTCTTGAGTTTGAAAATTTAAGGATCCAAAGTGTTAAATGCACAAGATCAGCCAATGCTAGAAAAACAAGAGTAACCACTTCACAGCAAAGTGTGTGGTTAGGTTGAGGACCCACAAGTGGTTTAGCCACAATCGGCTAAGTCCAATCTTTAGAACTAGTTCGTCGCTATGGAAGCGCAAGTAGGGGTTGCATTCATTATTGCCATGATGGAAAGTATGCAAGCATTAACTCAAATATAGTGGCTAATCAGGTGGCCTATTAAACTTAGGCCAACATTATTTGTTCAAAGATGGAAGACACGTGATTTTAAGAGGTACAATCCACACACGTTTGATAGGACATTGGTGGACCCCATAACGGCATAGTTGTGTTTTATCTTCGATGGAAACAATATTTCACTGTATAAAGTGTCTTGACAATCAAAAGTTGCAATGTGCTACTTTTGTACTTACCAATGATGCCCAGAATCTAGTAGAAGTCATGAGAAAGATTGATTGATACTAGGAAGTCTAAAATTGCAATGTGCTATTTTTGTACTTACCGTTGGTTCAATGACCTAGTCGAAAATTAAGGAAGTCTTCTACTGACAGTACTTCTCTACCCTAACAAGGTTCAATATGCAAACCGAGTTTTTTAATCTCAAATAGGGAAACGTGTCAGTTGTAGAGTACGATGGAGAGTTTAATAAGTTGTCACTTTCACCCCCAAGTTGGTAGGTAGATATGAGGATAAGACAGAAAGATGTATCCATGGGTTGAGTCCTTAAGCCTTGTGTTAGTCCTTGAGCCACCGAGTTATGCCTTAGAACATTGTTAAACAACAATAATAGATACTTGGATGGAAAGAGAGTGTTTGAGACATTTAGGATTGAGTTCCTCTTCAAGCTAGAGAATAAGGTTAGATCAGATGTCTTCCAATTCCTAAATGGGGTAGTGCAACGCTGGAGGATCACAACAGTGCCACGAACAACAGGGTAGAAGAAGTTGGTGGAGATACCAGTTTGTAAGTTGTGTAGAAAGCGCCACTGAGGGACTTTTTAGCAAGATCAAAAGTTTGTGGACAAAAGGGGGCATATGGCGGAGGTTAAAGAGTAATTGGTTGTGGAGTTTGTTGTGTAAGTTTTAACTTCATGATTATACAATAAAACCCTAATATTGTATAAAACAATAAATGCCAAGGTCTTTGAACTAGATGATTTTCACAATAACATTAATTAGAATAACATACCTTGATCCTGATAATAATCTTCTAAGAGATTGTGTTTCTCTCTCTTGGCGTTCCTTTAGAACTTAATTAAGTTTCTTGGTGAGGAGAAAAGAACTACCTAATAAGGCAAAGAGAGAACCAATCCCTAGGTTCTTTATATAGACATCTCCCATCAGGGTGTGTAATTATCTTTTACTTAATTGACCTAATAAAATTATAGGCCTGGAAGATAAATTAGTAGATAACACACATGGACCACATTAATGATAATATTAAATTTAAAACAAATCAAATATGTTGCTCTTAGATTATTGGCTAAAAAAATTCAACAATTTAAGACCTTAATAAAAGATTAAAGGTCGTGACTTTGATAATTGTTAAGAGGTCATGAGTTCAGTCTATAGTGATCACTTGTCTAGGATTTAATATCCTACGAGTTTCCTTGACACTGAAATTTGTACATAGTATTTATTTCATGATTAATTACCTTTATATGTAAAATAATTGAGATAAATGTATTTTTAGTGCAAATGTACTATTTTTAAACAAATTTACAATTATTTTGACAGCATTAATTAGTTCTTCAAATTCCATATTTGAATAATAAAATAAAGTTGTCATTTGATTGAATCTATAGAGTGGGCAAAATGTTGATCATACAATTCAAATGTTGTATTTTTGCAAGATAAGATTGTAAAGAGGAAAAAATATTGACCTCAAATAAAATGTCTAATTTAATTTATGAATTGAGTATATAAATATATCCTTAGTGTTCGAGGACTTTTAAATCAAGTCATTCATTTGGAAGTTTTGTTCTAGTTTTTGCTAACAAAATTTGTCATGACAAAGGGAAGCATGCATATTTCGATTGGGATTCTGTTAGTTAGTTTTGGCATGATTGAGATAACAACAACACGATTTATCGGTTATGGTCCTATAAGTAAGGATATTAGTCCTGGATGTAGTGCAAAACATCCAGAACTTTGTAAAAGAGTTCCTGCCAATCCATATCAAAGAGGTTGTAATAAGATCAATCGTTGCAGATGAGAAAATTATTTCGTAGACGATGACGAGAAAATTGTTGCTGACAATGATGCATTGAGTGGTCCAGCAGTGAGTCCTAATGCAAATTATATTTTTCATTGAATTGTGGGTACTAAACTACATTATTCATTCTTTTAATCATATGATATCCATTCAATAATGAATATGGTTCATAATTCTTTTTATATAGATATATATTTTTTAATAACATTATTTATTTTATGATATTTTCTACCACGTTCTCATATTTTTTATAACTTTATTTTGTTTTCTATCAAATATTTGGAATATTAAATTTTAAAATTAGAATGTGTGCTTCCATGCCTTTTAACTACTCATAATGAGATTACTCTGAAATTACTTTTGGATGAAAGATGAAATATTTTTTTTTACCTTACTTCTAAAGGTTGGTATATATAATAAATAGGAAAATTACTATAAGTAGAAAAAATATCAAATAAAAATTTAATTGTTTATCACTCATAAACCCTAAACTCCAATAGAATTCTATCGCTTAAGCGATAGACTTTTATTGTTGTCTATTGCCTATAGATAGTAAAAATTTTCTATATTTGTAAATAGTTTTGCTCATATTATTGAATAAAACTTTTTTCCTTTTTGTACCGGATCTTCAGATAGAACGAACCTATGATCTATGAAAATACAATGTTCTAAAAAAGAAAGATTAAAATTTTGAAACATGTTTTAAAACTTGGGATTTCCATTACTTTGTTGAGCAACATAGACAATGATATCATGCATGAGTTTCAAATATTATGATCAAAAATTGAAATTTGGTGAAACTTCAATCACCAAAGTTAGGCAACTCACTATTAAATTTGACACTTAAATGCCCTAATCACAAACATGATTATATACTAAAGTTAGCAAAAACACATACTCCACGCCAACATGAATAATGTGCACTTCTTATGAATCTTGTCTACCTTTGTTGAACGAAAAAAATGTATACTCTAATATATTATTGAACCATTCAAGGTAATCCTTCCGCTTTAATTAAAACTTAGATTCCATTTGAACCCCAACATACCTATATCTACTCATCAAATAAACTATAGGGGTAATTGCAAATATAGCAATCAAGTCCAAAGTATTTGCAGATATAGCATAATATAAAAGAATTTACAGATATAGCAAAATTTATATTTTACTTTCGAAGTCTATCAATGATAGACCATATCACTAGTAGGAGCCTATCAATGATAGACGATATTATTTGGTAGAAGTCTATCAACAATAGAGTCTATCACTGATAGATTTTGCTATATTTGCAAATTTTTTTAAAATGTTGCTACACTTAATTATTATCCTAAAAAGTATTATCCAATGCAATTACCCTAAACCATAAATATATCATGATTGGACGAAATAATTCAATATAAAGTGAGCTTAGCTCGATGGTAATTGACACGCACTCTCTTCCTACCTTGAGATTGAAAATTTGATCTACAATTCCCATAATTATTGTACTAAAAAAAAAAAAAAAAAAACTTTCAACGCCCATTTATCATTCTCAAAAATGTATTTAAAGCAAGCAAGTTGACTTCTTGACAATCAATTTGATCAAGCAATCCATTCTCATAAACTATTTATAAGTCCACAAATAAGGTAAAATATATCAGTCCAGCTTCACAATTATCAAATAATCTCAAGAACTTGTAAAACTAGAAAGAATAAACAAAATCTATGCCCATCACTGGAAAATGCTGCTCTTATAAGATTCTAAACATAGCAACGAAGAATTAGAAAGGAACTTAACACGATATCATTAAGGTGAAGGGGGATCAAAAGATATAACTCAAATCTAATTATCATTTTGATGGACAAAAGTCATTTACTGTTTGGAATTCCCAGTCTCGAGTCGAATTGTACAGAAAGCTGCAGCTACTCTAGAATTCGAATTCCTGCCAGCATTTGGACTCAGAATATGTGAACAATGTCGTATGCGAAACTTTTTCATGTTAAGAAAAGCACGGTCAGCATACAATTTCTAGAAGCAAGAATTTGGAGGAAATGTGAAATAAAAGTAAATTAGAAATACTCTGTGGGTATGTATTTGAGAACTACCTCTTAAAGAAAGTATCATTCAGTGTTTTCTTGAAGAGGAAGAAAAAAAAAAAAAAAAAAAAAACCACTTCAGAATGTTTTAATAGTGTAAAGTTCAAAAATTTTGAAAGTATTTTAAGCAAGCCAAAAAATACTTTTATCCTATTGAAAGATTGTCCTAAACACGCAATTGGTATACTATCAAACATTATGTATAAACCATAAAGTTATGGAAAGGATACGTCCAGAAAAGCACGAACGACTGCAAAAATAGAACAAAGGGTCAGTGCCCATAGGTTGTTGCATGCCAAAACACATAAGAATAATGAGTCATCACAAGACAAATAATATAGTGTAAGATAATCTCTTAATTTTAGCATCTATAGTATGCTGAGAAAATGAGCAAACATTTTCTAATGTCAAACAGAAAAATTATGTCCCTAGTCTCTACGAAAAGATGATCAGAGATCAATCTGGGCTTTAGGGAAACTCAAGAATTCTGGAATTGATTCGAACCAATTAAGGATAGGGTATATGCTTTATCATGTTAGGCTGTAGAATTAGTGTAGGAAAAGGAGATTTCTCTCCTTTTCTTTAAACAATGAAAAGGAAAGGAGGATATCTCATTTACGTTATTCGAAATGGTAATCATAATTTTAAAAAAAAAAAAATACATAAAACATAAACAAATAAAATTAGTTTGAGAAAAACTTATGATAATTTTTAGGGTACAAAACCAAAGGTAATTATAATGAAGGAAATAGTGAAGAATCCTGAAATCTCAACTCCAAAACCTAATATCTTCCCTGTTCTTAGGTCTCACCACCAAATTAATAAGAATATCCTCCCAAATTTGATTCTCTTCACATTTCTTTGTTTTGAGACATCTAACGCTTCCACCAAGGATTTGAAATATACTATTGATTTCCATGCTACACCTTATGCGTTCCTTCAAATGCTATCCAGAGGAATCCAATATTTACTTCTTATACCATCAGCAAAATGCTTCCACCTTTGGCTTTCCAGCGGAAATTCCATATCCTCTTGGCAAGCAAAGCCATGTTTTTTCTCAGGCAACTTACCAAGTCTTAATCCTCTAAAATCTTTACGCAAGAAAACAGTACTCCAACTTAGATGATGACTACATTTGTTGCAACTGTTTTTCTTAGACAAATCACCAACTTCCCTTGAGAAAAAAATGTAGCATACAAGCATACCTCAAAAAAAAAAAGGAAGTCATAACCGACGCCCACAGGGTGACATTAGATCTCATAAGGGACCAAATATTAAAAGACTCCCTTTCAAAGGCACCACTTGATCCAAAGTCTCCAAAACCCTGACCGTGCAGACCCATTGAAGCCTTAACCTTACCTCTATGTTCTCACGCAAACATGGGAAAAAATAATGAAGGATTTAAATCACCACTAATGACTAATCTAACTTCTCCATGCAAAACCAAACCCCTACAGCTTTACCTTTGCCAAAATCTCATTTGATTTCTCTTGGAAGGAATGACTAAGCTAGTGTTGAAACTACTATACTCTGAATTCTGAAAGTCCATAGCCCCATACTTGTTAGGTATTAAGCAAATATGAGTAGCACTAATACATCCCGTAAACCACCCCTATCATAGAATTCCCTGAAAACCTTCATCAAATCATTGTTTACTAGCACAATCTTGAAATAAAGCCAAGTTGCCCATTGGATTACGTAAGGACCGGGATTTATTCGCTTTTTTTCAATTTTATCAAACTCAGATCTTCAGGCCATTCAAGTTTCACTGTGGGAATTGCAAACCAATCCGACCCCAAGGCTCTAGAGACCTCTATCCTGCTGCAAGTGTACAGTGAACCCTTAACATTTCCACATCTCAAATGGACCATTTCCTAAAATCAACTTGTTCATCTATTTTATATTTCCTTTCCCCATCAGTATGATCAAACAAACTCACATTGTTATCCCATTTATTTATCCATTTAGATTTAAAGTTTCTGGTCACCAAGGGTCCAAGATATCTCTTATCACAAGGTTTTCGAAATAACCTTAAACTACAATCTTTCCTTTCTTCAAAATCTACATTAGTTCTTATACTCAGTAAACCCTCATTCGAATTGCATTTTCCTATATTTTCCTTAATAGGAGATGAGAAAATTGTTCAAAAATCAACAATCTATGAAAGCCTAGCCAGGAGGATAAGAAATCACCCTAAAGGGGATCCCAAGGTGGTTAAAAGAACATTCAACTTAGAATTGGGCCTTCCCTCTTCTCGCATCATACTGCCTTCTAAAAGAAATAGAATTGTACTGTCTTTTCTTCGACTTGCCTCCAGCACGATAACATTGAAGATCGTACTGTGACCTGTCTTCTCCTTTGATTCCAAACTTGTATATTCCAGGAGTAGAAGCAGGAGAGTGAAGTGGGTGAAAATACCAGTTGTAACTAATTTCTTCAATTCTTCTAAATAGTAAATACAGAACAAACGTATGCAATTAACAAGAAAGGGTTGGTAACTTAGAAACCCTAGAATCATTAGATCTGAAAATTCAAATTACTTATTAATTCGTCCAATCTAAAATATAAGGGCAGAGGCTGCATACCATAAGCCCACTCAGAAAGCCATCGAGTAGAATCTGGTTCCAGCTTTCAAAATATGAATGAGAGGAAAATGCAGCCTTGGCTGCAAGTGCAAGTGAAGTAATTGCCATGACTAGGAAATAAAATATAAATCCAGTCAGGCCAGTGAATCCCAAAATTCCAGCAATTACTCCACCAATTATAGACAAAAACGTCCGGCTGCAAAAGATAATAGAAGTTTACGATCTAAATTCACAAAACTCAAAAGAAAAACAAATTCATAATATGATATTTGTAGCAACTCAATTTGAATGCAAACACTCCCGAGAAATTGAATTGTATCAGTCTCCGTCGCACAGTGCTCAGGACTCATTAAAATTTTAGGTCAACCAATTAAATCTACAGTTACATAAGCTGCTAATTAAGAGGATAGAACTAGAAACAGAAAAGGTCTGTCACGGAAGGATTCCAATTCTAAGAAAATTGATAGGATTCTACTACTTTCGATACAGGAGGAAATAAAAGACAATTGGTATCAGCAAGCAAGTAAAGTTCTTTGAAGCATCGAAAAACCTGTAATATATTATCTTCAAGTTGTTTTG
The DNA here is from genome assembly GCA_002890555.2 of Lagenaria siceraria. NCBI lineage: Eukaryota > Viridiplantae > Streptophyta > Magnoliopsida > Cucurbitales > Cucurbitaceae > Lagenaria > Lagenaria siceraria. Next base: position 989,828 of record CM016492.1, on the reverse strand, counting down.
CAAATTTTCGGCATTGAAGATCGGTAAATCGTCGGCTGCATCAGACGATTTCTTCTCAGAAGCAGCGGAGGAGTATCCCGCCATAACTTCTGCCGCCGTATGATCTGAAGTTAAATACCAGGAAACGGAAAATGGGAGGAAGCCGGCGACCGATAATGGCAGCGATGGAGAGGGAGAAGGGAGCTGATGGTGATGTGCGACTTGCGATTGTGGTAGAGATGGTAGAGGGGAGAACCCAGAGAAAGAACCAAAGTGTTAAAAAATAATAAAAAAAAAAAAAAAAAAATCTAGGAAAAAGAAGATAAATAAGAATTTTGTACAAATAACTCTTTTTCACGGGCCCAATTGGAAAAAAGGCCTATCTTTTGAAAATATTAAGTTTTTTTCATTTTTAGCTTGCGTCATTGGACTATGAAATTACTACTATCATTCTTGCTCCTTATACTTTATTGTTTTAAACAAATTTTGAACGATAGGTGAGAAAAAACTTATTTCAGTATTGCTCTTTCTTTGTGTTATCTCTCGATTTTTCCTCAGTTTGATTTCCCATTTTTCTCGATAGGGTAACCATTACATGCAAGTTGATTCTTCACACAAGTTGTTTGTAAATTACAAATGGGTCTTTAGAATAACTTTTGACCAATTAGCACTGACATTAAAACGAGAAAAGAGTTCTTTAGAGATGGTTAAGGGTACTCCTTTAAAATTGACAAAAAAAGGACCAATACTACTCCTTTTATAAATGACCAAACAGTGGCTATAGCAAAAAAAAAAAAATTTTGAAATGTGTTTTTTATTGAAAACATGGTTTCATTTAAATTGAGAATCCCACACAGTAAAATTGAAAAATGATGATCATGACTAAGTTTATTTCACAACGTGCTCTCAATTAGCCGTTGTGGAATTTTTTTTTATTTCTTTTTTTGTGCTACAAGTTTTTTATTTAGGGAATATGTTTAAACATGTAAGATTTTATCTCTAAAACAATCTCTGTCGAAAAAAAAAACATTGACATTAAAACAAGAAGTGAGCACTTTACAAATGGCCAATGATACGCCTTTAAAAGAGACGAAAAATGGTCAATGCTACCCCTTTCAAAAATGACCAAAACGTGGCTATTGACTGAGAAATTTCAGTCAATCACAAAAATTGACACGTCATAAATTTAAATTAATGATCGATAAATTTGATATCAATTACAAATTTACATGTGTCCCCAAATTAAATTAAAAGACATAAAAGTTGGCATATCAAATGACGTCACTTATCCTTCAGGTAATGTCAGTTGGTCCAGTCAAATTATGTCATGTGGCGATTGGACTCGAAGCTAGGTTAGCCCGAGACTTATTGAAAAGAATTGGGTCAAAATTAAATAAACCTATTAAAAGGTATTGAATTAAGCCCAAGCCTAAAAATTGAGTCTAAAGTCAACCAAATCCAAACCCTAGCCCTAGCCTCCTAAAAACTCTATGAATAGAGGCATTTGGGGGTTCAATCAGAGATTAAGGAGAACATTTAAACATTCATTGACTCATTGCCATTCACTAGAGGAATCAGCCACAGCTTTCAATCAGAGTCTATAAGAGTCAAAATCTACAAAATATATAGAATTCCATGATTTAAAATTTAGAAAATTTCAAAACTAAGACTGCAACAAATTAATATACTCTTCATAACTACAGGTTGAAGATTTAATCTCCCCAAACTCAAAAGTTCACAAGCTCATCCAAGTGGATCAACAAGCCAAAGGCCAATGCAAGTTGATCCACAAGCCAGAGGCTGATCCAAATAGATAAATAAATCAACGGTCGATCCAAGTCGATTAACAAGCCAAAAGCCGACCCAAACTAATCAACAAAGCAAATGCCAACCCAAGTCAATTAACAAGCCATAGGCCAATCCTAGTCGATCAACAAGCCAAAGGCTAATCCAAATCGATCAACAACCCAAAGGTCGATACAAGCCAATCAACAAGCCTGAGGTTGATCCAAACTAATCGACAAGATCAACAAGTCCAAAAGTCAATCCTCTAAGAAGATCATCAAGCCCAAAGATCAATCATCCAAGAAGATTAACAAGTCCATGGACCAACCACCTAAGAATACCAATAAGGATTAAAGTTTATGCATTTGATGGCAAGAATCCGAGACTCTAACACTTACATTATGAATCAATAAAATCAAGTTCATTTTCACGAATTAAATTGTCTTTGTCAAAATCTCATGTAAACAAATTGGCACACCTAATGGGATAGTTTCTACCTCTAATATCTTTCTCTGCAAGAAGCAATGACATCCAAATAAGTTTTTAAAAAACTAAATGTTTCAACTAACTCCTATACAAGGTCAATTACACACAGTCGCTCCAAGGAAATTAAAGACAAAGACAATTAAACGCCTGTCAGCACAAACAAGATAGCAAGATGCATGACAAATTCTGCTGAAGTTGATATCGCCATTGTAGAAGATCTTGTGTTTCACTTTAATGAGATTACTTCCCTTAAGAATTAGATCGAAAGTCGAGATGGCACTGAATCAAGTCAAACCCCTACCATGAAAGATAGGGGAAGGAGGTTGTGTGGGAAGATCAGTCACAACATTCAGCTTCATTGCTTTATTGCCTATCCAACAATTTCAATATATGATTGTAAACTCCATCCAAGCTCAATACGGTGGACCTACTCAAAACTCTCTCTTGTATTCTAAGCCCTATATTAAAAGGATTGACAATCTCAAGATGTCAAATGGATATCAGCTACCAAAGTTTCAACAATTCAACGAAAAGGGTAATCCTGAACAATACATTATTCATTTCATCGAAACATGTTAAAGCGCTAGTATCAAAGGAGATCTACTAGTTAACCAATTCGTCCAAACATTAAAAGGGAATGTTGGTCCAAAGAAGTACCAGTTACGCTGGTACCTGGTTCTTTTTTTTTCTTTTTTTTCTTTTTTTTATCAACATTTTATGGTCTCCTCATTAAATCAATGATTTTATTAAATTAAGTTATTTTCTAATCAGTTTTCTTTTCCTTAAATCAATTAATTCCGAAAAGGATATTTATAAAATATATATATATATATATATATATATAACTTCATAATACCTATTTAATTTTGATTTTTTGTATCTATTTTCTAAACGTCGTGAAAATTTATATATAGTAATGGAATAGTCAAACTCTAATTTTCTAAAAAAATATATGTTATTCTTCATTACTGATGTAACCACAACTATATGTTTTGAACTAGAAAAAAACTCCTTTTTAAGTTATACACATACATTTTTCATCTCTTAATTAAATTGATGCTGGCAATTTAGAGATTACTTTAATAAGTTACATTTAATTTTTCATGTTTCAATTACTTGAAAAAATTTGCTTTTATGCTTCAATTACTTTTATACATTTAGTAGCAAAAACTACTATAGAGAGGATATTTTCTGCTATGAGTATTGTGAAGACTTAGTTATGTAATCGGATGGAAGATCAATAGATAAATGATAGCCTTATAACATATATTGAGACAGATTTATTTGCAAGATAGGTAATAAAATTTTGACGGGAGACCAATTTTGTAGACAACAATTTTGATGTACTAAAGTAATCGTTCAGTCAATTTATGAGTTTTTTAGTTGATTACTTATAAATTTAAAAATTAAAAAAAAAAATCTCGATTTTTTTTTTTTTTGAAACAGTATGCAAGTTTGAGTTTTATGATTCCTAATTCATATTATTGTTTATTTTAAATTCAAGTTTATTAGATTAAAATATAGCAATTTTAATCCTTACGCAAGATTTAATATGTTCTATGCTCCATTAACGTTTCCGTATTGTGCTTGCATGAGTAGGTTATTTATTAAATTTAGAAGAAAATAAATTATACATACTTAAATTCCATTAGTTTAGTAAAATAAATTATATTATAATATCTATATATTATGAATAATTTATTAATCACCAAAGTCTAAAAGTCACAATTATCAAAGAAGATTTTATTTGTTTAACAGTTATCAAAATAATCCAAGAATTGATTATTGAAAAGTTACAAAGAAAGTGTTAAAGATACTTGCAAAGAATGAAGGATTATATGTTTACTTACAATAAATTTGATCATCTTGAGGTGATTGCCTATTTAGATTCATATTCAAATTTTATCGGGTGTGTGTATACACGAAAATCCACGTTTGGCTATTTAATTTGTTACTATTAGATGGAGGAATAATTTCATTTAAGAGTGTGAAAGAGTCTATCATCGTTATGTCTACTATGAAAGTTGATGATGTTTGGTTTAACTTTTTAAGTGTTTAATTTTGAAAATAAGTCATTTTGAAAAAAAAAATAAAGTGTTTGATAACTACTTAAAATAACTTTTGAAATATTTTCAATGTGTATTTTAAATTGTTTTTATAAAAAGAGTTTAAATAAAAATAACTTTTTTGAAAAATATTTATTTTTCTAGTCAATCCAAACAGACCCTGAGTTTGTAGCATGCTTTGAGGCTACAGTTCATAGTTTATGGCCGCTTTAAATTGTAAGCTAAATTGCTGAAAATTTTTTGTAATAATTTTTCAGTAGTCTTCTTCGAAAAAAAAAAGACAAATATTCAAAAGATATTAAACATATGGAATTAAAATATTTTTTTTGTTAAAGAAAAAGTTCAAAAACAAAAGGTGTTAATCGAACACATTAGCATTAATCTTATGATTGTATGTCCAGTTATTAAAGGATTGTCGCCAAAGACATTCAGTGAATATACCGAACGTAAGGGCATTAGTGGATACCATTACTGATATTATGATTATGTTATTTGACATTCTGAGTTCATTTATTTATTGTTTATGATTTTATCTTATGCTCCCCATTTCTTATGATTTGTACCTACATAAACGAATTACATAAAGTAAATAGGACATTATCTTTGATAAAGACACTTATTGTTGTTGGACCATTATCGATATATATTTTTTTTTTTATAGATCATGTTAGATGAAGAACGATTTTAGTGATACACGGAAAGGAGTATGTTAATGCAATGATAAATGACCACTATGATCTTTTAGTAGTTTCTTTGACTTACATTGATATCATGATATAAAGATAAAAAATTTATTTTCTCTACGCATTATGTTTATGAACATATATGGTAAATAATATCAAATGGGTCAAGTGAAATAATGTTAAATTTAATATAAATTTAATATTGTCATTAATGCGACCGATGTGCATTATCTGCTATTTTATCTTTTAGGTCTTTTTTATTTTATGGTGCCAATTAAATAAAAGATAATTTCTTAATTTAAGTAAAAGATAATTTCTTAATTAAACACTATAATGAGAGGTGTCTATATAACGATCTCTAGAGAGTAATCATCTATCTGCCTCATTAAGTAGTTATTTTCTTCTCATCAAGAAACCAAATCAAGTTCTAAATAAAGATCAAGAGAGAGAAACTCAATCCCTTACTAGATCAACATCATGGATCAAGATATTTTACTCTAACTTATGTTATTGTGAAAATCATCTAGTTAAAAAATCTTGCTATTTTATTATTTTATATAATGAGTTAAAGTTTTATTGTATAATCATGAAGTCAAAACTTACAAATTGTTCATCCACATCTATGAACATATGGCGAAGTACCGGCCTCATATATAATGATGAGGGAACAGAAATATAATACTGTGATCCAAGAGTCGACATCGTCAACATATTATAGATTCGATCCAAGTTCCACTCGCTAGTATCGCATAAGTGAATAACCTGAAAATCTTTTTAGAGCTTCGCAAATACATCTTAAATAAGATCTCTACACATAACAAAATGAACTGACGACATTTAAAATAAATTTAGTAATATACCACTGATGATTTAACTAAAACGCGTACTGTGCCAACACAGAATGCTCCCTCGCGAGTGAGTGATATTACACCTAGTAATATTATTATACCAACTCATATAATCTGAAGCTATATTTTCACGAAGAGACGAGGAATCTCCAATTATGTTTTTTTTGTATATCTCGTCTCTTTTCATGCCACAATATTTCAATGATAAGTTTCAAAACAATAATATTTTTGTAATCAATCTAAAAAAATACAATATTAATAAATAAAAAAACCATATAATTGAAAGAAAACAAATCGATGGAAAATATGGAAGATGATTTTTATTTAATTTTTAGTTGTAATATTTTTCACCTTGGAAGTTGGAAAAAACAAGTGAGTCAGCATATGCATGTAATGAAGGAGCATAGCAATTAAAAAAAGGTAGTTTGTGGAACACGCAAGGGGCAACGTGCACTGTCTTTGCACTGCCTTTTCCTCTGTCTGCTGTCTCCTAAGTCCTATCACCCGGCCCCCACCAACCTTTCAAATATTAAATAAATTTTAAAATTTAACTTATAATGTTTTAGAATTAATTACAAATATGGTAATTATGATTTGAAAAAAAAAATCTAATTTAGTTCCTATAATTTTAAAAGTTAGAATTTGATCTTTATAGTTTAGAGAAAATTAGAATTTAATCCCTATAATTTTAAAAAAAAAATTAGAATTCGGTCACTACTTTATGGATTATTTATGAGAAAATTTTTAAAAATAGAAAAATAAAGAAAACTATTTACACAAAATAACAAAATTTTTAAATAGTTGTGATGGATGTTAATAGAAATCTATCAAGGTCTATCAGTGATAGAAGTGATAGAAATCTATTACTGATAAATGCTGATAGAAATCCGTCAATGTCTATCAGTATTTTTTTTTTTTTTTTTTGCTATTTTCTGTAAATAGTTTGACATTTTTTTCTATTTGTAAAACTTTTCCTTATTTTTGAGAGATTTATCAAATCATGGAGACTAAATTCTAATTTTAAACTATAAGGACTAAACTCTAACTTTTTCTAAATCATAGGGACTAAATTTATAATTTAGCTGGTGTTTTATTATTTTCATTTATTTTTTCTCTATTATTCCATTTTTTTGTTAATTTATCTACTCGTTTAAGTTAAATATAATAATGTACAAATCTCACTAATCTCGCTAATTTTAATCATAATGAATTTTTGTGTGAAATTAAGTTTGATTCATACATAAATTAAATATTAAACAACTCTACTAAACACATACAAATTTTGATAAGAATTCAATTTCGTGTCTTCTTTATTTGGGATCTTATGAATTTCTTACTATGAATATGTTTTTATAATTTATTAAAATCACAATACTTATCTAAATTTTAAGTACAATTGGATGAAATTGAAAATTTATGGTAAAAATTGATACAACTCAATCAAAAACTTTAAAGATAAATTTTGATTCTTTTTCAAAAAAAAATATATATATATATATATATATTAATTTGTAAATTTGGAATATGTATCAATTTTTCGTCTTAAAATTTCAACTTCAAATTTGTAACCATTTCAATTTTTGTTTTCTATTTTTTTTTTTAAATTTAGACTTGTTTCTATCCAATTTTTCAATTATGATTTCACGTTTATTAAAAAAGATTGAATTCCTAGTAAAATTTTAGCTTTAATTTAAAAATATTAATAAAAAGTAAATAACAAAACATACAAATTTATGGATTAAAGTATTATTTATAAGCTTAATTTATAAAAATAAATAATCTTCAAACAGAACATCAATTTCATCGAATTGAATGGTAAAGATTTAGACATGTGTTAAGCAAAATTTACTCTTTGTTCAACTACATTAATTTATCCACTAATTTTAACCAAAATAAACAAAAACGCAAAATTAACCAAAATCTCTCTAGACTCGCAAAGTTTTCAACAAAAATCCATCCTTATTATGAAATCTAATCAATTTTGTATTAGAACATAATAAATTTGTAAATCCAATCAATATTTGAAGTAAAAATTTATATCAAAAAAGGAAAGTTACAAATCCAAGTTTGATATCCAAACCTTAGGTTTGTACTTATTTGGTAAATGAATTTTTAAAATGCTTAATAGATCTCTAAATTTTAAATTTTGTGTTTAATATATTATTTAACTTTAAAAAATGACTATTAAATTTTTAAATTACCAATTTTATGTGAATTAAGTTCGAGAACTTTAAAAAATAAAAAATAGAGAAATTTTCACAGATAGAAAAAATGTCAAACTATTTACAGAAAATAACAAAAAAAACACGGATAGACATTGATAGACTTCTATCAGCATCTATCAGTGATAGACTTCTATCATTTCTATCATTGATAGACTCTGATAGATTTTTATCAGCGTCTATCACAACTATTTAAAATTTTTACTGTGTAAATAGTTTCCCTTATTTTTCTATTTTTAAAAACTCTCTTAAAAATATTTATAAATTTAATTTTTAAAAACAAAAATTAAGAATAAAATAATTATCAAACCAAATATAAGCCAATAAACTTGTAATTTAATGGAAGTAAAATAAATAAATATATATATATATATATATATATATATATATATATATATATATATAAAAGAAGAAGAAGAAAAGATTTGCTCCGTATATATATATATATATATAGAAGAAGAAGAAGAAAAGATTTGCTCCGTAAAAAGGTAAAGCTGTAAAAATCATATGATGCTGCTGCTTGTCTGCTCTGCTCTGGTCTGCCTTCTCTAAGCAAAACAACAAACCCCACATTTGGCGGCACCAACACAATTATTCATTTCCAATATTCTAAAAAAATAAGTTTGTTTTTAAATATAGAAAAATATCTAAATATTTATAAATATAACAAAATTTTATTGTTTATCTGCGATAGACCGCAATAAGACACAAATAATAGTTTATCATGATCTATCGCAGATAAACAATAAAATTTTACTATGTTTTATATATTTTCAGCAGTTTTGTTATTTAAAATAAGTTTCCTAAAAAATAAATTAAAATATCGTTTTAGTTTATATACTTTCAATCTCATTATATTTTAGTGCTTATAATTTTAGGGTTCAATTTTAGATTTTATATTTTCAATAAATTATAAAGTTAGTGTATAGTGTTAATTTATGGAAATTTTTAAAAATAGAAAAATAATAGAAATTATTTAAACAAAATAGCAAGATTTTTAGATAGTTGTGATAAATGCTGATAGAAGTCTATCAGTGATCAAAATTATAGAATTCTATCACTGATAGACATCGATAGATGCTGATAGAAGTCTATCAATGTCTATCAGTGTCTTTTTTGCTATTTTCTATAAATAGTTTGACATTTTTTCAATCGATAAAAATTTTCCATTAATTTATTGTTACTTTTTTTTGTAAAAAAAAGGTCTTTTATTAACATTTTTTTATAAATGGTGAAAATACATACACATTATTAAAAATATTATTATTATTTAATTAAATTTGATTAAAAAATTAACTTTGAATTAATAAATTTAAGATTTATTGAAAATACAATAACTAAATTTATAATTTATTAAAAGTTTATAAATTAAATTTAGATATTTGGAAATACATGATTAAAATAAAATTGAATCTAAAGTATAGCGACTAAAATAGTAGGTTGATCTTAAAAATATATTAAACCACTTTTCTTAAAAGAAGTTTTTACAAAAGTAGCATTTTTTAAGGTTAAAATATACATTTTTAAAACTTAATTTTTTTTTATTTTCAAAACTTAGACTTTTGTAAACATCTTTAAAAATGCATATAACAAAACAGATAAATGAGTAGAGAGTGAAATTACATATAGGCTTAATTTTAAAACTCAATAAAAAAAATCAAATAATCATCACACATAATCTGAATAAAAATGAAAGGATTTTTTTTTTTTCCGACCAACATTTATCATACTTTCATTTAAGTATCATTTTAGTCTATGATATTTGGTAAATTAGTTCATGTGTTTTCGACTTTTTTAACGATTCAATTCTTAAATTTTAATAAGTAACTATCTAGTTCATAGATGTTAAGACTTGAATATTATTAAAATTTAGTAAAAAAAATTATACAAAAAGATCAAAAGTTGGTCAGCAATAAAAAAAAATTATTTATAAATTATAAAAACTAAGTTATTCAATTCTGATGAGATATTTCACAATAAGGATTAAGCAAAAAGTATCTTTTCTTAGATTTTTGGTTTAATTTTCATTTAGTTTTTAGGTTTCAAACTGTTGCACATTTAGTCCAAAAGTTTTGAGTTTGGTTTCCATTTAGTTATTAGATTTTAAAATGTCACAATTTTACCTTTGAGAATTTGAGTTTTGTTTCAATTTGTTTCCTTCAGTTTCAAAATTTACACTTTTAACCTCGATTTTTTCACTAAATGCACACATTTTCGTATTTGAGTGTGAATATCTATTAATTAATTCAAAATAATTGAAATTTTTTTTATTAATCAAGTTTCACTATTTTTCATTGTTACTAAAATTAAAATTAAAATTCCACTTCATAATTATTTTAAACAATTAATAAACATTAACGCTAATGACTGAAAGTGAAAAATTAGAGTTAAAATGTAATTCTTGAAACCAAGAACCCAAATTGAAATAAAACTCAAATTTCAAGGGTAAAATTGTAAAACTTGGATACATATGGACTAAATTGAAACGAGATTCAAAATTTAAGGACTAAATGTGTAACATTTAGAAGCCTAAGATGAAAGGAAACTAAACTCAAAACTTAAAAGATCAAAATAGTTTTATTTTTGAGAAATTACCATAAACAAAAAAAAATTAAATACAAAAAAAATTTCACTGTCTATTAACAATAGACCGCGATAGACTTCTATCACTGTCTATCGCTCAAGCGATTGAATTCTATCACGGTCTATCGCTGATAGACGATAAAATTTTTCTATATTTGTAAATAGTTTGACTCATTTTTCTATATTTGAAAAAAACACTTTATTTTATTTATTTTTTTGTTTCTAAACATCAATTTATTAAAAATTTAACCTTCTAAAAATCACACATTTTATTTGAAAGAAAAAAAAAAAGGAAAAAGAAAAGAAAATGATGGGTGCATTAATAAGAAATATTAAAGACAAAGCTTTTAGAGGATCTTAAAAAATTTTGGTTGTCACAAGAAGGCATTATGATTGCTTATCCTTTCTGAATGCATCCTTTAAAGAATATCCATTTTCAGACTCAATCTTTTTTTATTTTCTTTATTTTTTTTTTAATTTCTATTCTCTCTCTCTTTCTGGAATTCCTATTTAAATGCTTCATACAATTCTCCATCTTCTTCATCTTCATCTTCATCTTCAACCTCACACAAAAAAGAAAAAAAAAAATTGAAGCTTTAATTTCTTCAACAATGGCGGCCAACTGGGCGAGAGAATCCTGCTGGAGAAGCAGGGCACGTGCAAGGCACATGCCTTTATCATCCCCCACCCTCCTCTGCACGTGCTCCCTTTCTCCAACATGCCTCTCTCACTCTTACAAACAACACGCCAGAAATTACCAAATTCTTCTCACCTTCTTCTCTCTTTTTTTAATTTTTTTTTTTTTATTTTCTTTCGATTGTTTTCTAGAAGAGAATATCAAATTTTAAGCATAAATAATTTTTAAAAATGGAAAATATTGCTAATATCGTTTAAATTTTCATCTCTATTTTTCACTCTTTTTTTTTTATCTATTTTAACCTTCAATTATTTATTATTGTTAATATTTTTATCATCTCAACTTTGAATGAAAATTTACTTAATACAAATATACCTTTTTTTTCAATAATAGTAAGGAAAATTTTTTAAAATAGAAAAATAAGGAAAATTATTTACATAAAATAGTAAAAGTTTTAAATAGTTGTGATAGACTTGACTTGATAGAAGTCTATTAGGGTCTATCACTAATAGAAATGATAAAAGTTTATCAATATCTATCCGTGTTTTTCTTTTGTTGCTATTTTCTATAAATAGTTTGATATTTTTTCTATATTGAAATTTTTTTCTAATAATAATAATAATATTAAGTGACCAAGTGAGAGAGAATTTTAATTTTAAATTTGTTTTATTTGATTTTTTACAACTAAGAAGAATAATTAGGGGCACAATGAGTAAAATTATGTTTTTTTTTTTTAAATCTTCTCTAGAGATTTTTTTTTTTTTTTTTTCATTTTCTAATTAGTTCCTAATGTCAATGCAGGGAAAAAGAGAAATTTGGTTTTGGAGATCATGAAGAGGGCAGCTTCTGCTTTATTGGAACTTCTAGATTTTTTTTTTTTTTAAGATTTTGTTTAAATATTGTAATATTAATTTTCATTGTCCGTACACATTTATAATTGTGACCATTATTCTATTTTTGGACTATATAAAACAGGAAATTTAATGTTGGTTACTATATGTTAAGCAATATTTAAAAAAAAAACATATGGTTAATATGCACATTTAGATTTTGAATGATTGTGAATGCATGACTAAATAAAAATATGGATATGAATTCAAGTTTATGGTTGTATAGATAAATATTTAATGAATCAATTCATGATATTTTGAGAAAGATTAATGGTATCAATTTATAAAATTATGAATAATAATTTTTTTTTTTTTTTTTGTAAATATATACATTTATTTATGTTTCCAAATGCATTTCATTTTGACTTTCTATAATTAACAATTTTCTAATTATATTGATACTAGTGAGTGAAAGTCAAAATCTGTTTTTCTGATTTTTGGACCAACCAAGAATTAAATTAGGGAGATTGAGATATGATAACTAAATAATAAAATAAAAACTTTTAAATGTGTTAAGTCATAACGGTGGAGATGAGGGATATCTTTGAAAAAAAATGTTAGGTTAATTACTGTTGAGTTAAACTCGCTTAAATATTAAAAAAAAAATTAGACATATAAAAATGATTTGTTGATTGAATAATTATTCTACCATTTAATATTTTTCTAACTCAGTATCCACTCAAAAAAAATATTTAAAAAGTTTAAAAGTTAAAATAGAATAATTTTTAAAATATAAGAGACCATTACAAGTTTTAGAATAATTAAATGTTGTATTTCCTAATTTTTTGAGATTTTTTTCTCTTTTTAAATTTTGTGCATGTTTTTCAAGAAATTTTATTTAGATCCTTGCGTTTTAACATTATAGCTTTAATATTTTAAATGCTAAAATTAATTAGAAGCCAAAATTAAGAGAATAAGTCGGGTTAAAGTAAGTTTAGCTTAGTAGTATTTATATGCACTTTGTCTTTAGATGTCGGAGGTTCAATTCCACTTTTGAAGTTGTATTAAAAATAATAATAATAAAGAAAGTAAATCAGAGCCGCGTACCTTAAAATTAAGCACAATGTTTAAATCTATTTACCAACATACATCCATTCATTTTTACAATTACAAGATATAATTAAAAATATGTTAAATATTATTTTTGCATTTTTTTAGTGAACAATTTTTGGACTTATTCTATTTTAGTTTCTTTAAAGGTTTGAATTTAGTAAAAAAAAAATTAAAATAATAGTCCAAAATTTATTTTCTTTTTAAATATCATTTTAGTCTTGAGAAATTTTTACAGATAGAAAAAATGTCAAACTATTTATAGGAGACAGTAAAAAAAACAATAATAGACATTGATTGACTTCTATTAGCATTTATCAATAATAGACTTTTATCATTTTTATCACTGATAGACTTCTATCAGCATCTATCACAACTATCTAAAGATTTTGCTATTTACTCATAACGTTTAACTTATTGGCTTTTTTTTTAAAAAAAAACTTTTTGTTATCTATTAGCATTTTTACTGTGAATTTTGAAAACACATCTACCTATTGTATTTTCTTTTATGAAAATTATTATTATTTAATTAATTTTGAGAATTTAAAGATTAAAATTAAACTATTAAAAATATATAGACGGAAATTGAACAAACATTAAATTAAATACACCAAAATGATAATTGATTTGATTTTAATGAGAAAAATTCCAAAATTGAAACATGATTGGAATGAAAAAGAAAAAAAAGAAAGGTGTGGTTAAAAGTGAAAAAAGAAAAAGAGAAAGAAAAATGATGTAATAAAGAGAGAAAGAGAGAGGATAGGGCAGAGACATAAATAGAAGATTATGTCAGAAAGAAAGATGGCGTAAACAAATGAAATGGCTGATATGGTTTCTGAACCAGGTGAATTTTTTTGACAGTCCAATATTAACCTCTCTCTCTTACCTTGCTTCAACCCTAAGTTATCCTTTAACTTTGCCTTAAAATGTGGGCGATTCTTATCCCTCCCTATTTTTAGCCATACTATTATCTTTATATATATATATATATATATAGTTGAATATTGACACAAGAGATAAATCGATTTTTTCAATATATTATAAAAAAATTTACGAAATACAAAAAATAAGTAATAAAAAATTATTAACGTAAATATATTATAAATGGTAAACATGTTAACTTGTTTAAAAAATATATAAGGTTTATTTTTTTAATTTAAATATATATTTTTTAAATATTTATTGATATTTTCAAGGGCTGTTTTTAAATATAGAAAAGTAAACTAATGATAGAATTCTATCACGGTCTATTGCTGATAGACAGTAAATTTTGTTTATATTTATAAATAGTTTGACTTTTTTTTTTTATAGTAATTTTCCTATTTTTAATAACATTTCTTTTAAACTAAGAGCTTGACATTAATTATAAATTTACTTTACTTTATTTTAATATATTTTATCTATATTAATTTCTTGTTGGCTAATATATAATGATTTGAACTTTATACATTTCATTTTATACTATTTTCTATTTATTAACATGTCTATGCTGGTTGTAATGTTTGTCATAGACATATGAATATGTGGGAAAATTAATTTTTTAGTTCCAAAAATTTTGAAGAGTATATCTGTTTAGTCGTTGAGTTTTCAAAATATTCCTTTTCCGACTTGAGTTTTTAAGAATATATGTATTTAGTCATTGAGTTTTTAAAGTGTACCTTTGTAGGTCTCGAGTTTTTAAGGATATGTTTAAAGCAATTTTTTGCTATTCTAAATTAGAAATATAATTTTTTTTAAAAAAAAAAATTCTCTTCTCTCTGAAATTATTTTTTAAACTTAATTTTCTAATTCAAAGTCTCATATAATTATTTAAAATAATAAAGCAAATTACTTCAGCAACCTCTTAAACTCATTCTTAAAAATCCAATACCTAAAAAATGTCCATTTTAAAAATCTAGGGACCAAACATATTTATTCTTAGAAACTTGAAACTAAAAAAAAAGTTACATTTTGAAAATTCATTCTTCAAAACTCAATGACTAAAAAGACAATTTTAGGAATAACAATATTTATTCATCATTGTTTTTAGTTCAACGGTTTTAGGAATGAGAGACTGAAACACATCAATCTTTAAAACAATGATAATTGCTATCTTATCTATTTATCCATGCTTATAGACTGAGTATTAGTTGTTAATTTATTTAGTACAATAATTATAGGGATGGAGATCAAATCTCTTCGACCTTTAAAAATGAAGGTCATGTCAATTACCGTTCAGCTAAGCTCACTTTAGGAGTATTAGTTGTTAATTAAAGTTGAAAAATCAATATCCTTTAATGAATAATATACAATATAATTAGTCAAATCAGTATAAGTTTGGCTTAAAATGTGGGGGATATCACTGTTCTCTCCCTATAGTATTAGGACTTTTTAAAGAAGGGTTTAGAGTATTTGTTGAAAAAGCTTAGGGCATTGAAAATTGAAGTAAGAGAGAGAAAAAGGGATGTCCATAGAAAAAATCTCGCATCAACTTGATTTTAAGAATAGGATGGGACCCAGTAGTATTAATATGAGGTCTACTAATATTTATAGAGACAGATTTATAGGGTGAATACACGAAATATGATACTTCGGTAGCGCTAGAAAAATGGTTGTGGCTATGACAAGTGAGTGGGACTGAAGAAGAAATTAAAGGGAGAATTGATGATGAAAGAAGGGGTTGGGGTTTAGCTTATATTGCAAGTAAAAAACAAGTGATATTTCTGAGATGGAGAATAAAAAAAGGAGAGGATTTTTCACACGCAATGCACGAATATAGAGGCTTCTTCTCTATAACATTATTTCTTTACTGTCTCTTTCTTTTCTTCAACAATCATTATTATTACCATTTACCAAAGACAAAGACCTATCTCTCTAGGGTTTTCTTCATCATTTTCTTTGCTCATCGTCTTTCTACACGTGGGGCTATTAAATGAGGGACTTTCCTACAATTAACTCAAATACATTAAGGGAATGTTTGAAGAACTGGAATGTAATCAAGATTACTGAGAATTAGAGAAGTGTTGAAAAGAGTGAGGCATACAACGATGAAAAAGATGGTTGGATTGAAAACTGTCGGAACGAAATGAATTTTGTATTACAAATCGACTCAAAACGCTCAATCAAATATGAATTTTAGATTACATTACATTTTCATCTCATTACGAGCCACCAAACACCTCCTAAGGGGCTGTTTGGGGGACTGTATTGGAATGAGTTTGGATTGTAATGTAATCTAAAATTCATATTTGGATTGAGCGTTTTGGAGCCGATTTGTAATAATAAACTCATTCCGTTCTGACAGTTTTTAACTAAGCTCTATTTTCCAACGTTTTCAACATTTCACAATCTCATTTCTGTTCTGCCCTCAATATTTCATGCATTTCAATACTCCTATGATTCCTAGTAATTTTGATTACACCCCAACCTCTCAAACAACCCATAAATTGCAACTCTACTCCTTAAATTTTTAGGTAGGGGTGTTCTTGGGTTGGGTTAGGTTGGGTTAAAATAATTTTTAGACATAACCCAATCGTTCGAGTTGTCAATTTCTTCAACCCAAACCACTCTTATAAAATAATGAACCCAACCAACCCAATCCAACCATGAAATATTTACTTGGTTCACTATTAAAATTTTTGTTTTAAAAAGAAGAACATGTTAATATGTAAAAGAATTTGTTTGATTATTTTCCCATATTGAAATAAGATTAGCAAATCAATTTTAATTTATATTATGAAAAATTGATTTTCATAGTGTTAAAAAAATTATTTTAAATAATTGGTGGTTGATAAATAATCTAAAAAATCATGAAATTAAGTAAAATTAAATTAAATTAAAATATATGTATATATAATTGTATTGGAAGTAAAAGAACATACTTTTTAATATTGATAATAAGATGAATTGGATTGGGTTGAACTGGGTCATCGAGTTTTTTGAACACTCCTGCTTCAACCTATATTATTCAAGAAAAGAAAATAGTTGAACTTAACCTAAAAACTAAAAACTTTATAAAAATGACATGCTTTCTAAATAGTGTTTTTTTAAAAACCTTTTTGAGAGGTAAAATTATCTTTATACACTTGAATTACAAAAACATCAAATGCACAAAATAACTTCTTCGTCCTCTCTCATCTCCTTCTTCTCTCACTCCTCTCTCATTCCAACATTTTTCGACTTAACATTTTTCTTCTTCTCTCTCACCATTATCTTCTTTTTCTTCCTCACCTCTATCTTCTTCTACTTGTCCTACTCTCTTTCCTCTCTCATCCCGCCATTGCTTAAACACCACACCTCAAAATGTTAAAAGAAAACATCTGTTATTTTTGGATCTAGCACATTGATCTTGAAAAGTTACACGAAATCAAAAGCATTTCATCCAATTTGGTTGCTTAAAATTATGCTCAAAGTCTAAAGTTAGGTTATTTTAGCTATTGAGGCATTTAAAAGTTAGAAACTTTTGAGATTTTGTTAGTTTATAAGCACAAGCATGATTGAAAAGACAAACGAACTTGTATCATGAGAGATACGACCAAAATACAATCTTAGATTTATATAAAAACAAAGATCTTATGCCAACTAATGACCACTCATTTTTATAATCTTTACAATCATCTTTTCTCTAAATTTTAAGAGACCATATAACCAATAGACCTAATTAGATTATTGGATTATTTTCTTATTTCAAGTAACTTTTCAAACTTTTCGAGATCTACATGCTAGCTTGAAGATAACTTTTTTTACCATAGTTAATTCAGAGTTTAAAATTTTAAATTAGCATGTATCTTTTTTTATCCTAATTAATTTATAGTTTAAATTGATATAATTATTAGTTCAAAATTTTAATTTATACAACTCATCTTAAGGTATAAATCAATGTTTGCCCTAAATTTTTAGAAAAATATGCTCAAGGTATCTTTTCATACACAAAAATCATTATTATTATTTAAGCAACTTCCTCAAAATAAACATCAAATCAAACCATATAGTAGACTAATTAAACAAATTTTTGAAAATACAAGGACTCAATTTGGACGTTGAAAACTTGATAACACAAACCAAAATGGTATTTTAACCCAGATTTTCTTTACCCAACCTGAATTTCTGCAAAATCCATTCGTACTAAAAAATGCCAATTCAAAATTTTAGTCAAATAAATATATATATTCATCCACCTAGATTTCATGAGACTGAGAAACACGGGTGATTTAAAGTGAAAATTTGTTTGTCTTACTCAAATATGACACAAAAAAATAACAGCAATCTAGGTCTGTCAAAGAAAACAAAATTGCTAAACTGCATTAGTTCGAATAAAAATAGAGCATCACACAGGCAACACTAGTAACAAAAACAGTGAGATTCCCGCGACATAGAGCCGCACTTGTTCCTTGAATGCAATGTCTAAATCGATAAATTTAATCCTCTTCCTCTCCTTCGTTCTCAGCAATGTTGAAGTACCTGAGTTCGTAAACATTCCTGTCCTTGTTGGCAGCAATCACTCGTAGCCAATCCCGCACGTTGTGTTTCTTCAGGTACTTCTTCGTCAAGTACTTCAAATACCTAACCAGACAGACAAGTTAAATCAATCATAGTTCATTTTCCTTAACTGAGTACTTTTTAGAAGAAACCGAGTTCAGTGAAGATCTCAGAGGCCTAAGGAAGTGTTTGGGACAAAGAGTGGAAATATTTTGTCTGGAGAGTTGTTAAGTTCAAAGAGTTGTTTAGTTTAGGGCCCATAATGCAAGGAACTAATAAGTCATGGAATGGATGTTTTCAGCTGTGTATCAGGTTTAAGGACTCCTTGGGCCAAAACAAGGTGTGAAGAGTTAACAACTCAGCTCTAAATGACTAATGACTAATAATGTTAAATGGAGAGAGGATGGAGAAACTAATACAAGTCAGAGATTAAATTTCTACAATCAAACACCACCAATGAGTAAAGTTGGCTGTGTGTGATCAGTGAACTACTATATCACTTATCATAAAGAAGTGCCTATATCTTCTCGTGTTGGAAGGAAAACATACTTAAAATCAGAAACCAAAACATAAACCTATCAACCAGTCCAAGTCAATCAACTCAATGCACGGCATCAATTCTATAATAAAATTAGCTTATTTTACAACCAAGTTGCTTCAGTGGGAACAGGAAGAAGGGAAATGAGCTAATTAACGAAATCAATACCAAACCATAAATCATTAGAACCATGAGCCCACATTAATACATTGTCAAAAATGCACATATATTAAACTAAGGAATAAATTACTCACACAGTATTCAATTTCTACTTGTGCCTCATTCACAAACAAACATATCCAATGACCGCACTAGAACTGTGTTTCTGATACGAGAGTGGAGGGGAACTACCAACCAATTTTCCAATACGAATAACCTATTTTGCCCCAAACTCCTAAAAGAGAATAATAGAAAACTGCCTATAAATTACATAATCAGAGCTCTCAAAGTGTTGTAATAGTAAATCGATTCTAAATAGCCATCATGTCAACTACAGGAATTCCATTTGGAGTTCGGTACCCTCAATAAAGTGATTCGAGTTCATTACCCAGAACAAAACTCAAACATAGCAAGTCTAATTCTAGAATCAAGTACTCAGCCCTCATGTCAACCCTCATTCTACAAATGGAATTCAGTGCATTCGAACAAGTATCAAACATAAGAAGCCTAATTTTCCCCTTACCATAACAAATCTAAATTACCCAAGGGCAAAATCCAAATGCACCATATTGATTTACCTCACAAGAACTAATATTTTGTAAACATTTAAGACACTAACAAATAACAAATCTTCAATCTAGTGACTCATTTTCATATTTTTAACTCGCACCCATGAACACAATACAAACTTCATGTACAAAACGCAACATTGATACAGAACAAACCATTTATTCAAAAGGGGGAAAAATTATACCTCTTGGAGAAGTTGCTGTCAGAAGTTACGGTAATTTTACTCTTCTCGCGAGTAACAGAGACGGCATCACCAAGAGCTCCAGCCTTGCCTCCGACTTTAATCCTCTCGAGAAGAAACTTCTCCAAGGAAGCAATGTCCATAATCTTATCTTCCACCGGCTTCGAACAGTCGATTGTGAAGGTTACTCCCTTCTTCTTCCCCTTGGGACCGGCTGCACCTCCTCGACTCATTTTCGATAAAAAAAAAAAAAAAAAAATCTCTACAAACAGAAAGAAAAACCAATGTATTGAAGTATAGAAACGAGCATCGGATCAAGATATCAATATATGAGAGAGGAAGAGAGAATACCAGTTGCTGAAGAGAAGTTGAGGATTCAGATATCGACGGCCGCCAAGTGAAGCCCTAACCGAGCTAGGGTTTATATTATATAGGAACAACAGACTGGGCCGCTGATGGATTCCACTCCATGGACTTGGGCTTCAAAGTTCATATAGAAAATGTTCATGGGCTGTTGAAGTTTATCTTTGGGTAATTACAATGGATACCCGGTTAATAATTAAGTGTATATCAAATATTTTTAAAAACTGTATATATAGCAAAATCTATCAGTGATAGAGCCTATCATCCAAGAAATGAAACTAAATTTTACTATATTTGCTAATACTTCAAGTTTGATTGTTATATTTACAACTGTCATTTATTTTTCTCTCATTTAATAATCGATTACATAAATATATATTTTAGTATATAATATTAAAAGTAATAAAAAATTTAATTATAACAAATTTTGCTCTAAGTATATAAATAAGATCTGAAGATAATGTTCATCGTATATAAAAGAGTTATATGCAAAATTCATCTAATTCTTTCTTCTTTTTTTTTCAAAATGTTTGCATGTACATTTGATCCTTCGATCAGAGTTGTAACAAGGAAGATTTTGTGGTGGAGATGAAATTCAACCTCAATGAAAATAAAGGGCAAAGTTTCATGCACATTTTTAATGAGAATTTGAAATAGAAGCTTAAACGATATTATAAATTGATACACTTATTCAAGTTTGAAGTTTAAATTCGTGGTGTAAAAAAAAAGGCTGAAAGTTTATTTGTCCGGCCGAAATTGACCAAATTGACATCGGTTGGTAAATTTTTAAGAATATTTGGGTACATGTAGCATAATATTGAGTTGTTTATTTTGATATAAAAGAGGAGACTAATGATTTGGGGATGAAGACGTAGCTTGGTTTGACTAAAGTTTGGATAATGAAGAAGGATCCAAAGTGTGATGAATGATAACTTGGTGGTGGTTTTACTTTATGAAATGTTTTATTATTTAGATAAATATTATGGAATGAATTTAGATGAATTACCATGGATTTTTAGAAAATGTTTATGAATTTCATGAGTTTATATTTATGAATGATTTAGAATATGTATCTCGTAATTTTTGGAATTAATTATCAATATTTTGAAGCAAAGTCATGTTTTAGCCAGAATAATTGTCTTGAAACATTATAGAGAAAATATGTTTCATATGAAAGTTTGAAATTATGAAATGTTGTACAAAAAGAAAGATTATTGCTTTAGAATGATTTATGAATTATGTGAAAGTAAGATATTCGGAAGTGATAAGTTTTATGTTTTAATATTGGAGTGGTTTTCAAATCACTAGATAATTGTACCCATGGTGATTTCATACTATACTGATATAAACGTGTTTCCGTAGTGTAGCCATGATTTACACGAGATTTTTGGGACCCACTTCGACACACACATATATATAGGTTTTGGGTCATGTGTCGGGGTGTTTTGCCTTATGGGGATGCTCTGCGCACGTATGACCATGTTTGCTCTACTATTTACCTTGAGACTACTTGGTGAATAGTATGACCATGTTTCCCTGCTATATATGTTGAGTTTCTCCATATGTAGTATGATCATGTTTGGGTACAATTTTAGTAAAGGTTTTTACAAGTTAATGTTTACGTTTGCAAGATAATGCTTATGATTTTTCCTATGTAATAACTCTAGTAAGTTTTGAATTATTGCTTATGTTTTACATTGGGTTACATAACTTGTATTTCTATTTAGTATAATTATAATTTCCTCAAACTATTTTCCTATGAACTCTTACCACTCATTAAGCTTTTTAGCTCTTATCAGATTGCTTATGAGTTTCGACAAGAGTTAGTTGATCAGAAGTTGTCACCCGACTCATCAGTTTTATTGTGACTTGTAGCCAAGCATGAAGTTTTGGTAATTCTACAATGGTTGAATCGTGTAAATAAGGTATTTCAATCAAGTTAAGTTTTATGTTTTAGGAGAATTTGACGGTAGGCTCCATTGCACGCTGGTAATTCTACAATGGTTGAATCGTGTAAATAAGGTATTTCAATCAAGTTAAGTTTTATGTTTTAGGAGAATTTGACGGTAGGCCCCATTGCACGCTCGGGGTCTACTATCGTTTCAACCCATTCTAAGTTTAGGTAGGATAGTCTTGGGTGAGGTGTGATGCACATCCCCAATACACCACACCTCACCCTCATCATCATTCTCTCTGACGACTGTGTCGTAACTCTGGAAATGCTACGATGCTTGAAAGCAGCTTCTTCGAAAAAAAGCCACAAATTATAGATGTCCATGGCAGGGGCAAGGCGGGGGATGACTTCCCCGTCCTTGCTCCTAATTTCATTCCCTAGTCCAGCGAAATTTCTCATTTAATTATGTAGGGATCGAGTTATTTGTGAAGAATTTTCTCCATTTTGTCTTGTTTTAAAAAATCAATTAACTTAAATAACTATTATGGAAATGTTTTAATTAAATAGTTAAATTTTATCTAATTTCAATTTGAATTTAAAGAGAAATAACTCTAATTTTCTAGGAGAAAAAAGTAATTATCTATCAAATTATATTCATGTATATAATATAAATTCAAATGTTCAATTTAAATATATTCATTATCTTGCCCATTAAACAATAAAACTTGAAAGTTTGACCACTAAACAATAAAACTGGAGTAGAAAATTCACTCGCTTCTTTCCCTATTCTTTGCCTAAACGAAGAATCCTCGCCCGACGGGAAAATGAATATCTCTTGCCAGGACAAGTGCAGTATGGTTTGCGAGCATAGAAAATAAGGACATGTTTGGTAGAGAATTTGGAAACAAAAATTTGAAAACAATAGATTAATATAAATAGAGTTGTATTTGTATTTCATGTTTTTTAGATATTTGTTTGATAGCAAATCCACATTAGATTCAAATTTAATAAATGTGTGGGTATTATGTTTATAAATTATAAAACTAGTTGTAGTTATCATTGAGTTTCTCATGTTCTATTTAATTTATGTACATATTTTACATTATTTTTTTTATAATTATTAATTTTGTAATATTATATAATTTATAATACATTATAATACATATTTTAATTTGAAAAATGAATGAATTTCAACCCATAAAACATAATCTAAATTACAACTTTCAAACCAAAGTGTGCTTATCTTGTACTTAAAAAAAAAAAAAAAAAAAATTACAACCTTCAAATTTTTATTCAACCCAACCGAATCTGTTTATATATAATATTATTTCAGTACCGCTCTCTCGCCCATCTCTCTTCCGTTCATCTGCACCACCGCCGTTCGACCACCGTCGCGCCGGCCGTTCGTCTTTTGCCGCACCTCTGTTATTCTCGTGAGTCTCTTCCTCCTCACCTTCTTTTATCTTTCGTTCACCAGCCACGCCTCGAATTTCTAAGATCTGAAATTCGAATGCAGATAATCGAGTAGAAAGCTCCGGCTCCGACTAACAAAAATCCACCGATCACAACTCCAACTTCTAGGTATTGTTCTAATTCGATTTCTTCTTCCTCCCTTCTTTTTTTCGCCCGATCTCGGTTCCTAGCTTCACTCCCTCTTACTCCTGATTTTCACCAACAATCTTGGAGTTTTAGCTACGATTGCTCCCAACTATTAACCTAAAACCCATTGTTTGGTTTCTGAGCTGTGAATTTTCTATCTCAAGACTTTTAGTTTCGTTTCCTAGTTTATTTCAGCTCTTTGCTTCTGCCTATCTCGCTATGAATTGGAGATTTGACCCCATTTGGGATAACTTTCCCCGCCCCTGATCCCGCTTAATTTGATGGGGATTTTCAATTCAAACTCTTTATTTTGTGATGCAAATATTTTTCGTGTTTTTTTTTTTTTTTTAATTGGGATCAGTAGTATAATTGTTCATAATCTGTTTTCGTAGCTACATCTCGTAAATGGCTGGTAAAGCTCAAATTCCTACCAAAAACTCAGCGCTTATTTCTATGATTGCTGATGAGGTACGCCCAATATATATCCCTATTACAACAGCTTTTCTGGGTACCTTAAACTATTTAATTGAATTGAGGTTCAATAGGAGTTAATATTACGTACTCATTTGATCTTATTGTTGTGTGATTTTGCATTTTGGTATTTGGTTTTCTTCTTATAGATAAATCATCCACTTTTGTGATCTTATTGTTATGCCATATGTGATTGAAGTACCCCGTAAATCTGTGTCTTAATAAGGTTTTACATGTATGTTGTCAAAGTGAATCTGCTTGTCAATTACGTTTGCATAAGTAGTTAGTCTTCAAAAGTGAACTCTTTATTATTAGTCTTTCTTTGAAATTGTCAACTATGCTCAATAAACATTCACTACACATTTGTTTCCTCCAGTGATTTTAGGTTTATTCTCTTCAGTTAATTTCAATTTGCCAGGCATAATTAAGTATCTGGATAATGATAATGATAGGGTCCAACTCATTCTGTTGCGTTGTGCATCATGAACTATGCATGAGCGTCGGTTGTGTGTTTAAACTAAATTACCTTCATAATAGGATACGGTGGTTGGATTTCTTCTTGCTGGAGTTGGTAATGTTGACCTGCGAAGGAAAACTAACTACCTTATAGTGGACTCAAGTAAGTATCCGTTTGATCCAAATTGCTTGTAACTCTGATTTTCAATTTCACTTGCATCTCTGACATACTACAATCTATTTCATCAGGCTCACACTACGACTGTGTGTCTAAATCCAGTGAAACTCCCCATTGTTGAAATCATTGTTATTTAAGATTATCTGTTTGAGCTTTCCATAAAAAAATTTCCAGTGATACATATGATATACTGAATCAGCTTTCAAAAATGTTTTTTTTTTTTTTTTTTAAGAAACAATTTCATTAATGATATGAATTTACAAAAGAGAGGCGTTAGTTACATAAAACCTCTCCATTTGGAAAGAAGAAAATTATAGCTATTAGTGGTGAAAGAGTGGAGAACATTTACACCAAGAAACAACCAAAAGAACTATAGCTTGAAAAGATTGTAGAACAAGAGATCCTTATCTTGAAAGATCTAACGGTTCCTTTCTTACCACATTGTCCAATAGAAAGCTCTAATGAAGTTCATCTGTAGGAGCTTTTTCTCCCTTTTGAATGGGTGTCCCCTAAGTGTAAGAGAGAGGAGAAGAGTGGACCACCCAATTTTTTTTAGAATAATATACCATAATGACCGTACAGATTTACATGACATAAACATGTGACCTTGCAATTCTGAACTACTTTTGCATGGAGAGCACCATTGAGGGGAGATAGACAACAGGGAAAACTCCTTCGTGTTTATTGATAATTGTGGCCGACTTCCCAAAGGAAGAACTTAACTTTCTTTGGATAATGATCACTCCAAATTAAATTGTAGAACTTTGGGGCAGTATCAACCGAAAACATTCCACTTGTTTCAATCTTCCAAAAACATCTATCCTGTCTGCGAGTGAGATGGATAGAAGAGTAATCATTCATTAAGGCAGATACACTTCAATTTCAGCCCTTCTAAATTTCTTCTAAGCTTTAAGTTCCAAATATCAAAACCCCTGACCTTCAACATGAGTAAGATCATATATCAACGGTAATCTTCTAGCAATAATAGTATCCTCTCCAAGCCAAATATCATTCCAGAGCGAACCATTAGCTCCATCTCGATTTCTGTAACATACACGACCAAGGTCAAATTGTTAAACTTTAAAATAGCCTTCCAAGGATTTTTTTTTTGCAGCATTAACAGTGGAGAGCATTGCTAGAAGCTTATTAGCCTGATGATGCTTCCTTAATTAAGATTCTATTTGGACGAGCCCCAACCCTGAATCGCCAGTCATTCCAAGAGATAATGATCATTGGATTCTATTTGCTGCTTGCTCATATACATTTTCTTCTGCTTGATTAATTGGAGAATTAGGCCGGGTCTTTTTCTTCTTATTATCACTTTTTTTGCATCCGAGTTGAGTTTCTTTAGTTTTGGTGCCTGAAGAATCTTCAGCCAGGGTAGTGTTGAACCACAGCCACTCTTCCATGTATAAAATAATCAAAGGGTCCCTGTCTTCAAATTTAATGGTACAAGGGCCTATAATAGTCTGTCCTTTGTTAATGTTGAGAAGTCTTGCAAAATTGAGCAAGAGAATTTGAGAAGGGCCTTGTCTGGGTAATTGGGTCTGTTATGAAGAGCTTCTAAGATCTTCTCTCCCATTTGTCTATTTTGTCAGCCAGCCATTTAATTAATATAGGTTCAGGGAGACACTGAACTCTTCTCTTGTTTTTCCTTCTTTTTTTCTCCTTATTGAAGTCTATAGTGAAGATCTTCTTTCTATATTGCATTTTCTGTCCTTAAGGTCGTCGTGGAGTCGAAGGGTGATGGTCGGACAAATGTGGTTGGGAATGGTGGTTGAAGGGTTAAGAGTGTTGATCATTTAGGTAGGTGGGATAGGTGTTGGTTTGGCGTTTGGGGGTTTGGTTGGGAGAGGAGGGAGAACAGGCATACTTGGATTTTTTTTATCTTTTGGGGACCCTCAAAGTTGTTCTAAACCACTTTAATTAGAAAGCATCACAGCCACCAATATATTTTGAGCAATTAATAGCATCTTGCAGTAGAGGAGGGTTGAAAGAACCAATTCAGTGAGAAATAGATGTCATCTTTGTTTATTTTTGTAAAGGATGCACCGTTTGGGGGAACATTGAGTGATTTTCCCTTTGAACCAGACCACCCCCTCCCGTCCCCTCTCAAACTGTGGGACACTTTGAGCTAAAATCAAGATCTACATAACACTGGAATCTAGCTCTGGTTATACAAAATCCCCAATGAAAGTTCGGCGAGAAACAGATGGTATCCTTGTCTTGATCCACAAAGAGGCCTACTAAAGAATCTGCAGTAGTAAATCGATCTTTGTAGTAAGGATAGCAGTTTTTGAATAGTAATCTTGCTAATGAAGTGTATCTAAAATGTTTTTATGGACTATTGTACCGATGTCTAGCACATTGTCAATAGCTTAATCCTAGCAACTGATGATGCTAATGCTATGATTGACCAAAAACAATTTTTTGATGCTTGATAGGAATCCGTATGTCTTATTCATAAGTTTACACCGTTTTGTGTGATTACATTTTTTTTTCCCATTTATTCAATTATGCATTTGGATTCATATTTCTGACCCCTTTTTTTCTCAAATGAACTATAATGTCTCAGAGACAACTGTTAAACAAATTGAAGATGCTTTCAAAGAGTTCACTACAAGGGAGGATATTGCAATAGTGATGATTAGTCAATATGTAAGTTGTTTTCTGAAATCCCTTTCTAATGCAAGTGTCATATGACTTGTTTTATTTTATTAATACTGTTTTTAATACTTTTTTTTTTTTTTTTGAGTTTTAGGTTGCAAACATGATCAGGTTTCTGGTAGATAGCTATAACAAGCCAATTCCTGCAATATTGGAGATTCCTTCCAAGGATCATCCATATGACCCTGCACATGATTCAGTTCTTTCGCGCGTAAAGAACCTGTTTTCTACCGAATCAGTGGCATCTGGGAGGCGTTAAAACGATATTGTAACTTTTGTCCCAACTCTTTATGAACTCATCCACCTTTCTTCAAACATGCTGCACTTGGCGTTCCCCGCCTTCTGCCTTGAATTTTATTTTGTAATGATTCTATTCATATCGATCACTCGAATAAACTCGAAAAACACATGGCATCAGAGGAGCTCGCGGATGTCCAAGCACCTTAGAATGCCATCATTTTTCTTGTACCTTAATTCCTACATTTGAAACAGCAACTTGAGGCATTACATCTACATATATCTAATGTCCTCTGTGCATGTTTGGCAAAAACCAAACACTGTTGTAATTACTCTCCTGCTTTTTCCACAATCATTTGAAGCTACTTTTGGAGATTGAAGAACTACTTGTTCTTATTACCTTCCTAAATCTTTTGTTAATTTTCAATCTACATTATTTAGTGGAAATGCTTGTTAGATTCTTGAATTTGTGTTTACTTTGTTGGATTTTAATATGGGTTCCGAGTTGGTGGAAATTAAGAACTTTGCTAGTACTTCTTTGGTGCCCACAAATCCTTGACCCCTTGATGTTCATCCATTTGAAATTGGGATTATTATCTGTTTCTACAATTTTTCATGTGTAAGAAACTTGTCAGTTATTTAATTTTTTTATCTTTCTTAATTACATGATCTCAAAGATATTTGAAAGATGGTCTTGGCATTGACACAAGATATAGAAGCTAGGACAAGAATATTTATTGAGGAATTTATATATGTAGTGGACAAAATTTTATCGAGTGAATGAAAAATATAGAAGGGGAAAGAAAACGAAACCTCATGCCAATGAAGATTACAAAGAGATTTCCAATAGGCTAAAAGATCATTGGTGCTATGATTGCTAAGAATAGAGTAATATTTACATCAATAAAAGTAGTCAATAACGTCATATCTAAAAATTTATGTTAAAAAAGTTCATGCAAATTTACGACTGATATGATATAAAAATATGAAATATATATTATGTAACAATAACAAACTAATGTAAAGTTTGTAAAGAAAATAAAACAATAATATTGTATTAAATGTGCTCTTATTTATCACATACAATAGTATTTTGGTAAGAGGAAAATTAAAAGTGATGTCCATCTTTTCGAGAATTAAAAATTCCCTAATTAGATTTATTTTTTAAAAAAAAATTTGCACAAACTTCACGAACTACATAGTAGACTACTGTATTTTCAACCTTTGAACAATGACAAAATCTCACATCAGGTGTCAGCGATGACATCAAACAAATAGCATCGATAATATTTTTTACTTCAGTCAAATATTTCGAGCAACCAGTCAGAATGTTGATAACTTCTAAAGCATCTAACTCAACGATCAAAGGTAAGTATAACGCCATTAGCATTTACATTTAAGATGTTTGTGTAGCATAGTGCCAAATGCATCTTCAAAATCCACTCTTTTCTTGACCTTTCTTTCTCAAATTTGGTCCACAACCACCTCATAAGGCTAGCAACGGATGGGAGGAAAGATGCGAGAATAGGGAGATAAAACAGATTCTTTCACATACTTGTTGGAGTTAGTGGTGTCTGGAACCCAATGGATTTCACTCATATTTGGTGTCTCTACAAACACCATCTTGAACTCTCCTACCTTCTCTATCTTCCCTCTCTTCCCTGCCCTCAACACCAGATTATTGTTTCGGCTGTACGAAAATATCCCATTCGTCAAGCGTATAATGTCGCTCGGCTCAACGACATCGCACTCGTCTCCCCATAGCTGGAAGTGAACCGCTGCTGTCTCGTCGGCCACCAGAGATTGGCATGCCTTGTTTTGTCCTTCCATTGTTGTCATGCCTTTCACTAAAACTATGAATTGTGTATTCACGTTGTTCTGGGCTGCTGGCACCAAATCCTTGAGAGGTATCATCATTTATCTGCCTTTTTCTACTCACACAAACAAGCAAACAAACAATAATCAATCAAAAACTGGACTTAGTGATGAAATATGCAAATGTCTTATGTGATCTTCTGAGTATGTGGGCCAATGATCCATGGAATGGAAAAATCGTATCAAAATATGATTTTTTTGTATTCTAAAGTTTAGGCTGGTTTAATAACCATTTGGTGTTTAGTTTTGGCTTTAGAAAATTAAACTTATAAACACTAGTTTCGCTCATTGATTTCTTTGTTTTTGTTATCTACTTTTAAGAGTGTTTTTAAGATTCAAGCTAAGTTTTGAAAACTTAAAAAAGTAGTTTTTAAAGATTTGGTTTTTTTGGAATTTGGCTAAGACTTCGAATGTTTTCTTAGCAAAAAGAAAATCAGGGTAAAGATCAATAGTGAGAAAACAAGAAAAAATTTCAAAAATGAAAAACCAATTGGTTATCAAAAGAGTCCTTAGTTTTTTGTTTTTGAAAATTATGCTTGTTTTCTCACCAATTCTTTACAATGGTTTGTATCTTTCATAAGTAAGCATTTGAATTCATAGTCAAATTCCAAAAGTAGAAACTATTTTTTTACTTTTCAAAACTTTAGTTGGATTTTGAAAACACCTCTTAAAAGTGTATATATATAAATAAAGAGAAAACGGTCGTCTATAAGCTTAATTTTCGAAAACGAAATGGTTATTAAATAGTGCCTTAAATTTCAACTTCTGTGTCTTATGATTTGGTTTCTAATCTTGGTATTAGGTAGGATTTTATACATGTAGTTTTCAATAATTATATAACACAGTCTAAAACAAACGCAAACATACATGAAAGGTTCAAAAACTTCACTCAGTCATTTCTACAAACAGTTGGAGGATGCTTTCCAGATGGCCATCAATAAAAGCTAATTCCTTAACTTCAATAGACCTTTTCACAGACAAAATGGAAATCAATAATAGAAACTTTACCAACTGGTCAAATACTTTGGCTGAAGAGTCACAGTTTTCCGGCAGAAGATGAGAAATTCCGGCAACAGAGGTCTCCCCAACAGAGGGATAGCCATTTTTTGAGGAAAACTATTGATCCTTCACAATTTATTCAAAGGAACCAACCTCAAATAACATGATGTTCATCCATAAAAATTTAGCAATTTAACAAAGAACAGTCTCAAACATCCTACCATCTTAATCTAGCACTAAAACCATTCAAAAAGTAGAGTCACTTACCTTAATACCAATTCCAAAACTGTTTGGCTCTAACTTGTTCTTGGATCCACCTAGTTAAATATAAAAAAAAATTAATAACCAAATTATACTAATCAAACAAATTTAATGTAATAGTCTACAAATCTATCCATGCCGTTTGAGAGGGTTACTCACCAATCCTCGTCGTCCCAAAAGCTTTTCGATCAGTCTGAAACTAGTACAGAGTAATTTCAAAGGTTAGGGCCTAAAAGGAATACGGATGGAATAATTGCATAAAAAAAAAGATATTAAAGGCCCAAAATGATAAATGACTTAATTTTTTTTTTAAAATGTCAAATAACTTTTTGATGATGTCATGATCACGTGAATTTACAATATTGTCCTTATTGATATTTTTTTTCTTTTTTCTCTTCTTTTTGTAGCCTTCAATTCACCCGTTTTTTTCTCTCTCTCTTTTTTCTCTTCTTCTCCAATGAGTCCACACGATAAGCTTCGATGCGACCAATTCCAGTGAGCGAGAGAGAGCAAGATGAGAGTGACTGTGAGTGAGGTAAGGAAGGGAGAGCGAGAGCGAGATTGACTTTTCCACATGCGCGAGTTCATTTCGATAATTTCATCCGAACTTGACGTCAGCAAAGGATCATTTAACATTTTTTTTAAATCTAGGTCATTTAGCATTTTCAATCTAATTTTTGGGTTATCCGTACAAATTTCCAAATATGGAGAGGGAGGAGGAAAGACGTTAGAGTTTCTTTTTGCCTTTTCATTTTCTTCTCTACATTCTTTTCAATTATGACCTATCAAGTTTTTTTACTAGGTTAATTGCAGACTTGGTCCCTATAGTTTGTAAAAGGTGAAAATTTAGTCTTATGGTTTGATAAAATCTCATAAACTAACCATGTCACGAAGATGGTCCTTTAGCACCCACTCAATACCCCCTGTTATCTTTCTCTAACTAGTTTGCATCACAGATTCACAATAGAGAAGCATAGGGGAGAGTCCGACAGCGTACTATCAACAAAGCCTGATTCAAGGTTTTGAAAGATCTATCTATCTATCATCTATTCATGAATGAACTCACTAATTTAATATTTTCATTGAAAAAGAAAACCATGTATATAAAACTTGAAGTTAAATCTCTACATTTGAAACTTAAAATAAAAATATTAAGAGTGTGGGGTTCCTTAATTTTAATGTGAGATCCTTCAATTTTAGTGAGCGAGAGAGAGCAAGATGAGAGTGACTGTGAGTGAGGTAAGGAAGAGAGAGCGAGAGCGAGATTGGCTTTTCCACATGCGCGAGTTCATTTCGATAATTTCATCCGAACTTGACGTCAGCAAAGGGTCATTTAACATTTTTATTTTTTTAAAATCTAGGTCATTTAGCATTTTCAATCTAATTTTTGAGTTATCCGTACAAATTTCCAAATATGGAGAGGGAGGAGGAAAGACGTTAGGGTTTCTTTTTGACTTTTCATTTCTTCTTTACATTCTTTTCAATTATGACCTATCAAGTTTTTTTACTAGGTTAATTGTAGACTTGGTCCCTATAGTTTGTAAAAAGTTAAAATTTAGTCCTATGGTTTGATAAAATCTCATAAACTAACGATGTCACGAAGATGGTCCTTTAGCACCCACTCAATACCCTTTGTTATCTTTCTCTAACTAGTTTGCATCACAGATTCACAATAGAGAAGCATAGGGGAGAGTCCGACGTACTATCAACAGAGCATGATTCAAGGTTTTGAAAGATCTATCTATCTATCATCTACTCATGAATGAACTTACTAACTTAATATTTTCATTGAAAAAGAAAACCGTGTATATAAAGCTTGAAGTTAAATCTCTACATTTGAAACTTAAAATAAAAATATTAAGAGTGTGAGGTCCCTTAATTTTAAGGTGAGATCCTTGGACCGAATACCCGTTTGGACTTTATGGGCTCTGATACCATATCAAAGAATATGAGTTTCCATCTCAAAACCAATTGGCTATGGGAGAAGTAGCTCATTTATCTTATTAAGAGTGTGAGGTCCCTTAAATTTTTTAATGTGGGATCCTCAACACTTAAATCTAATTTCTCAAATTAAACTCCAATAAAATTCTAAATAATCTAATTACTTTAATTTAATCAAATGTCATCAAATAAGAAAATATATATTCTCCAAAAATTCAAATTAATCTCACATGTGGTGTACATACCTCTATACTTCAAATCCAAACATCAAAAGTCAATTTCATCTTCTTTATTTTTATTTTTTCTTTACCCAATGTTTTCTATCCACATATATAGGATAATTTATCCGTCAAAGTGAATATAACTCAACTGACATACGAATGTATTAGCATATTATACTAAAAAAAGATAATTTATAAAAAGAAATGTCATGATGTAATAGGAAATTTTGAATCATTTGTTAAGGGAAAGAAATTATAAAAGTGCTTTAGTATTATATCCTCAATAGTTATTAAGGGACGTACATTTCACATCCAACAGTTATTGAGAGTCATATTTTGGTGATTTCGTTAAATAATTTTTTAAAATCATATTCAATGAACCTTTATTTTGAAGGAATAGAAGAATGGAAAAAAGAAATATATAATTTCTATAATAGAAAATTGTAAGAATTGGTCAATTCAAACAAAATTATTTTACTTTTGCGAACATTTACAACTACCTAATTAACAATATTAACCAACATTTTCTTTTTATTTCCACTTGACATATACACTTTTTAAAGTTATATTGACTTTCAATTATGAATGGAATAATAGTGCACTCGTGGATTGCCCATATTAAGAAAAGTTTAATTTTATTTTAAAAACTATAGGTCATAGTAATTTCATTTCAAAAAGTCGTACTTCTTTTTAAAATAAGTTGGACCTTGTCGTTTAATTTTCACAAGATGAGTTTTATGCCAAAAATCAACTACTAATCTCAAAATAGAAGGTTTTTTTTTTTAGCAAAATTTTTAAATAGTTGTGATGGACGTTAATAGAAGTCTATCAGTCATAGAAATGATAGATGTCTATCACTCATAGAAATGATAGATGTCTATCATTATTATTTTTTTGTTATTTTCTGTAAATAGTTTAACATTTTTTCTATCTATAAAAATTCTCCTAACTTTTTTCCGTTTTGAAAAAAAAAACCCACTTTTACTAACAAGAACATAGCTCAACCAATATTTAATTATCTTAGAAATTTTTTATACTATAAATCTATCTCTATAAATACTAGTGAACTCCACCCTAATGTCGATGGATTCCACACTAAAAATATAAACTTTTTTCTATACACCCATAGTATAAGAAATTTTCCCGATTATCTTACAACTATCCAAATTGATGTAGTATATATTTTCATTTATAAATATCTTACAACTATTCGAATCAATGTAGTATATATTTTCATTTAGGAGTATTTTACAACTATTTGAATCAATGTAGTATATATTTCCGTTTATGAGATATGTTTGATAAACTATTCAAGTCAAATTGAGCGCCTTCTAAAATTTCATAAATTTCTACTTTTAATATGTTAATTATAATCTTTCTAAATTTTCTTTAACTATAAATTTCCCGTCTACTAAACGTGCCCATGTTTCTACCATTTTTTTCCTTTTTTCAAAACGCTCTAATGGAAAGCTTAATCCGGAAAGATCAAAGAAGGCAGAATAAAAGCCTCTCAAAAGAAAACTGAGACCAAATGGAACAGATTCATAATACAAGAGCACTCATCTCAATGTTTACAAAGAAATTTCTTTTATGAATTGAACAGAATAACGCCCCCAAGTATTGATATTTGCCAAATTAGTAAAAATAAAACTAAAAAAGAATGGAGCAGTAAGAATACTAAGCCTCAGAATGAAACTACTTTATTACCCTCCAGTGTAGAATGAGAGAAAAAAAGGAAAAAAAAAAAAAAAAGAACTTAGTCCTTGTGTGAGTAGTTATCAATGGGAAGGAACTTGGCGTATCGCTCGGCCTTAGCTCCTGATTTGTGTTCATAATATTCAACAACTGCAGCACCAGCAAGAGCAGCTAAAGTCAAAGCCTGTGCGTGTAACCTGAAAGTGATTGGAAAAGAATGCAAATATAAGCCATCTAAAATGTTCTGTTATGAACAACTTCTATACATCTACCCCCCAAACGAAGACCTCTGGCTTTTCCAACTTTCCAAATGAGAAAAAAGATCGAAAGAAAAATTCAAAACCAATGATTTAAAGGAAATTTTGGCCCTCAAACTTCTGCCAAGTTTTTCATTTTGATCCCTAATATTTGATCCTTCATGAACTTTCATCGACTTTCTATTTTGATCATCTATGTTCGAAATCTCAAATGTAAGTGTCAAACTTCCACTAAGGTGGTAATATGGAATTAATAACTAGACATGGCATTTTAAAATTTTAATGGATCAAAGATGATTGGATTTAAACATGTAAACACTTCTGATCACATAGTCAAAGATTGTGAAAAAAAATTGTTTGAAGGGTCCTTAATCCTTTTTTTTTATAAAGAACCAGCCATGGTGTTGGATGATATGATATTAAATTTGCCTTCACCCATCAACTTAAGCTTAATGTTATTTTCTCCCCAATTAATATTGATTTCCACTTGTTGGGTCTTCTTCAAGCCCACGAGTGAGAGGAGTATTGGATGATACGATATTAAATTTGCCTTTTCATCCATTTGCTTAAGCTTTTGGGTCCATCAATGATTTAAGACACAACTTTCATAAAAAAAAAGGCACCAAACGAGCTGAAACAGCACAAGGGTCAAAGGGACAAGGCATTCTTGAGTTACATAAAGGCCCTCTAATCAAAGCCGATGGTTATAAGTAGAGAGTAGTTACAATTTACAAAAAAGATGGTGTTGGCATTCCAATTAGAGGCCATGAACTGTAGAAGGTCACAAAAGCACAGAAGGAAGAAGCTAAGAGTACTTTGATATTCATCAGCAAAACAAAGCACACAATCATGGGACAAGGTATAAGGAGGGGAAAAGAGATTGAGTGCTTCCTGAAAGCTGTTTCCAATGACAAAGAACAAACACAATCAAGCAGCTGTTTGTTAAAGAGAATCCAAAATTGTTCTACTTACAAAATCATGGACTCAATTATCAAGTACACAACAGATTTAACCTTCCTCATGCCATCCAAACCATCCATTCAAACATAATTAAGGGGTCAATAATCTCTATTTCCTCTGAATGCTCTAGAACATCCTCAAGATTTCAAAACCCGGCAAGATCCCCAAAAAGAAGGATGATTTTTAGTTTACAGAATTTCATATAAAAAGGTTAATTCATTAATTCATTCCAGAATTAAAACTCCATAAATAATCAGCAATAGCAGAACCCGAAATCCAGGATTAAAGAAGAACATCAACAATCAAACACAAAAATTAGAAACTCACCTAGCGTGGATGATCTTCACGCTGGTCTTCATATTCGGTTGAGACCAATTGTACGCAATAGAACCCGCAATCCCGCTAAGCCACAGAGACCCTTCACACCAAACAACAACAATTCAATTATAACCCAAAACTGTACCCCCAAAACGGAAAAAAAAAAAGATTAAACATAATCAATCAATCGGAAATCGACGAAACGAAATAGAGGAGAGGACTGATAAGTTGATTTTACCGACGGTGCGAAGCTTGTGCTCGGAAACCCAGTCCCTGAGGGATTCGAGTTTGCCCTTGGATTCAGCCATGGATGACGGGGACAGAAATCGGCGAAGGAATATGAAGAGAAAGAGGAGAGAAGAAGGAGGGAAAAGTACGGAGGTTTCGGGTATTGGGAGAAGAATGGCGAATTTATAGCGTAAGATTTATAGAAGGAAGGAGGAAAAGTCGAATTTGCCAACGCTTGAAAATCGGTGGGCGGCGGGCGGGGGAGAACGAAACCACGTAGCTCAGCCTCAGATAATAAACATAAAAAAATTATTATGTATTGTTTTGTTTTACCTAATTAAATAATGTATTTTTCAATGCCATCGCCAACCAAAAATAAAAGAAAATTACTCGCTAGAATTAAGGATTATAATATGAATTATATCTATATATTGAGATTTTAATTTTACATATATGTCGATAAAATAATAGATATTTTTGTAAGTTAAAAGAATTAAGAAATTTGTTTAGATTAATAATTAAGTTTTTTAATCCTCAAATTAAGTTATGAATTTGTTATTAGTATTTATATTCATGTTGAACTAAATAGATGATATTTTTTATATTTTTTGAGCATTTATAGAAGATATTAGAGTTATCAATAGATATTTAATATAAATGTTGCACCCTTCAATTTACAGATATATCAACATGTCGACGGATATTTTTATCTTTGGTTAAAATATTATTTTTTAATATAACAATTACTAAGACAGGAGATCGATCTTTACGGGAGGAATTGCATCATAAGTATGTTAAGCTCATTTTCTCCTTAATAGCTGAAGTTCTCCAAAAATATGAAAAGCTGGAGAACTTTGTACCATCTCTATTCTAACGTGGTTGAGTTCTATTCAATAGCCTAAGGACTTGTTTCAACAACTCTTGCTCTTTACATTTCTTCCTAGATGCTGGCAAACAATTCGATGTTGACAAAATATCAAAGATTGACATTCTTTATTTTTATTCAACAACGTACGAAAAGTTCCTTGATTTTGATTAGGAGATTGTGGAACCCTTATCTTGGAATAAACAGAAAAAGATGGATCGATATTGGTGCCTTTGTTTATGTCTCGAATTCAAAATAAATTACCACAATTTGTCTCCGTATACGGATACATTTCATATACTATTTCTTTTTCTGCCATGCTCGAAACACTATACTTAAGGTTCCAAACCTCCTGTGAGTAGTCATAAACGATTATGTCGTTGAAGTTTTCCACTACTAAATTGGTCAAGATAAGAGTTTGAGTTTTTTGACATCATTTTAGTTTTCTTACTTTGAAACTTGTTTTTGTGTAGTTTGCGTACTTTCACATGTTTATTAGTTTATGTTTTAACTTTTCAAAACAAATTTAGTCTATGTTGACATTCTTTTCATAAAATTTTGAAAAAATGTTCACATTATGTCTTACCTTGAATGAAAATTATAACAAGTAGGATACCAATTTTAATGAATGATAGCATCAAACTAATAATAAGAAATAATTTTAAGATTTTTATTTTTGAAAAATGAATAATTCTAATATTTGTTGAAAGTACAAGACTTAACTTGGACATTTGAATTTTTTTTTTTTTTTTTTTTTTTTTTTTTTTTTTTTTTTTTTTTTTTTTGGAGCAAAACATGCAAACAAACAAAAGAATAGCTAAATGGTACAAACATCAGAAGACAACATAGACTCCACCATGATGGATGATCTTTCAACCAAATCATCACAATCTTTTTCTTCTAACATGGGTCACAAGTTCGTGTGCTATAGAATTTCATGAATAATTACCCAAAGAAAGCCTTGGATTGCACCTCTTCCATGGGAATCCTATATGATATAAAAACCTTAATAATTTAAAAATTAGGAACCCGATTGTTGAATCCCTAACAACAAATTTCAAAACCCCCAAATCAATTGATGTCAATCTAAAGGAAAAAGACTAGAATTGGATTACCTTTTGATCAAAGACCAAGACATAAGGAGAACTAGTTCCTTACTCCAAGTTTGAACACTCCACAAGCAAGATGATTAGACTTGTTCTTTGCATGCAACCCTGATCCAAGAATTGCAAAAGTGGCGGGATGAAACTCTGTCATCTACCAGAGAATTCTTATTCAAGAAAATCCTAAAGTTCGTAAAGGCAAGGCTCCTCCCAATAAAACCCTAATGACTTATCATAATTCATAGTAAAATGTCCAAAATAACCCTACTTAAAATGTCATTAACAAAGATAAATTTGGAAATTATTAAATTATATCAAAATTATTAAATAATAATTTGATGCCTTGGGCGGTTCATATCACTATATGGAGTCTGAAAAGGGCTAGAGTTGCATATAGAAATACTCTAGCCAAAAGGGTCAAATGGATCTTTGAGTTATTGTCGATCCAAAAAGGTTGAAAACCAATCTCAAGAGTCTAGGAAATGACTTCATGGAAGGTCAAAGCTTCAACAAGCTCAACAGATCCAATAAAAAAGCTAAAACTTCTCCATGGCCAACATTGTTTCACCATTTGAATCTTGAACAACTCCAAGACTCACCTTATCAACACCAATAATTGCATTTGAATTAACCTTGAAGGATCACTGAGGAGAGGATGATCAAACGAGGAACAATAGTGTGAGAAGTTTCAGGAGTGGAAAGCCTCTGAGAATAGTGATTTGGCCCATTATCACATAATTCAACTATAACAACTGCCCATCCAACTATATATGAGGAGATAGATGGTTAGTCTCATAAAAAAAATAGTATATCACTGATGCCAAATTGAGGATGCAATTAGGGAGAAAATCTTGAGATCCAATTCATTGAGAGTTTTTATAGCACTACAAAAAAGAGAGAGGCAAAATCAGTACTAAGGGCCAAGCTAGGGAACCAATTAGATCAAACCTTTCTACTTCCCTCGCAGAACCAAAGGGCATGGACGTTAGACTCAGGGCCTTGATGACACATGAGACAAGACTTAGTGCATATGATCTGACGACTAACAATAATTTCACATGTGTGGAGAGTGTTAAGACAAGTCTTTCAAATAATTTTTTTTACTTTTTTTATTTGAAGGAAACCGCGAAAGACCACAAAGTTCTTCACATCTTATTTATCTAAAGTCTTAACGATGTTAGACCCCTTTTAACTTAATAATTGGGTCCATTTGTACCCACTTTTGAATGAGTAAAATGTCATTCCTGTCTTAATGTTAGAAGAAAGCATAGTTTATTTATTCTCTTATTTTTTTAAAAAAATTTTTAATTTTTAATCTCAACATCCTCTTGGATAAAACAATTGTCAACCCAGCTCAAATGCCAATGACCTTCAACAATAGACTTTTGTGTTAGTCAAAGGTCTTGGAAGGGATATAAGTTTGAAAGTGTTTTCCCTGGGAAATCCATTGATTGGATCTGTATTTAAATGCAAATTGTTGCTTTTATCTTTCAAATAATTAAACATCCATTTGTATTTGAAAAAATATATATTATGTTTTTTTAAGCTATCTTTCAAATCTTTAAATATTTATAAGTATTTTTTTAAAACTATAAACTTTTGGGTAATAAAAAACAAAGTCATGAGAATTTATCTCCAAAGGAGACGATTTTATAGACCTCTTACTTCATAATTATTTATTAAATTGGAAGTGTTGAGAAAATTAAGCTTAAAAAAGGGACAGAATTTGAAAGTTCGACCATGACATTTTAATAGTTTTGAAGCGAGTTTATGATGATTCATAATAGGAATTTATTTTAAGTTGATTTAAAGATACAAATTATTTGATGAATGTTTTGTTATGTGGAGAATGTTGTATTATGTGATCGAATCAAAGAACAACTTTGAAAGGATGCCAAAACTGCTAAAGAATGAGCCGATTTAATTTCTTCGTATTTATTAGACATATTAATGTCCTGTTTGGATAAACTTTCTAAGTATTTAAAATAAATGTTTTATAAATGAAAAAAAGTATTTATAAATATTTAGAAAGTCAACCAAACGGTCGCTAAAACTTTGTTCAACATGCCACATGGATGATTTCAAAAGAGAAAAATAATGGGCCGGTCGATTATCCCTAACCTAATCGACCGGTTCGGTCTATTACCTTCATAAATATGTGGTTGGACGGACCCAAAAAATGAACAGAAAGGAACGGCCCAAACTCTCTCCAGATTCATTCCCCACTCTTCTTCCCCGTTGGATTCAAGCTTCAATTCCTATAAATCTCTCTCAAAATTTTCAAGGCTCCAGTCTCTCTATCACCATCAATTCTTTCATTACTCCTCTTCGGACGAGTAAGGTTCAAGGGTTCGTTTTTAACTTTTTTCTTCCAGATTCATTTTTCAAAAAGAAAAATTTATGATCATCAATATTCCACTTCCTTGTGTTTTCTAATCAAAGTTTGAACTGAATCGACCATTCATCTTTTAACCTCGCTCTGCCTGTTGGGTTTTAGTTTGCTTGTGATATTGTCTATGGAAACAACTAAATTTTTTGAATTGAATTAGTTGAGGAATGGAAAACTTGATGCTTGTGTAATATTGTTATTTGGATTTTTATAGGGCAGTTATAGCCATTGCCTTTTGAACTATCTTTATTTACATGCTGTGTTTCTGTCTGAGTTTGTTTCATTGTAATGTTGCCTCATTCAGTGAGAACAATAGAGGCAGTGAAGCTAATTTGCATAGAGACTATTACAAATTAGAGGTCATGATCGAAAAGCAACGTGATCTCCTTCTTAGGGAATCTGATCGCTTCCCACCTCCTAAAGGTTGCTTTCCCCATTTCTATCTTCTTTTACAACTGTTACTATTGTTCATAGCTTTTAATTCTTGTTTTTGTGTATTTTTTGTTGTTAGGAGTGAGGTTATCTTATGGAACGGCAGGTTTTAGGGAAGATGCATCGGTGCTTCTATCGACGATGTATAGGGTGGGAATCCTAGCGGCTTTGAGAGCATTGAAAACTGGGGGCGTGATCGGGTTGATGATCACGGCCTCTCACAATAAAGTATCTGATAATGGGGTAAAAGTTGCTGACCCGAGTGGTGGGATGCTCACCCAAGAGTGGGAGCCCTTTGCCAATGCCCTTGCCAATGCTCCTTCCTCGCAAGATCTCGTTCAAGTATGGCTATCAATTACATTGCCTTGGTTTTCTTAGTCTCTTCT
This sequence comes from Lagenaria siceraria, assembly GCA_002890555.2. Taxonomy (NCBI): domain Eukaryota; kingdom Viridiplantae; phylum Streptophyta; class Magnoliopsida; order Cucurbitales; family Cucurbitaceae; genus Lagenaria; species Lagenaria siceraria. The sequence goes on along the minus strand of CM016492.1, from coordinate 947,899 downwards.
TATTTGCTTAACAATTGATGAGGGTGAAATTGGAAACTGGCACATGGAGGAAGAAAGTTGGGGAGCAATTGGCTTTTATTTTTCCAAATTTTCGTTAGAGTTTTTACTATTATGTAGAGAGTGAGTTTGTTATTATTTCTCATTTATTTGTGTTAACATAACTGGACATGGAACCTAAGATGTCGAATGTAATTAAATTGATAAGCAGTTAATCAATGAATTTGCGGAGAAGGAAAATATCTTATTAGATGGATCAAAATCAGCTCAAATTCTGGTGGCAAGAGATACGAGGCCAAGTGGAGAAGTGCTACTTGATGCTGCTAAACATGTATTTTCCCTTCATTTGAAATAGAAGTTCATTTTGTTTCTTGTGCTGTTATCGTTTTCCTTTACTCTTGGTTGAAATTGTGTTTGTTTTGTTCACTTGAACTATAAAACTTGATGAAGGGAATTGGCTCAATCATTGGCGGTGTTGCTCATGATATGGGAATTTTGACGACCCCACAGTTGCATTGGATGGTTCGTGTTCAGAATAAAGGCTTGAAAGCATCAGAACTTGATTACTTCCATGAGCTCTCAAGCTCCTTCAGGTTGTTTTATTTTATTTACTTATTTGAGAAATTGACTTATTTGGAATCCTTCGTTAAAGGACTTTTATGTTTGATAGGTGCTTGTTGAATTCAAACCCAAAAAATAGTAAACTGAATGATTGGGATAACCAGTTGGTTGTTGATGGGGCTAATGGTGTTGGTGGACAGAAGTTAGAACTTTTGAAGGAAAGGTTGAATGGTCTAGCTATTGAGATTCGTAATTCAGGAAAAGGAAAAGGTGTACTCAATGAAGGAGTAGGTGCTGATTTTGTTCAGAAAGAGAAGATAGTTCCATATAGCTTTGGTTCACAAGATGTTGGGATCAGGTTTGTCATTGCTATGTTGTTGATTAATAGAGCTTATTGTGGTTTTGAAATTTTTTTATGATGATGCTTACATTTATGCATCATATCACTTGAGAAATATCTTGATCTTCTACTGCATAGAAATAATCTTTGGTTTTGTAAACAAATGTTTGGTCAATATGGCAACCTGGTAAGTGCAAATTGCAGCAATACCCTTTTTCCCTCCAGATTGTGTGTAATGTTACTCACACTCCACATTATTGACATCTTTTGAAGTTAACTGTAATGCTGGTTATAGTTTGTTGATAAAAGATGAATTTCCACTTGCATTTTAGCATTGTGTCACACAGAATAGCCCTCTTTATTTTTCCATCGTCATCATAATGGACCTTTCTTCTTTGGGATGGATATGAATTTTTAGTCATAACAAGTTCAATCTATATTTTTATATGGTTGAGAATGATAATATGCTTAATTGGAGGTAGTATTGAATGCTTGGATGCTTCTAGCTTTTCAGGTGTGCTAGTTTTGATGGAGATGCTGATCGACTTGTATATTTTACTGTGCCATCAGAAAGTAGCAATAGGATCAATCTTGTTGATGGGGACAAGATATTATCTTTATTTGCTATATTCATCAAGGAACAGTTAGCAATTCTGGCAGCAAGGAGCGAAGCCACCAAAATTGACTTTCAGCCCCGCCTTGGTGTTGTGCAAACCGCTTATGCGAATGGAGCATCAACTCGATATCTTAAAGAGTTGGGACTGGAAGTAGTGTTCACTCCAACAGGAGTCAAGTACTTGCATGAGAAAGCTGCTGAATATGACATTGGGATCTATTTTGAAGCAAATGGTCATGGGACTATCTTGTTCTCAGATTACTGCACTGCCCTGTTACAACCCATTTTTTGGGAGCTATCTGATATATCTGCAGGTAATATTTGACATTGTATTTATTATTTGGTTGAATCACTGTTGGAGGTTGTATTATGAATAATAGGGGTTGACATACTAGTAATTGCTTGAGGAGTTTGTTAGGGTGGAGTGATTAATGGAGAGGAAGTTAAGAAATTTGGGGGAGGAAACATATTTGAATTAATTTATGTGGGAAAGAGAGCCCACTCGTAAGGCATTATCATTACAGTTTTCTTTTTATATTACCGTACAATCAGGATCCTAACAAGTAACAACTATGTTTTGAGTGTGAAAGCTACTTTATTATGCTTTTCAGATTTAGAATCACACAAGGCAGCCTTAAGATTACTGGCCGTCAGCAAATTGATCAACCAAGCAGTGGGAGACGCTCTGAGTGGCTTGCTTCTAGTTGAGGCTATTCTACGACACAAAAATTGGTCGATTCATAAATGGAGTGAGCTTTATCAAGACTTACCTAGTAGGCAGCTCAAGGTTTGTTTGTCTGTTTCTTCGTTATGAAGCAAGTTTACTATTGTATTCCATTTTCTATGTTTGAGAGAAAAGAGGCAAAATTGATATCGGTTGAGTAGCTTGTTATTAGTGTTCTGTATTCAAAGCTCTCTTTTGTATGGTTTTTTAGGAGCTGTAACAAGGTGTTGGTTTTACTCTTGATGTAGAGTTCATCATAAATCTTCTTACAAGTGTCTATCTCTTATTTTCTATGCAATACAAATAAAATGTGACTTCATGATTTTGTCTCTGAAGGAGGTGGATTTTGCTTGTCAGGAATGAAAATGCAAAAAACTGTTGCTAGTGGTGAACATAAGCATTTTTATTTCTTCGTATAACTAGATATAAATTTTATTCTTAAGTGACCACCAGTAGACAACTTTTCCTTGTTTCGACAGTGGTAGAACCACATTTGGCAATTCTAAAATAAAAGTTTAGAGGGGCAAATTGGAAGGAAAAATTTATGTAAATTTTTAATTAGGGGGAAATCGTTCCCATCCTTCCTTTATCATTCTGCTATGTTTGTGACAATAACATAATCACACACATAATTAATGGCATGTTTTGAATGATTTTTTAAGTGATCAATATTTTGAAAGTGAAAAATATTAAGCACTTGAAAACGAACCCTAATTCAACCATTATGGTAGATCAGATTATAAGACTGGTAGCATGTTTTTTTGTTGCTTTCGTATGCAACTATTTGAAGAAGATTCATCTTTCAGTTCTTTGATTAGAGTATTGACTCTTTCTTCGTTAACTTGCAGGTGAAAGTTGTTGACAGAACCGCGGTTGAGACAACCAACGCTGAAACTGAGGTTGTGAAGCCACCTGGGATACAAGAGGCAATCAATTCGGAAATAGGTAACTTTTATTCACTTAGTTAATTTTGTTGCAAGGTTCAAATGACACTGCATAATTTTCTTTCTCCGCCTTTTTACAGTCTCGTTTTTTATTGACTTTAGTTGTTTTCTTAAGACTGTACAACTGGTTGGCCTACTTTAGATCAACAATAGGTAAAAGTATTTGAACCTTCACTTTTAACAACAGCCATGTGATTCAGATGTTTAAACAGGTCCTAGTGAGATTTGTGATTCTGTTGTGTTTTCTCTTTGCTTCTCTCTGGAGGTCAAACTCTAAAAGTGTCATGTAATCCCCTCTTCGGATTTTGCCATCTCTTTGCGAGTTCTTAGGAGCTGTTTCTTATATTCCATTTCAACTAAACTAGATAGATTGTTTCCCTCATTATGACATTCTTTCTCCTTTGAAATTAGACTACATGGTATCTCCTTGATCAATATTCATTATTCTCATACCTTTTCCTCGTACAAAGTCCATGATCTGCTTCATTTTTTGCTGTAGAGAAATATCCTCAAGGACGTTGTTTTATAAGGCCATCGGGAACCGAGGACGTTATCCGTGTCTACGCAGAGGCATCCACGCAGGAAGCAGCGGATGATCTAGCGACCTCAGTAGCGAAACTAGTTGACCAATTCCTTGGGGCCGGCAGCTCGAAATAAGCAGACAGATTAAGGAACGACCATTATACACATGATGGTTCCACATAAATCTTTCCATGGATGAAGATCCCAAGTCGATAACATCAGCCTCAACGTGTGTGTTAATTTATGCTGATAAACTGATGAAACTGAAGTTTTACTATTTCTTTAATGTAATAATCGCTGAAGTAAATTCATTCTTTAAGCTTCGTCAGCAAGTGATTCTTTTTCTTTGAGATGATGCTTTTGCATTCTCCACAAGAGGATATTGGAATTGAATAGAACGTTTCAGTAGCATTGGTCTGTTTTTTTTTTTGTTTCAGAACTGGGTTTAATTTCTTTCTTCTTCAAAAAGCTATTTTTTTGGATACCAAATTACATAAACATTCAAAGACATTGTTTAAAAAATCAAACTAAGCTTAACTCGACGATAATTGGCATGATCTTCCATCTTAGAGGTTGGATGTTTGATCCTTCATCTCAAAGTTGTACTAAAAAAACCAATAAACAAGAACCTACGTTTAAAATATTTCATTTCACTCGCATCTTTTTGATTCTTCAGAAGTTGGTGGTTCGACTCCTCTCTTGCTCTTGAGACTTGGTTGAGCAAGTCATTAAGAGCGGCATAACTCAAATTGGACTTATCAAACTGTATTTACATTATTAGCACTTTGTTGGCTTGCCTTGGCTTTAGACTCATCTAGATAATTCTGATAAATATAGGAAACAAATCCCCAAAGAGCCAACACTAAAGCCATGGCCTTCACCCCATTCATTTTGTCATGGAAAAATATCACTGCAAGAATTGGAACCACAGGCAAAGCCAATGTGCTAATCACATTAGAGAATAATGAAGTTACCTCAAAAATCAGCCCCAACAAACCAATGGAGGAGACCTGCCATGCCACCGCAGTCCAAACCAGAGTCATAACATAGGAAACTCTCCCCTCTCCATATCCCCTCATCTCATCTCTCAAGCCTCGCCATTCGCCACTTCCAAAAAGTCCGACAACACAACCGCAACTCGCCACAAACGAAGGATATATTTGCATATCCAACACTGTGGAGAACGTTTCCCTCTTTATAATCTTCTCAAAACACACTTGGAGAAGACAAAGATACAACGAATAAGTAGCAGATGCACCGAGTGTGCAAAGGAACCCGATTACATACTTTCCTTTACTAGAGTGAGTCATGGTGTCAGACTCAGAGTTGAATGCTAGAAGAGAAGCCGAAACCGTGAGGAGGACGAGTGAGTTGAGTATGTAAGGAGTAAACCTTTGAGCGTTGAGAAAGAAGCTAAGAAGTGCATTGAAAGCCAATTGGGTTGCACAAAGAAGTGAGTAAGTAGAGACAGGAAGATAGAGAAGGCCATAAGAATACATCAAGTTGTCTCCTATCAAAAGAAGGCCAAAAGCAAAGCAAATGGAGGCAAATGTGAGGAAATTTGGCTGTTTGGTGGAAGATTTGGTGGGTTTGGAAAAATAGCAAAGGAAAGGAAGGAGAATTGGGAAGCCAGCTGATTGAACCAATGTGGCCATCCATTTGCTATTCCCTCCTTTGTCATAATAAAGTCTTCCCAAGAGAGTTGCAGCAGATTGCCCACACACAAGAAAAATGGTGTAGAGACCGATGCGACTCCACCGCGTGTACCGTTCGAGTTTTCGAGTTTTGTTTGAATTCTGCTCTCTTTGGTCACCTGATCAAAATCCATATGATGAGTTAAACAAAAATGTCCCATAAAATGTAAAAAAAAAAAAAGAAAAAAGATTCTACCTCTTCTATGAAGTTGAGCTTGTTCAGTTGCCTCCTCCATGAGGATCTTGAAGCTTTGGGATGAACAAAGGATCTGTGTGAATTTTAGTTGAGAAAAGAAATGTGTTTGGATGCTAGGAAAGTGAAGGAAAATGAACTTTATAAACTTTCAAACTCACAAGGATTTTCTTGGGGTTTGACTAAAATTGTAGATATGATTACTCAAATGTCAAACTTTAAAGTGCTTTTATTGGCTGTGGTGATTGAAAGTCAACTAGCTAGACAAGTTTGAATTGGCCAATGTTTTCAAAACTCTGATTAATGATCCTATTTGAATTATATCATGAAAAGTTGTATGAATGAGGATCACAAAAAAGGGAAAGAAAAATGAGAATATGTCAATAATTGTAGGCTAACGGTATATGCAATAACCTCTTCAAGCTCGTAATTAAGGTAAGCAATGCAAGAAATGGACATATTAGGGAGAAATTGTTCCATCTTTCATTATATTTCTTTCATTCTGGTGTGTGTATGGTGTTTATTTTAGTAGAGGTGTTCATTTTTCTCGCAGGAATCCGCCTCTAATGAGTACAATTTTCTGTTTAGGTGGGAAATGAGATAGGGAGTGGAGAAAAAATTCTCAGGGATTCTTGTTCTTGTCTGCGTCCCACCTCATTTGCTTCTTTTTTAATTTATTATAGGAAAATTTTCACACATAGAAAAAATGTCAAACTATTTACAGAAAATAACAAAAAAAAAAAAACACTGATAGACATTGATAAGACTTTTATCAACATCTATCTCTCCGTTATAGACTTTTATCATTTCTATCACTTATAGACCATAAACTTCTATCGGCGTCTATCATAACTATCTAAAAATTTTGCTATTTTAGGTAAATAATTTCCTTATTTTTCTATTTTTAAAAATTCTTATTTTATTTTATTTTATTTTATTTTATCACAACCTATTTAAAATTGTTATTAGTTGTTTACATTCGATCAAAGTTTGATAAGTACCATTTGGACACGTGGCGTAGTGAAATTACCTTTTGAACAGAGGTCGGCAAGTTCTATACGGGAGGGCAAAAGAGTAAAAAGATTAAGCTCATAAATGTAAGCATAGTGCTGAAAGCACAAGATTCTATCCCAGCTTCATCTGGCACTATAAATACCTGTTTTCGCTTTGCACTCGAATTTTCCAGAAACTCAGAATCCTTCTTCAAGAATCAACTCCTCTGTTTTCTCTCTAGCCCTAAAATCATCAGGTATCGATTTTTCTTTTTTAATTTTCATTTCAAATTGTTGTTTTCGATTCTTGATAGAAGAAAAAAGAAAAGTAGAAAAAAAAAGAGACAGATCTCGTCATCTTGCGTGTTGATTTTCTTTTTCATTTCAAATTTGTGTTAATTTTGATAGCCATGGTGATGATTGATGACTATGATTATGACTCGATAGGTTATTCTCTTCCATTCCTTTTTAATCTATACATTGCTTTTTCTATTGTGTGATGCAATTTTTGTTAACATCTATTCTTATCCTTTTCAAGATTTTGTATTTATTGTTCACGACAAAGGAGACGATGAGCAGCAGAAACAGTCGCACCATCTATGTTGGCAATCTTCCTGGAGATATTCGTTTGAGAGAAGTAGAAGATCTGTTCTACAAGGTTTGATTTCCTCAAGTTATCATTATTATATACTCATTTTCGTGAAATTTTAGTTCTTGATAATTTGAGAATTTTTGTTGTTATTTTGAGATTTTCCCGCCTAATTCTAGTTTAACTGCAGTATGGACCCATTGTGGACATTGATTTGAAGATTCCACCACGCCCACCGGGCTATGCTTTTGTTGAGGTGAGATTTAAACTTGGCGCATTTGGAACACTGGTTCTGTGACCTTCAAATTGTGTTTTAGCGTTTTGGGTATTTAAAGAATCCAAGTAGTTGCACTGAGCTGGTGGTGGTCCTTATGGAAAACTCTTTCATATTTTTCAGTTTGAAGATGTTCGTGATGCTGAAGACGCAATTTACGGCCGAGATGGGTATAAGTTCGATGGATGTCGATTGCGGGTACTAGTTGCAATGCGTGCTTGCTGATGTTATTCTCCTATGATGTCTTATCCACATATCTAACTATAATTTTGAAATGCTTGCTTTGTAGGTGGAATTTGCGCATGGTGGAAGGGGTTCCTCTTCTGTTGATCGTTATAGTCGTAGTGGGAGTAGTCGTGGTGGTGTTTCTCGACGAACCGACTATCGTGGTATGTATTTTATGTACTTCTAGTGTGAAAGTCCGATTATACTTTTGTGATGATATTTTGTTTGTGCAGTTTTGGTTACTGGATTACCTTCTTCTGCTTCATGGCAAGACCTGAAGGTAAGCACGATATTTCTGTTTCTGGAAATGGCACGCTACTGTAGTAAGTTGTCCATTTCTTTGCTTGATCATAGCATCCTTGTCAATTAGAATTAAGTTAATAACAAATAAGTATATGACTCCACCCCTTCTATTAATTGATTGTTTGCTATGTGAATCGAATACCCAGGATCACATGCGTCGTGCTGGTGATGTCTGCTTCTCTGAAGTTTTCCGTGATCGTGGTGGTATGTCATTAACTTGCTTTTCCTTCTATTTACTCTAACATCTGTCTCTGTGCAAGTGTCATTTGAACTCGTGGTAACTTTACTTTTTTTTTTTTTTTTTTTGAAATGTAAGTGCATCTTTGAACTTTCTTATATAGCTTCATGCACGAACATGCAGATTGATATTAGTATTGCAATATCAACCTCGATATCATGTTTTTTTTCTATATAAGAAAAAAATATTCTTGATTTTATTAAGATGAGGTCAGTCCAGGGTTGTCTGACTGATTCTATCGGATAAAGATTGTAGATTAATGAACACTGGAGGCCGGTGAAAAGGTTCTTTAAGACATGCTAGAGACGAGGACAATAGGTCTGAAATCCTCAACTCTCTAAGTACTTGGGATAAGACGAATAAATTATTCATGTTTGGATCAATGTGGTCTCCTATAATACTCGCTAAATACATAACTCAAATCCCCCCTAGTGAAGTCCAAATTGGCCACTGCACCAAGTTGTTGATGTCCTGTCAGCATCCTGCTATTGAGATGGTTGATTGGTTTTGGAGGATCCATTCCACTTATGAGCCTAGATAGGTGCATGATATTGTATACAGTTGGGTGTTTTCAGTCTCACGCATGTTTCAAATTTTTGTAGATTTTTTTAATTATTATATATATATATATATATTTAAATTTTTATTTTTATTTTTTATTTTTATAAATTATGTTTGATGAAGCCAATAACAATCGTATAAAGAATAATTTTTATGGCAATCTGTGCAGGGATGGCAGGAATAGTAGATTATACAAACTATGATGACATGAAATATGCTGTAAGTTGCTTTTTAGATGGCTTGACTTCTACATTCGGTTATTGTTTAGTGTTGACAGTCTCTGTTTTGGATTTTGCGTTCCCGTGGTAATGTTCTTTAATGGTCTATAATTTGTAATGTCGCTTATTTATGCAGATAAGAAAACTTGATGATTCTTAATCTCTGTTTTGGATTTTGCATTCCTGTGGTAATGTATTTTAACTATGTCTGTTATTTGTAATCTGGCTGCAGATAAGAAAACTTGATGATTCTGAATTTCGAAATGCCTTTTCACGAGCATATGTACGGGTATGTAGACTGGAGTATGTCGACAAAATTTTATATATTGTGCTAAATTCCATTTTTTTAAAAAAGGTATTTTTATTTTTTATTTGTTATTAAAAATTTGTGTTACTATTCACACAGGTCAAGGAATATGACTCTAGACGCAGCTACTCCAGGAGCCCATCTCGTGATTCTAGACGAAGTGAGTATTCTAGAAGCCCTAGTCGTAGTCCTTATAGGGAAAGAGGTCGGAGCCAGAGCCGAAGCAGAAGTCGAAGCCTCAGTCGTAGCCGTAGCCGTAGTCATAGCGGCAGGAGCACTAGGTCTGTTTTAGTATTCTTGCAAAATAAAGACTCAGATGTCGAACCATGAAACTAAAATGATGTAATATTTTGTTTTGTAGTCCTCCAAGGCACAAGCACTCTCGTCGGTCAAGGTCAATTTCTGAACAATCCCTATCAAAGTCTCTTACAAGGTTTGCATCATTCCCCCCTCCCCATTATTCAATCTTGCATTCCAAGAACAGTGTATGAATTTTCCCTGTTGCTTTGGTACTATTCTTTATAAACGATGTCAAGTATAGGTTTGTGCATTGTTCCCATTGATGAAGATGTGGGAAAACTTGATTCCATATCGTAGGAATAATTTATTGTGTTGACAGCTTACCAATCTAATACACTGTGCATACTGACTGCCTGTTGTATTGGACACGTTGCTTTTGTGATGATCACATTTCCTTTTCTTTTACATATTCACATCGATTCTCCTTATGGAAAAAAAAATACAGGGGGCTTTTTACTGACCTTTTATTTGTTGTTTCTTGTTGGACTTGTGTACACAATTTCTGTTTCTTGTTTTTCATCTTTTCAAATGTTTTGAATGTAGTATTCAGATTTTGGAAATAAGAAATGTTACGAAGTCATTAAATATTGGTTTATACATGTGTGCTTACATAAGTTTCTTAGAATTAACGTCTAGTATATTTTCCTTTTTGGAAAAATGTTTAAAGAACAAAAAAATAAGAATGATTTTTGTGTGTTTTATGTTCTCTCTTTTTGAGTAATTAAGTGAGAAGGAAATAAGGCATAATAAAAATTAAAATTAAAATTAAAAACAACTAAAAGGAAACCGATCGGGCTTTAAATCTTGCTAGTCATACATAGTTCAAGAGAATCTGATGGTAGACATTGTCTTTTATGCAAAGATTCTTGAAATTCGTTGTGGTTTTCAAGCATTCAAAAAGGACAAACGTATTAACATTCTTGAGAACCCGTAGGCCCTACTTCTTCCACCATGCACTTGTGCAATTGTCATGATCTACTTAGTAAATGTTTACTTATGCTGTGGCTTCAATAATCTAACACTATTCAACTTTACTCCAGAAGTGGTGGAAGAAAGCATAAAAAAGACCCCCCATTTTTTTTCAAAACAAATATTTTTAAGTTTTCCTTTGGGCATGCCAGGCCTTGGGTTACAAAATAGAGGTTTATCGGTTTGGGCAGTCATCATTGTTTGTTCATGTTTTGCTAGATATGGGCTTTTGCGGAATAATTGGGACTTCATGTTAGGGACTTGAGGGATGTGGTGCTCAATGTGCTTCTTTCAACTCTTTGGTTGTTGAGGTAATACAGTTTTGTTGATGAGCACCCCGACAACCTCGATGCTGATATTCTTTCCCCTTTTTCCTGATTTCCCAATTGTTGCTAACACTTGTGGAAAAGCCTGTTCAGTAGAAGTACTCTTGTGCGGTTGGTTGAGAATTACTTTTCCCTAAAACTTTGACGTACATCAATTCTACATGAGTTTAGGTTTTAGTTTGAATGTTCTTCGTCTTCCCTCTCCCCCTGTTTTTTTACCCGACTGTTCATCCGCTTTGAATTCTATACTATGACTTGGGACAAAGAGTTGAGATTGGAAACTGGTCTTCTATATGGCTTTATTGTTGAGCGTGGATTGCATCGTTTTGACTTTAGCTAGACCAGACTTTACTACGGATACTTGAAGTCTTTTGTTTCTTGTTCCCAGGTCGAAGTCAAGGTCGAGATCCAGATCAGGATCACCAGTTTCATCTGTAAGTGGGAAACTGAATATATATATCTATATAGCCCTCCCCTTTCTCTGACTTGCCTTGGCAACTCTCCTTCTGTTTCTCATTGTTTCATTGATTGCAGCGTCATCGTGAGAGCAAACCTCGGTGTCGGAGCAGATCTCGGTCCAAGTCCAGAAGCATGTCCAGATCCCTGTCACCTAATGTAATATCCTGACACAGACTTCACATATTACATAGAACTCATAAAGTATGGACAAAGTTAGTGTCTATTAAAGAAGTAATAACGAATATGAATGTTGACTTAAGCAGGTGAGATCCGATCAAAGCCGAAGCCGAAGCCGTAGCCGTAGCCGATCTGTTGATTCCAGGGACCAATATTCAGAATAGGACATGATCGTTGTGAATGGTGATGATGGGTCTCAGATGGAATAGTAAAGCGTAGTAGAAAAGTAGGGCTGGATGTTAATGAAATGTATTATGTGTTATGCGTGACTTGTATTAACTCAACGATGTTTTAGTTGTATTTTGTATGTTGACACATGGGGTTCGGTTATTTCACTTCAACGTTCTGTTTCCACTTTTGAATATATTTCGTAACTATTATTTGTTGTTTCTTGAAAAAAAATAAATAAATAGAAACTTGTTTCATATATCATAACTAGTTTTAGTTTAGGATTGTATTCAAATGAGTCAACTATTTACGAATATATAAAAATTTCAGTCTATTAGCGATAGAGTGAAATTTTTCTATATTTGTAAATGGTTTGATATTTTGTCTGTTTATTGTATTTTTTTTTAGTTTTAATGTATTTTCTCTGAATTTACGTTATTAGCAATATTGCTCAAATTTGATTTAAGTGTTATTTCTCAGTGCCATTTGCTTTAAATGTTATTTCTTCGGTTAACTTAATTAGATTGTTTTATAAATGTAGAGATGGCATATGTAGTTATTGAAGTTTGAAAGTATTAATTGATATTTTTTGAGGTGAGTAAATGAAATACTTTTTATTTAAGGATTAAAGAATTAAATGTGATTTAATACAAAATAGTCAATGCATGGAAAAGGACTTATGGTTTTGTTTTTGTTTCTTTAGTAAAACAAATTTGGGACATGAAAATTTAAATTTTGGATTCCGAGAGAAAAAGTGTTCACCTTTTTAATTTTTTTTTTTTAATAATTTGAATTGAACATAATTCACCATATTTTAAAATTTGTGAAGATCTGTGATTTATAAATCTGTAGAGTCACTGTAGCCTCAACGTCGTGACATGAAATTAGATCATTTGATTCCCTTCAAAAAGAAAAAAAGAAATTCACTTTTGAAATTGATCCTTCTCATTGCATATTTCCAAAATTTTTATAATAAAGACAATTATTCTAAAATATGTTTTTAATCATTTAATACGAAATATGTTTTTAATCATTTAAAATTTATTTTGATGATATAAAAATTAATGCAAAATTAAATATTAAATTATTTTTAAATGATTAAAAACATATTTCAACGTAATTTTAAACATGACAGAAATGATTTTAACAATTTTAAAAATTAATTTTAAAAACATTCCTGAACATCTTAACAATTTAAAATCACTTCCAAAAATCCACTAAAGCTTGGAAATGATTTTAAAATAGCTAAAATCACTTTTGTCATTTTTAAAATCACCGTAAAATATGTTTTTAATCCTTCAAAACTAATTTTGATGATTTAAAATTGCATTTAAAAATATAAAATTTAAATTTAAATTATTTTTGAGTCATCAATGTGTGGTTTTGAGTGATTTTAAAAATGATAAAAGTGATATTAACGATTTTTAAGAGTTAATTACAGCTTAAAACAGGTTGAGAAACCAGAAATAACAGAACTTCAATCTTGAGTGTTCATAATACAAATCTGAAGAATCCAAAACCAATAGCTGGCCCTGCTCATAACATTACTGAAACCATCACATTTCATTGTTTACAAATAAACACTGAATATTTTCAACTATCACTGCAAGAATACATTTACCAAATTTAATAATCTGACCCTCTGGAGGCTCCCAAATGAGTCCAAACATCATATGAATTGGATGGAACAGTAAGGATGTGACCTACAAATCTCAGTTCTCATCCAATTCATAATGTTATTCTATAATCTCCAGGGCAGACAAACTCAAGAAAGTCCATCATCACACTAACCAGGCAGCCCGAAACGAGCGTTTTTTTTTATCGGCTGCTCTCACAGCATTTAGAGTCTATCGACATATCAAAGACTCAGCCATTACATATCATCTCAATCATTACATAAATTTCAGTTTCGAGTCATCATAGTGATAGTTTTTTTCTTCACCGGAAAACGATAAGTAAATGATGGATGGTCTATGACCAGTTTTGCGACGATGTTCTCTCGGAACCATGCCTCTGACGAAAGCTGCTGGATCTGATGCTTGGATCAGAAACACTGGCACCCTGATGAATCTCTCCCCAACCTGGATCTCTTTCGATCTGGCTCAACCCAAAAGAAGGCAAGTGATCTCTTTCCCATGCGTGAAAGCGGTTTGGCACAGCGTTTTCCGGTTGGAAACTCCGACCTGCCGATGCTGATGAGTAGAAATAGAAGCCACTGGGTTGCTCAGATGATGAGGCCATGGGTGCTTGTGAAAGCCCTCTGTGACTACTGGATCTTCTGCCACCAGAAATTGCAGGTGTGCGAATGGTTCCAGTAGTGCTAGGTTGCTGTTGATAATACGCTTGAAGAGCTTGAACTCGGTCACGAGCACGTGCATTGCTGCCGGGATAGGGAGGAATCATCGAGGAAGCAACTGAGCTTCCAACCCTTGCACCGGAACTGTGAGTCAAAAGAAGATCGTGTTCACTTCAAACAAATGGTCTTTCTTTTTGAGAGGAGCAGAGAGACTTAAATTTAAGGTTGTATTAAGTACTATAGAAGATTAAGTCCTACTCTTACTCCACACAAACAATAAAGCTGTACACACAGCTATGAACCACGGTATTGGGGCTCCTTGCCTACAACCCAGAAAAGAAAAGAACCTTTTCTTCTCGAGGTAGGGAAAATGATTCCACAACAAGGCAGGGCATGCTGCATTGTATTATTTAATGCTAGACTAAGAAATTTAACTGGTTACATACAATTATGTCAGACATACCTATGACCAACAAGGAAGGGATGCATTACACTCCCAGATCTTGGTAGCTCGGAACTGACCCTACTAGCAGATCTTTGGGCAACGGATGCAACTGATGGCTGATCAGCACCAGGAACACGATTGTTCGTTGTCGAGAAGGGTGGTGAATGATGCTCCCAATTTTGATAATGAAGATCCACTGCAGGAAAGGCATAAGAAGATGGTATTTCACTGGGAACTGATGGGCCATTCCAATGACCGCTGAAATTAGAAGCTTCAGAAGCACTTGAACTTGATGACGAGGGATGAATAGGTCCGAAGTAAGCAATATATGGGCAAGGATGAGTTGCAGATGATACTGCCGTATGCTCCGCAAAAATAGCATGTTGTCCCAAAAGGTCATGATCTGCATCACAACATTATCAACCGAGTCAAATTTGGTTGCTTCCCCAAACTGAAGCTAAAAAATGGATCAACAATTGCCGGGGAAGGGAAGTCTTACAAGCATTTGAGGAAAAGTCACCATCCCTGAAAAAGTTGAAAATGAAAAAGATTCAAGTCATTGAGAAGGAAAATTCTGTACTTCACAACGGTAAAAAAGCCAAGAGACTTCCATCATTCAAAAGGTTAACTCAAGAAAAAGTTCAACACCAACAAAGTTGTAGTGAATTTCTGCTAGAAGCAGCACATAACAGCCTACAATGGAACTCTAAGCGTATATACACATGTGAATCTCCTGGTTGTCGTCTTTCAATGTTGGCAAGGAAGAGACCACCAACAGAAGGGAAAGGCTCAAACAAAGACCAGACCACGTGTAATATGGGTGCTGACCAAAGGCAAGCTACTAAAGAAGTAGACCTGATAAGTGACTCCCTCGCCTACCAATAACGAACTTTCAAGTTCAGTCATTTCTTAAGTTAAGAAACCACTAATTTTACAACAATCCAAGCAACAGCTTCATGAGTCGGTTGGGAAACAGTTGGATTTTTGAGCCATTCATTCTCTCTTTTTAGTTGGCATTTGCAAGCACCACCTTCTCTTTGCCTCTCTGTATAAGAATAGCTGAAGATGAGCAGAAGCTCCAGGATGAGTATTATCCTAGCCTACTCATAAGGATAGAAGAGACTAAGTTCTTGAAAACTTGAGGGCCTTTCTGGCAAACTATGTCTCTGAAGACTTCATGTGGCGCTGGTGAACTCCCTAAAGCGCTGTTCTCCAAGCTTCTACTGGAAGAAAGACATCCGAATAAGGAAAAGGTACTTCTAAGTTCTATCATGATGGACTATTCTTTAAGGTGGCGGTCTTGCCGGTAATGCTAAAGTCCTAGATTTCCAAATTGTTCCCTTCAACTGAACTGGTGCATAATCAGTAATAAAGCTTCAACATGAATCTACCCCTCCCCAGCTCAGTACAATTTATTTCACTGTCACATTACTTCTTGTTAAAAAAGTTTTAACTTTTTTAACAAGAAGTTTATCTTTATCGAACATTTATCTTGAGCAGAATAGAACTTTTCAAGAGATTTTGAGATTGGAAGGCAATATGGGATTGTATTGTTTGGGGTGCTTCCTCATAAAGCCCTCCCTCCATCTGGAGAATTTAGTAATATTTCTCCCTCTACTATTTCTTCCAATCGGCCTTTTCCGTAATTCCTTGGAAGTAACCATTCACATCAACAAAATTATAACTTTTTTCTTTATCGAAAGAAAAAGGAAAAAAGAAAAAAAGAACAGCAGAACAACTGTACTGCAGAATGGAAGTTCTGAACACAATTTATTGGGGAGCTATAAATGGGACGTCACCTACGTCAAAGAAAAAAAGCACCAATTTGGTGACCATGCACATACATTTAATTCTATTTACTAAAATCATGTAACTATTCAAGCCCTCATATAGCTCAATGAGGGCAGTTTCTTTCCTCGCACCTCTTATCAGAAAGGATGCTTTTTAAGGTTCCAAAACTCAAACCGATGTCTCAGAATTTAGAAGGAAGCAACATGTTTTCTCTCCCTCCTCACACCTTAAACTGCAAAAAAAATGTCTTCAGACTCCAAACCCAAGCGGTAAAGTTCTGATAGGAATCATATGACCTACTAATAAGTATTGAAGCACAATACATAACCAATGTAGAGAACAGGAATAAAACCATGAAAGAAGACATCAACATAAAAACTGGAGCATCAATTATCCTTGATCTACAATTAGTAAATAAAAACTTACTCAAATGAAGAAGGAAGTCGAGCTAAGCTGCCAAAAGGACACCATTGAACTCCGAAGGCCTGCAGCAAACAAAATTGCAACTAAACTTCAGTATAAAAAACTTAATATTATGAGTAAACAAGCAGGGCATTGGCCCATTTAGAATATGAGCTCATACAAGATAAACGTATAAACATAATTTATTACAAAAGCCAAGCGTTTAAACGTGAGTTAGTGCACACAGAAGTTAAGCATGTGGTTTATGAACATCAGCCTTGAGCACATTTCAAATCAATTAAAAAAAAAAAAGGGAAATAATTTACTCACTCAGTAGACTTCATTTTAAATAATAAAACTTGCAAACCAGAAAAGAAAAGAAAAAACAACAATAAGGAATTAAAAGGAAAAGAAAAACATTAAGTGATTAAAAAAGGAGCCACAATTTTTGGTAATAAAAAAATAAAAATAACGACCCAAATGTCGTCTCAAAAGAAGCATTGAAGTGGGATGACTCCCAAAACATCCACCGCCCAAGATCCCTTAATACCCAAAAAACTCCTTTTTCTTCCTAACCAAGGGCTCCACAAAATTAAATATAAAAAAGATCTTGCATATGTACAACCAAAACAAGGATGTAGGAGAATTTCCTTAATCATCTTGCGACTCCCAGGAGGTTTTTTTTTTTCAGTATAACAACGTGAGGGTGGGGGAATTCAAACCGTTGACACCTTTGGTAAATAGTGTATGTCTTAAGCCAGTTGAGCTATGCTCAGGTTGGCGTGACGTCAAAGAGTTGAAAGCCAATGAAATCTCAAAAGTTCACTAGTATTTGAGCACCGCCATAAAAATGGTTTTCAAGCACTTTTTGTCCAAAAAAGTAAAAATAAAAACACCATTAAGGACCCAAATATGACAGCCAAAGATCTCTAAACGAAATAATTAGAATTAATCCTCCCAAAGAGAATAAGCAAAGAACCATTCTTTCTCCATAATTTCCCTTTCAAATTTGGTTTAGTTCCAAACTTCCTTGACAATGTTAAAAAGTTCTTTAGTAGCTGTATTGCACTAGTATTCATAATTATAAACACCTTTTTTGATTCCCTAGATGATCTAGTTTTCAAAATCTTCCTAATCCCTTCTCAAAATCGGCATAGTTGTTAACACTTGAACCTAAGAAATGTTCGGATATTTGTGTCATACCAAAGAGATGAAGAACTCATCTTGCTTATATGAGGTGGAATGTGCTTTAACGCAAAAAAAAATCCATTAATTTAAAAATATATATATAATAGAGTGGAAAGTTATAAAATGTTTTATCGATTAGAGTAAAGACACATGTTACAATACAATGGGCCAAGACTCCACACCAATTCTCTCTTTTCTCATGCTTGGTGTAATTCAATGCTTCACATATTTGGTGTTGCAAAGGCATAAATGCAGTTGTGAAGTTAAAGCACAATGAAAGAAGAAAGAAAAATTTTATTTGCTATTTGAAAAACTAGCATCACTGATTCTGGACTCATAAAATAATTCAGAAGAAAAATCTTTTGATTTTGCCTTATAAAGTGGTAAAAGAAATGGTTCACATTGTAAAAATCTACTTTTTAAAATGAATTCAGGAAACTTAAAACGAAATCCTTCTTGAATATTGCAAGCAACCTAACACCAATTTTTAATTAGTTGAAAAAACGGCAAGGACTTCAATTAATTTCAACTACAATCTCCCTACGAAACAGTGCTTTCGAGTATGCAATGCAATATTTATCTAAAATTGTTGAAGAACATTTTTCAAAGTGAAAGGAAACATTTTCACAATTATCACTTCCTGGTTAATTTAATTTCTTCTTTTTCTTTACTAGATGCCCCAGTGATCGAGAATTACCATCAACACGCACAACAATACACGTACCAATGAACGAAAGATAATTTCTTACCATTTCCGAATAGCTTAGATCATAAAGATCTTCTTCGTGTGTCCAATCATCCATACTGAAATCTGGAAATGACCTACATCCATTAGCATAAAGCCATTGACCTTTTTCAATCTTCCGGCAATTGGGGCATTGCATTGCCCCCTTAATGTTGAATGCTGAACCAATGCAATCTAAGAAAACAAAAGAAACAAAATCAACAACCAACCCCAAAAAAATGTATCTAAACCATCTCCTTTTCAGACAAGACCAATTGAAATAACAAAGCACCAACTTTGAAAGAAAAAAAAACAGATCTAAAATTACATGGACCCAAAATCTAACATGAAATCCCACCAAAATTGAAGAACATAAAACACAAATCTAATCAAATCAGATGGGAGAGCAAAAAGAGGGAATTCCTCTAGAAGCTGGGATTAGAAGTTAGAAACTAACCAAGATGAAATTGATGGCCACATTGAAGCTTAGCCCAAGATCTATCCCCAGAATCAGCAACAACATCAAGACAGATCGAGCAAGGGACAGAACCAAAAGACTTTCCACCACCGGCACCACATCCTCCGTCGCCATAATCGCCATCTTCAGCCACCGCATCGTCGTCGTTACCCAACCCCATGTAAGAAGAATCACAAATCTAAAAAACCCTAATCCAGTAATCAAAGAACAAAAAGAAAAAAACCAAAAAATGGTTCCCAAAACACCAAATTAAGTAGCAGTCAAGGAAGGAAATTGATGAAGGAAACAAAGTGGAAAAGGGTGAAAAGAAAAGGGTGTTCCTTAAATCAAAAGCAAGAGAAACAAGGGGGTGAACAACCAGGAGAGAATTTCTGAAGAACAAAGATGTAAGAGAGAGAGAGAGGAAGATGGGGTTTTTTTTTCCTTTTTTTTTTTTTCCCCCTTCAGACAAAGATACATAAAAAAAGGGAAGAAGGATTTGGGGATGGGGAAGAGAAAAAACGAAACCCACTGTATATTTTATCTGAAATGTGGACCGTCGGATTGGTTATTGGTAAGGAGAATAATATCGCTAATCAAGCGCTGTCTGAAATTTTTTGATGGACTCTGATACGAGAGAGAGAGAGAGAGATTAGTTTCTTTTAAGGCAGTTTTTTTTTTCCTTTTTTTTTAATTTTAAATTTTGTTGAATTTTAATTAATTGAATTTCTTCATGGTAATTGTGTGGGATAGAACATGTGGGTTGGTTTCAACTTTCAATTTTGGACCTCATGATTTTGAGCTTTAGAAACTTTTGAGAATATAGAATCTATTTTCATATATTTAAATCCTAAAAAAAAATTAATTTATAAGAAAATTTTTACGCATAGAAAAAATATCGAACTATTTACAGAAAATAACAAAAAACAAATATCGATAGACATTGATAGACTTCTATTAGCATCTATTAGTGATAGACTTCTATTAGCATCTATTAGTGATAGACTTCTATCATTTCTATCACCGATAGACCCGGATAGACTTCTATCAGTGTCTATCACAACTATCTAAACATTTTGTTATTTTGTGTAAATAGTTTTCTTTATTTTTCTATTTTTAAAAAGTTTCCTAATTTATACCCTTAAACTTGAAGAGTTGTATTAATTTAAACTCTGAATTAATAATCGTATCAATTTAAACTTTGAATTTAAGTAAGTGTACCAATTTACACCATTTATTACGTTTCGTTAGTGTGGGATTCATAATTGTATTAGTTAAACCACTAAGGTTTCATAAATGAATCAATTTAGACTTTTATTCATAATTTTCTTTGAGAATCATCCATGCATTTATTCTAATCGTCAATTTTGTAAGACTGACATTTGAAGAAGTTTACACACGTTTGAGAATTAATACATAAATGATTTTCAAAAGTAATCATATTGACTTATCTAAATTGATTGGCTTGTAAAAATTTAGATTAACTCAAATTATAATTTTTACGTGACATTGGTCAAACGAAATCTAAAAGAGGTTGTAAATTGAAACACTTACGAAAATTTACGGTTTAAATTGATACAATCATTAGTTTAGTATTTTAATTGATACAAATCCCAAAGTTTAAGAGTATAAATTGACATTTATCTTAAATTCTATATTGATTCTTGTATTTATTTTATTTTATTTTATTCTAGTTCTAATTATATAAAAAAAAAAATTATATAGGGAAAAATCAAACTCTCGACTTTTGGTTAAAAAAAATATAAGTCTTAACTAATGAACAATGACCATGCTCATTTAATTCATAAATTTTGTTATTTTAAGACATGCTCGATCTTTTTCTCTTCTATTACACTTCTCTAGTGTGATTTTAATTTAACATTTTCTCAAAATTTAGTCTAATTAAAATTTTAAATATTAACTTTCAACTTCTGATGTCTCTTTTCAAAAAAAAATTTATAACATTTTTATATAAATTTTCTTTTGTTTTATCTATATTTCTATCGTGTGTATCTAAATTACTTTTCACTTGTTAAAATTTCTCTAAGTTATCTCTTATAGGAACTTTTATTTTTAGGCTTTTCTAATTCTTTCTCTAACATATATTATGCTCTTTACTTTTGTTGATCCGCAAATGAGGCAAGAAGAAATCACTTAATTTTAAACGTGTAAATTAGTAAACTTGGAGATGAGGTGACCAACAAAACAAATAGAAACTTCATGTCGGTATGGTGCTTGCTATATAGACTTTGAAAAAAGAAAGATAATGCAACAAGTTTAGGGTTTCAGAATGAGGATTCAACATAGAACTTAGGACTTATATGCCTTTTAGTCATAATGTTGTATTTATATGAAGGTTGACGTAAGGTTTCTGATTTTCCTCTCAGATTAGACTAGAAAAAAATTGAATCAAGTATATATTGAGGTCTCATAAGTTGGGGGTGTACAAGAGAAGATTGGGTGGCCTCAACCTCGAGCTCTCCTACCTTTGTTGAGGAGGCATTTTGGGCTTTTACGACCCCCTTGGTCTTCTTCCCCCATGGCTAAACTAGGCCTTCGGTTTAGTTTGTCACTAGACTCGAGTGTTTATTCACCTGGGCTGGATTAGCCTTGGCCTCACTTCGTTCTAGTTCTATTTCCTAATAATTCTCAAATCCTTCCCTAGTTTTGTTTTTTGTTTTGTTTTGTTTTGTTTTTTTTTTTTTTGGGGTTACTTAGATCCTAACAAATTGTTACCACTCATAAGTTGGAATTCATGGCTTAGTTTTTTAATCGTTATGAGCTAGGCTTTGTATCCTAATTTGGTAGTATAATATTTTTGTCAAAGTTGTCTTCGTGTGTATTGTTTGTGTTCTACTTTAGTAGGGTGATTTTGGACAATTGAATCTGAGCTCCTCACTAGGTCAAGCTCAAAATTTTAGGCTTGCCCAATAACCAACTTGGCCTATCATTTTAGCTTTATGGTTTCAACCAAACTAGTTATTTTGATGATAAAAAATAAAATATTTTGTACTAATAGATTTAGTATTTCAAAGCTTATATCTTGTAGAGCTCAAATAGGAAATTCTAAGACATCTTGAATCGTTTGAATCGACTGAGAAACATATGGGCAAAAGAAGATTGGAGGCAAAATCTTATCTCATGTTGACACATGGCACCATGTTGACATGGTACTCGATAATTTTTTATTGACATGCCCGATTATGTGGTAGATGACATGGATGAACAAAAAGATTGCACATGGCAACTTTGTTTGACTAAAATAAAAGTGTTTATCAAAGGCTAATGTGCAGAAGGAGCTGATGGAAGCACATGATACCATATCATGTTATCTTTAGGGCTTCAATCAAACCATATATTTTGATGATAACAATTTAATTTTTTGTATCGATAGTTTTAGTGTTTCAAAGTTTCTATTTGTAGAGCTTGAATAGGCAATTCTAAGGCATCTCGAATCGTTTAAATTGAAGTTCAAACGAGAAAGATATGACAAAAGATTGGAGGCAATATCCTATGTGGTGTTGACACGTGGCATTGTGCAAATGTGGTACTCAATGAACTTTTTATTGACATGCCAGATGAACCAACAAAAGGATGACATGTGGCAACTTGTTTGATTTAATAAGGAAAGGTATTTTTTCATCTTCTTCCTCCAAAAATTATTGAGACAACGACCCTCAACATATCTCCGCAATGGTTAAAAAATGATTTCTTAGCCTTTTATTTAGAGTTATTGAATGATATTTTGTTACATTTGATAGTGTTTGCTAGTGTTTTTTAGATATTGAGCTTGAGAACAAGATTTAGAGCTAAAAAGAGCCAAAACAGCACAGTATGCAACAAAACAAACGACAACAAGAAAAATACTTTCTTGAACAACAGTAACAAGTTTGAACAAAACCAGACAAAAGATCAGAGTGAGAACTAACTAAACAAAACAGCGAAAACACCTGCATAAGTCTCCCCCTTAGGTTGCCAATAAGAAACCGTTGAAAAAGTAGAGCACAATCACAAATCAGAGACAAGATATTTGGGTTTTGAGAAAATAGGATGCTAGAGATCAATCTTGGAAAACAAATTGGAAGCTTAACAACATATGAGTCGATATGGCGAAGAATTTGATTTGTAGAAAGAACTCCAAAGTTAAAGGAGCCTGATTCCCAATTTGATATTACGTAATAGATAGGGTTAGAGACATGGGACAGTAGCTGTATGACCTTCTAGGTAGACAACTAGTTCTTGATCCTTAGACTCTAGAACTCTATGTATATATCGATCAATGTACCTTGTTGATATGATACAAATTAAACAATTGGTCACTTTCTTTGTTGTGAATTATTCTAGTGAATTAGTTGATTTTTGTGTTTGTTGAAAGTTGAGTTGTGTATACAAAAACAATTTAGATTTTATTTTATGACTATGCAGGGGTGAAAGAGAAATATTATTAGTTAGCCCATGCACAATTAACAATTGTCTCCTATCACAAACACAGAGATTTAATGTCGGACAAACTGCCTTAATGTCGGTCATTGACTGAATTCAAAAGTGGGTTGATCAAAGATTGTGTGGTTGTAGGTGATCGACATTGAACACCTTTAATAACACCTTCTTTGCCCATACGTCATCGTATCCCTATAATGTCGATTTTTCGCTGACATTAAAGGCCAATTTTGTACTAGTGTGTTGATAGGTTTGTTCGTTGAGAGACCTAAATAATCTTGTACTTTGTTTGAGGGAACAATCGTTGAAAATGCAAACAAAGTCCAACATTGGTTACAGAAGATAGATATTCATGGTATATAAGTACGGACAATTATTTCAATTGATATGAGAGACCTTTTGGAGTGATTTTAAAAGAACAATTACGAGGGTTTATGCCAAAAGTGGACAATATCATACTCGTACATCTATGTGGAGATTTATTTTCTTGTCATTATACTTTCTAGTTACTTAATTTGTATACACAATAACTAAAATTGAATCATGAAATGCTTAATTATTCTCTTTAACACTTGTAGGTTAACATTTTCTTTCTCCACATATATTATGTAATTTTGTTGATTGCATGAATATATTATCAAAAAGATAGTCTTACATGCTAACATAACGTTTTTGCAACGAATATGCTAATTTTTTTACTAACGAATTGGAGATTGTTTTGTTAGCATTAGTTATTTTGAATTCCTAATTTAAGTTACAAAACAATGTTGTCATTTGGCTGAAACTACAAAGTTGGCAAAAAAAAAAAATTAATCATACCATTATTCAAACATGTTCTTGTTGGGTCAGATTCAAGCGAGATAAACATATGCAACAAATAGTAAAACAACCTCATATTAAAAATAGCTATTCAAATATATAAATATTCTTACCTTTTGAAGTCTTTATCATCATAAGTGACTTACGTTTTAAGTCTTGTATTGGTTTTGATATCGATAATGACCATGTCAAAGGGAATCACACTTGTTTTTATTGGAATTCTCTTGGTTAACTTTGACATGATTGAGATAACAAATGCAAGAAAATACATTGGTTATGGTCCTTTAAAAGGAGATGTTAGTCCTGGATGTAGCCGAAAGCATCCTAAACTTTGTAAATTAACTCCTGCAAATCCATATCGAAGAGGTTGCAATGCAATCGAACGTTGCAGGGGAAGAAATGATATTATAGATGGTGTAGAAGAAATTGCTAAAGGGGATGCTTCCACTAGGCCAACAATGAGCCCGAATGAAGAATACCATCTAGACTGATTAATTCATTATTCGTTTTTTTGCCGACTTTATTTGTATGGCATTTGTTGTAACTACATATGAAAGAATAAATATTTTTATTTTGAAAAATATATTGTCACTTTTCTTCAACAGATGGATAATATGTATTTGGTTAAACTACTATTTTGATTCATGTATTTTTAATTTTGTTTATTTTTGGGTATGAAACATAATATTAAATTTTCGTTGACATGGCGATATTTTCATCGATATTTTTACGTTTCCAATGGGTTCAATATCGACATGAGGGGTGAATCGATATTTCTGTTATATCTTAGAAAAATTCATGAAAGATAAAAAAAATAAGTAACAAAGTGTCACTAATATAAATAATAGACATGTTAACTTGTTTAAAATTTATAAAATGTTTATTTATTAATTTAAATTTAAATTTTAAATTTTTTGTTTATAAATGATTTTTTCAGAAATATCCATCGAAATCGACATTTTATCGATATTTTCATAGAAATTTCTGTAAAATTAATACCTCGATATTTCTGTCGACATCGAAATTTAAACCTTGGTATGAATTGTGGGTAATGCTTGCTCTTGGTCTTTTTCTTTTATTCAATTATGTGATAGAATTATGTACAAATTGTGTATGTCTTAGCAAAAATTTGTAGGTTGCACGTTCTTTCTTGTTGGTCGAGCTAAAATCACGAGTAGCAAGGGTTGAATCATGCATGCTCAGGATTATAGACTACCCATATACCTTAAAATGCATGCTAAACCTAGTTTCGAAGATAAATTGGTTAATTAATCGGGCTATCCTAATTGATTGATCATACAATGGAACCCTAGCTCTTAATGAAAATGTTTTAATTCTATATGGACACTATCAAACCCAATAGGACTAAGATGTTTAGTTTAATTAGGACTTTAGTTTTATTTAATAATTAGGGTGATTGCTTGATTTATCCAACGAGTTTGGTTGTTTGTTACGCCGAGGTAAGCTATCTAGAATTCGATGATGAAATATTTAGGTCAATTTGAAAAGCAATTTCATGTCTGTAAGTGCATGTTTGGGAGAAATGGTTGAAGTGGTGATTTTAGGGGGGGGGGGGGGAATGAGATCTAATTACCATTGATTTTTAAACAATCATATTTATTTTTTGTTTCAAATTCTTAAAAGTGATTTTTATCTATTTAAAACTCTTAAAAGTGGTTTTCATCTTTCCAAAGTGAGTATTTAGTGAAGATTTGAGGTTAAAAGTGTAAATCTAATTAAAAGCAGAGTTACGAGAGGTAATGTCAAAAGTGGACTATATCATACTCATAGATATATGTGTGGAGATTCATTTTCTTGTCATTATACTTTCTAGTTATTTAATTTGTATAACTAAAATTAAATCACGGAATGTCTAATTATTCTCTTAACAGTTGTAGGTTCACATTTTCTCTCCCCGCATATATTATGTAATTTTGTTGATTGCATGAATATATTGTCGAAAGGATAGTATTACATGCTAACAAAACATTTTTGCAACAAATATGTTAATTTTTTTTCCTAACGAATTGAAGATTGTTTTGTTAGCATTAGTTATTTTGAATTCCTAATTTAAGTTATAAAACAACGTTGTCATTTGGCTGAAACTACAAAGTTGGCAAAAAAAATTAACCATACCATTATTCAAATGTGTTCTTGTTGGGTCAGATTGTAGCGAGATAAACTTATGCAACAAATAGTAAAACAACCTCATATTAAAAATAGCTATTTGAATATATAAATATTCTTAACAATGAGAGTACCAATTGAATTTCACGAGAATTTCAAGAAAAAAACGTTACACACATCCCCTTCAATTTTAAGCCAATATTTTACCTTTTTATCCCTTAATGAGTATAAGAAAACTAATTTAAATGTAATTAGGATTCTAAAATTGTTTAAGGAACCTAAATAGATGGAAAATTATTTTAAATGACAAAATGCTGAAAATATTTACAAATATAGCAAAATTTCATTGTCTATTTTAGTTCATTTTCTTATATTTGAAAACAACCCTAAACAGAGTAGGATTAGGATATTTTCTCCCCTCTATAAATACTAGTCATTCACTTCATTCCATGGGGATGCCAATTAGAGAGAAAAGTCTCTTAGTACTTACTATACATTGAAGGAGTTATTGAGTGATGTTTTTTTAGAGCTAAGAAATTTGAGGATTGAGATCGTGGAGCTTGCAATGGGAATGAACGTGACACTTGTCAGGAGTTCTTTCTTTTCCTTTATTTTGTAGATTTTATTAAGATGTTTTATTAGAGTTCTAGTTTTAATGGTGATTTTGAGTTTATGGAATTCTAATTTCACATATTAATTTTTTGGATTTATTAATTTAATTTTAGTAAAGATTCTTTTATATTGCAATTATCTTGCATGCAAATTGAATGTTTAATGCTTTTATTATTTTGGTAAATTTATAGATGATCTTTGATTTGGGTTTTAGTTCGGAAGGGTAGGACCTGAATTAGAACATGATATTTGCATGACTATCTATAAATCCTGAAATTTAAGTATAGGATTCACTTAGTGTGGTGTTCTAGAGAACATAGTGGTCATTTAGAAAATGAGTTTAATGTCTTGCTTGATCTTTAAAACCCAAATAGGAATGTTATATAGGTTTCAACACTAAGCATGAGACTTATCAGAGCTCAACAGAGGAAGTTAATAACGATAGTATCTTCTTGGCTTTTGTTTGCTACATGATAAAAGTAGGTTTATTTGAGGGGAGGCCCAAATGTTGTACTTTTTTTTAAGGAACAATTCTTTGGAATGAAAACAAAGTCCAACATTGGTTACAAAAGGGAGAGATTCGTGGTATATAAGTTATCTCAATTATTTCCAATGGTATATGAGACTTTTTGGAGTGATTAGAAACGCAAAGTTATGAGAATTTATGTCAAAAGTGGACAATATCATTCTCGTAGAGATATGTGCAAGTTTGTTTTCCTTGTCATTATACTTTCTAGTTGTTTTGCGCAATGAATATGCTTTTTGTTTTGCTAACAAAATTCAAAATTGTTTTGTTAGCATTAGTTATTTTTATAATTCCTATTTAAGGAATAAAACAATGTTGTCATTTTGGTTGAATCTACAAAGTTGGCAAAAAACTAACTATCGCATTCAAACGTGTTCTCGTTGAGTCAGAATTCTAACAAGATAAACATGCATAAGAAATAGTAAAACCACCTAACGAGATAAACATATAAATATATTCTTACCTTTTGAAGTCTTTCTCATCATAAGTGACTCACGTTTTAAGTCTTGTATTGGATTTTGATATCGATGATGATCATGTCAAAGGGAATTACACTTGTTTTTATTGGGATTCTCTTGGTTAACTTTGGCATGATTGAGATAACAAATGCAAGGAAATACATTGGTTATGGTCCTTTAAAAGGAGATGTTAGTCCTGGATGTAGCCGAAAGCATCCTGAACTTTGTAAATTAACTCCTTCAAATCCATATCGAAGAGGTTGCAATGCAATCGAACGTTGCAGGGGAGGAAATGATATTATAGATGGTGTAGAAGAAATTGCTAAAGGTGATGCTTCCACTAGCCCGACAATAAACTCTAATGAAGAATACCACCTTGACTGATTAATTCATTATTCGTTTTTTGTCGACTTTATTTGTCTGGCATTTGTTGTAACTACATATGAAAGAATAAATATTTTTATTTTGAAAAATATATTGTCACTTTTCTTCAACAAATGGATAATATGTATTTGGTTAAAATACTATTTTGATCCATGTACTTTTAAGTTTGTTTATTTTTTGGTACGAAACATAATATTAAATTTTCGTCGACATGGTGATATTTTCATCGATATTTCCACATTTTCAATGGATTCGATATCGACATGAGGGTGAATCGATATTTCTGTTATATCGTAGAAAAATTCATGAAACATAAAAAATAAGTAACAAAATGTCACTAATATAAATATAATATAAATAATAGATATGTTAACTTGTTTAAAATTTATGAAATGTTTATTTACTAATTTAAATTGAAATTTTAGATTTTTTGTTTATAAATAATATTTTCAGAAATATCCATCGAAATCGACATTTTATCGATATTTTCATTGAAATTTCTGTTAAAATTAAGAGCTCAATATTTTTGTCGACATCCACATTTTAATTCTTGTTACGAATTGTGGGTAATGCTCGCTCTAGGTCTTTTTTTTTATTCAATTATGTGATAGAATTATGTACGAATTGTGTATGTCTTATGCTAAAATTTGTGGCTTGCACGTTTTTTCTTGTTCGTCTAGCTAAAATTATAAGTAGCAAGGGTTGAATCATGCATGCTAAGGAATATAGACTACCCATAGACCTTTGTCTGTTAAGCCGAGGTAAGCTATCGAGAATTGATGATCAAATATATTTAAGTCAATTTGAAAAACAATTTCATGTTCGTAAGTGCATGTGTTGGGAGAAATGGTTGAAATCGTTATTTTTTTTTTTTTTTTTTGGGGGGGGGGGGGGGGGGGGGGGAGAGAGATCTAATTACCATTGATTTTTAAACAATTATATTTATTTTTTATTCCAAATTCTTAAAAGTGATTTTTATCTATTTAAAACTCTTAAAAGTGGTTTTCATCTTTCTAAAGTAAGTATTTAGTGAAGATTTGAGGTTAAAAGTATAAATCTAACTTAAACAAAACCCAAACCTCAACGATAAAATTACGGCATTTTAAAATCTAGGAACTTAATTGAAATCAAACTTAAAGCTGAAGGACTAAAAGTATAACTTTTTGAAACTTCTATATCAAAAAATATTTTTCTCTATTTCATTTTAAAATACTTGATCAGAAAGCCATCTGAAATGCACCCTAACGTTTCAATTCCGAAACTATGAGCATTATTGTTAAATAATGCATACAATAGCATACATATCCAAGTTAATTGTGTAAATTAATATTTAATCATCACAAAAAGATTAAAGAACAAAATGTTTTGGAGTAATTTTAAAAGCAAAGTTACGAGAGTTTATGTCAAAAGTGGACAATATCATACTCGTAGATATATGTATGGAGATTTGTTTTCTTGTCATTATACTTTCTAGTTATTTAATTTGTATAACTAAAATTGAATCATGAAATGTCTAATTATTCTCTTAACATTTGTAGGTTCTCATTTTCTCCCCCCCCCCCCCCAAATATTATATAATTTTGTTGATTGCATGAATATATTGTCAAAAGGATAGTATTACATGCTAACAAAAAAATTTTGCAACGAATATGCTAATTTTTTTTCCTAACGAATTGAAGATTGTTTTGTTAGCATTAGTTATTTTGAATTCCTAATTTAAGTTATAAAACAACGTTGTCATTTGGCTGTAACTACAAAGTTGGCAAAAAAATTAACCATACCATTATTCAAATGTGTTCTTGTTGGGTCAGATTCTAGCGAGATAAACATATACAACAAATAGTAAAACAACCTCATATTAAAAATAGCTATTTAATATATAAATATTCTTACCTTTTGAAGTCTTTCTCAACATAAGTGACTCACGTTTTAAATCTTATATTGGATTTTGATATCGATGATGACCATGGCAAAGGGAATCACACTTGTTTTTATTGGGATTCTCTTGGTTAACTTTGACATGATTGAGATAACAAATGCAAGGAAATACATTGATTTTGGTCCTTTAAAAAGAGATGTTAGTCCTGGATGTAGCCGAAAGCATCCTGAACTTTGTAAATTAACTCCTGCAAATCCATATCGAAGAGGTTGCAATGCTATCAACCGCTGCAGGAAAGGAAATGATATTACAGATGGTGTAGAAGAAATTGCTAAAGGGGATGCTTCCACTAGCCCGACAATGAGCTCTAATAAAGAATACCATCTCTACTGATTAATTCATTATTCGTTTTTTTGCCGACTTTATTTGTCTGGCATTTGTTGTAACTACATATAAAAGAACAAAGAGTTTTATTTTGAAAAATATATTGTCACTTTTCTTCTAGAGATGGATAATAAGTATTTGATTCAAATACTATTTTGATCCATGTACTTTTATGTTTGTTTAATTTTTATTCTCTATATATACTATCAATTCTCCAATTTTAATCCATATACTGTTATCAAATCTTAAATTTAGTCTACAATGCTAGTTTATTGTTGATTTTTTCAAAACCTTTTGTTTACCATTTTCCAAGTGTTTGTGGAGCATGGCAGCAATCGTATTCCATAAGGTAAGCTATCGCTTACGTACCATGCGGGCAACGATTGCTTCTTACCTTACGTTATGGGATCATTAAACATAGGCGAATGAATACCTAATCTTGTTCGTGTCTGAGTAAGATAAACAAGCATCTTCTATTTCTAGGCGTTGGAAATGAATATTAAAACCAATGAAAATTGTTTCTATTTCAAGTGCAAATTATTCAAATGATCGATATCGATATTCTTTAGTAAATGAAAAAAAAATATTTAAAGTTCATTAGAGCGTACCTCAATCAATGAAAAACTATTAGCCACACATAAAAGGAAGAGTGAGAGAGCATGATTGAGAGAGAAATCGAGAGGGATCGAAATTTGAAAAGTGAATGCACCATTTAGTAACTATTTTTTATTTTAGTTCTTAAAATTTAAGTAAATGGACACTATTTTCACCGCTAAATGTCCATGTTATTTTGTTCGATTCCTATTAAATTTTTTAAAAACTAAGCCAAAATTTGTAAATTAAAAAGAAGATGAAGTAGTTTTTAAAAATTTGTTTTGTTTTTAGAGATTTTGGGAGTTTTAAAAATAGAAAAATAAGGAAAATTATTTACAGAAAATAGCAAAATTTATAGATAGTTGTGATAGATGTTGATAGAAGTCTATTAGAGTCTATCAGTGATAGAAATGATAGAAATCTATCACTGATAGATGCTGATAGAAATCGATCAATGTTTATCGGTATTTTTTTTTTTTTTTTTTTTTTTTGCTATTTTCTGTAAATAGTTTGACATTTTTTTCTATTTGTGAAAATTTTCCTATAGATTTTAACTAAAAATTCAAATGTTTATTTAAGAAAAGTGAAAACCATGTTAATGAAACTGGGAGAAAAACAAACACGAATTAGAAAATTGAAAACTAAGAACTAAAAACGAAATGTTAACAAATGAGACCGAAACTGTTTCTACGGGGAACACTAACCAATATCATTAGTTGTTTATAACACAATGGTAGGTGGAGAATAAATTTTGATAGAGAATGAAGAAAAGTTGCATTAATAGAAGTGAGTTTGTAAAAAAGAAGAAGTTATAAGAGAGAGACTATTTAACACTAAGGGTACAAATTGAATCAGATTTGATGACTGAAGTTCTTTAGAATACAAACATTTTTTTAAGACTTCAACTTCAAGAACATCTACGCGCCTCTCTTCCATACATCAAGTGTACGCATTTAACTGAAATAAAATCAGATGATCAAATACTAGAGATCGAACCACATCCGCATCAAATCTACATAAACTCAAGATCAACGCCACGAAACACGGTTCTCTAAAATCAATTTGAAATGATTTTAGATTATTATGTTGGGTTCCAAAAGGAATTTTAGGGTTACCAAATTACTACAAGTAACCTACCAACTATTCTTCCAAAATCAATTTGATTGTTCGAAAATCAATTTTAATCCAGGTCAAACGTCATCTTTCTAAGAGGAAGTGATTTTAGCAAGCAGATCCATCCCAAAATAATAATATGGGCCATATGATACTTCTCAAAATGAGAACCTAAAATATTTTATAACAAAAACAAAATTGTAAATATCTAAATTTATAGTAGTCTACAATTATTTCTTACAAATAATAATAACAACAACAAAATATATTAAACTAAGAAAATGTCATCAAGCAACTATATAAATGTGATATTTTATTTAAAAAGTGTTATCGTCTGAACTTACTTTGAAGCAAAATCGTCAACCAACTCTTTATAGTCAACTCTCTCCAAAATATCATTCTCAATCACTATCAGTGCTAACTTGTTAAGCCTTTCCTATGACATTGTAGGGCGCATATAGGTCTTCAACAACTTCAATTTGGAAAAACTTCTTTCAACTGTCACATGAATAGTCAACAAAATTTTATATGCAATAATAATGTTAGGAAAAATATTACCTTTCACACAAAACTCAAAATATGTAGTGGCCCCATTTTTTCAGTAGACAAGAACTCTCATAATAACTTCAACTCCACGTGCAATTCATTTCCATTAATATTTAATTTTCCATTATTCTTTAAGTGTAGACTCAAAATAAGTACAAAGGGACAACAAAACTTGTATCATCTAGTGACTACAACTTATGAGAAATAAACAAAATGCCAAATATTTTTTCATATTCTTGGTATTGTTCAAACCTCCTATTAAGAGAAACAATAGTTTGATCAACAAGATATAAGAAATAATTAACTCTATAGGACTCCTCTAGAGATCGTGGAACTATATTTTTGGTGTTATCTGAATTCTCATAAAAAAAATTAATTTCACCCCTTTGGGGAAAACGGGATCAATGTTCATTTTCATGGCAATATCATTAGCAACCTTCAGAGCATTCTCAAAGACAGTCTCTATATTGCTAAAAAAAAAATCAATCTCTTTATTTTTTTTCACAATCATGTTTTCTTATTCTAGGACCCACGATCAAATTCTTACAAAAATAAACCAAGCAAGAGAATAAAAAAAATAAAAATAAAAATAAAAAAGATAGAAAGAACTTGAAAAACTTCAAGAGCCCGAGCCTTAGTCATCCATTTGATCTCCAATTAAAATTAACCTTCAATTAAAAATCATCAAATAAAGAAAAACATGAAGATATTGATAAATTTCAATACTAACAAATAAAAAGCAAGCCCATTAATCTATCAACAAATTTAATTTAAAAATAATATATATATATATATATATATATATATAAAGTGAAAAAGTCATTACCTTTAAAATCACCGAATTAGAGAAGAAACAATCTTCAAATTCTCACAATCTCCAAACTCAATAGACACTAGTAGTGGGTAGAAACCTTCTTTGTTGGCTTTTAAATGATTTTATAACAATTCACATCACGAAAAAGTTTGAAACTAGAAATAGATGAGAGAGAAAAATTCCGTGTTGTTCCGTGTTCACTAAATTGCAAGTTTTTTTTTAAAAAAAAAAATTAATTTGGGTCTCCTAAATTTTGGGGCCTATCACAACCCACACATGCTAATGACTTGCTCGAGAAAAATGATTTGATCATCTCAAAATCACTCCCAAACATAACCGGTTTTATATAATACATGTTGGTCAACATTGGAGGCGAACAAGTCAATAAAATTTTTATTCCTCTTTTGTCCTTTATAGAGAGAGAATATGCCTATATGCATTGATTCTGATATTGGCGGCCACCAAAATTCAGAGATGGCTCATCCCTTTTTTCTTCTTTAATTGGATATCTTCCACCACCAAAGAGTTAAATTTCATAAGTATATAATTTTTTTTATAAACATTAATTTGATGTTTTCATTATATATGGAATTTTCAATGGTAATTTTTATGAGATTATCAAACTACATCAACTTTTTAATGAATCAATCATTTCTATATCAACAACCGAGTTATGGTAAAAAATGTCAAAAAAAAAAAATTATGGTAAGATACATTTTTGGTCCCTAAATTTTTAAACTAACATATTTGATCTCCATCGTTTGAATTTGAATTATGGTTAGTCTTTAAAGTTTAAAATTTTGGTTGTATAAAGTCCCTAAGTAAAGTTGATTATTAACGTATAATGACGAAATGGTTGCTAATATGTAGTTTTTAGATGAGTTTAATTTTGTTTCATATTCAAAGACTAATTGGAAACTAATTTCAAAGTTTAAATAACAATACAAAGCAAATTCAAAGACCAAAGACCGAACATGTTAATTTTGAAACTAAAAAGACATAATCGAAAATAAATATTAAATTCAAATATCAATGACCAAAAGTATTAATTTAAAAATTCAAGGATTAGATAGAAATTAAGTTCAAATACCATTGAATAAAGATGGGAGATATGTTGACTCGTCACATTAGAATAAAGAATATTTTGAAGTAAGATCTTCACTTTCATTCAATTGGCACTTAGGACACAATTTTTGTTAACATCAAGTACTTGATGGGGAGCACGGTTAAGATTAATAATTAAAAGTATAACAATATTTTTAAAGAATTGCAAATATAGCAAAATTTATTGGTGATAAACTTTATCTTCGATAGACTTCCATTAGCGATATGATCTATCACTTATAGACTTTGAAAACTGGATTTAAATTTTAATATATTTGCAAATTCTTTTGCATTGTGTTATATTTATTAATATTTTGAGTTTGATTGCTATATTTGTACTTGCCCCTAAAATAAATGAGTTAAAATGCTAAACAACAAGTTTGTTTGATTGCTAAATTTTAAGAGTTGTGTCTATGATATTTCAAAATTATTCCTAATAGTTTCTTAAAATATTTTTAAAAACACTAATAAATTCCTAAATTCTGAATTACAGAAATTCAAGAACTTTAAAAATAAAATCTCATAACAAAATTTGGTACACACAATATTAAAAAGTTTAGTCACCGTTTCGTTACCATTTATTTTTCTTTTATTTTTTTAAAATTATGTTTATAATCCTTCATTCCATCTTTAAATTTCTTATTTTTTTTATCTACTTTTTATCAATATTTTCAAAAGTCATACCAAAATTTAAAAACTAAATAAAATAGTTTTTAAAAAAATTGGGTAAAAATTCAACCTTTTTACTTAAGAAATATGCAATCTATTATAAGAAATTGAGAAGAAATAGGCTTACTTTTCAAAAACTAAAAATCAAATGGTTGCCAAACGCAGTCTTCGCAATTTATTTAAAAATTAAGAAGATATTTAATTCAACAAAAAAACTTATAATTTATCTACACACCCACACAGCCTTTGCTTTTAATTGTTCAGTTGTTGTAGTCCTTCTACTTTTAATTGTCCAATTTGAGTCTCTTAACTTTTAATAAATCTTAAATTTAGTCTCTCAAAATTAATTTTTACCGAAATTGATTAAATAATAATAATAATAATTTTCCATGAAAGGAAGTAAATATGTTTTCAAATTTTATAATTAAATATTAATAAATAACAAAAGAAACCGAACAATAAACTAGTCAATTGAGACTAAATTTAAACTTTGAAAATATAGAAACCAAAATAATATTTTTAACAAATTTAAAATAAATGCGTCAAATCAACTGAAATGGATAATTTTTTTTTTTTAAGAAAAAGAATTCTAAATAGGATTAGGAATTAGAAAATAAACGTAAAGGGTAATTTGGTAATTCAGAATCCTACTCGTATTCGGCTTTAAATTTTCCTATAAATACTCAGAAGCTTATAGCGTTCTCATAACGCTCAATATATCTCCTTCGTTCTTTCTTCAATTTCTTTTCCAATCTCTTCTTTGATTCTTCCTTTTGAAGCCAAAGCAGCCATGCTTGTTTACCAAGACCTACTAACAGGTTTCATTCTCTCTTCTTCAACCTTATTTCTTTGTTTTGTTATCGTCTTCTTCAAAGATTATGCTTCGTTTGCTAACTATTTAATTTTTTTAAATTTAAATCTATTTTCTCTTAATTTAGTGCAATAGTGTTTGTGCTTGTTTAGATTGACTTTGTTTATAAATGCAAAAAAAAGTGTTTATAAACCATTAGAAATTCAATCCAAACGGGTCATTCATCTTCATAAAGTAAACTAGTTGAATTCTTAGTTAAATTTTAAAAACTATTTTTTTTAGTTTTTCAAAACTTAGCTTGATTTTTGAAAATATAAGTGTTTATGGATTTAATTTTCAAAAACTAAATGATTACCAAACGAGGCATTAGTTTTTGTTTATTGGAATTTGACTAAGAATTGATCTAAGTGTTTAGTAAATTTTCCAAAAACCAATTGGTCACAAACCGAGGTCTTAGATTTTTGTTTTTTGGATTATTATTATTATTATTTACTAAAAATTAGGTTTTGTTTGGTAACAATTTAGTTTTTGAAAATGGTATGATTTACATCTTTTCTAACCCGTTTTTAAGAAATTACGACCTCATTAGATAACTATTTGGTTTTTCTTATTCTCGTTTATCTTGACTAGACTTCTTGAATGAACTTTCAGGTGATGAACTTCTTTCTGACTCTTTTCCATATGAGGAAATTGAGAATGGGATGCTGTGGGAAGTGGAAGGGAAGGTAAGAAAAAATCCTTGTTTTTCCAATAAGATTTAGAATTTTACATTTTAGTTCTTGTTTTTGCTTCATTCCAATTTGAATAAATCAATCCATACAAGGGAATAAAAGAAAACATTCTTAAGCTATTAAAAAACTTTCTTCCTTTTTTTTTTTTTTTTTGACAGTGGGTTGTACAAGGGGCGGTCGACATAGACATCGGAGCTAACCCATCTGCCGAAGGTGCCGATGAGGACGAAGGTGTGGATGATCAAGCTGTCAAGGTTGTAGATATTGTCGACACATTTAGACTTCAGGTAAGAAATTATTTATCTTTTTAATTGTCTAATATTAGTTTTTTTCTTCTATGTTTGCCTTTGAATTGCTAAGAGAAGTGATGGGTATTTGGCAGGAACAACCTCCATTTGACAAGAAGCAATTCATCACATACATGAAAAGATACATCAAGTTGCTAACTCCCAAGTTAGATGAAGAAAAACAAGAGTTGTTTAAGAAGCACATTCCAGATGCAACCAAGTTTCTGATTTCAAAGATCAATGACCTCCAATTGTAAGTTCCAATCACTTGAAAAATTGGGTCGGGTTAGGAAGTTCTTGATCTCATAAAGACCCGACCCATTGACACGTTTATAGTATCTTTCAATCTGTGTTCGATAAGATGCCAGATTGCAAAAAAGTCTTTAATTGAGGAGTGTTATTGTTTGTGTTTTAATGTAGCTTTGTGGGGGAAGGAATGCATGATGATGGGACTATGGTATTTGCATACTACAAAGAAGGGGCAACTGATCCTACCTTTATATATATTGCCTATGGGTTGAAGGAAGTCAAGTGCTGAAGGAATCTCATCAATTTTCATCACAATACTTTTCTTTTTCATTTTACTTTTATTGCTTTTTTAGTTCATTTTCGGTTTTTTTTTTTTTTTTCTTTGGAAGACTTGAGTTGAGAATTTACATTAAGTTTATGCCCAATGGGATAATATAATATAATATATGATCTTTTAGATCATGAAGTGTTGCATGCATTAATTTTATAAATATGTTTTCATATGCTAATTAATCGTGACTTTGACATATTATTTGAATGATGAAAAATATGTCATCAAAATAAGATAAAAAAAGAATGTCAAAACTAAGTATGATTCAGAAATAATTGACATATACTTCTTCTTTTGAGATTAGAAGTTCAAATCCTCACTCACTTGTACCAATAATATTAAGATAAAAATAACTAAATTGTTGATATTTGGCTATAGTTGACTATATTTTATCATTCTTCTTGTACTACGGGACACATTATATTTTGATCTATGCACTTTCGAATGTTCAAATTTAGTCTTTATACTTACGTTAAATATTAAATGAGTCATTGTTGATTTGAGGATTATAATAAAAAAATTATAACTTTCATTCAAAAAAAAAAAAGGGCACAGTGTAAATATCTTTTCAAATGTGTGTATGCACGCACGTATGCGTGCGTTAACCATAAACTAACAATAGGGAATTTATGAAAAGTATGACTAATTTAGACATTTGAAACTATAAGGACTAAATAGGAACCCTTTCTTAAAATACATTAACCAAAAATTGTATCTTAATCTATTAGCTTTCTTTAATTATATACAGAAAGAAGGTTAATTCATAAAAGAACTAAAAAAGATAGCTAAATTGTAAGAATTCAATAAAAGGAAAAAAAAAAAAAAAAAAAAAAAAACCATGTTAGTTTGGTGGTTAGATATATAATGAGATAGCTATATTTATCAATGCTTTCCTCAAGTATATAAATTTATATGATGGCTCTGAAATAGTTTTTGACGAAAGCCAAATCAATAGCACCCTAAAAACACTTTTTTCGTAGCATTATCAAACATAGTCTACATTTTCTATATATTTCGATTCAAAATAACATAGCAGCAAGAAACTCCTCCATTTAGACATTGTTTACTTCTAATTAAGAGTAAAAGAAGCGGAGAGTAACCTGCCATGCTATCAAAAGAACTGCAAGGAACAAGCCTTATGCATAATAGTTCAAGCTTGCCTTCTTTTTTGCTTGAACTTGAATGATACCTTCATTGAAATCTTCATGGTTCACCTGTATTCCATATCAAACCACCAAGCTAAAATATATATACCACATATAACTACATATGTATGTATAGAGAGAGAGAGAGAAGCACCTCGGTTGCATCCCGGCGCAATGCGAGCATGCCTGCTTCTACACAAACAGCTTTCAATTGTGCACCATTGAAATCGTCAGTGGACCGAGCCAGCTCTTCAAAATTGACATCTGGGTGAACATTCATCTTCCTAGAGTGGATCTACAGAAAACCAATTTATAAAGTTCAATAAGAGCCGAACAAAGTGGGAGATTCATAAAAAGGAAGAAATGGAATATTCTTAAATTAGAGAACCTGCAAGATTCGGGCCCTTGCTTCTTCAGTGGGATGTGGAAACTCGATCTTGCGATCCAACCGACCAGATCGCATTAAGGCTGGATCTAGAATATCAGCACGATTAGTTGCTGCTATCACCTGTGTATAAGAAGTAGCTTGTTGCTTTAGTAGTACTAATGAGGTAACAAACCGAAGTAACTAGGTGCAATTTCATTAAAGAGCTTTTTATATTAATGAAAGCTCCATGTAACCTCTATACGATTGAGGGACTAAACTAACCTTGATACGCTCATCGCTGCTGAAGCCATCTAGCTGATTGAGCAACTCTAACATAGTACGCTGCACCTCCCTATCTCCACTCACTTCACTGCAGTAGAGGATAAGGCAATAATCATAATCAACATATAGTCTTAATGACTTAAAATAGATTTACAAGCTATCCAGGTTATCCTTATTAAAATATTAGTTGTTAAGTAGCTTACCTATCAAATCGCTTTGTGCCGATTGCATCGATTTCATCAATAAAAATTATACAGGGAGATTTCTCTTTTGCAAGTTCAAAGGCATCACGTACAAGTTTTGCACCATCCCCAATAAACATCTGTGCATACAAGTTTGAACATCTATACAATTAGCAGGTCCAGATGATTGAACAATGGCTACAATCTTTAAAAATCTACATCATTAGCACGCCCACAGTTTCTTTAAGGTACAGAAACAATGACTCAAATCGTTGGAGTCAATTCAATTCTCACAAGCCAATCAGATACTATAAGATGAAGGACCACATGCCCCACAACAATTCTTGTGAATAATGATGAAGGAAGAGTAAAATAACACCTTAGCTCACTATGCTACTTAACAATTATCACCCATCCATTCCCCAACAAAACCCTTGAAGTGAAAAAGAGAAACACTGGGAAGACAAAATTCTAACAACAAAGCACTTCATTAAAGTCAATCCATAATTCCAGACATTCAGAGGAAAATTACTGCTGACCTGGACTAGTTGGGGGCCAGCAAGCTTCAGAAATGTTGCATTTGTTTGAGCTGCACAAGCACGTGCCATTAATGTTTTCCCAGTCCCAGGAGGTCCATACAACAGTACCCCCTTGGGTGGACGAATTCCCAATTTTTGAAAACGCTCCTTGTGAGTCATTGGCAAAACAATTGCCTCAACGAGTTCTTGGATCTGTGGGAAGTTGGAATATTAAACAAGTTAATAGACATAGATAATAGCCTTCAAAAGTTCTTGAATCAATTAAAAAACCAAGAAAAACTCAGACAAACAATATAATTTGTACAATTATTTGACTAAATCCAACGGCATGTTCATTGTTCATATAAGGCGTGCCTTAAAACAATTAAAAGCTTGCCTGCTTCTCCAGCCCTCCAATGTCATTGTAATCTTCAGTTGGTTTTTCATCAACCTCCATGGCCTTAACTCTAGAATCATACTCAGACGGTAGAGTGTCCAAGATCAGATAACTATCTTTATTCACACCAACTAAATCACCAGGTTTTAATTTATCAGGATCAACAAGCCCAACAACAGGTAAAAAGATTGTCTGCAGTCAAAAATAAAACATGTTAGGACTTTACATGGTCCAGAGCTTAAATGAATAGAATAAATTAGAACTCTTGTGTAGCTAATCAAAAACAGGAGTGATATATTGAATCCAGTATGAAATCTTTGAAAGGAAGAACAAAGAGTATTTAGATCCACTATTATGTTTGTTTTCAAAAATCTAACCAACTAATCTCAGTTTGTTAATACCCTAGTGATAGAGCGATACCATAACAAGGTTATAGATTGTTAAACCCCCTTGTGAATATGTACTCAAGGAGGGGCACTAAAGGGAAAGCACCTACGGAAGTTGGTTAAAGTTGTCTATGGATGTTAGTGGAACTGTAGTACGGTAGCCTGGCTACTGTTTTTGGAAACGGTTTATTAACAACAACAAGATTAACGAAGTATTTAAGGTACTTGGACCCTCCTTAGATCTCTCTCAAGTCCTAAATCACTCATCAAAATATTGGCAATCCTCCTCCTTCCCCTTCCCTCTATTTATAAATAAATTCATAACTCCCAACTAATAACTATTATATTCCTAATAAAAATCCTATCTGTCTAGCTACTGCATTTGGAAAGGGTGATGAATAGCTTAGTATTTGGGTGAGGGGTAGGAAGGAGTCTGCAATATCTTCATACATGATTTTATTGTTATTATTATTATTACCACCACCACCACTACTATAAAAAAAAAAAAAAAAAAAAAAAAAAAAAAAAAAAAAAAAAAAAAAAACTTCATAACATGTTTTGAATATTTAAAATACTTCAACATACCAAACCAGTGCAGTTAACCTAATCCCCTTTAAAGTAAAACACCACTACATTGGAAAATGGAGCAATAAAATTTAGATTTTTTCACGCTATTTCAGTAGCTGTAGAGTTACATTGCCATTTCTCTGATAGCAAATAGATTATTCATTAAGGCAGAAGAGTAACTCACCTGGCGAGTAGATGTCTTTAACACAACACATTTTCCTTTTCTCTGTGAGTCAAGATCAATATTTGCACCATCTTCCTCAGCTTCATCCTCTGGGTTCATTTCCAGAATCTATAGAATGAATGTCATATGGAGAGTTGAATTTCAGAGATATGAAAACATGAAATGAAATATATAGATAAAAATATTGAGTAAAACCCAGGTAATAGCAAGGAAGACACCTTAATAAAAAACTAAAAAACAAAAGAAAATGGTTTCTCCTTTTTCCTTTGTACCAAAGATCCAGTTATTTTTATCCATACATATCGACCACAAAAAGGCACATTTAAGGTTCTTCCACAAAAGCTCCTTTTCCTTACAGAGATAGCCCAATAGGAGGATATTGAGGAGAGAATGTGGGTTATTTGGAAGCACAACCGACCAGCTGAAGGCAACCTAGACATCATTCCAAAAAATTTGAGCAAAAGGGCAGTGAATAAATACGTGAGATTGATCCTCCCCACTGTGCTTGCGCAGGATGCACCATCTTGGAGATATAGCCATGAAGGGGATGCACCTCTGAAGCCTATCATTTCTGTTTAGAGCTTTGTGAGATAGTTCCCAAATGAAGAATTTTACCTTTTTAGGGTAAACATCTTGCCAAATCATCTTTGAAAAAGCATGGGAGCAATTCTCTGTCAAATGTTGAGGGATATTGAGCAAAGACTTTACAGGAAAAAAACACCATTTGTGTCGTGTGGTCAAACCCAATCATCCCCATCCAAAGTCAAACAAATATTGGAGAGGTGGCGGCTTAAATTAGCTCCATTCTCTTGGGTCACCCTTTCAAGAATGCCAAAGCTCTTTTGTGGCTGCATATATCTCATGATTTCTTTTGGGGACTATGCAAGGAAAGAAACCAAAGAGCTTCATGGACAAGAATCATCCTCTCGACACTTTCTTCAACCTTGTCATTTATTATGTTGTATCTTAAACAACTGGGATAGCTTATTATAACAACATGGATTCATGGAAAGAAACCAAAGAGTCTTCAGGGACAAGAATCATTCTTTCGACACTTTCTTCCACCTTGTCATTTATTATGTTGTATCTTAGACAACCGGTATAGTTTATTTTAGAAACGTTGTACAACAATTGCGGGTAGGGGGATCAACTGGTATAGCTTATTATCAAAATAACTATTTGGGCCTTATCAAAATAAATATTTGGGACATCCTTTCAAGAATGCCAAAGCTCTTTTGTGGCTGCATATATCTCGTGTTTTCTTTTGGGTACTACGGAAGGAAAGAAAACCAAAGAGTCTTCATGGACAAGTACCATCCCTTCAGACACTTTCTTCCACCTTGTCATTTATTATGTTGTATCTTAAACAACTGGGCTAGCTTATTGTAATAACATGGATTCATGGATTGTATATCTTTTTTGTGAAATTCAAACATCAATGAAATTGCTTCTTATCAAAATAAAATAATAATAATAATAATAAGCCCGTTCAGTGATTTCATAATCCTTCAGTAATCTCTGAAATCCAAGTCCCAATAGGGGGGCTAGTGAGACCGTGAAAGGAGCTGGAGGTTCAGTCATGGTCGGAGGCAGAATGAGGGCGAAGATGGGGAGGAGGGAGGGGAGAAGGAACGAGACCATCTTCGAGAACACTTCAACAACGTAATGATAACAAAATTTGAAAAATAAAAATAAAAAATGATGTGCCCAAAATCTGAAAACTAATGGAATTTCTAACTATATTGACTGAAGAAGGGAAAAACAACTATCTACGTAGGAAGAGAGAAATTACCTCAACTATATTCCCGACCAAATAAGGTAGCTGCTTGTTAAGTTTAATCTTCTCCTGGTTCTCCTTAATTTTCTCCTTGAAAGAATCCCACTCCAAATTCGTCCTTTGCATCTCTTCCTTCAAGACTCAAAATCAGAACAAAATCAGATACCATCACCATTATTTAACAGATAACAGCAAAATCCATCAAACATTTCATATATCACAAGAAGCATACAAAACTAGAAAGCCGAAATTCAACACATAATTGAACTGTTTACACCAGACATTCCGTCAATCAAACTTATCGCTCACAAAATTCAAGGGCACCAAACTCGTTCCTAAATGAAAACGTTCCACACACAAACTACATATGTAGCTAGAATCATCAGAGGAACTTCAAGCACATCGGTATCTATAGAGGCGCAGAATATGAACAAAAAAGAACAGAAATTATGAGACCTTGAGGATCCGAATCTCGTTGTCAAGAAGACGAGAAGCCCGAATGATGTCGTCAGTGGTCATCGAAGCCAACTGATCTTCTTCGAGGTTCGTATCTTCAACCATAGAAGTCGCCATTTGGAGCCGAATCGACTGATTAAGTTCACGAAAGCTGAAGACGAAATTTGTCCGATCGATTCTGAGAAAGAAGGAATTAGAAATGAGTTGAGTTGAGACAGGGATTGGTTTATAGTTCGAAGTGAACTTGTTGCAGAAGAAAGAGGCGATGCGGAATCAGTTTAACGGGCCTCAATTCGTGGGCTTGGGCCTTATTGGGCTTTGATCCACAAACTAGGGTTAACAATATGAGTTAACAAGACAAAATTTGCGTATTGGAAATTTTAAAAACAGAAAAATAAGGTAAACTATTTACATAAAATAACAAAATTTTTAATAGACGCTGATAGAAGTCTTCAGCAATGGAAATGATAGAAGTCTTATCACTGATAGATGCTTATAGAAGTCTATCAATGTCTATCAGTATTTTTTTTGCTATTTTATGTAAATAGTTTGACTT
The DNA here is from genome assembly GCA_002890555.2 of Lagenaria siceraria. NCBI lineage: Eukaryota > Viridiplantae > Streptophyta > Magnoliopsida > Cucurbitales > Cucurbitaceae > Lagenaria > Lagenaria siceraria. The sequence continues at coordinate 903,204 of CM016492.1, read as the reverse complement.
TTTTTTTATTTGTAAAAATTTTCCAAGAATTTATAGATATAGTAAAATCTGGATCTAAATCCTAAAGTCTATTAGTGATAAACTATGGACTCTATTGTCGATAGACTCTTATTAGCCCATAGATTTTGCTATATTTACAATTCTTTATAAATGTTGATATACAAAATGCTACCCAATATAATTACTTTTTTATATATATAAATAGACAAATGAGCTTGCTATTTTCATAAAAATCAAGGTTCAATTACTAGGTAGCTAATCAAACATTAAAATAAAAATAAAAGATTAACGGAAGAAATTCAACAATTTTCATTCACACGCCTCCTTCCATAACACTAAGAAGTCGTTTTAGGCACCAATGTAGTCAAAAAGCGGGAAAAGGATGCGTCAAGAGCTTGATATCGGCAGATGTGTCAATATACCATCAATGACAAACACTAAGATCCATACACCATTCTCTTTTCCACTGATTTGCATCATCCACACTTCAACACTGGAATGTTGTTCTACCTCCATGATAGTTACATAAAGACCGTCATTAAAGACACGAATCTCCACAAATTGAGCTAACTTTGGAAGATCAATTATGTCAAACTTTTCCTCTTCAACATCCAAACGACACAAGGTTTTTTTTTCATCTTCATCACTGTCAATCCAATAGAGGCCTCCACTGAAGTAAACTCCATCCTTATTAATATCAAAAGGCAAATAATCAAATATATAATTACATTTATTACTTCTTCCTAATGTAAAATTTTCGACACCACGCCTATTTTTTCTATCCACAAAGAAAATTCAAGCTACTTTATACTCGTTGAATTCAGGACTAAACCCAAATCCATAATAGTAACATCCAAAAAATTGATATCCTAGAAATGTGACATGCTCATTTGTCATCGAATTTAATACAGTAGCATAAGTTTTATGTTCATCCATTTCCTTGATAATACACAACAATCCATTGCATGATATTGCAATTTGAATATTGGAAAAAGTGGAAGAATCAAATGTAAATGAAGACAAAAGATTCATACCTTGAAAGGATTGAAAGTATACAGAATGAAAGTAGAAGAAGAAGTTTTATAGTCCAAAACTAAATGATTCCAAGCTTTACAAACAAGCCTTGAGAAGGGGAAATTAACAATGGAAAATTTGGAGAAAATAACCTCAATAATATGTTGTGGAAGCTTGGAGTTTATGCTTTTAGTTTCAACCAAATTCTTCATGCTGCCCATTATTGCTTCAATTCAATGGAGATTGAGAGAGGGCCACGGAATTAGGATTTTTGTTATTATTAAACTTGTGTTTACAAAGGAGGGTTTTTGTTATTATTAAACTTGTGTTTACAAATCCTTTATAGACTCCGTTTTGTTCATAATTCATTTTCATATTTATGTTTTTGAAAACAAAGAAAACAATTAAAACATGTTTAGTATACTTATTTTCAAAAACAATTTTAAAAAACAAAGCTCAAAATAAGTCAATTTAAAAAATAATAAATTATTGTTTTCTTTGTTTTCAAATTTTGTTTTTAAAAATTATGAATACAAAATACACTTAAATAACACTATTTTTCTTTTTCTTATTAAGAATAAAAACGCATTTTCAAATTCACAATTAAATACCAATTTTGAATTTTAATTCATAGACAATTTAAAATCTATATTTTCAAGAATGTCTATAATCTTACAAAATATTCACTTTACTATTTTGTACACTATAATATTTTTACTTTTATAATTATAAATAGTTCAAAAATTGATGAAAGGAAAACATATTTAAGTTATATTCTGCATATCTTTATAAAAGGAAAAACTAAATTATTGCCGACAATTGATTAACAAGATTGCTATTTTCCACAGATCATGGAAGGAAAAAATACTATTTTTTAATGAAAAAACTTCTCGTATAAGTTGATAAAGATTTTTCAGTTTCCTTTTTCTTTTTTATTTTCCCTCATTTTACCATATTGTTCAAAGTGAGAAGTCTTGAGAACTAAAGAGAAAGAAGAAGATGGCCTTCCAAACTCATTAAAATCTCATATTGAACTAAACAAGCACGGAAGATCTTTCATGTAGATAAAAGGTAAACACTACACAGCCACAAAAACTCAAATTTTCAACTCGTGGCCCATTTAGTTGAGCTTAGTTTTCAGCAATTTAAAGGAACAAATTTAAACAACAAAAAGTTAAGGGAGAACTGAAAGATGCAAACATTGTGAGTGAAATATACTACTATCATTGAAGCTGCCACAAAAATTTTGAGAAAAGAGAACAGTCAGCAACTTAAACCAGGCAACGGAACAAGAAAAGGCATGAAAGGTAAGGCATACACTAACCTAGAAGACTGGACAAATTATATGTTGTAAATTGAAAACATAACATAAGGAAATCTTGAAAGATGCTACCGGCTTCAATACTTCAACTTCAAAATTTAATCGACTTCCTCCATCTTGCTGCCCTCGGCATCAGCATCGGCATCCTCAAGAGGAGGCATTTCAGAATCGCCCTCTCCAGCTTCCTCATCAATGCTTAATCCCAGCTTCAACATCCTGTGAATCCTGTTTCCGAAGGTGTTTGGCTCGTCAAGACTGAAGCCAGAAGTTAGGAGGGAAGTCTCGAAGAGGAGGAGAACAAGGTCCTTAACGGATTTGTCGTTCTTGTCGGCATCGGCCCTCTTCCTGAGCTCTTCCATGATGGGGTTCTCAGGGTTGATTTCCATGGTCTTCTTGCTTGACATGTAACCAGCCATGCTGTTGTCCTTCAATGCTTGAGCTTTCATGATTCTTTCCATGTTGGCTGTCCAACCATATTCACCAGTTACCAAACAGCAGGGAGAATCCACAACACGGTCTGAAACAACAACCTTCTCAACTCTGTCGCCCAAGACATCCTTTATCACCTTGCATAGTCCCTCAAACTTCTCCACCAAAGCTTCCTTCTTTTTCTTTTCATCTTCACTCTCATCAAGTTTCAGACCTTCCTTGGTTGCTGATACAAGCTTCTTACCTTCAAATTCCTTCAACTGACCAACTGCGTACTCATCAATTGCATCAACCATGAACAGAACTTCATAACCCTTCTTCTTGAGCTTCTCAAGGAAAGGAGAGTTTTCTACAGCTTTCTTGCTTTCACCAGTGATGTAAAAGATATCATTCTGGCCTTCCTTCATTCTGGTCACATAATCCTTCAGGCTTGTCAATTCATCACCACTCTTGGTAGAGTGGAAACGGAGCAGTTCAGCAATCTTAGGCCTGTTCTGGGAATCCTCGTGGATACCAAGCTTCAAGTTCTTGGAGAAGGCCTCGTAGAACTTGTTGTAGTCTTCTTTGTTCTCGGCAATCTCAAAGAAGAGCTCAAGGCACTTCTTGACCAAGTTCTTCCGGATGACCTTCAAGATCTTGTTCTGCTGCAACATTTCTCTAGAAATATTGAGGGGAAGATCCTCAGAATCTACAATACCCTTAACAAAGCCAAGGTATTCCGGAATCAATTCCTCACAGTTGTCCATGATGAAGACACGGCGAACATACAACTTAATGTTGTTTGGCTTCTTCTTTGTGTCAAAGAGATCAAAAGGAGCTCTCTTGGGGACAAAGAGGATGGCCTTGAATTCCAATTGACCTTCAACAGAGAAGTGCTTTACGGCTAGATGCTCCTCCCAGTCATTGGTAAGGCTCTTGTAGAAAGCAGCATATTCTTCCTTTGTAATCTCTTCTGGCTTCCTCATCCAGATGGGCTTCTGTTTGTTCACCAAAGACCACTCATGTGAAACTTCCTTGATCTTCTTCTTCTTCTTTTCTTCCTTCTCCTTCTCTTCATCAACTTCCTCAACCTTTCCTTCCTCGTCCTTCTTCTCTTCCTCATCTTCATCATCGGAGATCTCCTTCTCGGTGGTCTTCTCAACCCAGAGAGAAATCGGGTAGCTAATAAATTCAGAATGCTTCTTGATCAAGTCCTTAAGACGACGCTCCTCAAGATATTCAAGCTGATCCTCCTTGAGGTGCAGGGTAATCTTAGTACCTCGGCCAAGATTCTCACCAGATGTGTCCCTGGTGACTGTGAACGAACCCCCAGCTTGGGACTCCCAAACATACTGCTCATCATCATTGTGTTTAGTGGTAACAATAACCTTTTCAGCCACAAGGTAAGCTGAGTAGAAACCGACTCCAAACTGTCCAATCATGCTCACATCAGCCCCAGCTGCAAGAGCTTCCATGAACTCCTTGGTCCCAGATCTCGCAATGGTACCAAGATTGTTCACCAAATCTGATAAAATAAACACGCTCACGCAATGAGTTATACTATGAAGCAGATTAAAAAGGCAGCCATACACAACATTTGATGCATAGTAATCACTCACCAGCCTTGGTCATTCCAATACCACTGTCAATAATCGACAATGTGTTGTTTGCCTTATCAGGAATGATGTGGATAAAGAGCTCAGGCTGAGCATCTAGCTTGCTCTTGTCAGTCAAGCTCTCAAATCGGATCTTATCTAGAGCCTGAAATAAAACTCCACATCGTAAATTACAACAATCCTATTAACAAAATCATCTGTCTTCATAATCCTAGATAGGAAGGCATACAGTTCTTAGGAAATCTACAATCTTTCAACAACTCAATAAGATTTCAAATAACAATACAGTGGGTATTAAGGAAGATTCTAGAAATGCTAAAACATCTAGATGCAGGCAAAAACCCAATCTAAAATACGTCTCCCTAAACATTTATCGAGCGTGTGTGTAAGTACAACGAAATGAAACCAAGGAAATCCAGAATAGCAATCAAAGTTCATACTAAACAAAAAGATCTCCTAAGAAGAGTAAATAGAACGAAGATCAAAGACGAAATTAAAGAGAAGGAAAGAATAGTTACATCAGAAGAATTGCTGATAAGTTCTCGGAGGAAGATCTCCTTGTTGCTGTAAAAGGTGTTGATAATAAGACTGAGAAGCTGATTAATCTCGGCCTGGAAGGCAAATGTTTCAGTATCCGCCATTGCTGAAGACGTGAAACAAAGCCGATCAAGGAACAGAGAAATGGAGGAAATGTAAAGGGAGGCTTGAAAGAAGAAATCAAGATCTAATCGGGGAACCGCAGGGTTATATAGAAGGGATTTTACTAGGGTTTCTGGAACCTTCTATCGTTTTGAAGTTTAAGCTTTTTTTTTATTTTCCTTTTCTTTTTTTTATTTTCTATTTTCTTTTGCGGAGATTGGAGGAGAATTCGAGAAATCGGGGTTTGGTAAAACCTAATCCACGATTGGAACAAGAACATCCGAAGCGCTGTCATAGAAAACCCGCAACCAAACAAGGTCCCATGACTTTCTCTTCCTTTTTCTTTTTTCTTTTTTCTTTTTTCTTTTTTCTTTTTTCTTCTTTCTTCTAATTTAGGAGGACAAACAGCTTTGAGATTTTTCTTAAACTAAAAGAAAAGAACAACTACTATTACATAACAACAGGTTTAATTAGGAGTGCGCAAACTTCGTCCAAACCGACGAATCGAATCGAACCACTGAATTGATTAGTTCGATCTATTATTTTTCAATTTTTTCATTTTTTGATTCATTATCCGAGAGAATTAGTATTTCGGTTTGGTTCTCAATTTAATAGCATAAAAAATCTTAACCATTTGAACCAATCCGAATTATATATATATATATATTAGAGGTAGCTTAAAAAACTAACATCCCATACTTTCTTAAAAAAAGCCCATTAGCCCAAAACCGAATGCTCAACTAAAAAAAGAAAAAAAAATTACAAAACTTAAATTAAAAAAAAAAAAAAGCGAGTCATTTGGTTTAAAGTTTTATATTTGTTTGGGAATAAAGGATGTCTCCAAATCAAATATGACTGTATTTAATTGTGCATGAAAAATGTTATCAGAATTATATATATATATATATATATATATATATTAGAGTTAGTTTAAAAAACTAGCAGCTCACGCACTTTCATAAAAAAGGCTCGTTAGCCCAAATGTCAAATGCCCAACTAAAAAAGAAAATAATACAAAGTTTAAATGAAAAAAAAAAAACAGAGTCATTTGGTTTAAGGTTTTATCTGTTTGAAAATAAATGACGTCTGATAATTAAACAGGATGTATTTAGTTGTGCATGAGAAATATTATTAGAATTTTATAAACAAAATTATGTTTGTATTTAATTTATGAAATTAAACATAAAATTTGTATATAATTTTAATAGATTAATTAATTAAGCAATAAATATCATTCAATGTATTGGTAAGATCTAATTAATTAAGAATTGATAATAATTTTAATTATAAATATTTGAAATTAGAGTAATTTATAATTATTAACCAATTAATATATTTAATGAATGTCATATTAATTATATTCTAATACTTAATCACTTTTAATTAATTAAGTTCAACCTTAGTGATTTTAAATGTAATGAGATAAAAATATGATATGTTAACAAAAAAAATAATACTAAAAAAATATTTTATCAATACGATAGGTTAATAATGAATGAAGTAATAAAAATTAATTACAATAAATAATTAATAAATAATCAATAATCATCTTATATTCATAATAAATTATCAAATTAAAATTAATCTTAATAAATGATTGTTTGATTGTAAAGATAATAATAAGTAATCATTATTATTATACTAACTAAATTTAACTAATTTTAGTTTATTAATTAAATATATTTAAAATATTATTAGCTAATTTATTAATAATTTATGTAAATAAGTAATGACATTCACTTAATAAATTTGTATTTGTAAACATAAATTACGTAAATATTTTAATAGATTGTTATTGATTTATTGAAACAAATAGTTATATTAATTTTGTTAAATTAATATTAATTAATTAACTATATTAAAAATTAAATTATATATAAAGTGAAAATAAGAAGAAGAGGTGGGAAAGAGAAAAATCACATTTTAGATAAAAAAAAAAAAAAAATCTCTTGTTTGTAGAAAATGAGAATTCCTAAGAATAAACTATTCCCGGTTAAAACTATATAACAATGATTTTTTATGTTTATGTCAATTTCTATCGAGAAAACCCTCAAACCAACCATCAGATTCCACTCTCCTCATGCACTAAGCAGCCAAAGCATTGTCCTTCTCTTTGCTGGTCATTACTTTCTTTCGTTCGTTTGCCCAACAAAAGACAACAACATCATGCATAGCTCCAAAAAAGTCCTTAAGCTCCAAAGAACGATCAAGTAAGAATATGTTTGGAATACATTTTCAAGTGTTTAATTTAAAAAAAAAAAAAAAAAAAAAAAAAAAGTCATTTTGGAAAAAATTGGAGTGTTTGGCAACCACTCAAAATAGCTTTTAAAGTTGATTTTAAACCGTTTTTATCAAAATATTTTAAATAAAGATGAGTTTTTTTAAAAACATTTTTTTTCTAATCAATCCAAACAGACCCTAAAGTTAGGATGATATTTGAGACAATACTCCATATAATCTTTAATATTTTGATTTATTTATAATAAAAAAATTCATGTGAAATTATATAGTAAAAGTCATTGCGGATCGACACATAGAAGACCTTCTTCTTCCTCTACTATCTTTGTAAACTAACCGTTTTCATTTAAAACTAACTGTAAGAATTTTTTTTTTTTTTGATACAAACTATAAAGTTTAGATATCTAGTGTAATTTAACCGTATTATTATTTTGGATTATGGCCTCACTCTATCCCGCCAAAAAAAGATTAGAGGAGAAAATGGAGAATCAAACAAGAAGATAAAGTTGGTGATTTCATGTCCTTAAAAGAAAAAGTAAAAGATAAATAAAATTAAATTAAATTAAAAAAATTGTAAGTGACTCAAAATGGTACCTCCCCCCTCTTTTTTTTTCTTTTTTTCTTTTTATCTTTTTTTTACTCCCTCTCATCCTCTTATTTTTATTATGTATCTATCATAGTATTAAATTTTCATCGATATTTCTATATTTTCATGGATTTGATATCGATATAAGAGGTGAATCGATATTTTTACGATATATTTTCATTATATCGTAAAATATCCACAAAACACGAAAAATAAACATCAAAATGTCACTAATATAAATATAATATAAATAATTGATTTGTTTACTTGTTTGAAAATAATAAAATGTTTATTTACTTATTTAAATTTAATTTTTGAATTTTTTGTTTTTATAGTATTTTCAGAAATATTCATCGAAATTGATATTTTATCGATATTTTCATCAAAATTCTAATAAAATTAAGACCTCGATATTTCTATCATCATTGATATTTTAAACTTTGATATCTATATATAATAATAAAAATAATAATAATAATTTCAAGTGAGTGCAAAGAGTACTATCCCCTTCTTTCTTTTCTCTTCCATTCTTTTGATATTTTGAAAACTTATATCAACGATTGATGAATTCCCACCTACCCAAAATGATTGAAATTTAATTTAGGATTGTTGTAATTATTAAAATAGTTGTTGGCAACTATATTTTTAAAAAATAATAAAATAAATCAGTGTTTGGTAAATTTTAATTTGAAATTTGAAAAAATAAATTATATTTCAGAGAAATTTTTAAAAATAGAAACATAAGGAAAAGTATTTACACAAAATAGAAAATTTTTTTAGATAGTTATATAGACGCGGATAGAAATCTATCAACGTCTATCAGGGATATAAATTATATAAGTTTATCACTAATAGATGCTGATATAATTCTATCAATGTCTATCAGTATTTTTTTTGTTTACTATTTTTTGTAAATAGTTTGACATTTTTTTATATGTGAAAATTTTCCTATATTTTAACAATGACTAAATAGACTTGCTATCAAATTTTGTTCAAATTTTTTTTATTGATAGTTTATATTGTAAAATAATTTTTTAAAATGTTATATTATGTAGGGGAAGTTTTAAAAATAGAATAATAAGGGAAACTATTTACACAAACTAGTAAAATTTGTAGATAGTTGTGATAGACGCTGATAGAAGTTTATCAGGGTCTATCGGTGATAGAAATAATAGAAGTCTATCACTAATAGATGCTGATAGAAGTCTATCAATGTCTATCAGTATTTTTTTTGCTATTTTCTGTAAATAGTTTGACATTTTTTCTATCTGTGAAAATTTTCCTATTGTATATGTTATTAACTTAAATTTATATTTAGTTTCCTCTAATATTATTTATTAAGTATGAGATTGTTTGCTAAATCGGTGCAATTTTTTAAAAATGATATTATTTAATGAAAATATTGGTGACATTGAACTAATCAACCTGAAAAAAAATTAGATATAGAAATTGGTCTTATAATGAATATATTAAATTTATTAAATCAATTTTAATCCATTAAGAATAAATTTGAAATTTGAAAATTTGTTAGGAAGTAATTGCTGATTTTATTGGAAACTACCTTTAAAAGCTAGTATGGAACATATTTAAAATGTGTGAGAGAATTAGCGTAGAATTTAAAAAACATTTTAATAATTTCATTCACAATCAATCTTACCAAATACTCAAATGCAACTTCAATCCATCCACGAAAGAAGTCATGAACTCCAACACTTTCGACCCTCAATTTTGACGATGACCATCTATGTGATCAACTTTGGCGATCAATCTAACAATTAGTAGTTCATAGTATTTAGTAGTTTTTTTTATAGTAATTTGACATTAATAAAAACATTTTGAGTATAACAAATTAAACAAACTTATGTATAAAAACACTTTTAAGAAAAATATAACTAAATAAATGAGTATTTTTATTTTTAATAATTTTTATAAAAATCGTGTTGTATAATGTATCGTTAAAATATGTGAAGTATTTGCAAAAATGACGAACATAATTTTAATAGAATAAAGTAAAGGGTTTTCTTCCCATTTATATTTTTAGTATATTTATGTATTTACAGTCAACCCACCTTGACCATAATTCATCTTGTTTTATGTTATCACATATGGTAGTTTTGTTTTCTTTCCTCCCAATATTAATCTCACTCCCTTATATTTATGCATTCAATATAGTATTCTACTTGAGTGCATCCAAGATATACTCATCGTTATGCATTCCACTTCTCATCACTCACATAAAAAAAAAATTAAATATTTTTAAAAAGAAATAAGAAGAATTTGTCATATATCAAATTATGATCGAACAATTTGTTGAAATGCACAAAGTGCTACCCAGGTGCACCTAAGTAAATTTCTTTTAAAAATATCTCTATCTAAAATAGTTATCTAAATCATAGATATCAATCTCATTTTATTATTTTTTTTAATAACTAAATTATACTTCAAAAATTTACTATATTTTTTTCTTATCTCACAACAATTGAGTAAATCACGGAGCAATCAATATCTCACAACAGAAGAGATTGGCAATTGTCGTAGTCTCACGATATTCATAAGAGGATTTTGAGGCTATCTCTATATCAAAATAATATAAATAGTTCACTTATTATACATCTTATGTTGTTATCACATTTTTTTTTCTATTTGTGTTAATGTTTTTTATATCTATCTTCCTTATTTATAGTCATTCAAGTATTTGAAAAAAAAAAATTAGTTGAATCTTATAGTCGGGGTATTTTCGTTACAGTATACTTCATAGATCATATTAAAATATAAATTTAGTCAATTTCAAACATCATATTAGTTTTAGTCATTTTTCGAGTACTATTATTTAAATATAGGTATTCTGCTTATTGACCCTTATAGGTAAAGTTTTGACTAGGAACCAATAACTTTCTTATATGGTGGTGTGACTAGTTTTTTTATCTTAAGGGATTATATTACAAAACTTTAAGGATCAACATATTTACTCATGTTATGGTCCCCAACATGCTACGTGACACAAGGTAATTATAACATTGAATTTTTTGCTCTTAACCTGTGCTACCTAGAGATGTTCTCTTAGTACAACCTTATTTTTTATGCCCAAATAATAACCCAACACTCAAAATAGTGTCTCACTTAGAAAAACTCTCACACTAAGAGCTTCACTTCATTGCACACTTTCACATACACACACGAATAAGAGATAGAGGGAGAGAACGCAAGCACAAGTAGATGATAATATCGTCTAGTCACTTATATTGCTAAGTATCAAACAGAATGCACAACTACACAAAAGCTCAACTTGAAGTATAAACAAGACTTGAGGGATCAAGGGTCTCAAGGGTCTCAAGGATTTCTCCTAAAGCTTCCATTTGAACAAAACTCAAGGTAATCCTTTTATAGTTGTGGATGAGGAGTTGGTTGAAGAGAATGGTGGAGAAGTAGGCTAGTGAGGATGGATAACCAACCACGTTCCTTCCATCTAGGAGCTCATTCTTCCATGATCGGGTAACACTTGATATCCTAAGCATTACCCACATTCAGGATAATACCTCGAGCAACTACTCACTCTCATAGACCACTACTTTGAGTAACCACCCACATTTTGGGTAATTACTCCACGTTCCACTATTTTAGGGAACTAACTACACATTTGGTGCAACTACCAACTCATCCAGTACTTTAGGTAACTACTAATGATCTTGGATAACTACACATGATTTGGGATAGCTCCCCATGATCTTGGATAACTATCCACCTTATCTTCAATTCAAATTTCTCATTTACATATTCAAATGCATGATCACCCACCATAGTCTTCTAAAGTGTCTTTGTCATCATGTGTTGTGCACACACGCTTGTGAATAATCTTCTATTCCCAAGCACCTCATCAAGTGTTTGTCACGTGTCATGCCTCTAAGTAAGTCAACCTTCTAATTGTGATCTCGTGACTTTTTTCTCACCTTGAACCAAATGTTTCATTTGTGCACTCAAATGGCTATTCAGTTGGTCGTGTCGGTTGGTCCCAAGACCACATATCCCACTCACGTAGTGCATGTTGTTTGCCGCTCATCGTAACTACGTCTCCTCGTGCGCACTTTTTGTGTTGCATGTCTCCCTACTCATGTTTGCACTCCTTGGCCACCCTTGCATGTCCCTCATGTGCAACAAGTGTCGTGCTAACCTCTTAGCACACTGCATGGGCCATATGCCCTATGTTGTGTGTCACACTAACCTCCAATCAGTTTGTCACGCGACTTGTCTCGTCTCCACTACTCCACACCAAGAGAACTTTATGCGGCTAATCTCCCATCAGAGAGCGCTATTCCCTCATTCGACTTAGTCCTCCTAGCCAAGTTATATGCTTTGAGACATGGGGGTCTAACACTATGCTTCTCGACCTTCCTTTTCTCCATTAAGCATATATCAAAATTACTCATATTTAGTGCCTCTTGCCTAATTAAGGAAGACCAAAACCACATATTCTTGTAATTAGGAACAAACCTAACTTGTGAAGAGAAGATTTGTTTAATCATAAGTTTATGCACGTCTCATTTCAAACACAAACATTTGTTTGGGATAATAATGGTAAAATATGCTTTTCACAAAGGGACCAGAAAATAATATGGCCATTGGGTGGGCCCCAACAAAACAAAAAACGTGTCTCCATCGTAATGGAGGGCTCTGTTTTGGAGAATCTATAAACCAAAAATTCAATTTCATTTCTTTTTCAATTTTCGTACCCTTTTCATCACTCACTCTCTCTCTCTCTCTCTCCTCCATCCTCCTCTCTTCTTGCTTCAATAATTTAAGTCCTCCGCCTCTGCCTCCGCCACTTCCGCCACCGCCACCGCCGCTTCTCCTCCGACAAAGTTATGGCTACTAGTTTGAGCTTTGTTGTGGGTATCATTGGTCAGTTCTTTTTCTCTTTTCTCTCTCGTTTTTCACTACTTTTTCCTTTTCTTTTTGGTATGATCTTGATGGGGTTTGTGCTGGATTTTGCTGCAGGGAATGTGATTTCGATTCTGGTTTTTGCATCTCCCATGTGAGTTTCAATGTTTTTTTTATCCAAAAGGTTTTTCCTTTTTCATTTTCAGTAAATTTGCTGATATATTTTCGAGTCAAAGTGGATTTAGTTCATCTGACATATATCAATTAATAACAAAAAATATGTGGTTTAAATCATCCTACCTCTGTTGTACTTGAAGAAAATATACTTGTTCTCGACTAAAAAGTTAAAAGATTCAAATCTAAGCTCGCGTGTTGTTGTACTTGAAAATAAAATTCTAAATTTAATTCTAAATTTTTAGAGTCATTGAAGCAAAAAAGAGGTCGTAATAAATTCTTAGCTAGTTAATTTCATATGTTTAAAAGTCTTAATTTTTTTTAGTACAACAAGTTAGGATAATAGATTCGAATCTTTGACCTTTTAATTAAAAATATATGTTTTATATCAGTTGAGTTATGCTCGGGTTAATTTTTTAAAGTTTATCTTGTCATTTAAACGTTAAATATATTTGGTCATATAAGTATTGAATAATTTAACTTTTTTCTTTCTTTCTTTCTTCTCTTGGTGCTTTTAATGACAATTTTCAAAAGTTTGTTAAAGGCGATAAAGTAAAATTACGTTACGGTACCGAGAATTGTGAGGTTGTTCATAAATGAGGCATTAATTACTATTTTATTTTTATTTATTTGTTTATTTTATTTGAAGAGGGCTATAGTTTGATTTTGGGTTGCTCCCACTTTCCCACCTTTTCAAAGTTTGGCTGAAAAAATAAGAACTCTTTTTGTTAGGGGACCGTTTGGTAGTACTCTTTGAAAATGATTTTTGATTCCAAGAATAGTTTTTTTTTTTTTTTTTTTTTTAAAGTTATGAGAAACTTTAAAAAATAGAAAAATAAGGAAAATTATTTACACAAAATAACAAAATTTTTAAATAGTTGTGATAGACGCGGATAGAAACGATAGAAGTCTATCAATGTCTATCATTATCTTTTTTTTTTTTCTATTTTCTATAAATAGTTTGAAATTTTTTCAATTTGTGAAAATTTTCACGAAGTTATTGTTTTTTTTTCTTGGCCTTTAATTTATTTAGTTTTTATATTAAAATATACACCAGGTATCTTTTTAAGTACATCAAAATATACATGGTAAAAAAATTTAAATATCTGACATATTGATTGTTGATGAAATAAAAATAATAATTTTCATTCAAGAAGAAACAATTTCAATTTATAATGAAAGGTTAAAAGAGACTAAATTTCTAACCACAATGAATAATTTTAAGATTTATTAAAAGTACTAAAATTAAAGTAGAATTAGTACGCAACTGTTAAAATGAGGGGAAAATATCTTTTTGGTTCCTAGGTTTTAAAATGTTACACATTTAGTCCTTATGTTTTGAGTTTGGTTTCAATTTAGTCCCTAGATTTCAAAACGTTACAATTTTATCCTTGATATTTGAGTTTTGTTACAATTTGATCCCTAGATTTCAAGATTTATACTTTTAACCTCGAATTTTTCTCAAATACTTATTTCCATCTTTAGTGTTAATGTATGTTAATAAATTTAAAATAATTATAATAATTATAAGGGAAATTTTTACAAATAGAAAAAATGTCAAACTATTTACAAAAAATAGCAAAAAAAAAAAACATTGATAGACATTGATAAATTTATATCAGTATTTTTCAGTGATAGACTTCTATCATTTCAATCACTAATAGACCCTAATAGACTTATATGAGCGTCTATCACAACTATCTAAAAATTTTACTATTTTGTGTAAATAGTTTCCCTTATTTTTCTATTTTTAAAAATTTCCCTAATTATAATTAAGTAAGTTTCACTATTTTTCATCACTTTTAAAATTAAATTTAAAATTTCACTTCATTGTTTTAAAATAAGTAATAGACATTGACATCAATGATTGAAAGTGAGTATTTAATGAAAATTCGAGGTTCAAAATGTAAAATTTTGAAACCTATGAACTAAATTGAAACAAAACTCAAAATTCAATGACTAAACGCGTAACATTTTAAAACTTAGGAACCAAATAGAAACTAGATCTAAAACCTAGCGAGTAAAAAAGTTTTTTTTTTTTTTTTTTTTCGTTTCCTTAAATTAAAAATGAAATGGTTGTGAAAGGAGAACTAAATGAGATTATATTATTTTGGGTGTTTTTTTTGGGATATTATGAAAGAAAAACATTTATAGGAATAGTGAAGAAGAAATCGACAGAGAATTACAAAGGAATACCATATGTGACAACATTGTTGACCACAAGCTTATGGACATTTTATGGGCTTTTGAAACCTGATGGGCTTCTTATTACTACTGTCAATGGTGCTGGTGTTGTCTTTCAGCTCTCTTATGTCATTCTCTTTATCATCTTTGCTCCCAGGGACAAGAAGGTCATTCTCTCTCTCTCACATCATAATCATCTATTTACTTCTTAAATTATATTTTAATTTTTTTCTACGAGTTTTTCGACTCGTTATAGTTTTAAGGGAGTGTTTGGGAGAGAAATTGCATGAGATGATTCCTTGTTTTGGTTCAAGGAGTTTTTAAACTCAGAGTACGTCCGAAGACTTATTAACATTAATTTCATGACTTATTAATTCCTTATACTTTAAATCATACAACTAAATGGAAAAATTTCTTATACTACGATAGTATGGAACAATTTCCTATACTACGGTAGTATGAAAAATTTTCCATACTACCTTCACTTACTGTGTGCTATGTCAAGTATTTTTAAAAATAGGGTGGGACCCACTAAGGAATTGGGGTCCACGAATATTTATAAAGGAAAAATTATAGTGTGAACAAAGGGAGTAGGTACTACGGAGTACTATAATTTTCACTTTATTCTTTCTCTCATCATAATCATATATTTTAGGGCTTGTTTGGATTGATTTGAGAAAAGTGTTTTTCAAAAAACTCAAACTCAAAGTGTTTTTCAAAAAACTAAGTTTTATTTAAACTCTTTTGAAGGGTTAAAAACATATTTCATAGTGGTTTTGAAAATGACAAAAAGTGATTTTAGTCATTTTAAAATCACCCCCAAACATACCATTAATGTTTTTTGTGTTTGGTAAAACAGATTGAGATTAAATGTGTTAAAGTCACTTTTAGAAACATGTTCATTTCACATGTATCTTTAAGTTATTTTCCTATTAGCTTTTAAATTCTCTTAAAATTATATACATTTTTAATTTTATATTTTATATTTTAAAATTAAATTTTATTTTACATGTCTATTTCTTTCTCAAATAATCAAATCTATATATCTTCTAGTTTTTTTTTTTAAGTTGAATGCATCCATTTTTTTCAAAATTTATACCATCTTCATATTTTTTTTAAAAAAAAAGTTATTTTCTTTAATATTTAAAAATTAATTTAGAGCAAACAAAGTATATCATTTTAAACAATCATCTAGAATCATAAATTATAAGAAAAGAAATTAACAATAGATCTATTTTAGTTATTATATTTAAAACAAGATGATTTAGTAGTTATCTACCAAACACTATAATCAACTTTGTCATTGCTAATCATAACAATTTAGCATTATTTACCAAAAGCTATAACTTACTTTTTTTATATTATGAAAATTACTATAAACAGAAAAAATATCAAACTATTTACAAATATAGAAAAATGATGATCTATCGCAAATAGACAGTGAAATTTTTCTATATTTGTAAATAGTTTGGCTCATTTTTCTATATTTGAAAACAATCTTTTATATTTTGATATTTTTTAATTCTCTTTAGCTTAAATTTTACACCTTGGTATGAAGTTCAAAATTCTCACTTAAAAAAAAATTATAAATCAACTGAATGGATAATTAATTAGGAAAGTCAATGGTAGCCAAACACTTGTCTTTGTTTGTTTAGAACAAACAAACACTTGTCATAACTTTATTTCATAATATTTATAGACGTATTAAATAGTAATAAACGTGAATTAGTTATCGTGTGATATTATTCTATGTTCACTCTAATGTCAAATTAATTAATTCAATAGTTTACGAACTTTTCCTCTTATTTTATTTTACTAGAAAAACATCCACTTTATCAATTTAAATTTTAATGGTCAAAGTCAGTATAGTTCAACCAGCATTCAAGATATATTAGCGACCATGAGGTTCATAGTTTGAACTCTAATCCCACGCATAAAATAAAAAGTAAACATTAATTTCTCAATTTCATCAATTTTAACCCTAAATGTATTAATCCTCAATTCAATTTCCTCTAGTTGACCTACTAATCTTAATAAATAATAATAGTAATATAAAATCTTCATGAATGGATAATTAATTTTAATAAAATAAAGTTTTGCAGGAAAAAAAAAAGAGTTTGACCAATGCACCATTGAATAACATTTTCAAAATCAATAAATTTCAATTTCTACATGTTTTATAATTTTATTAAATGTATAAAAGTAAACTTTTTTTTTTTTCATGATACTTAGAGCAATAACTTATTAAGAGGTAAAATGTAAACACTTTTTAAAGTTTAAGTTAAAATTGCACTTATATAAGATTTTAAAGTTAAAACTGATGAAATTGAGAGGGTGTTTGAGCACCCGACTTCAAGTGTTACAACCCACTCCATATTTGGAGCTTCAATTAATATAGTTGGTGTTTCCAACTATTATACAATCAACTGCAGTATTAATATTTCAAATTTCTCTTTGTTATAGTGTTTAATATTTTCTACTAATCCTCTCTTTTCTTATTTGTTGCAATGTTTACTATTTCATACCTATACTAAAATAGTTTGCACTCCAAATATAGATTATTATCACTTATGGACTATTGTAACTCATAGACTACAATAAACAACTCAACGCCCTCAAACGCCTCCTAATAGATTTCTAAACTTTCAATTTTGTACTTAATAAATCCTTGAACATTTAATTTTGTGTTAAATAGATCTCTTCTAGGTTCAAAATTGTATCTTTAATTGAACCCTAAACTTTCAATGTCGTATCTAATAGATTTGTAATTTTTAAGAAATTCAATAGCTTAGACCTTATTCTATAACTATTTGGGTTTTGGGGTTTTATTTATTTATTTATAATTAAGAACACTCATTTCATTTTTAAATTTCTCACGTTGCTATCTACTTTCTATTATTGTTTTAAAAAATCAAGTCAAGTTTTGAAAACTAAAAAAAAAGTAAAAAAAAATAAATAAATTGAGAGGAACACTTATTTTTGTCTGAAATTGGCCAAGGATTCAACGCCTTTACTTAAGAAATTGGTGAAAACCATAGTAAATTGAGAGGAAATAGACTTAGTTTTAAAAAACAAAAAATAACAAATCAAATGGTTACCAAATGAGACTTTAGGAATCAAAATTCTAATTTTAAAAATTCAACAATCAAATAGGCACAAACTTCAAAATTGAGGGACTAGATTTGTGTTTGATTTTTTTTTTAAAAAAATTAAGCTTATAAATATTATTTTTACTTAGGCATTTCTTTGTTTTACTGTCTATTCTTATAAATATTTTTACAATTCAAATATATAATTTGAAACTAAAAAAAAAAAAAAAATCGTTGTCACACAATAAACATGTCTTTTTTTAAAAAAATTATTATATATATATTTTTTCCTTTGTGATTGAAGGGTCGATGGTGAATGCAGTCTTAGCTGCACCCAAGTATTACTCTTAACTAATTAGTGATAGGAATTTAATCCTCTAATTTAATTACCATATTCATGTAAGCTAATTGAAGCTTAATTTTGGGAATTATAATTTCAGGTGAAAACAATGAAATTGGTTGGTCTATTCAATGTTGTGTTCTATGGAAGCGTAATTGGTGCAGCTCTTTTGGCCATGCATGGAAGTTTGAGGCTCACCTTTGTTGGAATTATCGGTGCTGCTTTAACCATTGGCATGTATGCTTCCCCTTTAGCCGTCATGGTAACTATCCTCGACCTTTAGTTATCCCAGTTTCCATGTCGGTAAAAATGTCAAGAGTCAACCCCGGAAAATATATATCAACTTGAAAGATGGAAAAATAAAATTTGTCATGTTTTTTTTTTAAAAAAAAAATAATTATTTCAAACAGGGTTAAATAGAGTTATTTTCAAATATAGAAAAATGAGTTAAACTATTTACAAGTATAGAAAAATTTTACTGCCTATCAGCGATAGACTCTATCACTGATAAAATAATAAAACTATTTACAAATATAACAAAATAACAAAAAAATTATTTATCCCAATATGTTCTTTTTGCTATATTTGTAAATAGCTTCATTATTTTGTCATTTAAACCAATTCTTTACCAAATTTTAAAAACATATTTCACTTTTTAATAAATTTTCAAATTTTCAAATTTACTCTTCAATATTAAGATTTATTTTATATATCGAATATTTTTCTCGCATAACCAAAATCTATTTCCTAATTTTTCATAATTTGAATGTAACTAATTTAATCATATCATATTTATTTTTAAAAAATTAAAGCTATTTTTCTTAATACTTAACCATTAATATAGAGTAACAAAACATAATATTTTAACTATTAAGATTATATAGGTTAATAGTAGACTTATTTTAGATTATATATAAAACAAAATAATTTAATATTTATTTACCAAACAACATGATAACTTGTTGAGGTCTATGATTGGAATTTATCCGACACTAATTTATTTAGTATTATAGTTAATTTTAAATATAGTTATTTTTTTAAAAGCACAATTACCTAAAAGTTACGGCACAATCATAAACTAAGTCTAAAAAAAAGCTAAATCTATTAAACTTTAAACATCAAAATATTACAATTGAAATACTTTTTTTTCATAATTAATTGTTGGAAATGTATATGTTTATTCAATTATATATTATTAATTATTGTTTTTGTTTTTGGTTGAAACAGAAAAATGTGATAAAGACTAAGAGTGTGGAATATATGCCATTTTTTCTTTCGTTTTTCCTCTTCTTAAATGCTGGTATTTGGTCTGCCTATGCTGTTCTCGTCAAGGACTTCTACGTTGGGGTAAAGTTATACTTTCACCCATTAATTTTTTAATTATATATATATAGGGAATTTTAAAAAATAGAAAAGTAAGGGAAACTATTTACGCAAAATAACAAAATATTTAGATAGTTGTGATAGACGCTGATAGAAGTCTATCAGGATTTATCACTGATAGAAATGATATAAATCTGTCATTGATAGATGCTGATAAAAGTCTATCAGTATTTTTTTTGCTATTTCTTATAAATAGTTTGACATTTTTTCTATACGTGAAAATTTTCCTATATATATATATAATTTAAATTTATTTTGATCTTTTAACTTTCAACTTACAAAATACTTTCATTTCTGTACAGAAGTTTTAAAATATTCATTTTGGTACTTGAATTTTTAAAATCTCTATTTTAGTATATGAATTTTTCTTTATTTTTTTTTAATAAATGGATAAGATATCTTGGGTAAATTTAAATTATATATATATATATATATATATATAGGAAAAACAACGGTGAAAGAAAGTAAATAGTGTTAAGTAAATTTTAATCTTAAATTAGGAAAAAAAAACTATCTTCAATATTTGATCAATTAATTAGTCTTTGGTGTAATTTAGTTATATGAATCAAACTAAACTTATTATTTCAATTATTTTTACATTCATAATTAATTTAAAATTTTAGTAATTATTTTAAATGGTAAAATTGCTGCCAATATTTTCAAATATAGAAAAACAAAAAATAAAAAGTTTTTTCACACGGATAGACAATGTGATAGACTACTATTAGTATCAATGCTGTCTATCTATCAAGACTATTTTTTGTCATTTTACTATATTTGTAAAATTCTATATGATTTATACTTCAACTAATTTTATTTAATCTAAGTTATTTGATAAAATTTGAAGAAAAACAATTGTTTTAAAAAAAATTGAACAAAAGTCCGAACGAGCATAACTTAATTGACATTTGAGTGTACTAGTAACCACGAAGTTTGTGGTTCGAATTTCTTTATCTTCAATTGTATTGTACTAAAAATAAATAAATTAAATCAATTAAAATTTAAAAATAGATGTGACAAAATATAGTAATATAAAATGATATTATTATGATATATTTATTTAAACAGTTCAAAAAAGTTAGTGATAAAAAAGATAGGCAGTTAAGATTTTTCCATAATAGCAAAAAAAAAAAAAAAACTGATAGATATCGATAGACTTTTAAAACTTAGCTATTTTGTGTAAATAATTTTCCATATTTTTTTATTTTTAAAAATTTCCTAAATATAATGTATTTAAAAATGTTTTTTTTTTTTTTTTGTCATTTTGTTTAGGTGCCAAATGGAATAGGGGTTGTATTGGGCTTGGCCCAGCTGATTCTGTACGGAATATACAAGAAGAAGTCAAAGTCAACAAAATCAATGGAGACGAAAGAGGAGGAAGGATCAGCTAATCTGGTAGAGATGGGAATGAACGGTGGTGATGAACAACAGAAAAACAGAGGCATAATTAAAGGGCTGAGCCTTCCAAAGCCAACCATAGATAGGCAATACAGTATCCAAAATATTTTGAGGTCACTTTCTTATGGTCCATATGACTTCCACTCTACTGGAACCCTAAATGAGGATGATGAGGTGGAAAATGAAAAAAAATGATTTTTTTTAAATATGTAATGAGTATAATTATCAAACTTATATATACCTACTCGTATTAAGAATATGTTTGGTAATCTACGTTAGAGTAGTTAAATTTTTTTGGTTTTGAAAATTTTAGTTAGATTGGACTCAACACACTCGGACTAACTGTTGTTATATGTGAAATTTACTCCCGAAAGAGATGGTTTAGATTATAACTTAAAATGTATGACTGAAGTAGTTTTAAAATTGATTTAGAAATTGAAGTCTTTGAATGTTAAATGAAATTCGATAGAAAGAAAATAAAATCTTGGGATTTCTAAGTTAAAATAATTGCATGTTTGTTTTTGGCATTCTAAGTTAATTGATTTATAAATCCAATTGGTGGTATCAATTTCTTAGAGCCCGTTTGATAACATTCCTGTTTTCCGTTTCCTGTTTCTGTTTCCCATTTTTTAAGAAACTGACTTGTTTGATAACTGTTCCTGTTTCTTGTTTCTAAAATTTGAGAAACGTTTCTGAAAATGGGGCCAAATTTGAGAAACTACAAAAAGTAGTTTCTCCCTGTTTCGTTTTTATTTTATATAACATTGTTTCCTTTATTTAACAAAATTTATTCTTGGTCTATTGGTTGCCATGTATGCCTTTATTATCCTTTCACCTCTTGGTTGTGTTTTCAACTCCTATGTTGGATACTTTTATTTAGTTTTTTTTTTGCTTTTATATTTATTTCCATATCTTGTGTTTTATTTATTTTTCTTCACTAATTTTGTTATGCTCTATTTATATTTATATATTATTTTTATTTTAATATTTATATTAATTTTGTATATTTCAAAATTCAACTCCCAAGTTGGGCACGTTTATTTTATTTTTTTTATATTTATTACCATCTTTTATATTTTATTTATTAATTTTACTATTTACAAAAATAATTCTATTATGTTAATATTTTATTTTAATATTAAATTTTAAAATTCTCCAATATTTAGATTTGTATATTATTTTAATTTTTAATATATATATTAATTTTTTTATATTTCAACTTTTGAGTATTAAATTTTGCAATTTGCATGTTTATATATTATTTTAATTCTAATATTTTTAATATATCTTAAATTGAGTAGAATTTACAATATATAAATTTTGTTGACTAAGACATTAATTCATTTAGCTTAATTTTAATATTTTACAACCACGACATTTACATAATAGTATAACTAAGTTGGATTTGACTCAACATCATTTAAGACAAATGACTCGATTTAAGATGACAACGACGATCAAATTTGGGCAACATATATGAAGGATAGAATACAACTTTGTTATTATATTTAGTTGTCATCGAGACTTACTTATATTAGATGACATAAACTTTTGATAATATCTTTTTTATGTTTAATGTATGACACATCTTCATTTTTATATTATATTGTTAAAAAAAAAAACAAGAAACAGTTATCAAACAAGTTTCTGTTTCTATTTCCTTTTTTCAAGAAACAAGAAATAGGAATAGTTATCAAACATATTCCTGTTTCTTGTTCTAAAAAAAAAAAAGAAACATGAAACAAGGAACAGGGAAGGGAAACATGAAACAGAGAACATGAACATTATCAAACGGGCCCTTATAGGATACTTTTCCTATTGACATTATTGTTGGGAATTAACTTATTGTTAATTAATTTTAGTTAAATCTCTCAATCCATGTTCATTGCTAAATAAAATTTATATGTGGTATTTAAATGAGCTAGAACACTTATTTAGAGGACAAAACGTTCAACTTGAGTTTATGTAGTTTTATGCGAGTGTGGTTCGATTTCTAACACTTGATTTTCTGATTTTCTCTCTTGAATGTGTACGCTTCACTCGAGAGATGAAACAGGTGAATGTTCTTGAAGTTGAAGATCTTAAAAGAATGTTTCTTATCTTCGGGGTGGACTTTCTTCTCTAAGCAATGTTTAGTCTTCAAGAGGTTAGGGAGTCTGCCGATAGTTGGTGAATTATCTCTTAGTTCACTTTGGAGATTTAATTTTTTTTAAACCAAAATGAAGAGGAATTTCTTTATTTATAGAGTTTGGATGGCACTTGAGGCCAGTCAATTAGACTTTGGGTGGTTCCTCCTTGTGCCAAAATAGTCTACTTTTGGGCTCAATTGAATATGAGTCTACTCTAAATATTATATTTTGATTGGGCCCAACTAACTTATTCAATCTAATGGTCATGAGGAAGACATGTGACATTATTAGGATTTACTAATGTCTTGTCTTCAATTTTAATTTGGGACCAATGTTGCCTTTTGATTAACCCCAAATTCAATGATTTTGTGATTTCGACATTAATTTAAGAAATGACGTAACAATTTATAATTGGTCTAATATTCCTCATTAAACAAATGTCATTTTTTCAAATTTTATGTACATATGTGGGTGAATCTAAAAAGAAAAAAAGAAAGATAAATATAGAAGTGGAGTACATGATTACTTATCAAAATATAAATTTGGGTCAAATTTTTTGTTTTCTTATATGGTGTAGCACTCAAATGTGAAACTTGAGTTACAATTAAACTTTAATATGAGATATGTCCAAAAATTTAATTTATGATAAATTCAAAGTTATATTCCCAATTTAATTTGGCCTAAGGATATGAACCAAATTTGAATGGTTTAAAGTTAGGATGGAATTTTTGGTGTGCCAAGATTTTTAATTCAAAGTAAATTTAAGGTCTTACCCACAATTTAATTTGAAACTTCCATCTCTGTTTTTTGGTTTATTAATTTTGCCTATTAGATTTTTAGTCTACATAACTATTACTTATTTAATTAGAATCTCTTTTAGTTTATGGCTCGTTTGTATTGATTTTCTAAGTGTTTAAATATGTGTTTATAAGTGCAAAAAAAAAAAAATGTTTATAAACATTTAGAAAATCAATCCAAACAGACCTTTAGTAGGAAAGATATATGCTAAAAGTATGAGTATACTTTTTAAAAATATATAATTACAAATTTGATAGGTTAGAATCAGTTTTAACTTAAACTTTCAATTTTATTAATTTAAACTCTCGAATTTGAACAATGTTGTAAAAAAAGGCCAGAGGGTTAAGAGGTCATTAGTTTAATCTATAGTAATCACCTACCTAGGATTTAATATCTTAAGGGTTTCCTTGACCTCCAAATGTTGTAGGGTTATGTAGGTTGTCATGCTAGATTAGTCGAAGTGCTCGTAAACTGACGTAGACACTCACAAATATAAAAAAACTTCATTGAATAACTTTTCTCGAAATAAAATTAAGAATTATACTTTAACCAAGCAAATAATTATAAAGGTTCTGTTCATAGCCTTGAAAGTAAATGGATCGGTAATCTTTAACTATAAATCAAATAAATTAAAAACTCTCAAATTCGGTAACAATTTATCAAACTTAATGAATTAAAAACGTTCTACATGATTAGAAGAACTTAATACATATAAAACCATGCTTATGCAACTTCATAAAAACATTCTTAATTAAATTTGATTACATGAAAATTGAATTTAAAAGTGTAACATCAAACATTAAATTAATTTTAAATGATTCAAAATATGTTTTTGTAATCATTTTGAAAAGGACGAAAGTAATTTCAATAATTTATTGAAACATGTACTTGAACACAATTCAAAAATAAAAAACTTACTAACTAAAAATATAATTTAATTAATTATGATTCATTAAAGTCGTTGCATCAAAAAACAAATCGTTAAAAAAAGTCTTATTCCAAAGAAAATGTTAAATTATAAAACAATGCTTCTGATACTTTGTATCAAAAATATCCACCAACTTTCAAAAGTTTAAAAAATATGTTTAAATTTTCAAAAGAAGTTAAAAAATACCCATACGGTTAGTTTTGGATGGAAACTACTAAAGTCTTGTTTCAAAAATACTCTGAACTTTTCGAAAGTTTCAAAAATACCTTTAACTAAAAAGAAGTTAAAAAATATTAGCTTACACCAATTTTCTCATCAACCAAAATTTTAAGTTAAAACATAAAATTCCATAAAATCTCACAAAATTCTAAAATCAAAATCTCCTCAACATACCAAAACGATAAATAGTCAAATAAAAAAAATGTATTTGGTTATGAATACACTAAATTACTAAAGTTTTGGTATGTTTAAGTGGCAATTTTTATTTTATAATTTCGTAAGATTTTATGAGATTTTATGTTTTAACTAAAATTTTTGGTTGGTTATAAAATTGGTGTAACTTAGAATTGAAAAATTAAGAAAAAATAGAGTATTTATATAAAAAAAATGAGAATATCTATATAATTTATTTTAAAATTCATTATTTTTAAAACTTAAAACAAATAGATTACTATATTAACCTTAGGAGCAATTATAATTTTTTTTTAATTTTAAATTATTTTTGCAACGAAGTATTAACTATTTGTGTTCATATACTTATGATGAATGTATTTTTTTAACTTTTCTTAGTTAATAGTATTTTTGAAACTTTTAAAAAAATTCAGAGGTACTTTTCAAACAAAATTTTAACAGTTTCTATCCAAAATTAACAACAGATGTATTTTTGAACGGTATTTTTTAAACTTTTAAAAATTTTGAAGTACTTTTTATAAAAAAAAGACATAATTTGGAGGCATTTTCTATAATTTAACCTAAAAAACAATAAAAATAAAAAAATAAAAAAAATTTAGTAGCTCATTTGGGTGCGGGTTTTCAACGCCAGGGTTTGCTGCGACCCTGGATTAGGTTGTCCCAACCCCAATTTTCTCGAATATTCCTTTAAAATAAAAGGAAAAAGAAAAAAAAATGGCTTAAACTGGAAAATGAAAGAAGGTTCTGGATTAGGTTGTCCCAAACACCATTTTCTCGAAAATTCCTTAAAAAAGAAAAAAGAAAAAAGAAAAAAGAAAAAAATGGCTTAATCTTGAAAATGATGGAAGGTTCCAGAAACCCTAACAAAAATCCCTTCTATATAAGCCTTCGGTTTCCCCTTCGGTAGCCCCATATTAGATCTTGAATACTTTCAAGCCTCTATTTACATTTTCCTCCATTTCTCTGTTACTTCGATCTTCGATCAGCGTCTTCAACAATGGCGGATACTGAAACATTTGCCTTCCAGGCTGAGATTAATCAGCTTCTCAGTCTCATCATCAACACCTTTTACAGCAACAAGGAGATCTTTCTCCGAGAACTAATCAGCAATGCCTCTGACGTAACTATCTTTTCCTTTTCTTTAATTTCGTCTTTGTTCTTCTTTCTGTTTATTCTTCTTAGGTGATCCTTTTGTTTTAGTATGAAATTTGATTGGTAATCTGAAGTTTCATTTCGATTATATTTATAGACACACTCAATTAACTTTTAGGGTGATGTTACTTTAGATTAGATTTTGCCTGCACCAAGATATTTTCTCATTTCTATAATTATCCTTTACTGAATTGTTATTTGTTGTTTGGTAGTTTGATGATTGTAGAGTTTTCAAGAATTGTGTAACTTCACATCTAGGATTATTGGAATATAATTTACGATGTAGAATTTTGTTTCAGGCTTTAGATAAGATTCGATTTGAGAGCTTGACTGACAAGAGCAAGCTAGATGCTCAGCCTGAGCTCTTTATTCACATCATTCCTGATAAGGCAAACAACACATTGTCGATTATTGACAGTGGTATTGGAATGACCAAGGCTGGTGAGTGATTACTATGGATCAATTTGTGCGTATGGCTGCCTTTTAAATCTGTTTTTTAATGGTATAACTCATTGGGTGAACGTGTCTATTTTATCAGATTTGGTGAACAATCTTGGTACCATTGCAAGATCTGGGACCAAGGAGTTCATGGAAGCTCTTGCAGCTGGTGCTGATGTGAGCATGATTGGACAGTTTGGAGTCGGTTTCTACTCAGCCTACCTTGTGGCTGAAAAGGTTATTGTTACCACTAAACACAATGATGATGAGCAGTATGTTTGGGAGTCCCAAGCTGGGGGTTCGTTCACAGTCACCAGGGACACATCTGGTGAGAGTCTAGGCCGAGGTACTAAGATTACCCTGTACCTCAAGGAGGATCAGCTTGAATACCTTGAGGAGCGTCGTCTCAAGGACTTGATCAAGAAGCATTCTGAGTTTATTAGCTACCCAATTTCTCTCTGGGTTGAGAAGACCATTGAGAAAGAAATCTCTGATGATGAAGATGAGGAAGAGAAGAAGGACGAGGAAGGAAAGGTTGAGGAAGTTGATGAAGAGAAGGAGAAGGAAGAAAAGAAGAAGAAGAAGATCAAGGAAGTTTCTCATGAGTGGTCGTTGGTGAACAAACAGAAGCCCATCTGGATGAGGAAGCCAGAAGAGATCACAAAGGAAGAATATGCTGCTTTCTACAAGAGCCTTACCAATGATTGGGAGGAGCATCTAGCCGTAAAGCACTTCTCTGTTGAAGGTCAATTGGAATTCAAAGCTATCCTCTTTGTTCCCAAGAGGGCTCCTTTTGATCTCTTCGACACAAAGAAGAAGCCAAACAACATTAAGTTGTATGTCCGCCGTGTCTTCATCATGGACAACTGTGAGGAATTGATTCCGGAATACCTTGGCTTTGTTAAGGGTATTGTCGATTCTGAGGATCTTCCCCTCAATATTTCTAGAGAAATGTTGCAGCAGAACAAGATCTTGAAGGTCATCCGGAAGAACTTGGTCAAGAAGTGCCTTGAGCTCTTCTTTGAGATTGCCGAGAACAAAGAAGACTACAACAAGTTCTACGAGGCCTTCTCCAAGAACTTGAAGCTTGGTATCCACGAGGATTCCCAGAACAGGCCTAAGATTGCTGAACTGCTCCGTTTCCACTCTACCAAGAGTGGTGATGAATTGACAAGCCTGAAGGATTATGTGACCAGAATGAAGGAAGGCCAGAATGATATCTTTTACATCACTGGTGAAAGCAAGAAAGCTGTAGAAAACTCTCCTTTCCTTGAGAAGCTCAAGAAGAAGGGTTATGAAGTTCTGTTCATGGTTGACGCAATCGATGAGTATGCAGTTGGTCAGTTGAAGGAATTTGAAGGTAAGAAGCTTGTATCAGCAACCAAGGAAGGTCTGAAACTTGATGAGAGTGAAGATGAAAAGAAAAAGAAGGAAGCTTTGAAGGAGAAGTTCGAGGGACTATGCAAGGTGATAAAGGATGTTTTGGGCGACAGAGTTGAGAAGGTGGTTGTTTCAGACCGTGTTGTGGATTCTCCCTGCTGTTTGGTAACTGGTGAATATGGTTGGACAGCCAACATGGAAAGAATCATGAAAGCTCAAGCATTGAAGGACAACAGCATGGCTGGTTACATGTCAAGCAAGAAGACCATGGAAATCAACCCTGAGAACCCCATCATGGAAGAGCTCAGGAAGAGGGCCGATGCCGACAAGAACGACAAATCCGTTAAGGACCTTGTTCTCCTCCTCTTCGAGACCTCCCTTCTAACCTCCGGCTTCAGCCTGGACGACCCGAACACCTTCGGAAACAGAATTCACAGGATGTTGAAGCTGGGATTAAGCATTGATGAGGAAGCTGGAGAGGGCGATTCTGAAATGCCTCCTCTTGAGGAAGCTGATGACGATGCAGAGGGTAGCAAGATGGAGGAAGTCGATTAATTTTGAACATAAAAAAGTATTGAATCTCCGTAACATCTTTTTCTAGGGTTCTCTATGTTATGCTTTCAATTTACAAACGTATATTGTCTCCTGTCATTTAGGTTAGTGTATGGCTTTTTTTTTTTTTTTTTTTTTTTTTTTTTTTTTTTTTTTTTTGTTGGTTTCCCGAGTAAGTTGCTCGATTGTTCTGTTTTCTTAAACATTTTGTGGCAACTTCAGTGATAGTATATTTCACTCAAAATGTCTTTGCATCTTTTAATTCTCCCTTTACTTATTGCTTAACTTTGTTTTGATTACAATTACAATCCCGAAGTTTCTTAATGATGGCAATTAATCGTTTTTATTAAATTAACTTTAAGTAATAATAATTTCAAATCAATTACCTTAATAAACCTCTTTTCCTCAACACCCAGTTATTTGTTTTGATTTTGAAAGTTGTTAGATTCCCAAATGAAATGGTTTGTGACTCCATTTTTACAGGAATTCATGATCCAAGTAATATTAACTCGCATAAAAGAGGTGTCATTAAGAAACTTTAGGGAATAAATGATAAATTAAAATTTTGAGATTTGTTCAACAAAAAACTAATGTTTAATTTTTAATTAATTTTAAAATTTAAACTGAAGGGTCTATTTCTTCGTTTTAAACACAATACAATATTTAAACCGTTAACTATTATTATATATAAAAAAAAAGTTCAATAATAACAAAATCTTGTTGCTTTAAAAAGAAGAATTAAAATTTGTGCATGATTAAGTATAAATCTAGCTAAATCTTTGAAACCGGGAAAAATACCTTCTTCAAAATGCATCCATATACATGTGGATATGTTCGATATAGATGTTAGAGCAATGGGCAAAATTTGATTTCAATTCTTCTAATCTAAGTTCGAACAAACAAACTTAAAAAACTTTTAAAAAATGGGAGAAAAAATCACGCCTTCCAAATTATTTGAAATGAGATAAACTTTAAGGGGCTGTTTGAGAGCTAATTATTTACTCTCCTTCCTTTCTAGTTTTTACGATCTTAAGGGGCATTCATGTAAAAATATTTTTAAAAAGTTATTAATGTTCATTTTTGAAAAGTTATTTATATCACTTTTCAAATTTTAGGATTAAAGTATTAATTTCTGAAAGTTTGAACCAATTAAAAATTGGAATTGTGAGAAAGTAAATGAAATGATAAATTTGAAATGGATGATACCAAATTTTTAAGAAAGCTAAAATTTAAAAGTTCCTTGACTAACTTTAGCAACAATTTCAAGAGTGATTGTGGATAGATTAATAAATAAGTTGTTTGTAGACTTGCTATTTGGAGATCATATTAGAATAAGTTTTGATTGTAATGTAATCTAAAACTCATGTATAGATTGAGTATTCTAGGCTCAATTTGTAATGTTAAACTTATTTCATTTAGACAGTTTTAACTAAATTCTCTTTTCGTTTTTGTTCTGCCCTTGATACCTTATACATTTCAATATTTTAAGTAATTTTCATTATATTTCAGTCTCTCAAACAGTCCATAAAATTCTCATATAATTATTTTTAGTGATTGTAAAAGTAATTCAAAATGAAGCTTTAGTTCATAATCTCATAGCTTTGCATAGTCCACACTTGAAATTAAAGATTGGCAACCAAAAAGTTGGGAAGAGGAAACTTAAAACGTTTCCCTACCTATTATATTAGGGTCTGTCATTTTATTGAATAATAATCGGTAATTAAAGGTTTTTTTTTTTTTTTTTTCTTCTAGAAGAAGAAGAAGAAAGGAAAGATTCTGTAAGGATGTTGTTGGCAGATGGGGAGAGGGTATCGTGAATAATTATGACTTTCTATTTTAAGGAAATTGGATTATATAGCAATTTATAGAGTTTTATTTATGTTTTTTTTTAAAAAAAATAAAAATTAAGGTGTGAAGCTCCAACCACTTTGTTAATTTAAGGTTCAAAAACATATTTCCATAAATTTTCTTATTTTTAAAAGTAAGAAAACGAGGAATTTTTGTTTTTAAATTATATTAATTTTCAAATATATTGAAAGATCTGAAAATATTAATTTAGGTCTTTTGAATTATTTTGGTAAGATTTGAAAATCAAACCTTGTGTTTTGTTTCTAGGGGTACTTTAGTCAACTGTTAATTCTTAATTTCGAAAATCGTATTTCAAAAACTTTTTGTCACTTTTTAAAAAGAAAGTATTAATTTATGTAATTCTCTATAGGAGTGTTCATGAGTTGGGTTGGGTTGAAGCATTTTTTAGATTCAACCCAATTGTTATGTTCTTTCAACCCAAATAACCATTATAAAAAGTGAACCCAACCCAACCTAACCCTGAAACATTTAGGTTGGGTTGGTTCGAGTTACTCGAGTCATTTATTTAAACTTTTGTTAAAAAAAAGTAAAATGTTAATACATAGAAATTTGATTTTAATTATTTTCATATATTGAATTAAGATCAACAACTTAATTTTAATTTTATAATGAGTTTTTTTTTCTAAAGTGCTAAAAAACTATGTTTAGGAATTGTTGGAGAATAAATTATCTAAAAAATAATGAAATTAAATAAAACTAAATTAAATATATGTATATTTAATTGTATCATAAGTAAAAAAAATATAAATTTTAAAGTTAATAATAGGTTAGGTTATTTTAGGTGAATCCATGAATCAACCTAACCCATAAATGAGTTGATAACCCAACCCTAAATCGTATGGGTTGGGTTGATCAGTTTTTTTGGATCATCGAATTTTTTGAACACCCCTAATTCTCTCCATAATGACTACTAGGGTTTGAAGGTTTTCCATAATTATGATTTCTGTTCGGGTTCCCAAGATTTTACATCACCAAAATTGTTATTTGATTCCCAGTCTTTCTATTTCTTTTTACTTTTAGTGACTCCACCAATACAAGTTTTTTAAAACTTTTTATTTAATAATTATATTAACATATCTCTATAATAATAGGGAATTTTTTACAAATAGAAAATATATCAAACTATTTATAAAAAATAGCAAAAAATATCACTTATAGACATTGATAAACTTCTATCAGCATCTATCAGTGATAGACTTCTATCATTTCTATCGCTGATAGATCCCGATAGACTTCTATCCGCGTCTATCACAACTATCTAAAAATTTTGCTATTTTATGTAAATAGTTTCTTTTATTTTTCTATTTTTAAAAACTCCCCATAATAATAATAATTATAATTATTATTATTATTTTTGCAATATTTTCTAATCAAATCTTCCAATCCAAAATTCTATTTAAATATTTCCTTTCCAAAGTGTTTAAATTTTGTTAACAATTAAGAGACAAGAGATAGATTTGTACCCATAAACAATGATAAATGTTACCTTTAATCAATTACTCTTAATTCATCTTTAATCAATGTCATTGTGTTTCTAATTTTTGGATCATACAAGAAGAAACATAACTTATCAAATTGAAACAAAATTTGTCTATTTCCCAAATTCTCTTTGCTGTTCTTGAATAATAATCTATGAATAATTATTATTTTAATTTCAACGATGGATATATATAAATCAATAGATGAAACTGAAAACAAATAGAACAAACACCCACCAAAAGTTAGCTAAAAGTTAAATAAAAAAATACACTTATAAAAAATGGGGAAATAACTCGAAACTTCCTGAAATTTGGTGGGTTGTCACATTGTCAAACCATTCGAATTATTTGACATTGTAATACATTTCCCAATGACGCAAATGGAACAAAACCAACGATGTCATACATACAAACCTAAGTGGTTACATTTGCGTTACTAGAAGACATTCTCATTGATTTTAGTAAAATTTCTAGTACTTCCGCGTAGTATCATACTCCCTATGTTCACATTATAAATTTGTTTTTATAAATATTTGTGAACCTCATATTGATGTTAGTGAATCCTACACTATTTTAAATGCATGTTCGTGGCACACAATAAATGGGGTAGTAAGGAAATTTTTTCATACTACCATACTATAACGGAAATTTTCCATTGATTTTTAACATATCTTTCAACAAGTAAAAAAATAGGTTAAAATAATAATGATAATAACAATGGCTTGAATTGGAGAATTTTTAGAGAGAAGATTTTTTAAATTTTATAGATATAAGTCTCTTTGTATTATACGATTCGCAAGGTAGTTATTAACATCATTTTCGAATTTTCACTTTATTAATTTTGATTGATTTTTCTTCAATGCAAGATATTTCAAATTAATGTTTTATTTATTTTAAGAGATTTTTTTTTTACTTTTTTATATTTCTAGCTGAAAATCAATCACCTCTCCATTGAGATTTTAAATATACGTCGCATATACCATGATTTATTTTTTGGTGTGTTTACAAATATACTGAACAATGTAAATATATATCGCATATATTGTTCGGTATATAAGACGATATATTGTATAAAATGTCTTGTTCATGCACTTATTAAATATAACCTAATTTGTTTCTAGAAAATTTAAACATATAGTGTTGTATATATTGAATATACCTTATTTTCTCATTTGAAACTTATTGCCAATTATTGCTTTCATTTATGAAGACAACAATTTTTGAATTTTTATATAAAATTTTCTTACTTATGTAGGTTTGAAAAGAAAACTGTTTTAGGAAGTTCATAACGGCAAAAAAAAAAAAACTTTCCTTACATTATTCTTTTGATATTCATATTATTATATATAGTTTTTAAAAATTAACTGATAAGGAGTACTAAAAGAAAATTGTAGTCAATTAGGCTAATAATGTAAAAAATAGGAGAGTTTAAAAAATAATGTAATTAGATCTATTTATTTAGGCGGTGTGAAAACTAAAAGAGAAAAAATAAAAAAAAAATTTGAATGCCACTTTGCGACTACCACCGCTGATTGGGCTGGAATTTGCTGGTGGACTTTGATAATTGGGCTGCAGTTTTGGTGATTTGAGTTTGGGCTGGAGTTTGGTGATCTTACGAAGGCCGGCAGATACTGATCTCACGAAGTTGCTGGACGGATTCTGAAAATCTACACAAGCGGCGGCGGATCCGGGCTACTTGGCTTTGGTCGGCGGTTTCTGGCAACAACCGGAGTGTTGCGGCGGTACTAGGAACGGGCGACGGTGGATCTGTAAGCAGGGGCGGTGGAGCTGGAGGTAAACGGCGGCAGAGTAGTAAACAGAGGGGTTGGGAAGCCGAATCTAGGTAAAAAAAAAACAATTCTTTTTGGGCTGTGATATCATATTACTATAATTCACTTAATGAATAGGTTTGTACGTTCGAACAGTAAATTGTACACAAATTATAGAGCCCGTAAGAAAAGATTACCCTAAGTAATTGCCCATAATCGCCAATTGACACAAATTGACAGATTTGAAGGAAGCATAAATTACGGTAACAACGTTTACAAGGATTCTCCTCAAATAACTCTGCGGCATCATGTTCAAAAAGTGAGCTCTCTCCCATATCTATGCTCGTTATTCACTATGATTTCATGTTTTGCTTGATGATTGTGGAAAATGATTTATGGGTTTTGTTTCTTGGGGGTTAAAATATGAGGAAATGGTTGGATTTCTTCGCTTGTTAACATCTTTATTTGTTACTAGTCTCTGGATTTTGCTCGAATAGTATCTTCTTTCTTGTTTTTATGGCGGGTTTGTTTGTGGGGCTCCGTCTGTTTGATTCTCCATATTGGAAAAATGGATTGTTCTACTTCTATTTTTCGTTTGATTGTTGGGGCTGCTGTGGATGAACCATTGTGGCTGAATTTGAACATTTTAGGAATAGTAACACATGCGATTTATGAATTGAAATGATCATATGTTAATCTAATATAGTTTTGGAGTTAGGACTAGGAGGATGCTTGTGAGTTCAGCGAGTTTCTTCACCATATTTTCTAGTGGTGTTGCTTTTACAAATCCCTCAATTTTGTTCTTTTCTTTTTCTCGTGTTGCTGTCTTATATTAGGTTTTCTACTGAAGACGTGTCTGCTCAGAATCAAGTCAAGGCATCAGTGCAACGGAAAATTCGGCAAAGTATAGCGGAAGAAGTAAGTATTGATTTAGCTGTTTGAATATCAGAATCATTTTAATGAGATAGAAACCGATGTATCTTTTTTTTTTTTTTTTTGGTCTTTTTATTCCAGTATCCAGGACTAGAGCCAGTTTTGGATGATTTGCTTCCTAAAAAGGCTCCTCTGATTGTAACTAAGTGGTCAGAAATTCTGTTTGCTTCTACTTTCGCAAAAAAAAGAAGATTGATATTAGATTTATTTGTTTCCCTGTTAATTTGATCATATGAGGCTTATGTTCATTTTTTTTTCTTTTTCTTTTTTGAACTACTCTTCTAGTCAAAATCATCTCAATCTGGTTGTTGTGAACAATGTGCCACTCTTTTTCAATATCCGGGATGGGCCCTACATGCCTACACTAAGGTTGCTTCATCAATGTAATGTCTTCTTTTTCTAGAGACTACACTTGATCATTTTTTTCCGAATCCATAGAATATTTTTTTTACAACCCTATTAACTTCTCTCGCAATACTTATCCTTGGATGTTTTGAATTCTAATTTGCCTATACTATGGAAGTAGACTAAGGTGCAAGTTTCTATGATTTTTGGAATGATTAAAGATGACTACTTTACTTGGAACAATATCCATTCTAAAATCTATAAGCATAGCCAACCTGTGCAGCTCACATGCGTACTTTTGAATCCTTTTTGTACCATTGTACAAAGTTCTATATATTCTTGTTTTACCGCATTGAGTGTTTTATTGGATGTCCCCGAAGGGACTACCACATTGAGTGTTTTCTTAATTAGTCGTAATTGAATCATATGGATGATCTAATAAGTTCATATTTGTATTTTCTAAAATAGAATGGTTTCAATTCATATCAAAATCTGATGTTAATATAGTGCATCGATTGATTGCCTTTATTAATAATATTATTATTTTAAATTACTGTTTTAGGGTGTGTTTGGCCCAAGGAGTTAGGAAGTAGGAGTTTGTGAACTCCAGTCCTTGTTTGGCCCAAGGAGTTGGTGGATCCCAGTACTAAAAACACATCAATTTTATATCTTATTAACTCCTTACACTGTGGGCACCAAGAGTTTACAACTCCCTATACTTCATAACTCCTTACTTCTCACTATTTCACTCCTTATCCCAAACACCCCCTTAGGGAATAGAACTCATCATGTTCTTATATGTGGTGAGATCATGTTGCTCGAGTTTGTGAGAATTAGAATCGAAGGGGTTTGTGAAAATCCAACCATAATTATCTATCACCAGATGCTTTTTGTAAGACTATTTATGACCAGATTAGAAAGGAAATGGTTCAACCAATAATTGAGACCATGAATCTTCAACTGGTTGTTTTTAGCTAATACTTCCATTTCCTTCTTTTGGCTTTTCAATGAGGTCTCAAAAGCTACTGTAGAATTCTGACTAAAAAATCGTGGTACATTTGGGCTGAAAGGAATCAGAAACTCTTTGGAGACATACAGAGAGAGTTAAATCTTATTCAATTTATTTTTCAAATTAGAGCTACCTAGATAAGTTGTCGTGTAATTATTCAATTGGAAGTTAATTTGGCCTCTCGTGGCCATAGTTTGGAGATAACTTTTCTAACCTTGGAGATTATTTATTTCCTGTAGTTTTGTTTTTATTTTCCTGAATGGAAAATTGAATTGTGGTTTATGCCACTAGGGGGGTAGTTCCCTTTCTGCTTTTCTCTTCTCCCGTTGTATGTTATGACCCATGAGTAGATTACTGGATAAGGAAAGGAAAGTAGGTTAACATTGAAGAAAGCTTCTATAGGACTAGTTCATCCAAAATTTTCTAGTGATACTTCGGTGGGGTAAAGGATATCTAGCGCACTTCCTAATTTCTTTGGTTTTTTTTAGCTCACCTCCAGCCTTAGAATTGGTTTTGTAGGGTGGAGAGATCTTAGGAAAAAGTTAGTTGTGAAATTAACTTTAGTGCTTCCTTTTTGGCTTACAATCCAAGCTTTTTAGAGAGTTTCTTTTGCTTTTGGTCTCGAACAAGTGGAGCTTTTTACTTGGTGGCTCATTTTGTTGGGTTTGACCTTTCTTTTTGTATGGACTTCATTTGTACGTTTATTCTCCTTAATCAAAGCTCTGTTTTTCTAGTCAAACTAAAAACTTAAGAAGAGTGTGTGGTGGGAAATGAATGGAAGGGTTAGCAATGTTGCAAAGTGATAGTTTTCAAGAAACCATGTTTGAAGTGTCCAACCAAAGTTCAAGATTCGAGAAGCAAGGACTCAACACCAGCGACAAACGATAGTTTTGGACTTTTCCATTGTCTAAGGAATTGAGTGTTGATAAGGATAGAGATAAAGATGTTTGTAGTTTTTTTTTTAAACTCAAGAATACAGTTTACAAACTGTGGAAAATATCCTCGTTTTTTTTTTTATAGAACAACCTTTATCCTGTTCAAGTAACTAGTAAGGTCGTATAAAGATGTTATTATTCATCCACTTTTTTTGGGCAAACTCTCACCTTTGTCACCTCACTCTCTCCTCAACGTGAGGTATAATGTTCATAATTCATAGTCATGTTTCGTATTAAAGAAAAATCCAACCAAGGACTTTTAAAACTAAAGTTTCCGTGATTACTCAAAAACCACGCCCTTCAAACCAT
Source organism: Lagenaria siceraria (assembly GCA_002890555.2). Lineage (NCBI taxonomy): Eukaryota > Viridiplantae > Streptophyta > Magnoliopsida > Cucurbitales > Cucurbitaceae > Lagenaria > Lagenaria siceraria. The sequence goes on along the minus strand of CM016492.1, from coordinate 865,504 downwards.
ACTGAAGATAACAAGCACTATAGACTTGCAATTAATGTTCAAACCATACTGAAGAATGATGGGAGATTGACCCTGATTTAGTTGGTCTTGATTGGCTTTCCGACCTATTTTATGTCACGGTTTAGAAACCCTAGCCCGGTGGACAAGGTCTTGGGAAGTTGATGGGGATTTCCTATCGGAGGGGGTGTAGGAGGGTAAGGCGTCGTATCTTGTGCTTTGGGATGTGGTTTCTAGGCCACTGAACCTTGGGGGTTAGGCATTGTAAATGTGAGGGTGAGAAACATGGCTTTGCCGGTTGAAGGGTTCTAGGGATTCTATCATGAAGTCCACCTTATGGCACAAGGTTAATGTTAGTAGGTATGGGCCTAACCCATTTGAGTCGACCGACTATGAGATCAAAGGAACCTCCAGAAAACCATGAAAAAACTCCTTGCCTAAGTTTCCTTTGTTTTCCTAGTTTATTCTTAATGCGGTGGAGGATGAAAATGATACTTATTTGTGGAAAGATTATTAGTTGGGGGATAGACCACTTTATTGTTATATTTTTGTAGTAGGCAACTGAGGACCTCGATCATATCTTTTGGAGGTGTGACTTTGCTTGGGTTGTTTGGTAGGGTCAAGGTGTTTGACTTTAGTTTTTCCCACTCGCAAGGTTGTAGGGAGTCGATCATGGAACTTCTCCATCTGCCCTTTCGTGAAAAATGGTTGTTTTCGTGGCAAGTTGGAATTTTTGCTAATTTGTGAGGTCTTTGGGGCATGATCATTTGTGAGAGAGTTCTTCCATCGATATTTTTGGTCCCTTATTACATTCTCTGTTTCTTTTTAGTCATTATTTGTTTAGTCCCATTTTCCTTGACTGGAGTCTCTTCTTGTAGTTGGCTCCCTTTTGTGGGCTTGGTTTTGGTCTTATGTGTAAAAAAGAGAAAAATCTTCAAACTGCAAGCAAGATTAATGAAACCTTCAAGAGTTCTCTTGGAGGCGTTAGAAAGAAGCCTATTCAAACAGTCGCTACAGGAACTAAGAGGAAATGTGTTGGAGGGTCTCTCTACCTCCCCTCTAGAAGATATAATTTTATAAAGTAAAAAACTTGTGCTACCAACACAACCTTAAATTCACTTTCTCCATGTGAGTGAGCCTTAACAAGATTGCTTTGGGGAAGTGCGAATTCACTTGATCGTACACCTTTACGAAGGTCAACTTGAACACTGTTTTCTGTTTTTCTTGTCCTATAATCCACTGCCTCGTTAGCAATCAAAGTGGGGTCCACAATGTTGCCAACCAATGCCGTCTGGTAGACAAAAATCACCCTAGGGCATAACTTTTTGTCTTTCAGAGAATATTTTATCAACAATCTTCGAAGGTTCCATGGTTAACTAATGGTTGTACTGATATGTCATTTTGAAGGATGGAACAGAATTTTGGTATCAGAAAAATATTCTTGGAGAACAAATCCAGATTCACACATTCACTTACTTCAGTTCTTCATCACTAACTGCTTAAGCAAATGTTAATCTATTACCATAATTGACACTTTGTGTTTTACTTCATCACTATATTCTATCTTTCTGGAACCTCAGTTCCAGATTATGACTTGTATCATCCTATTTGGTTTGCAGATCCCAACATTATGAGAAAATTACAAGTAGACAGAGGTGCAATAAAGTTTGTCCTTGCTGGTGCTAACATAATGTGTCCTGGTCTTACATCCCCTGGGGGTGCCTTGGACGATGAAGTTGAAGCGGAAACACCTGTGGTAAACTTTTGTTCGCTCTTATCTACTCGGTTTGTGATTGTTGGGTGATTATCACACTTATTAGTAGGTTTTAAGGTTTTCTTTGGTGAATTCTTTCTTATATAATCAAACATTTTCAGGCAATAATGGCGGAAGGGAAGCAACATGCTCTTGCTATTGGCTTCACAAAGATGTCAGCGAAGGAAATGTGAGTAAAATTGTCATTTATTTTAGGTTAAATTATAAAAAATGCCCCTCAACTATGCAATTTGTGTCAAAAGTACCCCTGAACTTTCAAAACTTTCAAAAATACCCCTAAACTTTCAAAAAGAGTTAAAAAATACCCCTGCCGTTAGTTTTGGATGGAAACCGTTAATGTTTTGTTTCAAAAATACCCCTGAACTTTTCAAAAGTTTCAAAAATACCCTTAACTAAAAAAAAAAAATTAAAAAATACCTTCACCGTAAGTTTGTGAACATAAACGTTAATATCTCGTTCCAAAAATAACTTTAAAATTAAAAAAAAAAGGGTTTAAAATTGCTCATCAATTTGTTTAAAGTTTTCTTAAGTTCGAAAAGAATGAACTTTAAAACAAATTATAAAAATGTCTTCATTTTTTCCATATAGATACTCTCATTTTTTTCTTAATTTTTTAATTTTCAGCTTACACCCATTTTTCACCAACCAATTTTTTTAAGTTAAAACAAATCTCACAAAATTCTAAAATCAAAATCTTCCCTTAAACATATCAAAAGGATAAATAGTCAAATAAAAAAAAAGGTGTTCAGTTATTAATACACACCCAGCTACTAATGTTTTTTTTTTTTTTTTTTTTTTTTTTTTTTTTTTTTTTTTTTTTAATTTATCGTTTTGGTATGTTTAAGGGGGAGATTTTGATTTTAGAATTTTGTGAGATTTTATGAGATCTTATGTTTTAACTTAAAATTTTGGTTGGTGAGAAAATTAGTGTAAGTTAAGAATTGGAAAATTGAGAGAAAATAAAAGCATCTATATGAAAAAAATGAGAATACATATATAATTTGTTTTAAAATTCATTATTTTTAAATTTAATAAAACTTCAAACAAATTGATCACTATATTAATGTTAGGAGCAATTATAATTTTTTTTTTTTTTTAATTTTAAAGTTATTTTTGAAACGAGGTATTAATGGTTTGTATTCATATACTTACGGCAAATGTATTTTTGAACTTTTTTTAGCTAAGGGTATTTTTGAAACTTTTAAAAAGTTTAGGGGTATTTTTGAAACAAAACTAACGGTAGGGGTATTTTTGAACTCTTTTTGAAAGTTTAGGGATATTTTTGAAACTTTTGAAAGTTCAGGGGCATTTTTGACACAAATGTCATAGTTTAGGGGCATTTCTTATAATTTAACCTTTATTTTATGATCCCTTCCCATTTGATAATGAATTTGTTTTGTTTTTTTTATAATTAAGCTTTAATATTTAATACGTTTGCTTGCGTTGTTTAGTCTTTTACTTTTTAAAGCCTTTAGAAATCACAGTCTTATTATTATTATTTCCTGTAAAGCTATTAATTATCATAAAAGCTTATAGATAGAAAGATAATTAGCTAAGCTTTAATATTTTTGATATCAAACGCCAAGGAAATGTTGAGAGCATTGAGGTTGAAACCTCAACTTTTGGATTGAGATGTTTGTCTAAACAAAGAAATTGAGGGAAATACCAGAATTTATTATTATCATTATTATTTATAAGAAACAAGATGCCTATAAAAAACCTAAAGAAGAAGAAAAAAACAGGGGGGGAAGAGAAAACCCCCTCCCAAAAGAGCTACTTTCAATAAGGCTTTTCAAATGTATTGGTCACTTAACAAATCAACCTTTTCTTAGTGACATAAATACCAATGTCTAGTTTACATGGTGTTGATAAAGCTTAAGAAAATTATTCATGTGTAATTTACAGAAGGGCGACGAACAAAGGGATTGGAGTGGACAATATGCATTACCTTAACGACGGTCTTTGGAAGGTATGTTGGAGTTTCCTCCCATGTTTTTTCATGCTCCCAAGTGTAGATGTTGAATGTCAAAGTTATATCTTATTTTGATTGCAGATGGAACGACTTGATTGAGGACGATATCAAAAAGAAACAACACTAGGGGGCAGGGGCGGGGGGACACAACTTAGAGAACAAACTTTGTTTAATTTCTTCATTCTCTGCACTTCTTGAGTTTCTCTGTTATGTTGTGTGGACAGACATCATCAACAGGTAGGGGTAACAAGTCTCAAGAGCCTGTTTTGTCTCCATATTTGTATGCTTTTTGAGGATCCCATTTCACAATTGTACTTAAAATCCTTCTGCACTTTCCTGTGCATCTCTGCTATCAAAACACTTTTTCATATCTTATTCTATATTGAGGAATACTTGGGTGCTACCTTAATGGCATCCATCCCATGCATCCATTATGTCACAAATATATATATATATATATAAACTATTTTTATTTTGAAAAAGAAGTTATATTGCAATTTGTGATTAGACATTTTGGTGGGCTAGTGAAAGATCGTTGCAATCCAAGATTTCTTCTATATTTCCAAGATTTCTTCTATATTATCGGTTCTTTATGGATGCTTTTTTTCTCTTATTTTCAAGACTCGTCCCATATCGTAGGGGAAATATGATTCAATATGCATTGTAATAAGCTGATGGGAACGTATCAGTGAGTTACAGATGACGTTCAAGTTATATTTTATATACTTTTTCTAAAAAGCCCAAGTGTCTAGAGAAAAAAGTGTTTTTCAAAAAACTTATTTTTATTTTAACTCTTTTGACAAAAACAGTTTAAAATCTATTTCAAAAGGTATTTTGAATAGTGGTTAAACACTCCAATTTATTTTTTAAATTAAACACTTGAAAATGTATTTCCAACACACCCCTAATCTATATTTAATTAATTATTAACTTCTCATACTATATAATTTTTGTTGGCATTAATTTATTTTTATTATTTTTTTTCATGCCACACTCACTCAATTTTTCTCACTACTATTCGTGTTTGAAGTGTTTTTACATGTAAACATTAACTTGGCAAATTACTATGTATGTACAAATATGAGGGAAGTTCTAGGAGTGTGGTTGCTATATTTTGATTTAATGTTGGTTTGTAACTAGTAACATTAACATGTCATAACAACGTAAGCAATGATTTAAACTTTTATTTTATTAAATATAAATAAAACCATGAACATATATGAACACAAATTTATATAGAAAGACCAAAATACATATGAAACGCAAAGTCAGCATTGTAGCTCGATGCAACACTAACGTACCAATATAAATGTATTATTTTCCATTTTTAAATCTTTCTCTTTGGTCTCTAGTCATCTTCCCTAATTCTCTCTTCTATTTTCTCACTTCTCTTTGAGTTTTCTCTTCTAATTAAGTTGCACAATGCGTATTTTAGCTTTCTCATTCTGGGAAGGAAAAGTCACTATTTTCTAATTATGATTTCAGCTCACTTCTAGTATAATTAAGGAAACAACATTGATCGAAATACCAATATGATTCCAACCAATTCTCTTTCAAACTTAATTTTCTTAAAACAAATACCCAAATAATGGGTTGATAAATGACAATAAATATGTTTGTTGATATAATTGTATTTATTTATTTGGAGAATTTTAAAAAATAGAAAGGTAAGGGAAACTATTTACACAAAATAACAAAATTTTTATATAGTTGTGATAGACGCTGATAGACTTCTATCGATATTTTCTTTTGCTATTTTCTGTAAATAGTCTGTGAAAATTTTCCTTTTTTTTTTTTTTTTAAACAAATGTAGTATAGTTATTGGTTTGACAATGAATATATTTGTATATAAAAAGTAAAAAAAATGGTGAGAGAATACCAAACATATCTTGATTTTCTTAAAGAATATACATGATGGTGAAATAATAGAGACACAATTTTGGTTGGGTTAGTTTGATTGTAAATATGTCGATCATTCACGAAGTTTTTTTTTCAAAATTGTATAGACTAAATTTTAATTATAAATTTTAAGGATTAAATTACAACTTTTTTAAAATTATAGGGATTAAATTTACTATTTAACCTTTTTAGAGCTACAATATCACAATTTTCTTATTTTTTTTTTTTAAAACTGGGCCGTCGTTGAATCATTTTAGCCGGCCCGATCCAACCCACAGAATGGCAAGGGCCGATCCAACACTATAAAAGGGTTTTAGAAACCCTGATTTTCACTCTCCTCTTTCTTCCACACCGGCGGCGGCAGCTGAAACTCGGAGCGCATTTGCAATGGTAACTTCTTACTCTCTTCTCTCTTCAGCTTTCCAATTTTGTGTTTTGTCTTTTGATTTAACTTCTTCCGGTGATTAGGGGATCGATCTCGTAGCAGGAGGTAAGAGTAAGAAGACCAAGAGAACTGCACCCAAGTCTGATGATATCTACCTAAAGTTACTCGTCAAGGTACTTGTTAACCGAGATTTCTCCTTCATTTTCAGTTTTGTTTGATCTATTGCTGCTTAAATATGCTTGATTGTTTAAGGGTTTTGTTTGAATGTCTTTGAGATGGTCTGTGCGTCTCCCATTGTTGTTTAGTGGATTTCTGAACATTACACTTTTTGTTTTCTTCTCTTTGCGTTGCGCTTGTCAAATCTTTTTTAAATTGCTAGCAGTTTATAAGTGCCTAATGTTTGTTTTTTTTTCCTCCAATTAATTGGTTTTGATGGCTGGTCTTTCTGCTGTGATGATATTTAATAATCCCAGCTCGATGAGACCTTTTGTAGGTCGGGGAATAGTCTTTACCCATAAATATCTGAGCCTTAAGTACTGTTTTAGAGTTTTTTTGGATTGTTTTCCACTTCTCTTTGCATTCCGCTTGTCAAATCTGTTTTAAATTGCTAGCAGTTTATAAATGCCTAATTTTTGTTTTTTTCCCAACAAATTGGTTTTTGATGGCTGGCCTTTCTGCTGTGATGATGTTTAATAATCCCAGCTCGATGAGACCTTTTGTAGGTCGGGGAATAGTCTTTACCCATAAATATCTGAGCCTTAATACCTGTTTTAGAGTTTTTTTGGATTGCTTTCCACTTCTCTCTGCGTTCTGCTTGTCAAATCTGTTTTAAATTGCTAGCATTGTTTAAATGCCTAATTTTTTATTTTTTTTCTCCAATGCATTGGTTTTGATGGCTGGTCTTTCTGCTGTGATGATATTTAATAATCCCAGCTCGATGAGACCTTTAGTAGGTCGGGGAATAGTCTTTACCCATAAAATATCTGAGCCTTAAGTCCTGTTTTAGAGTTTTTTTGGGGTTGTTTTCCACTTTTCTCTGCGTTCTGCTTGTCAAATCTGTTTTAAAATGCTAGCAGTTTATAAATGCCTAATGTTTGTTTTTTTCCTCCAACGAATTGGTTTTGATGGCGGGTCTTTCTGCTGTGATGATATTTTATAATCCCAGCTCGATGAGACCTTTCGTAGGTCGGGGACTAGACTTTAACCCATAAAATATCTGAGCCTTAAGTCCTGTTTTAGAGTTTTTTTGGGATTGTTTTCCACTTTTCTCTGCGTTCTGCTTGTCAAATCTGTTTTAAAATGCTAGCAGTTTATAAATGCCTAATGTTTGTTTTTTTCCTCCAACGAATTGGTTTTGATGGCGGGTCTTTCTGCTGTGATGATATTTTATAATCCCAGCTCGATGAGACCTTTCGTAGGTCGGGGACTATTTAACCCATAAAATATCTGAGCCTAAAGTCCGGTTTTAGAGTCTTTTTTGGATTGTCTTCCACTGCTGATGTAAATCATTGAATTCACTTTGTATACCCAATTGTTAGTTCAGTTGTAACTGCATTTGCCTTCTGTTCTAGTTTTTGAATATATATATATATATATAAAATGCTGTGTTACCTTAAATTATTTCCCCCTTTTGGGTAGGGAATATAGACATACATTGATAAGCATAAGCCATATTTGGCCTTTTTTTTTCATGTCTTTGGACAAAAAAAATGTTCCCGGTGATGATTAATTTGACCATGCTAATGCTGATCATTTTGTGATTAATCTTTCTTTAATTTTTCTGAGGGAACTTTTTCCAAGATTTCTAGTTTTTGTGCTCTTGGCACGTGTTGTTCTTGAGTGAGGTGGTTATGCATCGTTTTTTGGTCATGTATTTTTTGGTAAATATAGATTCATGCATTAAGAGTAATATATTTTTACCCCCTATGATATGAACTATTCATAAGGACTCTTAACTTTTGACTTCGAAAGCTTAAATTTTACACATTTTAGTTTTCACTCTATCCCGGAGTCTTCTAATTTTTTCCTTTTGTGTGCAATTTGGTTATGAACTTTGTGCGTATGTCAGTTATGCTACTCATGCTGGGAGTAGAAGCTTATTGCACGTGCATTTACTAGAATAAAGTTGTTCTGTTTGCCTGCTTACGCACTGTTTTACCTGGCCTGCATTAACTAATAAAATGATTTATTGTATTTCTTATCAGCTTTACCGCTTCCTTGTCCGTCGGACTGGAAGCAATTTCAATGCTGTGATTCTCAAGCGCTTGTTTATGAGCAAGGTTAACAAGCCTCCACTTTCACTCTCTAGGCTTATCCGGTTCACGAAAGGAAAGGTTGGTTAGATCGTGTAGTATTCTAATATTATTTCGGTTTCTTTTTCTTGTATGGTTGTGCACATATGAGATATCTGAAACTTTGTACATTCGTTTGTGATGTAATAGGAAAGTAAGATTGCTGTCGTTGTTGGGACTATTACCGATGATATTCGTGTCTATGAAGTCCCAGCATTGAAAGTTGCAGCTCTGAGGTTTACCGAGACAGCAAGGGCAAGGATCGAAAAGGCAGGCGGGGAATGTCTGACCTTTGACCAGCTTGCTTTGAGGGCTCCTCTGGGTCAGAACACGGTATGAATGTTTTCATTTTTGTTTAGAATTTGCTGAATCGACTGTTTCATGTTCAAGTTATTTAGTTCATTTGCATTTTTAACCTGATGCTTCACATTGGTCATGATTGTGACCGCATTATCAATTACTCTCAAGTACCGTTTTAGGGGTTTGAATCATCCCTTGGCTCCATCTGCAGGTTCTTCTTAGAGGTCCTAAGAACTCTCGGGAGGCAGTGAAGCATTTCGGTCCTGCGCCTGGTGTACCACACAGCCATTCCAAGCCATATGTGAGGTCCAAGGGAAGGAAGTTTGAGAGAGCTAGAGGAAAGAGAAACAGCAGGGGATATAGGGTTTGATTTGATCTTACTTTTCCAAGCTAATTCAATGCCAGTGTGTGTTATTTTGAATTCAATATCCAAATTTTGCTAGATTTTAGTTGCATGTCAGTCGTTTCATCTTTTCTTACGGTTTTGCCATAATATTGTTGATTATGAATTTGATTGAATTCAGCGGGACTTCATAGAGTTTCTTCTTCTAGATTGTGTGATGTCCATTTTCTGTTCTGTTCATTTTAGATAGCTACAAACCAATTGTGCTTCACCAATCTCTCTTGAGCTTTATTATAATTTTGATACATTAAAAGTAAACATTGGTGAAAAAAAGTGTATTAGGGCATGTTTTGACTATAATTTTTATGGGTTTTGTTTTCTTTTTTGGTCTTGGAAGATGATGTTTGTTATTTTTGTTAATCTGATCTTGAGTTTCAAAGTCCCTTGTATTAGTGGTAGTGGAATCTGTCGCATAGGTAATAAAAGCTGGTGTGGCAAATTTTTAAAATTAAGATAGTTGATAATAATAATAGTAATAATAGGGTAACTTTTTTTGTTCCTAGGTTTTGGGTTAGTTTTTATTTGATCCTCGAGTTTTAAAATGTTACACATTTTGGTTTCAATTTAGTCCCTAAGTTTTAGAACGTTACAATTTTATTCTTAATATTTGATTTTTGTTTTAATTTGGTTCCTAGTTTTTAAAATTTTATATTTTTACCTCAATTTTTTTTATTAAATACTCATTTCTAATTATTGGCGTCAATGTCTATTAGTTAATTAAAAGTATTGTGAAGTGAAATTTTAAATTTAATTTTAAAAGTGATGAAAAATAGTGAAACTTAATTAATTATATATATTTTTAATTTTTTTTAAATTTATTAAGATAGTCTAAGACTATAGATTAAAAATGAGTATTTAGTGAAAATTGAGGTTAAAAATGTAAAATTATGAAATTTAGGGACAGAATTGAAATAAAAATTAAATTTCAAGGTTAAAATTATAATATTTTGAAATTTAGGGACTAAATCGAAACTAAATTCAAAACTTTTTAAAATTTAGAGAGTAAATAGATAGACCCAAAACTTATGGACCAAAAAAGTATTTTACCATTTTTTAATTATTTTGGTTTAATTGGTTTAATTATTACTATTGTTCTATTAATTTTTAAAATTGACATGTCAATTTCTGACCTTAGGAAATTTTGTTAGTTAAGAGATTCAAATCAAATATTTTCTAAGCTTGGGATGAAAGTGGTTTCTAAAGGCTGAAAATAGCCAAAGGGCTGCAAAGTAAATAACTAAACAACACAAGTATTAGATGTCTATTAGAGATGATGGACTAAATTCGTATCAGATATCGATCCTTATCAAATACTCATCTAACACTCAATTTGGCGTATCTTTTATATATATATATATATATATATATATATGTGTGTGTGTACGCTAGACTTTTTTTTAAAAAGAAAGAATAAAGATAAGTGGCTCATCTAATCTTTTTCCAACCCAAAACTAAGCAGCTTATTTAAAAAGCTCACTACCCTATTTCGAAACCAAAAGAAGCAAAAGACCAAATTCTAGAATCATCTAATCTTCATTTTCATGTTTGAGTCCCCACAAAATCCTAAAAAATACTTGAATATCTTCACCAAGTCAACGAAGACCATTGCGCCGCCAACCTTTTCTATTGCATTTTATTGACTATTGTACTTCAATATATCTGGTGTTGCTTTTTGTATTGTATTTTGTATTATTGTCATTAACTTGACATTTTATGATTTTTTGTGGATTTATTAGATTACATTAGTATCTTTATGTTAAATTTACCTACATTATATATATATATATATATATATATATATATATATATTAAAAAAATGTATCCTCAGCATATGAGTATCCTAATCTTTTAGAAATTGATGTATTGTCGTATCCTATTGTATCCATATCCCGTACCTGTGTCCACGTTTGTGCTTCACAAGTGATAGACATACATATTTTGTGATGGAAGTCTATCAATAATGGACTCTTATTAGTGATATTCTTCAATCACAACACAAGCATTAGAAGCTTATCAATAATAGACTATATACTTTGTGAAGATAGTTTACGTATTGAAGTATATCAGCATGGGTAATACTTGGATGCATCTTCTCTATGCTTCTCCTTCCATCACTCACGCCAAAGAAATAATTAAACTATTTCAAAAAATAAATAAAAATAGTTTGCCACATGTCATATTATGATAGGACAATTTGGTAGGATGCACAAAAATAAGTGCTCCCCGAGATACACCAAAGTATTTTTCCATCAGCAAATAATAAATTCACATTCTACTTATTTATCTAAACACTTTTCGTACACTCTTTCTGTCATGTTAGTTATTATGCAGTCACAATGATTCATTAATCAAGAAAACAAACTGGCATAAAAGATTATTAAGAGCAACATACATATTGTAAAAAGTAACTACCGTACAAAACAACCATCTGGATTCTCAAACATACTAATCACTTAACAAACACCATAAACTGAAAAAAAAAAAAAAAACAGACCATGTGTTTTGGAAGAGTAAAAACTTTCTAGAATCTTTGTTGAATCAGACTAGAATTTTCTGATGAAGTCATGGATGTGAGTGCTAATCTCTTCAGGCTTCTCCTGGTTGAGGAAATGGCCAACTCCCTCCATTATTACAACTTCTTGCAGAAATGGCACATCTTTCTTGAAACCTCCACCATTGACATACTCCTTCACCCCTGGTGTTGTATAGACCATGTCACCATCTCCAACTATGAACTTCACTGGCACTTTCACTTGCACTCCTGTCCATGGGGCTGTCAGCTCCCAGTTTCTACACCAGAATTCAAATATAAATCAGTCTTTTACTTCCGACATGAGTAAGGTTATGTTACACATATAGTCCTTATCCTTCAACATTCTGTATCAATTTGATCCCTATACTTTTAGACGTTTCTATCATTATCCCTATAACTTAGATCAGTCTTGCCAATGAGGTCCTAGATAAATTGTAGAAAAATTGAAAGCAAGAACGTGGATGAATTTCATCATGTGATGTCTTGTTTTATGGATAGAAGTTAAAACATTGTTTTTGTTTGAAGAATAATAGAGTTAAGTTTAACAGAGAAACCAGAGTGAGTTAAGTTTCAAGCCACTGGGATTATATTTTTAAAAAAATCAGAGTTTGTAGTTTGTGACTTACAAGTCCATTGATCTGTAATAGTTCAATGGTCCAGTGAAGCCCTTCTGCTCATATTTGGAGGCAAAGTAAGAAAGATCTTCTTCTGAGAGCCAAGAGGGCAAGGAAGATGCGGATCCAGGCCTGGCTCTGAAGGCTTGTCCTTTGGGTAAAATAGGAGGGCCTGGCCTTCTCATTGTCAATATGCTTCTAAGTACTTCTTTGGCACCCACCTGAGCCATCTCTTCTTCAATCTCTCCTGGATTCTATAAAACGGGGAAAAAATCTCTTATGTTTGATAACTCTGTTTCAAAGCAAAAAGCACAAAAAGAGAGACCATCTCCTAAGAAAAAGGATTAGAGGTTATTTGTAATCCTAGAAAACCACTGCATAAATCAGTAATCACTATTCAATATTTCTCAGCCCACTATTGGCCAAACCACAAGAGTCTTTCACAATCTCGAGCTTACGACCTCGTATTCAAGTTCATACTTCTAAAAAAAGTGGTTTTAGTCAAGTACTTGGGCTAAGAGCTTTCTCATAATGCACTTTGGAACATTCTTGACATTTCAGAGTAGTGCATTTTCATCAAAAGTTGGGTTCTAAGTGTTCTTACAAATTTCAAAATCACTTTCCATTATTCAACAAAGCACTATGAAAAGGTTGGAAAAACAATTTTTAGTGGTTGAAATCATTTGATCCTGTTCCAAAAGTCATCTCACTCTCATGCCAGCATCATTTTCAAACGTAGATTAAGATGAGATCAAAAGAAAATGTTCCATACTAATTGGTTCAGTAACATAACCATGGATTTCAAGGTATGAGATCTTGTAACTCTCAACAGTGATCAATTCTATTAGATACTCACTCGCCATCTATTTTCATTGTTCAACTATTTGACAACTAGAAACAACCATGGTTCAACTCTTCCACAACATGAAAAAATAAAAATAAAAAGCTCAATGGACCTTCAACAAAAGAGTACGTGTACCCAAAAAATTGAATTATTACCATGGCAAAAGTACTCTCAAAGCCTAAGATTTTCAACATTCCAAAAAAGAAAAAAGAAAGAACCCAACCTGGAATCTGCAGATGTAGTAATCATCTCCAAAAAACTTCCTCATGGTCTCAACAGGCTTCATACCCGGACGCCTAGGCCTAAACGGCACACTTAGACACACAAAAGCCTTGACAATATCAGCTCGGAATAAACACAAACACCATGCGATCAAAGCGCCCCAATCATGCGCCACAACAAAAACCTCCTTAACCCCAAGACTCTCAACAAGAGCAACAAGATCCCCAACAATATGCATAATGGAGTAGCTAGAAATGGAAGCAGGGGCATCAGAATCGCCATAGCCACGAAGGTCCGGCGCCACAGCGTGGTACCCAAGTGAGCTCAAGGCCAAAATCTGATGGCGCCATGTATACCAAAGCTCTGGGAAGCCATGGATGAGAAGCACAATTGGGCCTTCACCCTTCTCGGCTATGTGCATATTTATGCCATTAACGCTCACAGTTCTGTGCTCGATTGTGTCCATGGCGATGGGTAAATTTTGGTTCTTTTGGATTATGGTGAGTTGCAGAGATATGGGTTTGGTTTATAATGAAATTGATGAAGGGGCGGTGGTTGAACAGAGGGAAATTGGGTGAGGAGATGGAAAGCAATAAATGGGTTTCTTTTGAAGACTTTGGACTCATCTTCTGCTTAATCTTTAATGGCGGAGGAAATGATCGTTGACAAATGGAGTATTACTTTTGGGATTTGGAAGCCTTTAACTTTTTCGTTATTTTAAGGAAAACTACCAAACACTTTTCAAATTAACATTTAAATATTTTGTTTATGGGGTAATTGCAAAAAATAGAATAAATTTGCCAAAATAAGTTTAACTCGGTGCTATTGGTATGCGCCTTGCCCCTAGAGGTTGGTACCACCTTGTCCCTAGAGGTTGAAGGTTCAGTCCTGTTGGCAGAGATAGAGACCCGAGATAACAAACAAAAGCCAACAGGAAATTTAGAGGAAGCTTAGAGGACTTATGAGAGAGCCTAATTGGTAACTTAGAAGACTCACGGAGAGCATAGAGATAGCTCAGAGGACCCATGAGGGAGCTTAGTGGAAGTCCTTAGTAGGACCCATAGAGAACCTATGAAAGACCTCAGTGGACCCATGAAAAACCTATGAGCCAAATGGAAGATCTTGAAAAACTACAATAGGATACATGGAGGATGTAGCAGTCACATGGAGAAGATATGAAACACCTTAATAAAACTTATGGAGGACCTTGGAGGGTGTATGGAAGACTTCAATATCTGTTGGAGGACCTATAGCGAAAAAAAAAGTTCGAAATGGGGTTTTAGTGAAAACATGAGTTCATTTTCATTGAACATAAACATCCTCCATAGTAAAGTTGATAAACAGTGACCTTGATTCTGGCTTTTTCATAGCATGCTTTCAACTAGCTGTTGTGGGTTTCTTGTTTCTATTTTGGTACTATAATTATTTTAAGAATTAAGGATCTAAACATTTAATGTTTTGAAAGAAGGGTCATCTGGCATACAATGAAATTGTAACACATAATGTTATAGAATTTCGAAGAACAAACAGTAAGCATAGATAAAACAATTCTAACAGATAGAACACAAGGGTTTGGTAATCCAATTCAGTGCAATATACCACCTACATTTGGGGGTAGTGTGCGCAGGAAAGGTATTTTCTCTATTATAATGTTAAGCAATTATAACATTGTATTTATTTATAAATAAACAAAAGTTACAGGACACACGAAAAGCCTAATAGTGAATGATCACTTAGGCTCTCCTAAGTGTGAGACTCCCTCTTCAACAAGTAATTCTCTTTCCTTTCAAATAAATACCACTTCAATTGAATACTTAAGTTCCCCCTAAGTAAGAGAATCCATTCTCAAAGTGTTGTAGAAGAATCTTCAATATCTCATAAACCTCTTAGGATCGACAGTAACTAGAACCTCACAATCACATGACTTGACACCCCTATGTTCGTTCGACAAAACACAAGACATCGACACGATATATTCTTAAAAACAACCCTAAAAAGAGAATAACCAACCCTTAAATTAGCACCACGGAAAACGAAAATCAAACCCTAATCATAATCATAGAGCTTCAGTAAGGAAACCAAATCAAGAGAAAAACCTCCAAGAATTTTCTAAATAAGAAAATTAAATATCTTTTGCCCGAAAACACAATTCAAAAGCCATAAAGAGACAACCTGACACACATCTCCTGGGACAACAACAAACAATCTTAAACAAATGTAGCCAAGACCAAATCTCTAACAAACTCTCCCTTTGACTAATATTTTTAAGTCAAGACAACAAGACAAATAAACAATTAGAGCGGTAGAAGCACAAAATCAAACATAGAGACTCGAGCACCCAACAAGGCAAATAAGATGAGGAGACAAAAGTAACAACAATTATTTCATAAACATCCGTCAAACCGATTAACAACACACTAAAAAAAAAAGGACAAAAAACAAGGACTTACTTTGTTATTTTCCATTGATTTTTTTTCATTGATCTTTTAAGAATGATGGGTTCAAATATTTGAGGTTTTATCTCTAGAATAATCCCTCATCAATTTGTCCCGAAAATTAAAACGAGAAGGAGCACTTTAAAAATAGCCAATAGTACCCCTTTAAAACCGTTGAAAAAGGGCCAAATATTATCTCCTTAGAAAATAACTAAATTGTGGCCATAGCAAAAAAAAAAAAAGAAATTGAAATGTGTTTGATACTGATTACATGGGTTCATTTTCATCCATGACTCAGTTTTTTTCTTTTTCAAATTCTGCTTTCAATTATTTATTTTTAATTTCGTTTTGGATGCTACAGGCTTTTTTTTTTTTTTTTTAGATATTATGGGTTTAAACATTTGAAGTTTCATCTTTAAAAAAATCTCTTACTAATCTATCAAAAATAAAATGAGAAAAGAACTATTTAGAAATGACCAATTGTATTCCTAACGAAACAAATTTGAAATATGTTTTCTTTAATAGAAAACAAAGATTCATTTTCCTAAAACTTGAATATCCCACACTAAAATTGAAAGACAATGACAAAGACTAAAGCATGCGAGGCGGTTGACAAGATGTATGAGCCGAACTGTTGTAATTTGTGAAATGGGTCAAACGTATAGTATGTTATTGGCTTTAATAAAAAATTTGTGAATTTTCTTATTTTCAACTTATATTTTAGTCAAAACTTATGTTTTCTAAACCCTACCCTCATAGTAATGCTTAATGTCTATTGTTCAAAAAGTCGAGTCTTTATAGTTGGTATCATTTTCACATCATGCTTTCAATTAGGAGTTTTATCTCTAGAACAATTTAAACAAGACGATGGAAAACTTAGGAATGCTGCCGGTTTCATAATGGGATAATTATGCTTATAGCAAAAAAAAAAAAAAAAAAAAAAAAAAAAAATACAAAGTGTTTTTTACTTAAAACTTGAGTTCATTTTCATCAAACATAGAAAACTTAACAATCTCATAGAAAACTTTGCAAGACTCATGAGTGACCTCTACAAGACCCTTGGAGGACTCATTAATTATTAATTTTGAAATCGTCAATCTATAGAGGAAATGTTCAGGAGTTTAGTGGATGATGCATTTAAACATCGATTATACCTCACGTTATGGTAGCATTTAAGAGGGCCAATTATGAACTCAAGTATCAATTCACATCACTAACCTATATAAATGACCAAAGTTATTGGTTGAAAGTATGCCTAAAATTTTTTACTAGTGCCTAATTTATTGTGTCTTGTAGGGCACTTGACTATTTTCTCCTAAAATATAAATTTCATGGTCGATACAATTTTTGGCATCAATAAATAATAAAATTACATTTGAAAAAAAAAATAGATTGGTAAAAAATCACTTTTTAAAAATGAATCTAAAATTGATTCATTGAGAAAAAAAAATCTAAAATATAGACCAAGAATTATTTTCATTCCTTTTAAGTGAATTTTTTTTATCAGAATCCTTGAGAAAAATCGAAAATGAAAGACTTAAGAATCATTTTATCATTTATATTTTTAAGTAACTTTATGATCAAAATCACTTCTCAATCAAATAAATAAAGTTATGATTAATCACCTTTAAGAAAATATGACCAAAAGTCTTGCAAAATTTAATTTAAGTCTTCACTATAGAAAGTACTTTTAAGAAGAAATGTTATGGTTAAATATTGGTTAAAAAATACTTTTAGTCCCTAAAACAATTTAGTCTCTAAACTTTAGTCCCTAAAATAAATTTTTTTTATTAAATTTATATCAATTTTTATTATTTTATGATGTAGATTTTATATTTTATAAAAATATTGAGTCTCTAATTAAGTTATTGGTTTATTTCCTTAAAAATTTTAAAATATATAATTTCTACAAGTTAAAAATTTTAAAGTACATAATTTCTACAATGAGACTAAATCGTTAAAATTTTTAAAGTACATGTTACAAAATTGTCAAAAGTAATTTTTAACCTTAAATATTCGAGATTTAAAATGTTAATGTCTCAATTTTTTTTTAAAAAAGCAAACAAACATGAAAGAAAAACCATAAGAACAATTGAAAAATATAGAAAAATAACTTAAAAACAAATATATAAAACAAATAAATACAAAGAACCCTATAACAATAAAAAAAACAAACGATTTGTTTTTTTAAAAAAAAAATCAACCAGACTATTTTAGAACATTTGTTCAGTAAAATGCCTAAAAATGGAACACAAAAACAGGGCCAATAACAATTCCTAAAGGCTTCACCTTCACCAAGAAAATACCCCCAAAAACAGCGGTCAACCATTGGCGTCCACAGGCCATCCGCTCCTCTCTCTTCAACCAAACAAATTCATTACACATTTAAAAACACCCCATCATTCTCAACCCATCTCAATTCATCTTCAACAACAAGAGAATTCAGATTCCCATTTTCAAGCAAAAGGTTAAACAATGAAGCCCACTTCAATTGTCATAGCTGTTTTAGTTGTTTCAGTTTGCCAGTTCCAAATACTTGCCCAAACTCCACTAAATCCAATCCCCACAGGAGGCAATGATCTCATCACCAAAGCCTGCAGCAGCACTCCTTATAATGAAATGTGCAAAGCAATCTTACAATCATCTCCCAACAGCAATGGAGCAGATCTCTATGGCCTAGCACAAATTGTAATGAACATTGCATCAGAGAATGTCAGCAACATATATGAAAGCCTAAACCAATTACAAAACGGAACATCAGTAGACAGTTTCATGGATCAGTGTTTGACAGATTGCTTGGAGAGCTATCAGGATGCCATTGATCAAATTGAAGATTCAGTCACAGCATTGGAATTCAAAGCCTATAACGATGTTAAGACATGGGTTGCAGCTGCCATGAGTGATGCAGCTACCTGTGACATGGGGTTCAAAGAAAAACCAGGCTATCAATCTCCAATTGCACAAATGACTGCAGTTTTTGGTCAAATTTGCAACATTATCTTGGCCCTTACTCAACAATTAAGTGAAGGGAAAAGTAATTAATGTCAACAGCTAAGCAATTTGGTTGTTTCGTCTGGCTCTTAAATTAAAAGAGCTATTTCATTTCAAAGTTTCATATAATATATAATTATGTAAACAAGATCCTTCAATGATAGTAAGAGATCAGATCAAAATCATCATCATCCAATGAATTCAGATCCCTTAAAAGGATTAAAAACATACTCATTTCTTATAGTGCAGTTTCAAAACAATTCTATAAAACTTGATATGTTGAATACTATGTGGAAAACAAGAAACCATCTTTACAAAAGGATAAAATCCCATCGATTGGACGATTTCTATAAACTCTCGTCCCTTTTTAGATTCGATATAATAATCAGCTCATGAAAAACAAATTTCTTCAAATGAATTGAACTAACAAATTAACATCAGCAGAGAAATTCAGATCCCTTAAAAGGGAAAAAAAACAATAATTTCCTCCTGTAAAACCCAATTCACGCCTAGCAAACATCGATTTAAATTTATTTAAACTAAGCCGGATACTAGATTAAAACCAAGAAATCATGGGAGATTAACCATTTAAAGAAACAATCAACGGAAAAATAGCGAAGTTATTCATGCTTACAGATGGGAATTCACGCAATTCTAAACCAATCAGCAAAATAATGGAATGCAGAATTCAAAAGACGAAAAAATAATATGGGGTGGAATGAAATTGATATAATCCAGTTACATTGGAGCACATCTCCATGGAAAAGAGAAAGAGAAGGCTCAAGCAGAAAGGATGATTTTGCTGTACGCACAAATAAAATCATGGAAACGACTTTCCGAAGAAACAAATTTCCATGAAGAACTTTGTGCGAAATATTAGACATTGAACCCCAAAATTTGAAGAAAAGCGTTTCTAATCTATTAAACTGCAACGGCGCAAAAATGAAAATTTAACAATGAAGCTGTGAAGAATACTTACTGTTAAACCCTAGCTTGCAAAACCCTTCTTATATAGAAGGGGCCAGGGGAAATATGTTGTGAAATGACGATACTACTCCCGGTTCGAGTTTCTAAAAATAAGATATTAAGAAACATTTTTGGGGATTTTTTATATTAATATTGATTTTCTTTAAAAATATATTAGAAAAATATATTTTAAAATTTATTATTGAAATATTGTAGCTTTATTCATATATTTGAGCCGAGCATTAGTGGCTACGGGATTTGCGGTTTGGATTCCCTTACACCCAATTGTACTCAAATAAAAAAATCATATATTTTAAATTAACTATGTAATTCTAATAAGTTTTTAAATTGATCATCAACAAGATGGAGACAATTCCAATCAGAAACAACATGCTTGGAGTTCTAGAAACCTTTCGTAAACCAACCACCTGCCCGATACCCACCTCAGGCTTGACCTCCAAGGGAGGAGGCATAGGGGACAATTGTGGTTATAAAGGAAAAGGTCGATGGGCCATATCAAAACTTGGGACAGATTTATGGAACTCTGGGAAACGAAAGAACAACTCCTCAAAAAGAAGAATGTGTCAAATAAGGATTGGTTTTGACAATGGAAAATCTCCCTTGAAAAAAAAAGTGCATGAGTCACATTCTCAAGATCCCAATTGAGGCATCCTCAATCTGGATACAATGGATCTAAATCACACAAAAGGTGGTGGGCGAGGTAGCAACAAGTATGAGAAAAGCTCGTCCTCATACTCTGATAGCCGATGCAGAGGCCGATCAGAAAAGGCTGAAGCACGACTCACCTCTGGAAGTTGGAGCTATTGAAAATACAAAAGAAGATAAATAACATACAGAGAGAGATCTTCAAAGGGTTTCAAGAATTAGAAGAGACTGATTTGAAAACTATAAATATAAGAGATGTCTTTCATTTCAAGAATTCAAAAATTGCACAGGGAGAATTCAAAAATAACAAGGGAGAACTCAAAGAGAATTTAGAAGCAAAAAGACATTCCAAAGCTCTTAGATATTGAAGACTTTTTGTAAACTAAAAATGTTTATAAGATTGGAACACTTTAAAAATCAAAATTTCTTTGAAAATTTGTAGACTCTGAGACTGAGTTGGAGACATTTGAAGCACACATGACACTTTACGACTCTAATCAATCTTTCAAGAAGATCCAACAAACCAAGGAGTTGATCCAATAAAATTAACGCATCAAAAATTGACTAAAAAAAGATAAACTCTGCTTGAGAACAAGTGATTCAATCCTGGAGTCAAGCACACACCCAAGAGAAATAATCAAAAGATCATACTTTAGAGATTGTACTACACTCCTCAAATTAATACTAATTAAAGTTTACTTCCACAAATTAGATTTATTTTGAAATCTTGTACGCACAAGTTGTCATACTTGGTGGTACATTCTCCCTCTCAACTCCTAAAAATCACAATAATTTATGCGAATAATAATGATAATAATAATAATCAATGCACCAAACATTCAAATCATAACTATTAATAATCAATCATTCATCCCATTCCATTCCATCAAAGAAAAAAATAAAACAAGCTAAATCATTTTTCATTTCAATTTCAATTCCTGTCCATAAGGAATTAACGAAATCTCGATCCATATGCATCAAAACATCAAGGGAAGAGAGTTCACAAGCTTGAATGTCTCTACAACATAATCAACATACAACTGTTGGTTGAACTGAATTTTTTTCATGGAGCAGCTAACAATTCAATTCTAATGACTCTTTCCTTCATTTCGAACACAGCCATTAGTCAAAGCTAGAGTTCAAGAATTTCAGCAATTCATTTCTTTTGTTTTCCTCAGCTTTGTCTTCCTTTGATTTGTCAAGTTTCAACAAAATCTGCAAAATAATAACAATAATAATGAAAACTATATTATCAAAAGTATTCTAGAAGTAGTTCTCTTCTCACCAAGCTCTATTAAATTTTGCTACCACTTTTTTCAAAGTCATTCTTAAATCTCCCAGGCCTGGCGGTATGAGTAACAAGTGCTTTTGGTCAAGGCAAAAGTGTTCTCAGCCATGTCAAAAGCACGCCAAAACTTGGGCAAAAACAACTAAGAGATGGATCCTTCACCTTTTTGCCAGAGACAGCACTCCGCCGTGTACCATCATCCTTCTCCCGCGCTAAAAACTGTTAAATAGGTGAAGCAACTGTAAAGTTGAGATAAAAGATGCCGAGAAAGAAAGATAATTGAAAATAAACAATGTTGTGAACGGAACCTTAGACAGCTGCACAGGGCTACTACTCTCTTCTGGTTGTTTCTATACATCGACTCCGAATGCCAGGACAAATCCGCATAACAAACCATTCAAGGCAAGTCAATCAACAGCCCGATCATCATGCCACAGACCCCAACTCCAATTTCAAAGAATCAATCAGTAAATAGTCATAGAACATCTCACATCATATCCAATTTAGAAACCCCTCCAAAAACAGAACCAACTATAATGCAGTCTAAAGATTGCACGACTAAAAAGTAAAAATAATAAGTTCATTTGGCAAATAGATCAATACTTTCAGCTTTAGTCTAAAGATGCATGGCTTGTCTGACTGGATCAAAACTTTAGCCTGAAAGCTTATGTCTTCTTTAGATTATAAGTGGTTAAAGACTCTTATACATGAGGATTGTGCCTGAATGATGCTTGGAGTGGCATGGAATGATTAGAAGAATTACATTATGTTGATGCTTATTCTTAAAAATATGAAGGTTCATGTATTATACTATTACATCGAGATGATTCAGGCTGTGACTGATTCTACTACCAAGGACTAAAAATACATTGAAGATAGAAACTTAAAAAACTTATTAAGATTTTTATTTAAGAGTGTCACACCTCCAGAAAGATTTTTTTTTTATGATATTGGATACATGTGTTAGAAGCTAGATCGACTTTTTCACAATATGTTCCGAAGTAATATGTCAAAACGAAAAGGATGCAGATACAGGTAAAATCCATGATACAAAGAGGTTATTTCCATGACATTTCTCAGTTCATCGAAAGTACAGAATTAACAGCAACAAAGGGAAAATAGTACACGCTTATGGAAAAAAAGAGGGGGGAGGGGAAGGGATGGGAATAGTACACAAACAGGATAGTGGTCTACCTCTTTAGCTTTATGCTTACGCCTTTTATGGTGATGGCTCCTACTTCGCTCCCTCTCCTTATCCTAAGATGCAGGGAGAGAGAGCAACAATAACAAGGTGAAAATTCATAAGTGAAACTACAAAGCCTAATAGAAAAAATATTATGTGAAAACATCTACCTTCTTTGCTCTATCATTCTTCTTATGCCGCTTTGAACGGCCCGACGTTTCAGGCTCACTTTGAGAAGAGCTATTGCTTCTACATGTATATACAAGAACTGGTAAGAAATATCTTGGGTACATAACATCTGATATGCAAAAATAATTGACTAGAAAACCAGCAACAGCACTCACTGAGACAAGATCTTGAAAAGTATAAATTAGGTTATAAAAATTAGGCTCTGTTTGATGACTATTTCATTTTTAGTTTTCTGTTTTTGAAACTTATGCTTATTTTCTTCCAATTTTTCAATTATGATTTTCATCTTTGTTAAAGAAACACTTAAATACCAAGTCAAATTCTAAAAGCAGAAACAAAGTTTTGAAAACTACTCTTTTTAATTTACAAAAATTGGCCAAACATTAGTAGAAAGTGGATAACAAAACAAACATACGTATGGGAGGGAGAAGTGTTCACAAGCTTAGTTTTCAAAAACTACAAACCAAAAATCAAATGATTATCAAACGGGACCTTAAAAATTCCAGCAAAAATATGAAGCGCAACCACCATAATCCAGCCTACATCAAATAGATTTGAATGAAGAAACAGAAAACCGCTATACTTTTAACCCTAAAGCAGTTGATCCTTGTTTTCTTCACCCAAGACTTTAAGAGGTTACTGGGTAAAGTTTTCATTCCAATGGTTCCGTTTCATGCTTCTTATTATTGAGAAATATAAGTGTTTAGATACTATCCTTAATTGCTTCTTTTTCATTTTTAAGAAAGGTTTCCCTTATTGACTAAAAGAGGCAAAAAGAATTTTGTTTTTCTTTTTTAAAAGAGTAGGAAATAAAAGATGAGCCCTAAATTCTTAGCTTCCTAAACAGAAATGTCCATAAATTTCAAATTCTGAACCAAGTGTTGAAGTTCTCACTCCCGGCAACTCTCATTAACAACCTAATCATAATTAAGAGTACATAAATCGCAAGACTTCCAGCAAGCGATAGGGAAAACCAAAAAAGAACAAATCAGGAAAGGCTGAACAGAGTTCCACAAAAAGTATGAACAATCGCATAAAAACTCAGAAAAACTAAATCTCCCAATCTGTTTTGAACTCTAATCAACAACAACCAAGGAAACAAAAGATCAGAAATAACAACAGAAAAGCATAATAAGAGAAAAAGTATTTAAGTTACTGAGGTTACCCGGAGTAATTGGATTCTGAGTCGGAGGAAGAGAGAGAATCGGAGGAGGAGCGGCGGTGCCTGCGATGGCGTTTAGAATGAGAACGAGACTTCTTGCGAACCCTAAGCGTGTCCCGATCTTTTTCACGGCGAGTTCTTCGGCGGCGACGACGACGAGAAGAAGAAGACGATGAATCGGAAGTGTAAGATGTCACAGAGGAAGATGAGGCCGCCATTGATCAGCAATATATTTCAAGTTACAGTGAGGATATATAATCATCTGATAGAGAACAAAATTACTCAGAAATCAAAGGAATCTCCATCACAACATGAATCCATCCAACTCAATACAAATTCAGTCAAACAAGAAAAATCAGTGTCAATGGAATCATAGCAGCAATATTATTTTTACACTTGACTTGCCATTATATCGTTGCCAACTATCCTTCCCTATTCCTCAAATTGATGGATCCGCAAGTCAAGCTCCAAGACTGGAGCAAATCGCAATCAATTCAAAATATAAAAATACAGCACACCAAAAATCCAAAAGGGAACACAAAAAAAGCAAAACGAAACCCTAGATCGAGCAGAAGAAAACGAAAATACCCCAAAAATTTAAAAAAAAAAAAAAAGAAAAAAGAAAAGCGAAAAAAGAAAAACGAAAACATAGATCGAGCCGGAGAAAACGAAAGTACACCAAAGATAAAAAGAAAAGGACACGCAAAAAAGGCATAGGTATCAGTAGAAATTGATTCAGTTTCAGGAGGAAGAAGAACAAGAAGAAGAAGATACCTGCGGGCAACCCTCGGTGTAAGCTAACGATGCTGGCCAATTTTTTTCATATATATATGTTACATTTTTTTTTTTTTTTTGTTGTAAGGAAAATTATTTTAAATGAAAAAAAAAAACTACTATAAATATTTACAAATATAATAAAATCTCACATATATTTATAAATATTTGTTTCAGTTTTTTCTATTTTTAAGTCACGTTTGTTTTTTTAAACATTACTAATGTTTTTACACGTGTAAATTTTTTTTAATGAAATATTATTCAATATAATTATTTACCAAAATTACTAATAAATTATTGTAAAAAAATTATATATTCTTATTAATAAAATTTTCTTTAGCTGGTTAAATATTTTTATGAATTAATGTAACTAATGTTTTGAGTGTTTTCTCAATTTTGTTGGCAAGATTTTAATTTAATCGTTTATTTTTAACATTTATTTTATTGGGTCTCACTTTTAATGAACGTGTATAAACTTACTTGACACATATTACTAGTGAATTAGAAAAAAATAGATTTTTTTTTTTTTCTAATTTTTCAAAATTTATAAGAAATTTATAAGAAAAATTTACTAGTGAATTAGAAAAAAAGAGATTTTTTTTTTCTTTTTCTAATTTCTCAAAATTTATAAGAAATTTATAAGAAAAAAAATTTATTTCATTGAGGTTTGTTATTAGTTAATTCTAACAAACGTGAAAATTGCAATTGAAAAATGTTTAAATGCTACCTAAACGCTAAGTAATAAAATTAAATTGATATTGAGCTAAAAAAACATATACAATTAATTTATTAAACTACACATAAAGGAAATAGCGGATTTCATCGCAAAAGATGTTGACATTCACATTTATTTAGTTTTATCTTAATTCTAGCATCTGTTTTCATACGAACTTAAATTCTACAGTGCATGATTTAGCATGTTGTGATTTTTAGAAACATTTATGCCCATTTATTTTGAATCTTCTTAAATTTTATAAGTATATATGTGTATAATAATAGTAAAAATGGAAACTTTTTCCCCGTTCTATGAAAATTTATAATTTGACATTTCTTAATCCAATTAAACTAACTAACATATACAAATAAATAAATAAATATTAGCATATTTAGTTGTAGAAACTAAGTTAAAATATTGAGATTAAGTCACTGCTGTAACATTTTAAATTAAAGAAAGATTTCTAAATAGAAACTAATTTAATTTCGAGTTGTTCGAACCAAATAAAAACTATTAAAATGTATAGGAATAAAATGTAAAATATAAGTAAAAAAGCACATAGACCCATGGGTTAAGACATCCATAGTCATATTAAGTTCTTAGTGTTTCAAACTTTCCATTCCTAATTATTTAAACCGTTGATTTGTGCTAAATTGACTAAGGTTGACATTTTCAAATTACTTAAAGAGACAAAATTGGAGTAAACTTTCAATTTCTAATGATTTGAATATTGGTTAAGTTTTGTTTTGCTAAATTGACAAAAGTTAAAAATTTCAAATTACTTGAGGGATCATAAATAGGAGCTTGAATAAATTTGAGATTTAAACCACTAAAATTTTCAAATAAAAAAAATCATAAGAGAACCAAATTAAACTATGTTGTACAATTAAAAAGAATATATATATATATATATATATATAAATTAATAGAGAAGCAATTAATTGGTGATTTATTAAGAAGAAAAGGAAAGAAATTAAAGGAAAAAAGAGGTCCAAATCCAAACTCTAAAAAAATGGGAAGAGTTCAAACAAATGTAACATTTAAAAAAAAAAAGAAAAAAGAAAAAAAATATTTTCTTCCACTATATAGAATTAGACCCACACATGAACACACAACTTAAGACTTCACATTAGAGAGACAGAAAAGAAAAAGAAAAAAGGATTGAGCCAAGCCAGACAGGCGGCCGGCCGCCATTACATAAGAAATTAATAAATGTTGAAACAACAAAAAAAAAATCAATGAGCAACTCCGCCCTTTGCAGCCGCGCCACCGGTCCTGGTCAAGCCAGAGACATATGGAACTCCGGTGGGCTTAATCCATCTATCCCCCATAACAAACCTTCCGGCAGTAAAATCCAAAGCATGTTGTGGCGTAATGGTCTTAATCCCTCTCCATTTCACCCTCTTTGACTTATCAGATCCTGGCCCATAATTGTTAAACTCGGTGTAAAAACATGTCTTCAAACCCCAATCTCCAGCCCATGGCAACCACCCTTCTGGTTGAATTAAATCACCAATGTATGATTCCATGATGATTGTTCTTGAATATTCCTTCCACGGTCGGCCGAGGAATGATCGAAACTGCTTTTGCACCGGGGCGAGGTCAGCATCGGCCTTGAAGAAGCAGTTTTGCATGATGAGGGCTGACGGTTGGCGGCGTTCTTTGCGTCCATGTGCTGTTACGATGCATTGTTGGTTTGGAAGGGGCTTGCGGACTAAGAAGGTGCAACTTTGGAAGATGGCCGCTGCGTCACCGAAGACGAAGTCGATGGTGCCGGAGATGGTGCAGTCACGGTAGAATTGACGCATGGTGTGGACATAGAGAGTATCTTGGTAACCATGCATTTCGCAGTTGTAGAATACAGCTTTGTCTGCTTGGACTCGTAATGCAACTGCTTGGTGCTTATGTGGCCCTGCCGTGTTCTCGAACCCGATGTCTCTTGCCATAAAGTGCTCTGCTGTCACAGCTATATATAACACACAAGTCAATAAGTTTATATATGTATATAATAAACAAATTTAGTGTAAATCAAATCATAAAGACTAAATTTTTAGCATACTCACCCACAGTTGCAGTTTTGAAAGTGGGTGTGCCATCAATAAAGTTATTGCTTCCACTGATAATGGTCTTTTTGGGGCCATCACCAATGAGCATCAAATGGGTGAGAGTTTTTTTAATCATAAGATATTCCTTATACACTCCTTCCTTGATATGAATTACAAAAGTTGCATTGTTCTTTCTCTTTGGAACTTTGTCTAGAGCCTCTTGAATGGTCTTGAATTGACCACTTCCATCCTTGGCCACCACAACATTTGGCTTCACTTTCGACCCGACAGCTAGAAGTCGTCGCATCCCGGGGTTAGCCCAGTCGGGATAATCGTCATGTCCAAGAACCGGAATGTCAATCTCGAGAAGTCGCCTTCGGCTGATACCCGGAATCTGCAACTCTGTCAACATGGACGAGATTTGCGACACCATTGCCAACCCATTGCTGCTCAACCGCATCGATGTCTTCAATGCCTTCTTCATCTTCTCTGCCGCATTTCCAGTTGTGTTCTCAAATCCATCCAAGCAAGTTTCCTAAACCAATACAAACATCGAACAAATTATAAATTTACAGTAACCTATCAAGTTTTAAGGTTAATCAGCTTAAACATTTGACCTAGCTAGATTACCTGATAAGTAATGGTAGCGCTGAGCCAAATCTTAATATCAATCAACATCTCATCGAGTTTACTAATATCAAACTCGCCAAGCTTGTTCATTGAGTATTTAAGCTCGCCAACGGCAAAATCCATAAGCTCTTTACAACCAGCAAGGGCTTTGGATGTTCTAGGGTCTTTCTCAAGCTCTTTCAAGGTGACAGATTTATTAGCAGCAGCTTGGATCAACTTCATGGCAGCCTTGAAGCCAGCTTGAACCAATTCCTTTGGATCTGAAGAGTTGTTACTAGTAGCCTTGAGACTAGCAACACATTCTTGTTTGTAATCAGTAGGTTGACAAATAGCTTTAATGGCTTTCACAGAAGAAGATATTTCATGAGATTTGTTTCCGGTCGCCGGATCGCTCGTTTCATCTTGGTTTAGGTTAACGCCAACCGTCACCGCCACCACCATCGCCACTAGTAACATGGACGAGACACCGATGATGGCATATCTTTTTTTGTTTTGAGAATCATCATCACTATAACTCATTTTGTCCTAAACAAAAAAAGAATTCTTTTTTTTTCCTTTTTTTTTTCTCTCTTTGAATGACCAAAAAAGGGTTTTTTTCGTCCTTTTTTTTTTTAAAAAAAGAAAATATCTCCCTTTAGAAAGCAAAGAGAGGTTGAAAAATAATTAAAAGAATGAAAAAAAATGGGAGGGTTTTTTAAGCTAGTTGGGGACCTTCCTCTTAGGAACCCCCTCTAGAGTGTGGGTTTGAAGAGATTGTGAGAAGAGGTAGGGTTTATAAAGGGAGAATCAAAAGAAGCAAAATAAGCAAAAGGTTTTCGTTAGAAAAGTTAGTTGTAACTGTCATCTAACTTGTGGCTAAAATGACTCTAAAGAGAGAGTCAAAGAGGAAGTGAGCGACATTAAAGGCTGGTTTGTTTTTGTTTACTAAAAAATGGAAGATTAATAACCAACCATTTTGTGAAGCCTGCCCTTATCTTTAGCTATCTCTATTTTCAAAATAAAGCCAAAGGAATATATATATTTAAAAATAACACACACACATATATTTATTATTAAGAAATTAGACCAATCTAACTATAGCATTTGGTTAATTAGTGAATTGAAAGACATATTAATTTGAAAATAAAGGATATTCAATAATAAAAAAAAAAACATAATTGTATTTCCCGTTTAAATAATTTTAAGTATGTTCTTTCATAGCAAATTTTGAAACTAAATTTCAATTTAAACAATTGTTCAAATATGTTTGAAATTATATTTATAAATTGTATAAATAGGTATAGTTACCAAAAATATAAACCATTATTAATAAATTTATGAGAATTTGTTTTATCATTTATGTCACATATTATTTATAATTATTATGTTACAATATAATATAGTATATTAGGCATATTTTAATTTAACATAAATTAAATGAGTTTATAATATTAAATATATATTTTTTGTAAAAAAGAAATTGTATTCGTTATGCACTTAAAAATTTTAAATTCAAAATTTTGATATATTTTCAAAATATTATTTTGAAAATTTCCTCAAATAGTTGATTTTGTAAATCTCAAACCACGTAAATTCAAACGGATACCCTTAGTTTCGGAAGGTAAGTATTTTTTTTAATGAGGTAATAAATTGGGAAATTGTTCTGTATAAAAAAAACAAAAGTAATTACACATATAGAAAAAAGTTATATTTTCCACTTTTTTTTTCTATATGTGTAATTACTTTTGTTTTTTTTCTATTTGTGAAAAGACCTCTAATAAATTTGGGAATTTTATTTTATGTGGGTTACTTTTGTATCAATGGCATCAATGTATAAGTTGAAGTTTCTATTTAAAAATAAAAAAAATAAAAATCTTATTTGTGTTTAAAACACATTCAATTTTAAAATGTGTATAATCAAATATGAAAATATCCGTAGATATGTCGATATATCTGTAAATTGAAGGGTTCGATATTGATATTAAATATTCAGGGATATCTCCAACATCTTTTATTAATACTTGTAACACATAAAAATGTCACCTATTTAGTCCAATATGAACAAGAATACTAATAATAGGGTAAAAACAACTTAATTATTAATCTAAATAAATTTTATAAAATTCGTGATTTACAAAAATATCTGTCAGATATTGATATTTTGTCGATATATCCGTAAAATTGAAATGTTGATATCAATATCGATATCAATGTTTTAATCCTCGTGTATAATATAATTCTAAACTTTCAATTTTGTATCTAATAAATCATATATTTATATTTTTCTTTTTTTCAAATAGCCTAAGACACAAAATTGAAGATGAGACTTATTTGACACTTTGAAAGTTCGAAGGCTTATTACTTATTAGATTAGTTTTTAAAATTTATTAACCTATTTGACCGCAAAATTTAAAGCTTAAAAACTTATCATATATATCTTTTTTTTAAAAAATTGTTTAAGATAAAATAAATATATAACTAAAATTTCAAGGACTTACCTAATTTCTGAAAATGTTAAACTCAAATATTTTTTTATCTAAAAGGATAATATATATATATATATATTCGTTGCTTGCTTCTTTTATTGAATATTAGTGGCATAAACAAACTTGATTGTTACCTAAAAATAGATCACATAAAAAGAATTTAGTAGATTCTTTTCTTTTTCTTTTCTTTTTTTCTTTTTTTTCTTTTTTTCATTAGTGCAATAAAAAATATTCCTTTTTTTTCTCTTCATAAAATAATTGTTCGTAACTTTAGAGTAATTCAAGTTCTTAAAAATATATTTGTATTAATATCAGGTTAGCCTCTAATATAATTTTCAACATTAGTTTTATTTTAGTACTAATTATTTTTTCTTTCTTTGTCATTCTAATTAGTTTAGTTTAGTTGAGTTAAATGTCAAAATTAATGTAAGTTATCCTACCTCCTATAGTTTCCTCCTTGAATCTCTGATTGTGGTAAAATGAGTAAAGATTGGAAAATTTTATGGTATAATGTAATGTAAATGCACAAGTAACAAATTACCATGCTAAATTAAAAAATATATAAATATCGTTGGCTAAATAATGTCAACGGAGCTTAATCAATAGATAGAGGTAGCAATTGTCATCCCAAAGATAGATGTTTGCTTAGCTATTAAATCAGGGTTCTGTCGATCTTTGGGTTGAGACTGATTCCTTGATCTTATGGAATCTCATTTTGGAATATTCTCACTATGAAAATGAGCAGCAAATTACCTTCACTGATGTTATTCTTGGCAAACAAAGGCAAGAGTTTATTAAAGGCTTTCTTCACATTAGAGAACCTCAACTCATGCTTGCAAATGTTCATGGAGCAAAATTGGGCCTCCGAGGCCATCACTAGAAGATGTTTCATCCTTTCCATGATGTTTGTTTGGCTTAGTTCTCGTGTGTGTCTATATATATAGGTTAAAATATCATTTTGATCCATGTACTTTGAAATTTATTCAATTTTAATCTTTATACTTTCAAATGTCCAATTTTAGTTCCTATACTTTTAGTAAATCTTAAATTTAGTCCCTCGAAGTTAACTTTTATCGAAATTGATTAAATAATAATAATAATTTTCATGCGAAGAAAGTTAAGAAACACAATTTGTGAAATAGTAATTTTAGCAATGAATTGAAAACTCGAGCACTAAACACACCTATTCTTTAAAACTGGGAGACTATAAATGTAATTCTAATTTCCATATTTCTAAACATTCAACCAAAACAAGAAGGTAAATTCAAAGCAGTGGAAAGTGTAGAATAAAAGTTAATTGAGACAAAATTTAAATCTTTCAAATTGAGAGCTTTCAACAAGAAGCAAAAATCATAAATCACATCTTGCAAGAAAACTTATTGTTGATATAATCATCATATTCTTATACATAGTTCTCATTTCCAACCATTGGAAAGAAAAGCATGTCCAAAGATTCAAATTCCTAACCCTATAATGTAACAATGCTTAGTCAGTTACTTAATCCCAATGTGAACTTAATACCCGTCTTTGGCAACCATGATCGACCATCGATGAAGTGCTCGGAAGTAAAGAACCTAGCCACGGCAGGGTCTCGGACAACGTGGTACCCAGGCCATTTGACCCGACCTGAAAGGGAGGCACCAGGTCCATAGTTTTTATACTCTCCATACCACAATGTGCCTAAAGCAAAATTGCCATACCACTCAAGCCATCCTCTAGGTTGTACCAAACCACTCATGTAAGTGTTCAAGAAGACAGTCCTTGAATATAACTTCCATGGTCTTCCAAGATATGTTGGCTGAGTTGCATAAATAAAGCTGTCTTGGATTGAAAAACCCGTACTCTGGTGCGGGGATTTTCGACCTTGGGCCGTGATCGTGACCTTCTGGAGTGGGAGCGGAACTCTGGTGTAAATGTTGCATTTTTGGAATACTGCTGCCCCGTTGCCGAAAATGTAGTCAATGGTGCCATATATATTGCATTCCCTGTAAAATTGGCGTAGGGAGTGGACGTAAAGCGTGTCTTGATGGCCTTCAAAGCTGCACCGAAAGAAGGCTGATTGATCGGAGTCGACTCGGAGTGCCACCGCCTGATGGTTTTCTGGTCCAGCCGTGTTGCGAAATGTCATGTCTCTTGCTATGAATCCCTTCCCAGAGACAGCTATAACCAAAATGTTTATATAAGAAAACATGTCATTCTTAAGCTGAGTCAAAACAGCATCATGTATCTACAAAACTCAGAAGAACGATGATACCTTTGTTTTTCACGATTTAAACAAAAAATAACTAAACTTTACTGAACTAAATGCACATTAAACTACTCACCAACAGTTGCAGTTCTGAAAGTAGTCCATCCCTGCAGAAAATTGCGATTTCCCGTCACTATTGTTTCTCCGATACCATCTCCAATAAACATTATGTTGGTTTTCTTTCGCTTCATGTTGATATTTTCTTTGTAGACTCCCTTCTTCACATATATGATGTACCTTCTATTACTATAATTTGGAGCTTCATTTACAGCTTCTGTGATAGAACGGAAATCTCCGCTTCCATCCAAAGCCACGACTGCATCAACGTGGACGGTACGTGGATGAGATTTCACGAGCTTGTGCTCGCTATCCATCATCCAATCTGGAAACTCTGAACTTTTGGTTTTCTCTATCGTTTCATTCCGTGGGGGTTGAAATGGTAAGCTGTGTAATTGAGTGTACAATGCCAAGACATTGCTAATAAGCAGTGTAACTTGCTTCAAACTACCTCTAATGAAACCTACAATATGCCTGTCTGTGCCTTCAAAGCCTTCAAGGCACGTATCTTGGTTGCTGAGAGCAGCGCTCAACCATGCTTTTAGATTCCCTTCATCGGGAGCTTCGTTTTTGCCTGCACGGATCCTTTTCATCTCAGCTAAAGACCAGGCAAGCTCTGACACAGAGAAATCAAGAAGCTCCTTGCAGTCCTCGATCGCCATTTCTTCACGGTAGCTAAATGAGAATGTGCTGAACTTTGTTATAGACTCTATGGCTCGTCTAGCTTCATTAAGGGTTGCTCTAATTGCAGCACTCAAGACAGAACTTGGATTTGAGTTCACACTTCTTCCCATCTCAAGTTGTATGTTCGAAATGCATGAATTTCGATCTTCGATATCTGCACAAATCTGAGAAATCATCGATTGTATACCATTATTTTGCTCATTTGGGTAGATAACATTAATGCAGGAAACTTGTAATGCAGGAATAAAGATCAACATAAAAAGATGAATGGCTAAAGAAACTCTTAACATGACTGAAAAGTAAAAAAGGAAGAAAGGAGATTGTTTAATCAGCTCCTTTTTTCTTTCCTCGTAAGTAAAATACTTTTGCAGATATATAACAAGAAAAAGCCGCGGGAGTTGATTGAATATAAAGTAAAGGGCAGTGAACTTTGATGAGTTCACATTTTCTTCTTCTTTCTAACTTATATGCCTTTTCTCTTGACATGGTTCAAGTTATGCTTTCTTTTGAGGCAATGCTTCTCTTTATTCCTTCCTATTGGATTCTTCTCTAATGCCTCAAGGATTCTCAATTTTCAAACCCCATGGTGAAGAATCAAACATTACCCCATCTTACTCACTTCAGCAACAAAATGCCATCTTAGAAAAACCGAAACATTCGGTAGAAAGACGCCAAGTAATGAATCTATGCCTAAATGATTCCCAAATGTTGTCTAACTGCAAGTAAAGATTTAGGACGATATGCTTTCAAACTCGTCTTTATTTCAATCCCACAGCATTGAGGGGAACAAATAGTTCAATACATATCAATTTATATGCATCTAATACAAAGCAGTATAAACAAAGCAATGCTCTTAAGAAGCTATCAAGTAAGGCACTTCTTCCATTGAATTTAATCTGTTCTGTACATATTGAACATGACAAACAAGTATGCATTATCGAGAAATCCTGAGTTGAAGCCACTGGCTTCTCAATTCGCTCTAATCCCATCTAATCCTGCAACCCCAAGCATTCAGAATTTCGAGTATCTCTGAGGAGAGCATAAACCTGAGAGATGCGTGCAATTTGACTTTCTTGATCCGGAGGCAACAGGTTCTAAGTGCAAGCTCGAAACCTCGTACCGAGACTTTGTTTAGGTTTACGAGCTTAGCATCCTGAAGGCATGTAAGGTTCCCCATCATCATGCATAATCCCACATCCGAGACAGCACAAGAGCCCACATTTAACTGCCACAATAAAACAGAATAACTCAGGTAGTGCTTGATCTCATTTCGAGAAGCCAATACAAATGACATAACATACTCTCTTTGAGAATGCTTGAGGAATGTTTATTTTAAATGAATTACTTCTCCTATAAGGATTCAGAGAAAAAAAAAATCTAATTAAATGCTTCCCTTAAAAGCACTTTAAAGTACTCTAAAGTTATAAAATAATTCCTGAAATATGTAGCTAAATATTATGAAAATTTGAAAAGTGTTTTAAAATAGTCTGAGACACTCTTTAGCATATTGAATATACAATACCAATACTTTACAAGCTACTTTCTGAAAGGTAGGGATTAAGATAAGCAAATGACCCTTTAATGACGATCAAATTGCTCCTTTGAATAATACTTCAACCATTGAATATCACCAGCATTTGCCACAAATATATTATTTTCATTTGTGCAGTTCGAAATGGATGTATTCTCTTGCCATTAAAAATTAATCCTCAAGTAAGGGCAGTTAGATTCACATGATCCATCATTTGATCACTATTATTGCAACAGTTATTTCAAAATAAATTCCCAAACCATTTTATACCTCTTTGCCTAATTTCATAACATCAATGAAATAGTTTCCTATCCAAATAAATAAATAAATTCCCCAAAACAAGCGGTAAATCTATATACCTGTCGCAAATTATGAGCGTAAGATGCAAGTGCCCAAAAGCCAGAATCATCGACATTCTGGCATTGTTTCATATCCAAATCTACTAATCTTTTACAACCAGCGGCAACTGCTGTCAAACCAACACTTGTGACATTATGAAGCCCACGTATTTCTAAGTTGCAGAGTTCCTCGAGGTGGCCGATGTACTCCATCCCTCTATCCGTAAGCTTATTACAGTATGATAAGTTCAGTTTCATCAATTTCTTGCAACCACTTGATAAAGCTTCTAATCCGGCATCCCCAATACCCAGACAACTGCAATTCAAGAGTACATAAAATGACCATCTCATCTTTTTAGTAGTTATTATTCAAAAAGATCAGAAAATTTCTAAACTCTCATTTTACCGGTACAAATCAAGTTCATTAAGCCCTTTGCAGTTGAGACCAATCTTGCTCAACCCTTTGTCTGTTATGTTTGTGCATAATCCTAGTTTCAAGCATAATAATTGTGAACATCTTGATAAGCATTCAAGTCCTGTAAGAGAGATCACAATCAAGTTAGCATAATGATTCACTCCAATAGATATATGATATTACTTATTATAGTGGAATCATCAAACTACTAGTTTACAGTACCCTTGTCATTCACACCACAACAATCAGTAAGATCAAGCTCCTCTAGTGAGGAGCAGTACAAACCAAGCTGATTGAGACTTCTTTCAGTGATCATGTTGCATGATTCTAACTTCAGCGACATAAGTTTCCGGCAAGAGCTTGCCGTTTTAGATATTGCCACATCGGTGAGGGAGTTGCAACATGTTAAATTGAGAACTTTCAAGCTAATACAGCGAGAGATCAGCTGAATGATGTTTGCATCAGTCACTCCCTTGCATTTACTCAACCCTAGTTCCACCAAATACTCGCAGTGGACGCTGATTGCATTGAAAAACGTGCTTGATAGTTGAGTACCGTCAAGCCTAATTGCTTTTAGACATTTCAGGTTCTTCAGCCTGTAAATAGAGTCTGCGGAAAGCTCCTAGAAGCAAAATCCAAAGGTTGAAGCTTCAGAACAGCGAAAGAAGGCGAATATGAAATCAGAAAAATGCAGCAGCATCTTACAGAGAAGCAGTAGCCTGCATCAAGCTGCTCAAGACCATCGTGACCTCTTAAAATGGATGTTAAGCCATACGAACTAATGCCATCACATCTTGAAATATCAAGTTCCTACAACACATTCAAAATCACATAAGCTCGGACAATTAAATATTACTATGCAAGCCGATTGACTTGCTAATTTGCTCCAGTTTATTGAACATATCATGCCAAAAAAGAATTATACTACACTTGATCATAAGTACCTTCAGAAAAGGGCAGCCATGTTCAAGATACTGCAAACCAACATCATCAACTGAAAGACAGCCCATCATAACCAAAATCTCAAGCTTTGGCAAAGAAGATATTGAACGTAGTGATTCATTTGTCACCTGTTATTAACCCAATAGCAAGTTGAGTTGACAAATTTTAATTAGAATAATGTGTTGTCAAAAGAAAAAGTTTGTAACTGCTTGGGAGATGTTTTTAAAAACAAAAATTCAATGAGAATATGTACCGATTTCCTGCTCCTTAAACGTGGAAATTTTTTTAATACTACGGAGTTCCATACTCCATTTATTCACACTATATTTATGGTCATAAATACCGTTGAACCCAACACTAATGTTAGTGGATCCCACATTATTTTTAAATTCATGCTAACATGGCAAACAATAAATGGATGTAGTATCGTAGTACTGGAAAATTTCCCCTTAAACTTAGACAAGTAATAAAAATTTAACCTCATATCAAATTTCGCTACATCAGTGACAAAAAATTTGTAATTTTAACAACAAGAAGTAATAAAATTCCACAACAGTGAATTAAATTTTATTCACAAGAAGTAATAAAATTTCGCTACATTCTTCACATGCTAATTTTAACAACAAATCTGGTAAAGACATAAAAGAGTGATTCAAATGGAAGCACTTCTTACACAATCTCATGAAAGTAAAAAACTTTCTACTTTTAGTAGAGGTCAAAACTGTAAATGCACACAATCAACCATATTGAAACAAAAACCAAAAGTAAAAACAGAGAAAGCAAACCTTGAGATAAGAGAGATCAAGAAGCTTCAAATGGAAGCACTTCTTACACAAAAGCTCAACACCAAGATCAGTAACCTGCAAACACCACTTCAAGCTTAGCTTCTCCAACCTCCCACACCCAACAACAATCCTCGCTAAACCCACATCTGTAACCCCCAAACACTTATCCAACCTCACTTCCTTCAACCCCTCACAATTCGACACTGCCGCCGCTTCTCTATCCCCAAACCTCCAACTGTACGACATGTCGACCATTTGCAACCCTGTGCAAGCCCTCATCATTCTCTCCAACCCCAAGTAGCTTAACCCCGCCGATCGCCTCAGAATCAAACTCCTCAGCCTCGAAGACGCAAAACCCACAAAGATGGACACCGTCCCGTCGTTGATCCGTGAGCAAATCGAGAGATCCAATTCATCTATGTTTTTAAATTTAGAGATTAAGCTCAAGAGAAACTCAATTCGACGGACACGAAGAGTTTTACGGGAGATTAAATCGATGCGGTGGAAATCCTTGCAAAGAAGTCGCCAGGACTTGGAATCGGAGTGATGGGTGAGATTTTGGCGGACCCGGATGAGGATCTCGTCGGGTAAGTTGAGAAATGGTGAAGGCATTTGGGGATTTTGAAGAAATAAAACCGAAAAGAATAGAGAAATGGAAGAATTGAGAAATGGGTCTATGTTGGGACGAAGAGGAAGAGGAGGCGGAGACGGAGGAGAGGGTGGTGGGCGGATTTGGAGAGCGTTTGAATCTGACCCGACCCAAATTTCCCGACCCGATCCATCATTGTTCTCTGTTTTCTGCTGTTTTTCTTCTTCTTCTTCTTCTTCTCTTCTCTGCTTTCTGGTTTTTCTTCGGGTTCTGTATGGAGTTTGTTTCTGGGGAGGGGAAGATAGGATGGGATCTGGTACGGGCTGGACTACGGGATTCTTGGTGTTCTGTGACGTGGCGGGTGATGATTGAGTTGTTGTGAGTGGGATTGGTACGGTATCGTGTAGTGGATTTAATTAGCTGTTTGTGTTTTATTAAATCTACGGAAGTTGGAAACTTTTGTACGTTAAGTGGGACCCACAAGCGTGCAACGACCGTACGGTAATATTCTTCGTTATATAACGGAGAGAGAGAAGCTGCTGCGCTGGCGCCGAGGGTTGTTGTTATTATTATTATTATTATTATTACCACTTTGGCTTTCAATTATTGCTTATAAATTTAAAAGAATTCCACCGGTAGAAAATATGTCAAACTATTTAAAAAAAAAAAATAATAAAAAAATATTAATAGACTTTTAAGTATCTATTAGTGATAGACTCCTATCATTTCTATCATTGATAGACCCTGATAAACTTTTTTTATCACAATTATCTAAAATTTTTGTTATGTTGTGTAAATATTCTCCTTTATTTTCTCTTATTTTTTTAGTTTTAGAAATTCTCCTATAAATTATAGTTAAATTAAATGAGTTAATTTGAAGGTTAAACAATTCTAGAGATTGAAGAATAATAATAAAAAAGAAAGTATATTTGGGTGCTATCTTTATGCATCCACTCTCATTACTCACACAAAAAAAGAAATAAGAGATAAGAGATTGGACAAATTGGTAGAATGCACAAAGATAGGCGCTGCCTAAGATGCACCTACGTATTTTTTTTCTAAAAGAAATGAATTAAAAGGTATTAAACAATAGAAAAGAAAATGGGAAAATGGAAAAGTGTTAGGCTTTGTATTGGATTAGATAAGAGAAAGAAAATGGAGGAGGGAGGTGACGGTGAAGATAAACAATTTTCATTCATATATTAACCGCAAGAAAAATGTATGGATTTTTTTTTTTTTTTTTAAGTTAAGAGTATTAATGTTGTTGGAACTTGTGTCATAAAATCTCATAATTAATGTGTTATTTAATAGTGCACTAAATTAAAATATATTGAATAAAAAAGATTAATTTTTAGAATTAAATTATAAATTTAGTATTTACATTTTATAACTTGTATTTATTTGGTCCATAAACTTTAAAAAAATGTAAACTTAATCTGTTAGTTTGTATGTATTAAGTCTTAAACTTTTAATTTTGTGTCCAATAAATTTTTTATTTTTGAATTTTATGTTTAATGGAGTAATAGGTCATTAGCTACTTGATATTTTTTTTTTAAAATCCATGAATCTGCTAAATACAAAATTGAAAGTTTAAAGTTTGTTAGACATAAATTCAATTTTATATCTAACAGGTCAACTATTTTTTTTTAAAAAAAAATAGTATATGTTAAGAACTTATTACATATGAAATTAAAAAATTTAGAGGTACGTTAGACATTTTTAAAGTTCAATGATCAATGCCAAAGCGAGCATAACTCAATTTTCATATGAGCGTGTTAATGACCACAAAGTCTGCCATTTTAATATTTTTGCAAAGCTTTATACTAAGCCCCCTAGAACAAAAATTATGGATCTGCCACTAGATATGACTTACTTTGTAATTATTACGAATTATTTGATCCAAATCGTTCATGTGAAGACATGTAAATTTATTTGCAATAAGAAATTATCTATTATAGTAAAAATCAAACGTTATTATATTAAGTGTAAACTTGAACAATGTGCGGTTGACATAGGGTGGATCATGTTCAGGAAATAACCTAACGGGTCGATGGTATATGGAGACAAGGTGTATTCTAGAGCTTTTAGGGTAAATCGGGGTCAAATCGAAGCATTTAAAAGCATATTCGAGCAAATGGAGGTGAAAAGATGAAAATAACCCTGTCCAAGAGCATTGCAACGCTCCAAAACAGAAGGCACAATGTCGCAATACTGCACCACAATGTCGCCACACTCTTGGGAAATGTATGAAGAACAACGTTGCTCGACACTGCGGAGCGCAGGGGCTAATTCTACCAACATTGTGATGCTCTCAAAGGGTTATAAATAGATTCTTTCATTTTTAGGTTAAAATGTGGAAACTTTAGGGGTTATTAATTTTGGTTTTGGCTGATTTTGGCCAAACCTCTTGAGTTTTACCTTTTTAAACTCCGTAATGGATGATTTTGGTGTCAGAGATTGAGATTTGATGTCCGATTAGGCCTGAAATAATGATTTAGAGGTTGGTTGGGCCGCTACTTTATGAATTTTGTGAGATTTTTATTGAATGTCTACCAATTGCATAAATTTATTGTTTTTTACCCCTTATTTAAATTCATGTGTAATGTATGATTGATTAATGTGACAGATTAGTCGTTTTATAAAGTAGGTTGCACACATATTTGGTTTATACGTAATTATAACCATACCATAGTGTGTTTAGTTTAGTAACAAATAGGTTTGATTGTATTTGTGTTGATTCATTGACATTTTCCCTATGTTTATCACATTTCACAATCAACGTTAGGAGTGGAAAAATGCCCAATTTAATTTGGCAAATTTGATTGCGCATCTTAATCACAGTCTAATTTTCTTTAATTTTATTTGAAATTCGTTCTTAACATTTTTCATTTTTTTTCCAATTTAATTCATAATGTCTAAGTTTTTTTTAATTTTAATTGAATTTTTTTCAATCAAGTCCTTCCAAACAAAATGTAAAAATTGAAGTCATAAAATGATTTAATGTAGAGAAATTTTTCCAGATAGAAAAAATGTCAAACTATTTAATAGACATTAATAAACTTCTATCGATATCTACTAGTGATAGACTTCTATTATTTCTATCACTGATAGACTTTAATAGACTTCTATCATTGATAGACTCTAATAGACTTTTATCAGCGTCTATTACAACTATTTAAAAATTTTGCTATTTTTGGTAAATAATTTTCTTTATTTTTCTATTTTTAAAAACACTCCAATAATGTAAACTTATACTTTATTAATTGACTTCAAAACACTACACGATTTAATTTGATGAAATTCAAACTTATGAATTAATTTATATTTAAAAAAGAAAAACAAACATTAGGAACTAAATTATATATTTAGCCTAACATGCAACTACAACCATGGAATCAGATAATGGTTACCCCAATAATTTATCATCCATGTGATGCTATACATTTAATACATTATCATCTAATCTGCCATTAAAGTTTATAAACAAACTGTCCAATTAAGTACAATAAATTTAACTAGTGGTTTCAAAAAAAGAAAAAAAAAAGGAACTTCATATAATTATTTTACTTTACAAATAAAATAACTACATAAACTTAACTTGACCTGCTTAATTTATTCACCAATTATTGGCTCTCTTCTTTCTCCCCTTACATCACACTTCAAATTTAAAATGGAAAAATGAGATAGAAACCAAGCCAAAGAAGCTGCTGTGAGTTAAAACCTGTCTGATAACTTGGAAATGCTGTTTCCAACCAAACTGAACAGGCCTTTCAAAACATTTTGTTTCCTCAGTTTTCATCATTCATGATATTATTCCTCGCTTGTACAACTTATCTCCACCCTCGACGGGCAAGTAGCTCGATGCAGGCTGTCTCGTAAGGTGATCGACGCTGTTGGATGCCATCACGGTCTCGGCATTCCAATACCAAGGTTGAAGGTAAGACGACGAAGTAGTTGAACTTTTTGAAGGGTGGAGCATTATGGAGCCCCAATCTCTAAGACCAATTTTTGTCTCCCTCAATCTCCTTCGGATTAGCAAGTTTCCAACGTCATCTTTCTGCATTTCCGATACACTTCTAAGGATCGAGACGCAGAGAAGGAGAGCCAACATGGCATCCTCCTCTGGCAACAACTCGATCACCAGCAACTTCCAGTTCAAAAGAGCGGTTGCTCTTCCTGTTGGGTCCTCATCAGTATATCGAATCATTGTTACAAACCCTTCGTCATCTCCACATTCCTCTACTTCCTCCTGGCTGCTGCCATCGTGTTGTGATTCTTTTACCTCTCTCCTTCCTTGATAAAGCTTTTGGCGACCTTTTAAGAGCCTTACCTGCAACATCAAAACATACTCTGAAACCTGAAACCCGAAAAGAGTCTTGAATAAGATCCAATATGGAATGACCACCTACAGATGATTCTGAAGTTGGATTTGTTAAGGAAAAGCTAAGGGCTGGTTTTGGTGTTGAAGTATCCCATTGAATCATCAGTTCATCTCCAGTAGAAAAATTCCAAGCAGCTTTCAATTCTTCTAGCGGCTGTTTTGGTGTTGCTGTTCCTACCACTTTCTCTGTTCTAGATGCCAATATATGAATGAATGTTCAAAATTTAAGTAATGTATCTATTTCAAGTCAAAAGATAAGGGACTCTCAACTCAGCGTGCGGTTAGACAATCACTTATTCACACACCGAGTCCAAGTTCAGGGGACAGTTTGAGAGTATGGATTCAGTTTAACACAAATAATATTTCTTTAGGAAAGAAGGATATTCATTTATGGCAACAATTTTGATAACCAATTCGGTCCTCTTTTAAAATTATGTCTCTCGTTCCTGTCATTTCCTTCCCGTTCACATAAAGAACTCATCCAAAGTTGAGATCCCCCTAA
Organism: Lagenaria siceraria; assembly: GCA_002890555.2. Classification (NCBI taxonomy): domain Eukaryota; kingdom Viridiplantae; phylum Streptophyta; class Magnoliopsida; order Cucurbitales; family Cucurbitaceae; genus Lagenaria; species Lagenaria siceraria. The sequence continues at coordinate 822,289 of CM016492.1, read as the reverse complement.
TTATCCACAAGTATGACAGTTTCAAGAACTTTATAAAACAGGTCAGGATCTTCAGTCTTAGAGAGATTCATTCATGTACAAATACACCATACCCGGGGATTTGCCGATTGAGCCAGCGATATAGGACCAAGAACCTTCTCGAATCTCTATAATTCTGTCCTCCCATTTCACAGGCAGAGGAGTTTCACCTCCTCTCCTCCAAAACCCCCCTCCAACCCTGCATTTTACGTTCACATTGTCATGTTACATCTCGATGTGCTGAACATTAGTAAGCTTTAGTAAAATAAACCGACAAATTGTAAACGGAATAACAACAATGAAGTACTGGTTAAATTATTACCTCATACGAATGACAAAACACTCTCTACCTCCATGATCAAGTACAGTTCGAGATAGCCACCGGCCTTCTTGAGGCCGGTATTGGTTCATTCTAAGAACAACATCTGAAACCATTGCCCCCGAATCATCTGTCACTTTGTCTGGCACACATTTTAACAAGTAAGGTGCTTGAACTGGTGGAGTTATAGAGGCAACCATCTTGAGGTTTTGATTGAATTGTCTTTCTAAAGTAAGAGAGGGTGCTCTTATCAAGTCGTTCCACTTGAATGTGATAGTTTCCTTAATGCTACTTCCTTTGAAACAATGGCCAATTGGATGCCGAAGCTCGAGTACCACTCCCTTGGTACCAAATTCACAATAGAGATGCCAAGCTTTGTGCCACAAGTCATTGTTGAGGCTTGAGATTGGTTGATCGAGCTTAAACTCCCTATGGCATCTTAAGCTGCGCAGACGAAGAAATTCCTGAGAAACAACTTGTTGCAATGGCTGTTTGTGAGCTTTGTGCTGAATAAACACACAAACCTGAATTCAAAGCAAGGATGAAAAAGTTGTTAATGAACCTGAAATTTTGATAGTTTTGCTAATATCTAATGACTTGCTCCTATCAACTTCAAAGCTCAAAATGTTCTCAGATAACTCATCTTCAATTCAGTAAATTTCATTTTGCAACATAATTCAGCTTTCTATATAGAATGTACTTCTATCCAACGTGAAAAGAATGGAGAATCAAATGAGTTACCGACCTCGAGGACGAACCTAGACGTCATAGACTTGTACTTGGTGTTGACATCCAAGTGGGATGCTTCCGAGTAAACTAGAGAATTGAAAGTAACGGCTCTTCCTAATTCCATGATTATCCCTCCTCCAGCTTTCTCGTAAGGTTGCCCAAAGGTTCTGTGCCACAGTTGCTTGGTTTCGTCCAGTGCCTTTGACTTCACGGTTTCCCCAAATCTCACCACCTTCGCCAAATCTCCCTGCATCTCCTTTACATCTTCTGCATAAACTGTTGGATAACTCTGGTTTACATATAACAAACAAGAATGAAGTTTTGAACATAAAACATCTGAAGTAATGCAGGAATCACAGCATTAATATTGACTCTGTCACCTGCCATTTGCATCTCTAATGAATAAATGTTCATGTCCATTTACAATTTCCTTCCTTTCAATTCATCACTATCCTAAAAGTGGACATGAAAGATCAGTTTTATGTATATATGGCTTTTACATTCATTTTTTTTCAATGAAAGATCAGTTTCTTACCAATAAAAGATGGTTTTGTTTTACTTGTAAGTGGTAACTAAGTGGACATGAAACAAGAATAATACCAAATGACCCCTAAGAAAATAAGTAAAATCTCATCGGCTATGAGATGTAAAATGATAGAGCATCAACCTGATGGGTAAGCCACATGAGGAGAATATCTGAGGCAGGCACAAAATAAGAACATTCTTCAGAAAACCTCTGCAACATATACAGAAACCCTTTGTATCTTTGCTTAGCTGCAATGAGGTAAATGATCTCCGACCTAAACGGCTCGGAAAACTTTGAATATAAGTGCCTCTGCCTCTTTACTTCTTCCAAAAGCTCCTGATTTTCAACAGTAATTACATCTCTCAAACTCGAACTTTCTTCATTTTCAAAGGATTGGGTTGGGTACCTCTTCACCCATATGTCTTTGCACCTCATGTATGCATATTCTTCATTCTCTTCATCAAAAATTGATGGCTTTCCAATAAGCTTAGAGAATCTTGTCTCACAGTATTGTTTGTAACCAACCTGAAAGAAGTTTATTATTACAACCTTTGATACTTGGTTTGGCCTCAGAGAGAGTACAAAAAGAGGGAAAAAGAAAGAAAAAAACCAATGAAATTTCTCAAGAGAAGAGCACTTAAAAGTCCCACTGGCATAGTAGATAGTACTTTTGACCCAAGTGATTATAAAAGAAACTTTGAAAAGGACTTTCAAAAGTATAAAACCAAACATCAAAGCAACTAAAAACCCAACCAAAATTCTCAAGAGTAAAGCACTTAAATCGTCCCTCATGAGAAAAACACTTGCTGTATGGCATTTTTGACCAAGTGATTTAGTTAGAAGAACTCTTAAAAAGCACTTTCAATAATCTTCTACCAAAATCCTTATAATCATACTCCCAAAACACACTAGATAAAACCCATCAGAACCAATCTAAAGGACGTGTGATTCACTGAGGAAACAAACAGAATTTAAAGCTAACCGGATTCAGTGTGTGACAGAACCAAACCCATTCAACATCCAACGGAGGAAGAATCATAGGAGGCGAAGCCCCAGCAACCGTTAGATCAGAAATCAACGGCATCCAAAGCTCCTCATACCTGAAAGAAAAAACTTCAAAACCCCCCAAACAAAACATCTCTTAGCATTAAATGCAAAGAACCCAAAAGAGGCTCCACATCAGTTGATTAGATAGCATTAAGTTTGAATCAAACAGTAGATTAAGATTTGACCTTGTGATAGCTTCAGTGAGAGTGGGCTCACAGTGGAGCCAGTGGGAATCGGCGACGGTTCTGAGAAAGCCGAGATTTCGACGGACAGCAGAAATAATGTCGAGACCGATTCGGGTGGCACTGATTTCCGAGATGTCGCCGAGACTTCTCGCCGATATGGAAGCCGAAATTTCTGAACCGGGCCGGTCCGACGACATGGCTTTGGTGAAGGAGAAGAAAAATGGTGTTACAGAGAATATAACACGAAAATGAATGAAAAGAAGCAGTTTCTTCCTTCCAAAGTGGTGGGTCTCTACCTAACGTGACTTGATGCTTTTGGCTCTTTGAACATCATCAAATTTGGTGACAAACTTTTTTTTTTTTTTTTTTTTTTTTTTTTCACAATTATAAATTTATTTGTGATGGATTTGAATGATTATGACTCCTGTAAATAAAATATCTATGATCTTCTGTAAAACACATGATTCAATGTTTGAACAAACAAAAAAAAAAAAGTAGTCAAATTTTGTAATGTATACTCAAATATTGAAACTCAACGTTTGGAGTTCATGTGATGTTTGAGTAGAGAAAAGATGCATAAATTAATTGAGACCATAGCCAATTAAAATATTTTAGGATATACAAGAATGGTTAAAAAAAGTTGAAAGAATGGATATGTTGTGTTAATTATGGGGTGTTTGGTTTATCAACATGAGTTAGGTTGATCAGTAAAAATGTACGGTTGGGTTACAATAACCAACTCACCCCATGTCTCCCTCCAATATATATTTTCAATGACTCCACCCGTCAGCCACTGCCAGCGACTACTACTGCCACACTTTGATGACCATCTTCGTGCAACCAACTTCGACAATTAACTCTGGTGGGCAACCACATCCAACATCAACTCCGACAGAAATCGCCTTCAATGATCAATTATGACGACCAACATTGATGTTCAACTCAGGTGATCGAGTTGGGATAAAGACCACATCTGATGACCAACTCCCATGACGATTACATCTGGAGCCCAACTCCAATGATCACATCAGACGAAAAATTCCAACCACCAACTCAACTTTGTATTCTTTGCACTCTAATACAAAGTTGTTGATTATATAAATAATAGTATTTTGTCTACATCAACTGCAATAGTTACATGTAGAAAATTGTAAATTTATTTATTGAGCTCATACAAAGTTGTGTGTACTTGAATAGTAGAACAAAAAGATAAGCAAAAACAATAACAAAAAGAAAAAGACATAAATAAAAAATGCATAAAAATGTATATTTTGTTGGTTGAAAAAAAAAATAACACTAGATACCTCATAACTCAACCAACTCAACTCTGCACTTCAAATACATAATTTCTAAACCAATTCAATTCAACTTCATATCCCAAACACAGATAATTATTACCAACTCAGCTCAACTATGTACCTTAAATACAAATAACTATTACAACATACAATTATTACCTATAGATAATTATTACCAACTCATCTCAATCTAAATCTGCGAATCAAACACACCGTGTATGATAATCACTGTTTGCATAGGTAATTTAGCTCTTAGTTCAAGTTTATCCTTTTGCAATTTGCATGTATTTTAATGTTTCTCATGCTTAATTTGTCTTAATCATGTGAAAGTAAGAAAGACATGATATACTTTAAAAAAAAGGTAAATAATGCACTTTTAGTCTCTGAAATTTGGGGTTATTGTCTATTTAATCTTTAATATTTCAAAATACCACTTTAGTCTTTAGAGATGTCCATTTAACCTATCCACAGTGAGAAATTATATCTATAATATATTAAAAAAATGAGGATGTTAGTACTTTTACAGAAAAAAAAGTGAGGATGATAGAAAAACTTTATTGGACACGATTGTCCTTTCTCTATTTTACTTATGTACACAAATGTCATTAACAATTAGTTATAATTAATAAATTAATTCATTAACCCTTAATCAATATAATAAGTTATGTAGAAACTTAAATATTGGAATGTAAAGAATCTTTCCAACTTAAAAGTTATTTTTCCCTTAATTAATAGAATTTTAAGAGTTTTATAATTTAAATAGTTTTGTAACTATCATCTTCTACTATTATAAAAAGCGAGTTTTTTTACCATTTTTTTATCAACGCTCAAGCTTCCATCTTTCTTCAATTTTGTAGTTGTAGTTGTTGGGATAAAAAATTGTAATTTTCAATGGTTCACCATTTTCAGATTTTATCTCATCATTGGCAAACATGCGCAATTGAATTGTTCAAGCTATTTATATTCTAACTCTTCAAATTCTTACTTTTCTTATTATTATTGAACAATAACTAATTAAATAGCAATCCATTCATTATTACTTTAAAATTGACTCTTAAAAATTTTAAATACATAAATTTCAATACAAATTATAAATTAAATATAAATCATAAATTTTATACTTATTTTTAAAAATTAATTAAAAAAAATTTGAATATCAAAGTTTTTCATATTCTACCTTTTTATATTCTCATACTTTTAGTTATAATAATTAAATTTCAGTAGTTAAACAAGTTTTAAAAAGGAAAATTTTCACATATAGAAAAAATATCAAACTATTTACATAAAATAGCAAAAAAGACACTGATAGACATTGATAGACTTCTATCAGTATCTATCAGTGATAGAATTCTATCATTTCTATTACTGATAGACCCTGATAGCTATTTACACAAAATAGCAAAATTTTTAGATAGTTGTGATAGACGCTGATAGAAGTGTGTAATTATAAGTCACCATTCAATATTTTATTAATAAAAAAATTCAAATAAGCTTTGTGTTTTAAAATGAATGAGTGAAAGGGGAAAAAGTTAAACAATGTAATTGAGGGAAAACATAAATAAGACTGTGCAAATTATTTACGTTATTTAGAGGGGTTTAAATAGTTTAGATAAATTAAATTCATAAAGTTTGATATCAAAAAATAAAGTTAAAAAAAATTAAAATTTATAAAAATAAACGAAAAAATTATAATAAAAATTGATATACCAATACTAAACCAATAAAAAGTGTAAATGTAAAAATATAATAGTAGAACTAATTCTTATTAAATAAAAAAGTAAGTTAAAATTCTAAAATGTACAAATATTTTAAATTAGGCTTGTTTTTATATAAATAATTAAGCATTTTTTTTTATAACGATGGAAATGGTATCTAAATTAGTTTATGTATTTTCAATTTGTTAATATTTATCATTTACTTTATCTTCAAAGAGTCTTAATTATTATTAGCTATGCTTAAACTTTCCCCCTTTAAGTTTCTTACAACAAAACTTTCAAATTGTTGTGAAAATAAATGGAATCGATATATTTAGAGTTGAAAGGGTTATACCAACCGTCACAATCGTAGTTTACTAAACGATTGTGCGACACTTGTTCTAGCTCGTGAACAAGTTAGCCAATTCAAATTTGGATCGCCTACGGCATACCGGGTGCCTCTCGCAACCTCCACCCCCGTTTCTAGAGAAAACGGTTTTAGAAAACAAGTTTGAAGAAAAAGGTTTTCGCAAATGTTTTGAAAGAATGTTTGAGAAAAGAATTTGTCGTCAGGCTAGAAAGCAAAGAAGGGACAACAACGACTCAAAAGCTTACAACTCCGAGTATGCAGGAATGATGAACCAAATGTTTTGAAATTCCAAATTTTTTATATTCTATAATTAAATATAATTAGAATATTTTGTAATTTTAGAATAATTTATGTAGAAGTATAGGTTTTCATATTCCATTCACTCTACCTATAGAAGTATTAAAATTGTATTAATTATTTCCTACCACTTTATTTAAGAAATTTATAACATTTTATAGCTTTTTTAATATTTCAATTAATTTCTCTAAAAGAATGTTTCAATAAAAAAAAAACATATGTTTTGAATTATATTGAGGTATTTATTTCTAGAAAATTATTCTCTATCATTAACTTTTTTTTAATTACTTCATTTATAAAAATCCAAAAAAAAAGAAAAAGAAAAAAACCAAACCAACTTTTATGATCTAATAAACTTTTCAAACTCAATAAAGATATAATTAATTTACTAACTTGATTTCATATTATAATTAAAGAAGGTTTCTTTCACAAAACTTTGTTGCATTTTAATTTTTGTGTGTTTTTTTTCTAATTTTTTTTATTTTTAATAATTAATTTAATAGGGTAATATGTTGTTTATAATTGATCAAAATTTTATGAGGCATAGGTTTGCATAGATTTTTTACTCAACAAATGTAATATAAGCTTGTAATTGATAGATGAACTTTTATTTATTCAACAAACATTTTTAGTAAATAACAATAGATTCATTCTAAAAGAACAATAAGATAATAAAACAACAGCAAAAAAAGTAGGTCCTTAGCCATACACATTCCTTAAGATAGATTTGCTTGCTGGACAACAACTAATATTCAAGTTTATAAAAAAAATGGAGTTGAAAAGTAAAGTAGCAAAAGCCTAGAATCACATTCGTTAAAAAAATAAAAAATAAAAAAAGCCTTGAATCAAGATCTTGATTTGACGCATGCATCTTTTTGCAACTTGAATATAACACCAATATCTTGAGATGTTTCGAAAATTGAAAAGAATTTGAGAGCAATGAATTGAAAGAACAAAAATAGAGAAGGGATTGAAATACCAAGTGTGGGTGAAAAATGTTGAGGAAAATTTTATTTTTATAATAGTTGAAGGTGAGAGTTACAAAACCTTTTTGAATCCTAAAACTTTTTAAATTCTAATATTAATTATAATTAAAGTTATAAAAATTAAAATCCTTTTGGTGGAAGAAAATAACTTTTTATATTCAAACATGACAATACTAATTATATATTTATTATTGATAATTATGGATTAATTAAATAGTTTTAAAATTACAATATTAATTAGAAAATTACTATAAACAGAAAAAAATATCAAACTATTTACAAACATAGAAAAATTCACAGTCTATCAGTGATAGACTGTAAAATTTTTTTATATTTGTAAATAGTTTGACTCATTTTTCTATATTTGAAAACAACCCTATTAATTATATATTTATTAGGGGACTTTTTAAAAGTAGAAAAATAAGAGAAACTATTTACACAAAATAGCAAAACTTTTAGATAGTTGTGATAAACGCGGATAGAAATCTATCAGAGTCTATCAGTGATAGAAATGATAGAAGTTTATCACTGATAGATGCTGATAGAAGTCTATCAATGTCTATTAGTATTTTTTTCTGCTATTTTTTGTAAATAGTTTGACATTTTTTCTATAAGTGAAAGTTTCCCTATATTATTATTGATAATTATGGATTAATTAAATAGTTTACTATTTATATTTAATTGACAATGACATATTATGTAAATAAGTAAAATAAAGAAAGGGCAAAAGTGTCTAAAAAAGTTTTTCCAACCTCCTCACCTTTTAATATATAATAATTATACATTTCATTTGGTCCTCCACAACTTTAAAGGGTTGGGAACAACTTGTTCAATCATGTATATACAACTTGTTCAAGCCATGGAAGTCTATCGCGGTCGAAATTATTTTATATTTGTAAATAGTTTGACTCATTTTTCTATATTTAATTTGAAAATAACCATTTTTTAAATCAAATAAGCACGATTGTTTTAAATAATAATATTTTAGTTCAGATTAAAGCTCGAAATTAGGAAGATAGTCAAATCATTTCAATCAAAATAAAAAGATTTTGTTTTACTAAGATAATTATCACGAAATTTTAGAAAAGAATAGTACAAAATATTTTAGTTTATATATTATTTTATGGGCTGTTTTCAAATATAGAAAAATGAGTCAAACTATTTACTAATATAGAAAAATTTTACAGTCTATCAGTGATAAATAGTGAAATTTTTCTATATTTGTAAATAGTTTGATATTTTTTCTGTTTATAGTAATTTTCCTTGTTTTTTTATACCTTTTCATTTATACTAGTGTTTTACCACGTGCATTTGCACGTGTATTTTTTTTTATTAGTCTAGCCACTTAATTCTAAAATGCATTAGGCAAAATGTTAATAATTTTCATTATGTTAAAATTAATTTTAGTATGTTATTAGGAGTCTTTTCACAAATAGAAAAAAAACAAAAGTAATTACAGAAAAAAAGTGGGAAATACAAAAGCATGGGGTGCACTTTTTTCTATATGTGTAATTAATTTTGTTTTTTTTCTATACACAACAATTTCCCATGTTATTATGTATTTTCTTTTATTCAGTATGTCAAATATCTTTATGTTTATTAATTCATTTACTAAAAAAAATTGGTTAAAGTTCAAAAACATTTTGAAATATAAGTTAAACAAAATAGGTTAATAAATAAACATCATACTTAAAATTGTGTCATGTACATATAATTATGCCGTCACTCCATATATATATTTCATCCTTAATCTCATGAGAAACGACATTTGAATGATTATTAATTATTTTTTTGTACCAATAAGTATATACTTATTTCACAGTAATATTTTGAACCAATAAGTATATCCTTATTTCACAATAATATTTTGGTTATTTATTATTATTCTTTAATATTTTGATTGTTATTCTCTTACTGTTTACCATGTGTGGGTAGAGGGATTGTTGTTCTCTTACTTCAATTTATATATTTACAATTTTTATCATTAACCATTAAATATCAATAATAAATTTATTATTGATTGTTAATTAGGAAAAAAATGAAATTTAATATCACAATTATTTATAATCTATTAACAGTTTCTTTAGGCATGATGTTAAATGATTAAAATTAGTTTACTCATTTGATTTCATATCATATTTAAAGTGTACTTTTAGCTTTTAATTTTGATCACATTTTAAATTTTAATCTATTGTGTTGATGTTTAATTAATTAATTAATTTACTTTTTATAACCGATTAACAATTTCTTTAGGCATGAGGTTACATGATTTTTTATTCAACAAAAGAAACATAAGCATGCAATTGATTTATCAATAATTTATTTTCTAACATATCAATGAAATTAACAATTTCTCTTCAGAAAAAAAGATGAAATTAACAATTAACTAATTATAAAATAACAATAAGAAAACAATATATAGTAACAAATAAAAAATAATGACCCTCTATCATATTTATTAGATTTGTTCACTTCTTGATAATTGCAAAATAAACTCTATTTTTCAACTCCATCAAAGTGGATTCTTAAAGTAGCAAGCCTAAGATCCGATACTTTGATTTGACATGTGCAATCTTGCGACTTGAACATAAACACAAATATCTTAAGATGCTTTAGAGATTGGAAAGATCTTGAGAACAATGTATTGAGAGAACAAAAATGAATAAAGATTGAAGCTTGAGTGTTGATGAAAAAAATGGTGTAGAAACTCATTTTTAATTTATAGTAGTAGAAGGTGATAGTTACAAAACTATTTGAATTCTAAAACTCTTAAAATTCTATTAATTAAAAAGGGAAAATAACCTATAAGTTGGAAGACACCCTACATTCCAACATTTAAATTTCTATAACTTATTATTGATTAAGGATTAATGAATTAATTTACTAATTATAATTAATTGTTAATGATGTTTGTGTAAATAAGTAAAATAGAGAAGAGACAAAAGTGTCTAAAAAAGTTTTTCCGACAACCTCACTTTTTAATATATTATAGATTATAGATATTCTTTTATAATATATTTAAACTTAATTAGTAATAGTTAATATAAAATAGCTATTATTTTTCCTCAGCTAACTTCCAAAATTTTTTAAATATTTTTTTCATGAGTTATTTAGAAAACAAAACTCTCTTCTTTATAAATTAAAGTATTATTAAACTTTTATAATTAAGGTATCTTTTTAAACTTTAGACAATACGTACAAAACACGTAGTATCAAACTATTTAACCTAAAACACGATATATGTACTTTTAGACTCTATCTTTCATTTTTTCCTTCGAATTAACACAGTTAAATTTCATGTGCATCCACATATGTCTTTTAACTAGTTGCAATAAAATTGTAGTCAACAAAAGAAAACTACTAATAATATAATTTAATTGTTTTTACTAATAAAAATGGAGTACACTCATTATCTACAACAGAAGAGTGAACTTAGAAAATAAAAAAAGTCTAGCTATTTTTGACAATGTAGTTTTCAAAGTTAATCTATATTGTAATCATGTCTTGCCTTTCTCAACTCAATTTTATTAAGAAAAGAAAGAAAAAACATAAAAGATATTTGACTTCGTGTAATAATTGGACGTGGAAAAAAAATTACCCTGAAAACTTGCCAAGGTAATCTTTCTTTATCCAAGTTATAATTTCATAAAGTTAACCTTAAGATTGTGATAAATCCTTTTTCAACTTTCACTCCATATAGTAAAAAAAAAAAAAAAAAAAAGCAACTTTCAACTTTTTTTTTTTTGGGCTTCTTTAAGCTTCCTTCTAGCTCGTTTTTGTACTTCTTCTTCTCTTTATTAATGAAGCTTCACTTTTGGTCTTGGAGCATGATAAAAGTGATAGGGAGGTATCAACCTAGTTGAGATGTCTCGGTTAAATTGTGTATATATATTGTTAAAAAATATAGTCGACAAAAAAAAAAAGTAAAATAAAAATGTCAACAAAATCAAACTTGTCACAAGTCACTACACAAAATGAAGCCTAAAAAAAATAAAGGCACTAAATTTGTCACAAGTCACTACACAAAATTGAAGCCTTAAAAAAAATAAAGGCACTAAATTTATCATTGAATAGAATTTTCTAAAGCTCGCAAGTTTCAAGGAAAAAAATGCAATTGTACTAAGGAAATTTTTAAAAATAAAAAAAATAATGGAAACTATTTACATAAAATAGCAAAATTTTTAGATAATTGTGATAGACGGTGATAGAAGTCTATCAAGGTCTATCAGTGATAGAAATGATAGAAGTTTTATCACTGATAGATGCTGATAGAAGTCTATCAATATCTATCCGTATTTTTTTTTGTTATTTTCTATAAATAGTTTAATTTTTTTTATTTGTAAAAATTTTTCCGGTATTTATTTATTTATTTAAATAAAAAGACAAATAATTAAACTCAAGTTTAATTTATTACTAAACATATGTTTGCGGGTTATTCCATCTTGGATGGATGAAAAGTAATTTGGATATGGGAAAATTGTTAAAATAAACGCATACGCATGGCTCAATGCTCATAATATGTGACAAGAAGCATGTATAATTTTCGAGTTCCAAAATAAATGTGAAACCCAAAAAAAAAAAAAATTACAAAATCAATAATTAATTGGAGATATTGAATGCTTAGAACAGTGTTGTTTTAGAATTAACAAAATAAAGTAAAAAAAAAAAAAAAGGAAAAAGGAAAAGGGCAATGGTGTGGAAAAGGATACCATAATTTGGTTACAAAGTTGACAACTACTGTGAAATTTCTCAGACATGTTTTGAGCTCTCTTTGTTGACATTGATTATCTCCCAGGATGGACTACGAGTGTGACGAAAACCCTAATCTGAGATCGTCAAATATCTCAGCTACTCGATCTCGAGGTCTCGAAGAATTCCATGGATCCGAGCAATGCCTCTGCCGCAAACGAGAACAAGAAGAAGAGAGGCTCTTCTGAGGAAGCTGAAGATGTTCAAGATGACTCCAAGAGAAGTTGCCATATCTCAATTCCTCTTTCAACTGGGTGGATTTTCTTTTCTTTTTCTTTTTTCTTTTCTTTATATTTGTTGTTTACCTTTCAAGTAATATTAAAGTTTCATCTCCTAGCTAGGCTGTGGATGTTACTGATGTTTTGTTGGCTAAGTTTGTTTGTTTTTTTTTGTCTAGACTTTGTTTTTGCAACATGTCTTTACGGTTGTCAAGAACATCTTGGCTGTCTGAACCATATTTCTCTGGAGAATATTTTTCTTATCTGTTGCAAACTTTAGAAGATACTTTATGTTTCCGATCTTTGAAAGTGTCTTTTACTTTTAATAAAATTGTTTCCTTATGTTAAGATCATATTTTGTTGGGCTCGTGATCATGATTTTTAGGGTTACAACTTTTGAAGATCTTTGGCAAATGTTTTGAAATCGAGGAGCGTGCCTTAAAGTATTTGTTCATGTTTTGATTTTTAGGGTTACGGCTTTTGTGAGGTTGTGGCTATTGTTCTTACTACAATATTCGTTCATGTTTTTATTCCGGTAAAGAATAAACTTTAGTATAGACATCATACTTAAAGGAGTCTATGTTCTAGCTTTGAGAGAGGGATTCTCATTAATCTTTGAAGGAACCTAAGCAATCTGGTTTTGAAGTGTGTTTCAAATGAGAAGATGAAAAGAGCTAGTATTGAAGCAATGCGTATGAGAGTGTGTCTCAAGTTCATTATTAAGAATGAGCTGTTTGAAAGTCTTTGTAGACGTTGGCTACTGAACTTATCGTTCAAAGCCTTTTAAAAATTATAACCCCTCATCAATATCTCTGTAGAGGTCGTCTATTAAATAAGTATTTTAGTGTCCCTCATCAATATCTCTGTAGAGGTCGTCTATTAAATAAGTATTTCATTGGTAATTGCTTAACTCTTATTGTGAAGTTTTTTTTCATCGGGTAAACTACCCCAGACGTAGGTATGATTATACCGAATTGGGCTATCAATCTGTGTGTGTTTATCTTTCTGTTTGATTTATTATCTCGTACATTGTTTGTAACATTGTGTTTGACTTGTGCAGTTATATATTAGATTCACCTAAATGTTAGATGTTTTACGCCTTTTACATTTTATTTTATTTTTCCAGTCCTGAAGCTGAATTTGCCCCCATAGATGAGGATTCTAATAATGTAGAACTTAATCATTTCCTTACTGAAAGATGGCCAAAAATCGAACCTATGTTTCGTCAAGTGGTATACTTTTCTTTTACGTCTTTTAATTTAACATATTCTGAACGATTGTGCAAAAATTAAAACACAACCAATCCATTGCCTTCTCAGGCATACAATTATTTGGAGAAGAAGCTGCTGCCTGAGGTTCACTCTTTTTTACTATCTCTAAGGTCAGTGTTTTAATGACACTTTTACTATCTCTAAGGTCAGTGTTTTAATGACACAATTTATTCACATCATTTAAGTTTATTATTATGTTAGAAATTAGAAAATTTTTCACTTCTATCATAGACCCTCATAGACTACTATCAGTGTTTATTACAACTTTTTAAAATTTTTGCCACATATGCTTGAATTTATAATTTCTAGATATGTGTAGTTCTTTTTTTTTTTTAGTACAATTGGAGATAGGAGATTCGAACCCTAGGTCTCGTGGTTTCTAGCACACTCATATGCCAATTAAGCTATGCTCGGTTTGACTTCTAGATACGTGCAGTTCTAGATGCATGAATTGCATGTGTTTCATTTATGTGTTTTTTCATGTAACACCTTGCTGCCTCTTGGTATACTAAATCTAAGCTTTTTTGCAATTATGATGTTTCATGTATTTCTCTTAATTTGAAGGGTTTCCTCTAGCCGATCATTTTTGTTCTTTCTTCTAGACGTTGAGCTCTCTACTGCTCTTTTTGTACTCTCTTTTGATCAATGCATCACTTTTGAACCGGGGCATGATGAGGGTGCTAAAGATGTGTCAACCTAGTTGAGATATCCTGGTGCACCTACTGACCCACGACCTCTAGTATCTTGTTAAAAAAAAAAAATAGTATGTATAAAATGTATTGTTTGATTTCATCTTCATCATTAATTGGACTTTTGCTCTTCATGTATTGTGCTTCATTTTTGTGTTTTAACATCTTGGTGTTGTTGAATTCTTGTATGTTTCTCACATATACATCTAACAAACAACTTTATTTCTTTGTCCAATTCAAATGATTATAAATAGCAAACAACATGAGCGTGGAAAAGAAGTAACTGCTAGATTTGGACCTAAATTAGTTCTGTGCGATCCAATTGCTTCTCGCATGTATGCAAATGATGAGATAAAATCTGAAAGTGGTGAGCCATTGAGAATTGCAATTTGTGATCCTAACTACAACGATACTATCATCTCCACGGGTCGATTGTCATCTGCTCCACTCAAATTCTTCCTCCTTGATGGAGACTTCAAGGAAATCATGAACTCAAGAAAAGGGAAACCCTCATCTTTGATCTCTGATAATTATCCTCAAATTTACCTGCAAAATGGAGTTGGCTTGGTCAATGGTTTGTTTGTCACTGACAATTCAAGCTGGACGATATCAAAGGAATTTTGTTTGGGAGTCAAAATTATAGATGAAGAAATTTTAGATGAGTTTGGTATGATTCAACAAGCTATTTCCAAACCCTTTAAAGTTTTGGATGACCGAATGAGAGGTATAACTATTTCTCTTTTACTCTCTTTATATACACACACCAATTTATATATCATATAAAATGAAAAAAAAATATTAAACTATTTACAAATATAGAGAAATTTCTTTATCTATCAGCGATAGACAGCGATAGAAGTCTATTACAGTCTATCGCGGTCTATCACAGTGAAATTTTTTTGTATTTGTAAATAGTTTGACTCATTTTTCTATATTTGAAAACAGTCCTATAATAATTTTTTTCTTTTATTAATTAGGGAGTGAAAAGCATCACCCTCCAAGTTGGGACGATGAAGTATGGCGACTCGAAGGGATACGTGAAGATGGTACATATCACAAAATCTTATCATCACTAGAACAACCCATAAATACTGTGGGTGAATTCTTGGAGGCTTATAGTCAAAAGGGTCCTATCGCTTTGAAAAAGGTATCCTACAAAAAAAAAAAACCATTAACCCTTTTCTATTAACTGTTTTAAGTGTAATACTCGAGTGTGCATCTAGGGCTGAATGCACCTATCTTTTTGCAGTCCACTCCAACTACACAAGAGAATGAACTCAAAAACTAAAAAAATAAACTATCATGGGTTGACCTAGTGGTAGTGAGAACATAAACAAAAGGCCAAAGGGTTAAAGGGTCATGGATTCAATCCATGGTGGCCACCTACTTAGGATTTAATATCCTACCGATTTTCTTGACACCTAAATGTTGTAGGGTCAGACAGGTTGTCCCGTGAGATTAGTCAAGGTGCTAGACTGCAAAAAAGATGGGTGTGATGACCTAGAATCCACACCCAAGTATTTCTCTTATTTTAAATGTTTAGGAGTACATTAATTTTCATATTTATTTTCATATATACATGTGTAGATACTGAAAATGACAAAGTCAGACAAGAAATGGAATAAGATCATTAACCATGCTATGGAGTACTATTTTGTTGATGCTCCTACTAATTATGATCAAACCATTGATCTGCAGGTTTAAACAACTCTCTCTTTCTCTTACTTTCTTTCCCTCTATTACAATGAAAGCATAAACTTAGCTAATATTATATGCCAAAAATTACATGCTAATGATCATTTGATAGAAACTGAGGTGCAAGCTAAATCCCAACCAGAATTTCAAAGTTCATAAGCAAAATATAAACTTAGTGTTAATATATTATTGGAATGCCTTGAATATGATAATTAGGGTTTAGAGAAGTGCACTGTATAAACTTTCTAATCTTAGAGGTGTTTATCTGAATTTGTAATCTGGTATATTCTCTCTAATAATAAAATTACTCTCTTTTTGTCCACACACTATTAGTAAATCACGCAAATCTCAATGTCGATTCTTTACTGTTTACATTTTCTATTTATCTTTGTGTTGGTATACCTCAAGTAGAATTCGTATTTGACATATTTAATTATTTACGACTATGACCCTAAGGTTTAGAGAAGTGCTCTATATAAACTCTCTAACCTTAGAGGTGCCGATTGGTTATGTAATCTGTAACATTCTCTTTAATAAAATTGTTTTCCTTTGCCTCGTGGACGTACCTACACACTGTTAGTGAATCACATAAATCTGATCCTCCTCTATTTTACAATTTTTTTCCTGTATTCTTTATTTGTTGATTTCGTAATACTTTGATTTTTGATTTCATAACACATGCCAAAAACAGGCCAATAATGATCATTTGGTGGAAAATGAGGTGCAAGCTAATTCCAACCAGAATTTGGAAGTTAATCAACAAAATCAAAACCTTGAGGTTTTATATGGTTTCCTCTCTTTATATCTTCTTCTTTATTTTAAAATTGAAATTATCTTAAGCTGAGTTTACATAATTATGTGAAAAAAACAGACAATTAATGATGAAGTGGAAGATTTGCAGTATGCATTAAACACTGGTACGTGGCTACTGCAATAAATAGTTTAGAAAATGATGAATATATTATTTGGATATTTGTTTGATAACTATAAAATTTTTCATTGACGACAGATACTGCACCATCTCTGCTTGGACACATAGAAGATGACCATATGAGATTGGTTAAGGCAGGAAAACTAGTTTGATTGATAGTCTTGGACACACACTCGAATACTCTCAAGAACTTGGAACATTAATAAAGATATTGCCAGA
Source organism: Lagenaria siceraria (assembly GCA_002890555.2). Lineage (NCBI taxonomy): Eukaryota > Viridiplantae > Streptophyta > Magnoliopsida > Cucurbitales > Cucurbitaceae > Lagenaria > Lagenaria siceraria. The sequence continues at coordinate 805,048 of CM016492.1, read as the reverse complement.
AAAACTAGCTTGATTGATAGTCTTTTAGATTTTTTTTCCTATTATCCTCTCGTTTGGTTGGTTACATGAATTATGTTAATCTTATCACTTAATCATTTAAATCTATACAATTAATATACAGTGATTTTAATTATGTTATGGTGGATGTTGTTTGTATGATTATGGTGAATATTAATTGCTTTTGTTTTTGTTCCGTCTTGATATGTGAAATTGTTTTCCTTCTATGGTTTCATTTAGGATTTGGCTTTAGTTGTGTTATGCTTTTAGTTTGTTGCATATTTTTTAGGGTAATTATAATGAGTAGTAATTTTAGGGATAATAACCAAGTGTATAGCTACATTTTAGAAAAATTGCAAATATAGCAAAGTCTATAAGTGATAAAATTCTTTCAATGATAGACTCTTATGTTCTATCAGTGATAGACCTACCTAGACCAATTAAAGTCTATCAGTGATAGAAGTTTATCGCTGATAAACTTTGCTATATTTGCAATTTTTTAAAAATGTTGCTATATATGTTAATACTTTGAATTTGATTGCTATATTTGCAACTGTTCCTATTTTTTATGGTATATCTTAATTTTGATTGTTAATTGTGTCAACGGTTATACAAAATATAAAGTATATGAGTTAATATGTTCCATTTTCAGAACTTTCAAATGATTTTGATGGGATATAAGTTACATTAGTTGCATTGAAAGAAATATAATGTTAGCACAGTTGAGTTGGCTGAATTTTTATTTAGGCAAATTTCATGCAATGTGTTTCATTGCTTGTCAAGAATATCTTGGTTGCCTGAGTAGTTTTCATCCAAAAAAAGTATTTTTTTTTCTATAGAAGTGTCTTCCTTAATGAAGATTTTCTTTCCTTTTAAAGTTGTTTTCTTCTAGCTACTCTTATATATTTGTTAGTCCTTTTGAATTGTAACTATATGTATGTGGTGTTAGGTTTTATTAACGATAATCAAGTGCGAACCCTTTCTATGATGTTGCCATGCTGCTTTTGAGTTTTGGATGTAGTGTTGGTTTAAGCTTCTACTTCTATAAAGAAATTGGTTTATTCATTCATACTGAGGGAGTCTATGTTGGATTATAGTGAGGGAATCTTAAGTAAGCTTGTAATTTGAAGGGTATTTTAAACAAGTAGTGGAAAGAGTGCTAGTGCAATAAGAGAGAGGGATTCTCAAATTTAGGGAGAGCCTAAATTCATCGATGTCTAACATATAAGTACTTCATTGCAATCACTTACCTTTATTAGTGAAGTTCTTTCCATTAAGCATACTGCGCCCCGAACATAGGTGATATTGCATCAAACCAGGTTACCAATCTTTGTGTCTTCAAGTTTTAGTTGCTCTCTCAATTTTCCTTCTTGGCTTTCCTGTTGTTTAGAACATTGTGTATGACTTGTGCTAGCTGTTACGTATTAGATTCACCTATTTCTCATATAATATAGGTATTTCAATAGTATATTAGTACTAATTTAAATTGCATTTCATGTATATCATTAATGTATCAATATAGTACGTATATCATCCTTCGTTCAAAATGACTTTGAAGGTATTTTGGAGTAGATTTTTTTCTGTATTATGATAGTTCTAAAACTAAAATGTTTCAACTTTGCTGCCTTACTAGTGCTCTTTTAAGTCATTATTTAGCAAGGTTGAGGTGTTGATTTGAATGCTTTCTGCAACTTTCTTCTTAATATCAATTATGAATTATAATCTTGGATTAATTACTATGATTGCTAAATGAGAATCATGAGTATGAATGTCATTTCTTTCTTAATTCTAGTGCTTGAGGCTTGAGCACATACCTCAGGTTGATCTAAACACATTATAAAAGATGTTAATTGATCAATAAGGTGAAAATCTTTCGTGGAAATATATGATGTTGTGTCTTTTTCTACTTATCTATGCCAAGAGATTAGATTATTGAGGAGATAACTTGTTTTGGATTGCAAGAATTGATATATATGTGATATTTATGTTAAATTGTAGTTATGTGTGCTAAAGTGAAAAAAGAGTGGAGGTTTAGCTATTAGAGTAAATTTACATCCACAAACACTCCCAATGGATTGACAATGATTCTAAAGGGCTATTTGGATCGCTGGTTCGAAATAAAAAACATTACGAATTTGATTTTCAAGAGATTTGTTTTCCCAATTTTTTTTTGAGAAAGATACGAGAAATTGGGCCAGGAGATGCACTAGAATATCCCAACTAGGTTAGCACATTTAAGAAGATACACGAAGATATACAAAAAATTGTTGTTTGGAATTAGTAACCCTGAAAAATGCAGAAGCCTGTGTTGGTTGGGTTTATCAATCGCCTGATGCTTGTGTTGCAGAGTTGGATTGAGTTATTGATTTTTTATTACTATTTTTTATTTTTTTTACCTCCTTCTTTTACTACTCATTTACCAAATAAAATCACCTACCTAACTCTAAATACATCCTTAGCACCTTCATCATATTCCGAAGCCAATATATCATTCAAAATCAGAAGCTGAAGGAGTTAAGGAGAGCTAGAGAATAGCTCATACAAAAAGTGAGGAGAAACGAGCTAAAGAAAAACTTTCTAGTTCAAAGCTATAGTAGCAACATCATAATTACAAAAGAGAGGAGATTTTGAATTCCATAGAACAGCCAAAGAAGTAATGTCTTCCCACAAACTTTGTTAATGCAGGTCTTTGTCTTGAAATGTTCTTCTATTTCTTTCAAGCCATAAACTCCACAAAATTGCCGTGATAATATTACCTTCGAGTACTTCATCTTGAGTTGCAAAAGAAAATCTATGAGGGAGGATATGGAATGTAAATGTTGGATAAAATCACCATTTCCAAGCCTGTCCCAAATAGATTTTGTGTAATTGCAATTCAAGAAAATATGGTCCACTGTTTCGGACCTATTTTTATATAGAATGCACCAGCTGAGACAAAAGATGATAGATATTATTCGTCATTAAATGTTTAATAATAAATAATAATACAAACAACGTGATTGAATGAGATATATGTTTTGAATTTTCTTTGAATATTTATTATAGACATTTTTCTTACCCAAGAAATCAAACATGCATATAAAAATTTAACAATAAAATAAAAAAATAAACTAATATAAATAGATATTTGTCATAATTATTTAATTAAGTAATTTCTCAAATAAAAAAAATATCATTTTTAGTAATTTGGTAATTCTAAAATTACTTTTGGAACCAAACATAATAATTCAAAATCACTTCTAAATATATGAAAATCAATTTTTAGAGTTCTGAACCAAAAATAAATATGGCTCACAAAAAAAGTGTACTTTTTTTTTAATAAAGAACAAGAGGTTGAAGGATCAGTAGGTGCACCCGGATATCTCAACTAGATTGACACATTCTTAGTATCTTCATAATGCTCCGATAAAAAAGTGATGCATTAATAATTAAATATATACAAAGAGAGAGCAAGAGATGAGCTCAGCAAACACTTGATCACAAAATAAGGGAGGAGTTTGATTAAAAAAAACATTAAAATGTTTAACTTCCTGTAATTATTGGACATGGAAAAAAATTACCTGAAAATTTGGCAAGGTAATCTTTGTTTTCATTTCTTCAAGTTAACCATAAATTATGATAATTGCGGCATTTTTTTTAATCATCAAGTTTCACTCCATTTAGTCTACGAAAAGAAAAAAAAAAGTAAAATAAAAATGTCCCAAGTTGAAAATAAAAAATCAAACTTGTCACAATTCAGTGCACAAAATGAAGCCCTAAAAAAATAAAATCAAGGCACTAGATTTACCATTGAATAAATTTTTCTAAAGCTCGCATGTTTTGAGGGAAAAAAAATACAATTGTAGTAGGAAAATTTTTAAAAATAGAAAAATAAGGGAAACTATTTATACAAAATAGTAAAATTTTTAGATAGTTGTGATAGACGCTGATAAAAGTCTATTAGGGTTTATCAGTAATAGAAATAATAGAAGTTTATTACTTATAGATGCTGATAGAAGTCTATCAATGTCTATCAGTGTGTTTTTTTTGCTATTTTCTATAAATAGTTTGACAGTATTGTAGTATTGTGTCAATAAAGAGACAAATAAACTCAAGTTTAATTTATTATGACATATGTTTGCGGGTTATTCCATCTTGGACGGATGAAAAGTAATTAGGGTATGGGAAAATTATTAAAGTAAACGCATACGCATGGTTTATAGGACAACAAAAATAATCTATAATTTTCGAGTTCCAAACTAAATGTGAAGCCCAACAAAAAAAAAAAAAAATTACGAAATCAATAAATTGGAGTTATTGATTGCTTATTACAATGTTGTTTTTTTAGTTAAAAAAAAAACTAATACTTCAGATGCACCCATCTTTATACATTTTCTCTCATTACATTTACACAAAAAAGAATTAAAATATTTAAAAAAAAAGAAATAAAAAGAATTTACCACTGTTATATTATGATTGGATAATATGGTGGAATGCACGAAGATAGAAGCTATTTTTTTTTAATAAATGTACAAGAGGCAGATGGGATCAGTAGGTGCACCGGGACATCTCAACTAGGTTGACACACCCTAGCACCCTCATCGTACTCGAAGAACCAAAAGATCTATTAAGCTCTCAAGTATTTAAAAAAAAGTGGAAAGAAGAGAAGGGCAATGATTTGAAAAGGAGAGCATTAGTAGGAACCTAATAGTTGAATTACTAAGAAATTTCTCACATATTTTTTCTGAAGTCTCTCTTCGTTGACATTGAATATCTCTCAGATGAACGATGAAGGCGACGAAAACCCTAACTTGAGATCGTCGATAATCTCAGCCCCTCGATCTCAAGGTCTGGGAATTCAATGGATTCGAGTAGCGCCGCTGTGGCGAAGAAGAAGAAGAAGAGAGGCTCTCCTAATGAAGCTCAAGAGTTTCAGGATGACTCCAAAAGGAGTTGCCCTAGCTCACTTCCTTTTCTTACTGGGTGGGCTTGCATTTTTTTTTTTAGATTGATTATCCTTTTTTTTTCATACACTTCTTCACTTGTAGTAATTTTTGTTGTGTTTTGTTTTGCTTTCATAATTTTTTCAATTTAAGCTTGATCTGCTAGCTTGTTTCATTTTCCTGATTATATTTTGTTCTACTTTTCAAGTAATATTAAGCTTGACTGGATAGCTTATGGTGTTTTATCTCTGTTGTGATTTGAGGTTTTTCTCAAGGGAATTTTTAAAAATAGAAAAACAAGGGAAACTATTTACACAAAATAGCAAAATTTTTAGATAGTTATGATAGATGCTGATAAAAATCTATCAGGGTCTATTAGTGATAGCTAGAAATGATAGAAGTCCACCACTGATAAATGCTAATAGAAGTCTATCAATATCTATTAGTATTTTTTTTATTTATGTTTTCTGTAAATAGAAGTCTATCAATGATGGAAATGATAAAAGTCTATCACTAATAGATGCTGATAGAAGTTATCAATGTTTTTTTTTACTGTTTTCTGTAAATAGAAGTCTATTAATGATGGAAATGATAGAAGTTTATCACTGATAGATGCTGATAGAAGTCTATCAATGTCTATTAGTGTTTTTTTTTTTTTTCTGTTTTTTGTAAATAGAAGTCTATCAATGATGGAAATGATAGAAGTCTATTCACTGATAGATGCTCATAGAAGTCTATCACTGATAGATGCTCATAGAAGTCTATCAATGTCTATCGGTATTTTTTTTTGCTGTTTTCTATAAATAGAAGTCTATCAATGATGGAAATGATAGAAGTCTACCACTGATAGATGCTGATAGAAGTCTATCAATGTTTATCAGTGTTTTTTTTGCTATTTTTTTGTAAATAATTTGACATTTTTTTTTATCTGTGAAAAATTTCCTTTCAAATTTGTGGATTTGTTTTTTAAACAAAGTACTAGAGGAGTGGGATCAGTAGGTAAAGGTGAAAAAGTACAACAAGAGCTAGAGGACAACTCAAATACAAAAAGAGGAAGAAGAGGCAAGAGAAAAGTCTTCCAGTTTAAAGTAATAATTACAAGTAAAGCAATAATTTGTGGTTTTTAAGGGCTCATTTGATAGTCAATTCAAAATTTATTTTATGTTTTCAGATTAAAGTAGAATACAACTCTGTGAAGTTTCATGTAAAGTTGTATTTGTTAGATAACATGAGGTTCTAACTCAAAACCAATTGACAAGGAAATGAATAACACACACCATTTATCTTATAAAAATTGCGAGGTCCCTCAAGATGGTGCCTCTTTTCAGTTCACTATTCTTGATCAGATTCCGATTTCTTTTTATTACATCGAGCATATGTTTGGACCTTTTAGGCCTAATACAATATTATATAATTGGCGAGGAGGAGTAACCCATAAATCTTATAAAAATTGTGAGGTCCTTTGATTTTTCCGATGTGTGATCCTCAACAGTATATCAACATTTTGTGAATCAAGATTTTGATCATTACCAACATTTTCTACTTCAATAAGAATTTTATTTATCCATTGGATTTCGTTCTCTCGTTTTCCATTTTCTTGTCTAATAAACATTGAGACATTGATTTACTTCCACAACATTCATTTCACTATCGATTTCATTTTGTCGAGAATCTCTTATTTTGTTTGATTTTATTTTATTTTTTCAGTTCTGAAGTTGCCACCCTAGTTAAGAATTCGATTGAAGAAGTAGTTAATAGTCTCGTTGCTGAAATGTGGCCAAAATTGGAACATGAATTTCGCCAACAAGTAAGGAACCATTTTAATTTAATTATTATGTTCTCAACATTTTTGTGCAAAAATTAAAGAACATCCAATCCATTGCTTTTAGGTATTCAAGGAAATAGAGAAGAAGATGTTACATAGCATTAACTCTCTTTCACCATCCATAAGGTCAGTGTTTTTAATTAAACAATTTATTCAATCATTTCAATTTAATTATGTTAGAAAGTAAGTAATTTAGATTTATGGTAGTACACATGCTTGAATTTTTCATTTCTATATCCATGAAGTTGTTCTAGGTTCATGAATTATAAAGGTTCCATGAATAATATGTATCAATGTATTTATTTAATTTGTGCCTTTTAATATGATGCCTCCGCTATAGCACTAAACTGGAGGGCCTTCCTATAGCGCCTATTTTCTTTTCCTGCTTTTCATATCTTTTTGGTCTGAGCTATCCTCTAGCTCTCTCTGTACTTATTCTTGTTCCCATTTTCTCACTGATGCATCTCTTTTGGTTCTGAGATAGGGTGAGGGTGCTAAGGAGGTGTCAACCTAGTTTCAGTACATCTCCGGATCCCTTTCCATTAGTATCTTGTTAAAAAAAAAATTGTGCCTTTTAGAAGTGTTTTCTTGGGTATTATATAAAAGGATCTACATTCCCTCATTTATAATATAACCAAGCCAAGCCAAGCAATTCTATTTTTTGAACAAGATACTGATAGCTGGATAGAGGGATCAGAAGGTGTACCAGGATATCTCAACAAAGTTGACACCTCCGTAGTACCCTCATCATATTCCAAGGCAAAAAACGATGCATTGTTTGATTATATTTTTTGAACAAAAATACGAGACAAATAGGATCAATAGGTGCACCAGAATATCTCAACTAGGTTGACACATTCCTAGCGCCCTCATCATGCCCTAGAACAAAAAACGAGGTTGATTCCATTTTCTGATTCCATTGTTTGATGCATTGTTTGATTCCATGATCCTTTTTATATAATGCCCAAGAAAACACTTCTACTGAATTGCTTGTACCGAACTGCACTTTCGAGCTTTTCTCTAGCTTGTTTTTGTATCTTTTTTTCTATCAATATGTATCTGCACTTTTGGTCTTGGGGCGTGATGGGGGTGTCAACTTAGTTGAGATGTCCCAGTGCACCTACTGATCCCTCTTGTCTTGTGTATATTTATTTAAAAAAAAAATGAGAACAATAAGTTTCTTCTCTTTTAAAATTGATGAGATATGAGATTTTAGGGTAAAAAGTATAATTATAATTATATTCATTGTTTGATTCCATCTTCATCATATATCAAATGTTGACTTCTTGTATTGATTGTTTTTGTGTGTTTCCCACATACATTATAATATTTAACAAACCATCTTCATTTTTTTTTTGTCCAATTTCAAAAATTATCAATAGCAAACAACATGAGATCAGTGGAAAAGAAGTAACTACTAGATTTGGATCTGGATCTGGAACAATGAAATTCAAATTACGATTTTGCAATACAATTGCACCCCGGATGTTCCCCAATGAAGAGATAAAATCTATAAATGGTGAGCCATTGAAATTTGAAATTTATGATGCAACCAATTTCAACACTATCATCTCTACTGGTCCATTGTCATCTGCTCTGATCGAGTTGTTCCTCCTCGAACAAAAGTTCGATTCTGGCAAACAAAGTGATTTAGTTGAAACTCCCTTCACTTCAAGAGGAAAAAAAATGGAGTTGATCTCTGGTAATGATCTCCAAATTTACCTACAAAATGGAGTTGGCTTGGTGAATGATCTGATTATCAATGACAATTCATACTGGAAATTGAAGAAGTTTCGTTTAGGAATAAGAGTTATTGATGAAAAAATTTTAGTCGAGTTTGGTATGATTGCAGAAGCTGTTTCTGAACTCTTTAAAGTTATGACTGACCGAATGAAAGGTATAATTATTACTCTATATATAGGGCTCTGTTTTTAAAATAGAAAAAAATATCAAACTATTTAAAAATTTCACTGTTTATTAGCGATGAATCATAATAGACTTCTATTATCATATAATAATTTTGGTAAGATAGACTTCTATTACTATCTCGAGGGACCTTGCAATTTTGATAAGATAGAACGCTCAGTAATAGAAGTCTATCACGGTCTATTGCAGAAGTCTATTACCGTCACTAATAGATAGTGAAATTTTTGTATATTTGTTAATAGTTTGATATTTTTTTCATTTATAATAGTCTCTCATCTATATATCGTATAATAATTTTCTTTTTTCATATAATATTAATTAGGGTTGGAAAAGCATCACCCTCCAATGTGGGACGATGAATTATGGCGACTCGAAGGGATAGCGAAAGATGGAACATATCAACAAATCTTTTATTCAGAACTACACATATATACTGTGGGTGATCTTAGCAAGGCTTATCATCAAATGGGTTCTACCGCTTTAAAAAAGGTTGCCTTACGAAAATTAATATCATCATTTTCTATTAACTATTTTAAGAGCAATATTTTCGGTACAATCTAGGACTGCACCTATCTTTTTGCAGACCACTAGCTACAACCACACAAGAGAAAAAATACACATGACAAACTGTGGTTTAACAACTTGGATGAGCTGCATAAATATGGGTGTGCATCCTTGAATGCACCAAAATATTTATCTTAATTTAAAATGATTAGGAGTTTATTAATTTTCATATACATACATGTGTAGATATTTGGAAAGAGAATTCCAAACAAGATATGGAATAAGATCATTACTCATGTCAAGAAATGTGTTGTTGATGTTCCTATTGATTATGATCAAAACTTTCAGGTTTAATTACTCTCTCTTTCTCTCTTTCTTTTTCTATATTCAAATGAAACCTTAAACTTAGTACTAATATATTATTATATGTCAAAAACAGGCCAATAATCATTTGGTGGAAAATGAGGTAGAAGCTAACTGTTCCAACCAAAATTTCCAAGTTCATCAGCAAATTCAAAACCTTGATCAGGTTATGGTTCCCTCTTTTTACATCTCTAATTTTTTTTTTCTATATTGAGATGATTTTATAAAACTAAGTTGATATTATATTAATAAAACAGATAATTGATTTGGAGGAAAATGAAGTGGAAGGTAGTTATAAGGAGAATTCTGAAGTTTGTGAGCAAAAGAATAAATATGGTGAGAATGATGAGATTCCAAGAACAAACTCTTTTGAAGAATGGTTGTCTATGAACATAGACTTTGATGGTATTGCAATTTTCTTCTCTTTCATTCCTTAAAAAAAGGGGAAGAATTTTTAAAAATAGAAAAATAACTGAAACTATTTACGCAAAATAACAAAATATTTAGATAATTGTGATAGACGCGGGTAGAAGTTTATCAGTGATAGAAATGATAGAAGTCTATCACTGATAAATACTAATAGAAGTTTATCAATGTCTATTAGTATTTTTTTTGCTATTTTCTGTAAATAGTTTGATATTTTTTCTATCGAATTTTTTTTTTTCAGAAAAAATGATGAATATATATAGTTTTGAATATTTGTTTTGGATAATTATAAAATTTTTCATTGGACAGCTCTTTCACCACTATTTCCATTTGCATTCGAAGCTTCAACTCCATCTGAGATGGGTATTACAGGAACTCAAGAACTTGGACCATGAGAAAGCTTCTCCTTCACAATCAATTTTCTTTTAGCCCTTAAAGATATTGCCATTAAAAAAAAAAAAAAACATGTTTGATTGATAGTCTTTTAGAATTGTTTTCTATTATCCTCTCCTTTTGATTGGTTGCATGAATTATGTTCTTTAGCTTTATTATTGAATCCTATCACTCAATTATTTGTTGAGGAATTGCAGTGGGTAGCAGAAAAACATAAGAAAGTATTTTCAAATTTTATCCTCATTAGTGTATCTATCAGCAGGTATAAATGGTATTCTTAAATACTATATTTAAAGTATGTCATTTAAATTTATAGAATGAATATATCAAGACTTTAATCAAGTTATGTGGATGTTGTTTGTTCAATTATTTATTTTTTTAATTTTTTTTTGTTTTGTTTTGATATGAAGTATTTGTTTTTGTCTAATTTAGGTTTTGGTGTTAGCTGTGTTATATGAAATATATCATTTAGATGATATATTTTCAGTATACATTAGTTACATCGAAAAAAAGTATAACATTGATATTTGAATTGTATACTAGACTACTTGTATTAATTTAAATGGCATTTCATCAATTTGCAGTTTAAATATTCTCTCTTTTTGTGGCTTTGAATGTTATATCTTCTTCGGGCTCAGAGTATGATGAGGACGTTAAAGATGTGTCAACCTAGTTGAGATATATGGGTGCGCCTATTGATCTTATAACCCGTTGTGATTTGTTCAAAAAAAATTTAATTGCATTTCATGTATATTGACATCATTTGTTCAAAATGTCTTCGAAGGTATTTGATGTATATTGTTATCATTTGTTGAAAATGCCTTTGAAGGTATTTTGAAATAGACTCTTTCACTGATTTTGATACTAAAATTAAATGTTTCAACTTTGGTGCCTTACTAGTGCTCTTTACAGTCTTATTATTTAGATCAGTAATTGTAACGAGTAACAATTTTAGGGATAATAACTAAGTGTATAGCAACATTTTAAAAATATTGCAAATATAGCAAAATTTATTAATGATAGATTTCTATTGCTGTTAAACTCTTATGGTCTATCAGTGATAAACTACCTAGACCATAAAAGTCTATCAGCATAGAAGTCTATCACTGTCTATCACTGATAGACTTTGCTATATTTGCAATTTTTTTAAATGTTACTATATATGCTAATACTTTGAATCTGATTGCTATATTTGCAACTGTTGTTGTCCCTATTATTTAATATAGCAAGGTTGAGACGTTGATTTGGATGTTTTTTTTCTCTCTCTTTAAAATTTGGCCATCTTATTTTTTGTGGATCTTATTTGAAATAATTAGTCTAGTTTTCATGACTTCCTTTTGTTGTTGAGGTTTTTGCTTACCTTATTTTCAATGTCTAAATTAGGTTCTCTATTGGTGTTGGTGATTTTGATTTTACCATTTAAACAATTTATGTTTGATCTTATCAATTGTCATCTGCTAAAAATAAAGTTTCAGTATTGCATGATATTTTAGGTTCAAATTATTGTGTGTGTGCATATATTTATGTTGGTTTCTGCAATAACTTTCTTCTTAATATCTATTATTGTGAATCATGATCTTGGCTTATCTATGATTTTGTTATATGAGTATGATGTCATTTCTTTATTAATTAGACTTGAGGCTTGAACATATACCTGAAGTTGATCTAAACATTATAAAAGATGTTAATTAATCAATAAGATGAAAATCTTTCATGGAAATATATGATGTCATTTCTTTTTCTACTTATCTATGCCACAAGATTAGACTATTGAGAAAACAACTTATTTAGCCCTGCAAAAAAATTGATATATATGATATTTATGTTATATGTGTGTGTTAAAATGAAAAAAGAGTACACTCCCAATGGATTGACAAAGACATACTCTAAGGGGCGGTTTGGATCACTGATTCAGAATCATAAGAAACTCGAGAAATCTAATTATCATGGAGTATGGTTTATTGTCTAGAATCAGGAATCCTGGAAATGCTGAAGCCTGTGTTGACTGGGTTTGCTAGGTTTTTTTATGCCTGTGTTTGGAGTGTAGGATTGAGTTGAGTTGAGTTTTTTTTTTTTTTTTGGTAAAATGCACTTTTGGTCTCTGAGGTTTGAAGTTAGTGTTTATTTGGTCCCTAAGGTTTCAAAGTAGACATTTTAGTCCTTCAAGTTTGAAAAATGGTTCTAAATAGTCCCTCAGTTAATTTTGACCGTTAGTTGACTAACAGAAATATGAGGTGACATATCAAGTTGATAAATTCTAAATGGAGTGGTAATTTTTATTGATTTAATATTATTTTCACATTTACCCAACTTTGCAGCCTAGCCATGTGGCCTATCTTTATGGTGCCACATGTCCTTTTTTTTCCTGAAAATTTTGACATTAGTCTTTCATTCTTTCTTCCTTCATCTCTGGGCCTCCAACGTTTCTTTGTTTTTTTTCTTTCTTGCTACAAGCTCCACTCCCTAGCTCATCTTCTTAAGCCCCATTAAAATTTGAAATTTTCACTTGGTTCATCTGATTGGTTCTGTTTGATTTTTTTCTCCATACTAACCCTTATTCTTCTCCACCATGAAAATTTGAAAATTTTATTGGGCTTTTGAAGTATAAGTATTATCCCTCCATTTTTTCAGTCCAAATCCAACCACTTTTTTTTTTTTCAAAACCCTAACAACTTCTATGGAAGAAGATTAAATTCAACTAAATCTGAAGATTTATCATCAATCTCTAGCAAGAGTCATGATTTTTTCAATTTGCAAATTCATCGTGAAAAGAAGAGAAGAACTATGGGAGTGGAATTTGGGATTAGGAGCTAAAAAGAAAAAGAGCAAGAGGAAGACAGAAAATAAAAGCAGAACAAGAAAGACTGGAAGAAATTGAAAAATAAAATGCAAATTTCATGGTGAGGAAGAAGAGCGGCAGCCATGGGAATAGAGCTTAAAATTGGGAGCAAGAAAGAAAACATTAAAAATAAAAAAAGTGAAAAAACTATAGGTTGAGATTTAGAGAAGGAGAGTAACAAAAGCAAAAAACAAAGAAAAGAAAAGAGAAAGATGAATGGACGAAAATTATGCAGGGGAGAGAGCATGAGTTTTGCTTCCTTGAGATTTCAAAATGGAGGTCGAATGACACGTTTTTAGAGAGATACACAGGAGAGAGAAAGAAGAAGGGAGGGAGAAGAAAAAAGAGAGAAGGAAAAAGAAAAAAGAAAAAAAATCCAAAAAATCTAAAAAAATATTTAAAATCAATAAAAATTATTGATTAGTCAAATTTAACTCAGAGACCATTTAGTTCAGAGACCATTTAGAACTAATTTTCAAATCTAAAGGACTAAAATGTTTTTTTTTGATTTCTCAGGACCAAATAGACACTAATCTCAAACCTCAGGAACCAAAAATGCATTTTGTCCTTTTTTTTATCACTATTTTATATTTTATTTTTATCTCCTTTTATCGAATTTTGTAATATTATTTAACTATTAATTTCATTACTGATCATTTCCCAATTAACATGTCTCTCCACCTTTCTAAAAGTAGATTCATATATAAGATTCAATGTGACACATGAAAATAGGGAACATCTTTTGAAATTAAAACTATGATCGAATTAGAAACAAAATCTATTGTGCAAGTTGTTGCAATGGATTTTAATTGCACTATAGATTTTAACCCTAATATTAACATTCAGATAATCATGATTTTAATCCTCTATAAAATCAAAATCCATAAAAAAAAACATGTTTTATCAAGGCCGAGTTAGATAATATTTCAGTTTTCTGTTTCTTATTTTTAAGAATTAGAAACAAAAATATGTTTGGTATGAAAATCTCAAATCTATCATTTGTGTCTTTGAGGTTGCCTCTGGATTGAAAGTCAATCTCCTTAAATCAATCCTCTCTGGTGTCAATGTTAACTCAACATTTCTTTCTCAGGCCGAGGCTTTATGGGGCTGTCCTTCCACCAATTTTCCTATCATGTATCTTGGCATGCCGCTGGGAGGTAATCCCAAGTCCTCTTCTTTTTGGATTCCCATCATTGAAAAAATTGAGAAAAAATTGTCCTCTTGGAAGTTCTCTTATATCTCGAAAGGTGGTCGACTCACGTTATTACAAGTGGTCCTTAGTAACCTCTCTACATATTACTTATCCATCTTCCAAGCCCCCATATCTATCTGCAAAGCCGTTGAAAGACTTATGCGTAATTTTCTTTGGGAAGGCACAGACAAAGATGGTGGAACACATCTCGTTAGATGTGATATTGTTACTTTGCCCAAGGAGAAAGGTGGTCTTGGCATAAAAAAAAAACAAAGTTGCAAATACAACCCTTCTTGGCAAATGGATTTGGCGTTATATAACTGAAAAAGATAGTCTTTGGAGGGCTTTCATTGATGCCAAGTACGAAGCTGAACACCGGGGGGGCCATACCGAGTATTTGCAACAAAAAAAGCTCTAAATCCCCTTGGTTTCACATCATCAAACAGCAGAATCTTGTTCTCCAGCACACTATCAGACACATAAGAGGTGGGGCAGACACTTTATTTTGGTTCCATAAATGGTCCTCCAATGGTATGTTAATCCATGCTTTGCCCAGATTCTTCGCTCTATCCAATAATCCCTTAATGACCGTTAGAGAGGCGTGGAATCCGATTCTTGGCCAATGGAGTTTATAACCCCGTAGACCTCTACTTCAGTGTGAATTGGAATCCTAGTCTGTTTTATCCTCACCCTGGAACCAACCTACCAATGCCATCGGTGCTGATCTTATCGCATGGAAGTTATCTTCAAATGGGCACTTTAGTGTTAAGTCACTAAAAAGCCACATTCATAATAACAATGCTACTAGCCACTCTGCCTTCATTTATCCTCGTTATTTGTGGTCTTCATTTATGCCCAAAAAATGCAAGTTTTTTATATGGACTATGATGCATAACGGACTCAACACCTTGGATAATTATCAAAAGAGGAATCCATATATCTCCCATTAATCCCAATTGGTGTGTTTTATGCAGGAACAGTTTAGAATCAATGGAACATTTATTCATAACTTGCAGATACTCCGCTGCTATTTGGGATTATTTGAGCCAGGTTATCGATATCCAATTTACTCAATCTCTGCCCTCCCTTTTAGATTTTCTTTTGAAACTCAAGCTGGAGTCAAAATCTTGGCTGTTACCGAGTAATCTCATTGCTGCTAGCCTTTGGTGCTTTTGGCTCGAAAGAAACAGAAGAGCCTTCCAAGGTATGGATAGACAACATCATCACTTGTGGGACGACATTCTCCTTATGGCGGGCCAATGGTGTACTAGATCAAACTTATTTTGTAATTATGATGTCTCTACCATTACATTAAACTAGAAGGCTTTTCTTTAATTTCTTTGTCATCGATTCTGTATGAGCTTCCCTCCAGCTCCTTTTTCTAGATACCTCTCTTTTGATGAAATACATTGCTATTGGTCTTGGGGCATGATGAGGCTGCTACGGAGGTGTCAACCTAGTTGAGATGTCCTGGTGCACCCCCTGATCCCTATCTCCTTTGGTATCTTGTTAAAAAAAAAAAATTATGTTTCTTATTTTTTTTTTAAAAAAAAAACAGAAATAGAAACTTATTTGATAATTTTTTGTCGTTTCTCATTTCTTTGTATATTTTATTTCTATTACTTTTTTTTCCTTGTTTCCTAATTTAAATATAATTTAGTTTTATAATATAAAAATATGATAAAATGCATTAAAATGAATAAACAAAAGAAGAATTATTAAAAATTAACATTATCTAATACAAATAAATCTCGACGCAGAATTAATAATAACAATATAATTGTTTCTATCTTTCCATAGTTGTTTAACTAATTTGATTTGCAATGTGATGTCGACTTAGAGTCATTCATCTTAAAATAATGTTAACTTAGATACAATTCTATCACGTTGTTTAAGTTTGGAGATGTTTTGGTTGTAACATATTTTAGAGCTCTATGTTTAAGTTTAACTCTCTCGATGTTTAGATTTTAGAGCTCTATGTATATATTGATCAACGTAACTTGTTCATACGTTACTTAGTTAAAAAATTTATCACTTTCTTTGTTGTAAATGAGTCGTACATACAAAAGCAATTAAGATTTTAATTTGTGCATGTATAGGTAAAAGAGAAATATTATTGATTTGCACGTGCACAAGTAATATATATATATATATATATTATTTTTTCAATAACAAAACGATATGACAGACATTTGCTTGTCACAAAAATAGACATTTAATGTTGGACAACCGACATTGAAGAAGGTGTATTAAATGTCTTCAATGTCGATTAATGGAGGTTAAAGATCGACATTAAAGAAAACTGACATTGAAGACCTTTAATAACACCGTCCTCAATGTTGGTTGTCAAACAATATTGTACCCCTATAATGTCGATTTTCAGTGACATTATAACCCAATTTTGTACTAGTGAATATTAAAGTTAGGCTAAATACATGTTTAAATGAACAAAAATTATTTCTTTGAAAAAAACAAAATTTATATATCGCAAAATTCTAACCCGTTCTAAGTGTACTAAAAATTAAAATTCAAAATTAATATAATATATAAATATACATATTGGAAATATTAAATTTTAAAATTAAAAAAATATATAAATATTGGAAAATTTAAATTTTATAATTAAATAATGAACAATTATTATAATCCTTGGTAGATCCATGGTGACCACCTACCTAGGATTTAATATTCTACGGGTAAATTGACATCTACCTGTTGTAGGGTCAGATGAGTTGTCCCGTGAGATTAGTCGAGGTGCGCGTAAGCTGGCCCGGACACTCACAAATATAAAAAAATTATAAATAGAAAAAATATCAAACTGTTTACAAATATAGAAAAAGTTCACTGTTTATCACTCAAACGATAAAAGTCTATCGCGGTCTATCTATGATAGACAGTGAAAGACTTTTATCGTTTGAGTGATAAACAGTGAACTTTTTCTATATTTGTAAATAGTTTGACCCATTTTTCTATATTTGAAAACAATCCTAAAATAATATACAAATATTTGTATTGTAAAATTTAAATTTTAAAATTAAAATAATATATAAATATACTTGTGGCAAAATTTTAAATTTTGAAATTAAAATAATATATAAATATATGTTTATAGTAAAATACTATTTCCAAATATATAGAAAAATGAACCAAAATATTTACAGATATAGCAAAATTTCACTGTCTATCTACGATAGATCACGATAGACTACTATTTGTGTCTATTTGTAGTCTATCGCGATATATATAGTATTCTATTGCAGTCTATCACGTTCTATCTCAGATAGACAATGAAATTTTACTATATTTATAAATATTTTGAGCATTTTGTCATTTAAAATAATTTTTATATAACAAAACTTTCGATTCAAATTTGAATAATATACAAATACACATTGGAAAGTTTAAAATTCAAACCTAATATAATATATAAATGGGTTGACTTGAGGAATAGTAAAATTTAAAATTCCATTTGTAAAAATAGCAAAAACGTTTGTAAATATTTTTTATATATTATAATTAATAATCATTAAGAGATAGGAATGCCCCTAATACTAAACAAACATGCTTCTTCGAAACCCCAACATTGAAAAAGACTAAAAAAAGTATTTACTAATTTGTATTTGAAAAACGGGTATACCAACGTTTTTCCTAAAATCTAAATGCTCCAACACAAATACATTATACGTATACCTTCTAAGAATGTTAATCATATGCAAATCTATACCTATGAAACTTATCTAACACACAACTCAAGAACCCTAGTTAGAGTTAAGATGGTAATCATTCACACAGTACCCAACCAAATGCAATAAACCACACAATGCCCTCCCCCCAAAATGAATCGACAATCAAACGAAAAAAAAACAAGCCCAAACTTTGATCCTTTCATTTCCAGTGCTTCATCCCCTACCAAAAACCCTTTCTCCCTTTGTTACAGTATGATTGGCTGATTTTATTATAGGTAAAATTTGAGTAATATGTTTTGCAACATGTCGTGTATGATGTCAAGATCAATGTTACATGACAGACAGATTCTGCACAATATTTTCTTTCCTTATCTATTAGCGTGTTTTGCAGATTTCATGGTCGATCTGCCTTCTTTTTTCCTGCAGAGATTATTTCTTCCTTCCTTGAAGATCTTCTCAAGGCTAGCCATATATATATATCGTGGTCTTGTTTAATTTTAGGATTAGTCTCCTTATTAAAAAAGTGTGTGCATTGAGAGTTTTGATCAACTTAAGGATTGTCTGAGCCTCAACCCTCAACCTCCATTGTAATAACCTAAGTTTGTTCATTGCTCATATACCTCCTCGGTTTGACTTCACCTTAGAGGCATTTTCACACTTTTATTGCCCTAACTCTCAGGATGCTATTGTGCAACATTTTACACACATCCCCCAGAACCCTGAAAGACAGATACTATGGTTCAATTTAATTGGGGAGACTCTGTGGTGTTTATGGTTGGAATGTAATGCTCGAGTTTTTCAAAATGTCAACAAATCCTTATCTAAGATTTGGAATGAGATCATTTCACTAGCTACTCTTCGGTGTACAAAAAACTCATTATTTTGTAACTATGAGCATCTTTTATCGTTCTTAATTAGCAAGCTTTTCTCTAGTCTTCCTTGCTTTTCTTTTGTTTGAGCTATTCTCCAGCTCTATATGGACTCATTGTATCTCTTTGACTATATTAATCAGATTTGGAGCATGATGAAGGTGCTATGAATGTGTTAACCTAGTTGAGATGTTCGGACGCACTTACTCATCTTTTTTTGTGTTTTTTTGTTAAAAGAAGAAAAAAAAAATCAAACGTCAAGCTATTTTTGACAAAGTAGTTATCAAGGTTAATCTATATTGTAATCATGTATTGCCCTACCTGAACTCCAATTTATTAAGAAAAAGAAAGAAAAGAAAAACATAAAATGATGTTTGACTTTGTGTAATAATTGGACGTGGAAAAACATTACTTTTTTTTTTTTTTTTTGAAAATATTCACAAGACATTACCCTAAAAACATGGCAAGGTAATTTAAGCTTAAATTATGATAAATTGCGGCAATTTTGAATTATATTCTTTTTTCAAGTTATTTCACTCCATTACAAAAAATGAAGTAAAATAAAAATGTCCCAAGTTCAACAAAATAAAATATGTCACAAATCAGTGCATAAAAATGAAGCCCTAAATAAAATCAAGGCACTAGATTCAAAAGCTAACAACTTTCAAGGGAAAAAAAATGCAATTGTAGTATGATAAATTTTTATAGATAAAAAAATGTCAAAGTACTTACAGAAAATAACAAAAAAAAAATGATAGACATTGATAGACTTCTAGAATTTCTATCACTGATAGACTCACTATCTAAAAATTTTGTTATTTTGGGTAAATAGTTTTCTTTATTTTTCTATTTTTAAAATTTTCCTACTGTATTTATAATTTTTTTCAAATAAAAAAGACAAATAAACTCAAGTTTAATTTATCATTAAACATATGTTTGCGCGTTATTCCATCTCGGATGGATAGAAAGTAATTAGAGTATGGGTAAATTATTAAAATAAACACATACACATTGGACAAGAAAAATAATTTTATAATTTTCGAGTTCCAAAATAAATGTGAAGCCCAATAGAAAAAAAAAGAATTACAAAATCAATAGTTAGTTGGAGATATTGAATTCTTGTTTTATAGTTTAAAAAAAAATAGAAAAAGAAAAGTGGAAAAATTAAAAGGGTACTAATTGACATATAGTGGGAACACAATAGTTGGAACTACTCTGAAGTTTCTCTTCCATTTTGCTGAAACTTTCTTCGTTGACATTCAATATCTCTAAAAAATGGACAATGAGTATGGTGTAAACCCTAACTCGAGACCGTCGATAATCTCAGCCACTCGATCTCGAGGTTTCGGAATTCGATGGATCGTCCGAGCAGCGCCTCCTCCGCCGCGAACAAAAACAAGAACAAGAGAGACTCTTCTGAGGAAACTCAAGAGGTTCAAGATGACTCTAAGAGAAGTTGCCCTAGCTCATTTCCTCTTCTAATTGGGTGGGTTTCTTTTTTTTTTTTTTTTTCTTTATTTGTTTATTTTTCAAGTAATACATTAAGTTTGATCTTCTAGGTTGTGTGTGTTTTACCTTAGCTCATACAATTTTATTTTATTTTTCCAGTTGTGGAGCTGAAATTGATCCAACAGTACTTGAGCAGTCTATTGAATCAGTTGTTAATCGCACCCTTGTTGATCTGTGGCCAAAAGTCGAACCTAAATTTCGCCAACAGGTACTTAATTTTCTTTTAGGACTTTTAGGGCATGTTTGAGAGTGATTTTAAAATAACTAAAATCATTTTTTTCATTTTCAAAATCACGGTGAAATATGATTTTAATCCTCCAAAACTATTTTTTGATGATAGATCAAAATTGTATTTAAAAGTCTAAAATTGAAAATTAAATTAATTTTTGTATTTATTAATAATTTTAAAAATGATAAAAATAATTTTAACGATTTTAAAATCACTTGCAAACATGCCATTAATTTAGTTAGGTTATTTCAATGTTTGTGCAAAAATTAAAACACATCCAATCCATTATGTTTTTTTTTTTTTTCAGGTACACAAGGAAATAAAGAGGAATATGCTGCTTCAACTTTCATCTCTTTCACCATCTCTAAGGTCGGTGTTTTAATGACACATAACAAATTTGTTCACATCATTGCACTTTATTGTCTTTCAACTATATTCCGTTAGAAATTAATTAATTTAGATTTATGGTACATGTATACTTGAATTTATAATTTCTAGATACGTCGTGAAGTTTTACAAATTCATAATTTTATAATTATGATGCATCTACTATCGCTTTAAATTGGAAGACTTTTTTCTAGTTTATCCTTTTTTATCCGATCGAGCATATCTCTTGCTCTCTATGTACATTCTTGATTTTTGGATTGAATGCATCAGCTTGTTTCGGGACATGATGAGGGTGCTAAGGATGTGTCAACCTAGTTGAGATATTCCGTTGCACCTACTGATTCCCCTTCTAGTAAGTGTAAAGGTACATGATGAAAGTGCTACGGATGTGTCAACTTAGTTGAGATATCCTGGTGCACTTATTGATCCTTAACGTTTTGTTTATTATTCCGAGTGTTGCATATCTCGTATTGTTCTTGTGTGTTTCTCACATACATTTAACAAACAACTTCATTTTCTTAGCAAACAACATGAACGTGGAAAAGAAGTAACTGCTAGATTTGGACCTAAATTAGTTATCTGCAATTCAATTGCCCCACGCATGTATGCCAATGATGAGATAAAATCTGAAAATGGTGATCCATTGAAAGTTGTAATTTGTGATTCCAACAACTGCAACAATGTCATCTCCATTGGTCAATTGTCATCTGCTCCAATTGAATTCTTCCTCCTTGATGGAGAGCTCAAAGAAATCATGAACTCGAGAAAAGGGAAACCGTCATCTTTGATCTCTGGTAATGATCGCAAACTTTACCTACAAGAGGGAGTTTGTTTGGTCAATGGTGTATTTGTCACTGACAATTCAAGCTGGACGATATCAAAGAAATTTTGTCTGGGAGTCAAAATTACTGATGAAAAAATATTGGGTGACTTTGGTGTGATCCAACGAGCAATTTCTCAACCATTTAAAGTTTTGGATGATCGAATGAAAGGTATAATTATTTCTCTATCCTCCCCTTACACACACCCGTTTCGTATTTACACAAAATGGCAAAATTTTTAGATAGTTGTGATAGACGGAAGTCTATTAAGGCTTATTAGTGATAGAAATGATAGAAGTCTATCACTGATAGATGTTCATAGAAGTCTATCAATGTCTATCACTGTTTTTTTTTTGCTATTTTTTGTAAATAGTTTAACATTTTTTCTATCCGGTGAAAACTTTTCTTTATATATAATGTAATAATTTTTTTTATAATTAATATTAATTAGGGAGTGAAAAACATCACCCTCCAAATTGGGACGATGAAGTATCAAGACTGGAAGGGATAGGTGGTACATATCAAAAAATCTTATCTTCATTAAAACCTCCAATAAATACTGTGGGTGATTTCTTGGAGGCTCATCGTCAAATGGGTGCTATTGCTCTGAAAAAGGTAATTTACAAAAAAAGAAAAAAAAAATTAATCTGTTTTTGTTAGGCGGTTTTGAAATATAGAAAAATGAACTAAAATATATATAAATATAGAAAAATTTCACTGTCTATCAGCGATAGACCACGATAGACTTCTATTACTGGGCAATAGACCGCAGTAGACTTTTGTCGCTTAATGATAGAAGTCAAATACAGTCTATCAACGATAGACAGTAAAATTTTTATATATTTATAAATAGTTTACTATTTTTTCTATTTATAATAATTTTCCTTTCTATTAACTATTTTAAGAGTAATATTTGGGTGTACATTTAAGGTTGTATCTATCATTTTCTCGCTCCAACCACACATGAGAAAAAACTCAAAAAAAAAAAAAGTTTGCTACATGGCAAACTTCGATAACTTGGTGAACTGCAAAAAGATGAGTGTGACCTAAAATGCACTACCAGTGTATTTAATCTCATTTTAAAAAAAATTAAGGAGTTGATTACTTTTCATATATATATGTAGATTCTAGGAATGACAAGGTCAGACAAGAAATGGAACAAGATCCTTAACCATGCAATGGAATGCGTTGTTGATGTTCCTATTAATTATGATCCAACCTTTCAGGTTTAAACTAATCTCTCTCTCACTTTCTTTTCCCCTTTTTATTCAAATGAAAGCTTAAACTTAATACTAATTATTATTATTTATTATTATATTGCTTAAAAAATAGGAGGAGGTGCAAGCTAAATGTTCCAACCAGAATTTGGAATTTAATCAGAAAAATCAAGGCCTTGAGGTTATGGTTCCTCTCTCTTTCTTATTCTAATTAATTGAAATTATCTTAAACTGAGTTGATATTATGTGAATAAAACAGACAATTAATGAAGTGGCTAATCCTAACGTCAGTGATGAGCTTCCTGAAGATTTAAGGGCTGCGATAAACTTTGGTGGGTGTTGAAATAAATAGTTTTTCTTCTCATCTTTCCCTCCTCCCCACAAAAAAAAAAAAAAAAAAAAAAATTAAATTATTTTCAAATATAGAAAAATGAGTCAAACTATTTACAAGTATAGAAAGCGATAGAGAATTCTATTACCTGAACCTATCGTTAATAGACAGTGAAAATTTTCTATATTTGTAAATAGTTTGATATTTTTTCTGCTTATGGTAATTTTTTTAAAAAATATGAATATATTCTTTGGATATTTGTTTGATAATTATTAATTTTTTTTTCATTAACAGATTTTACGCCATCTCCTCTTGGACACATAGAACTTGGAGCATGAGAAGCCTTTCCTTCCGAATCAATTTTAGCCCTTTCTCTATTTTTAAAGACATTGGAATAAAAAAACATGTCTGGTTGAGCGTCTTTTAGAATTGTTATCCATTATCCTCTCGTTTGGTGTTTTTTTTTTCTTCAACATTATTACACATGGTCGAGGATCGAAGTTACACTAGGATGTTTCAACTAGGTTGACACATCTATAATATTATTATCCTCTCATTTGGTTGGTTACATGAATTATGATAGTTAGCTTTATAATTGGATCTTACCACTTAAACATTTAAATTTAGGGCTGTTTTCAAAATTTTAAAAATTTCAAACTATTTATAAGTACAAAAAAATTTCACTGTCTATCAGCAATACACCACGATAGACTTCTATCACTAGGTAATAGACTTCTATACTCAGTGATAGAAATCTATCACTGATAGACAGTGAAATTTTGCTATACTTATAAATAGTTTGATATTTTTTTCATTTATAATAATTTCCCTTTTTGCAATTAATATACTGTAACTTTAATTATGTTATGCTGGATGTTTTGTTTGTATGATTATAGTGAATATATTGTTTTTGGTTTTTTTGTTTTGTTTTGTTATGGAGTTGTTTTTATTAGATGGTCTGATTTTGATTTTGGTGTTAGTTGTGTTATGCTTTTAATTTTTTTTTTATATGCTTTTAACTGTTTTGTAGCTTTTGTTGCCCCTTTGCATGCTTTCTCTGGTTTGTGAGCTATTCTCTAGGTCTTTGTACATACTCTCTTTTGAATGAATGAATATCACTCTTGGCATCGGAATATGATGAGGGTGCTATGGAGGTGTCAACTTAGTTGAGATGTCCTGGTGCATCCCTTGATCCCACTTTCCATTAGTATTCTGTTAAAAAAAAATTATTAATTGTGTTAACCAATATACAAAATATAAAGTATATTTGTTAATATGTTTTATTATTTTCAGAACTTTGATATGATTTTGATGACATATAAGTTATATGCGTTAGTATGCATCAAGTATAACATTGACATTTCAATTGTATATCAATATTAATTTAAATTGCATTTTATGTTCTAAGTCTAAGCTATTTTGTAATTATGACATTACTAGCATATCTCTCGACTGGAAGACATTTCTTTAGCTCTCATTTCTTGTATTGCCTTCACTTTTGAACTGCTGTCAAGCTCGTTTTTGTACTGTCTTGATATATCAATGAATCTCTTTTTTGGTCCTAGGGTGTGATGAGGGTGTTAGAGGGGTGTCAACCTGGTTGAAATGTCTTAGTGCACCTACTAATCCTTCTTGTGATGTGAATATTATTAAAAAAAATTGCATTTTATGTATATCATTATTGTATTAATAGTATATCATATTATTCATTCACAATGTCTTTGAAGGGATTTTGGGGTATACTTCAAAGTCCTCGTGTTGCACCCTTTTTGAAGATACCGAAATGTTTCAACTTTGGGGCCTTTACTAGTGCTCTTTACAATCTTATTTATTTAGCAAGTTTGAGTTCTGGATTTGAATGTTTTTTTGGAATCTCTTTTTAGAATTGGGTCATCTTATTCTTCATGGATCTTACTTTAGATTAGTCTAGTTTTCATGACTTCCTTTTGTTGTGGTTTTTGCTTGCCTCATTTTCAACGTTCTCTATTAATGTTGGTGATTTTGATTTTACTAGTTAAACAAGTTATGGTTCATCCTGCCAATTGTCATCTGCTATAAAAAACAAAGGTTTGGTATTGCATGATATTTCAAGTTCACATTATTGTGTGGGCATATATATTTATGTTGGTTGCTGCAACTTTCTTCTTAATATCAATTGTGAATCATGGTCTTGGCTTATCTATGATTGTTATATAAGAATCATTATATGAATATAATGTCATTTCTTTCTAAATTCTAGTGCTTGAGGCTTGAGCAGGTGAAAAACACTTTTGGAAAACACTTTCCTCAATTCAAACAGGTCTTTATTTTGGGCTGCAAAAAATTGAGTAGATGTGATATTTATGTTATATGTATTTTTCAGCTTAAACAGGTCTCTAGGCCTATGTTGATTGGGTTAGCTAGGTATTGATGCTTAGTTTGTGTTTGCAGTGCAGAGTTAGATTGAATTAGTGATCTATTATATTACTGTTTTAGATTTTGTTTATCTCCTTCTTTTACCTAAGTTTGTAATATTATTTAGGGCAAATTGAACTTTTGGTCCCTAAGGTTTGAGGTTAGGGCCTATTTGGTCTTTGAAGTTATAAAATGAACACTTTAGTCTCTGAGGTTCGGAAAAAGCTTTTAAATGAACCTGAGATTTATTTGACCGTTTTTTTTTTATTGATTTTTCATTATTTTTCAGTATTAAGTGGATTTTTTTTGTCTCTTTCCCATCCATCTCTCCTTTGAAAATGGTTCTCACTAGTAATGCAATCTGGAATCCATCAAATTTCCTATGGTTTTTGCCTTTGCAAAAGTATTCTACACCTCCCTCTTTTCCTGTCCTCGCAATAACTAGGGAATTTTTTTTAAGCACGTTTAACTGTGGGGTCTGATGGAATCCGGTGCATTAGTGTTGGTATGATTGCACCCAATATTTAGGGAATTGTTAGAGGGTCTCAGCCATCGAGTTGGGTATAGAGAGAAAAAGGAAGAACAAGAGAAAAAAAAACCAAAACTTGGGGGAGGGAGATGAGAGGGGGAATTGTATTTTTGTGTTTTTTGTTTTTTCTCCCTCATTTTTTCAAAATTTTTCCATTGTAAAATTTCTAGGGTTGATTGACTTTGAATGCTATGGGAGATTGAAGATAAAAATTGCACACATTTGGAAATTTTGTTTGTTTAATGTGGGTGTTTGTGATTCTCATTACTACAAGTACCTTGAGATTTTGTGTTTTCAACAAATGGATATTAGGCATGAACACCACAAACAACCAAGGGCTAAGTTCCTATACAACTCTAGGATGGACATAACATCTACAACAAGCAAATTTCAGTCCAAAATTGACATGGGGCTTTAGAACAAAACATAATATAGAAGAGAAAGAAGTTGGTGAACAACAATTTAGATGATTCGTAAATTCATAAAAAAGGAAAGAGCAGTTTTAGAGAATGGGTGGAGGAGAGAAAGAAGGGGGAAGAAGGAGAGAGGAAGCAAAAAAAAAAAAAAAAAAAAAAAAAAAAAAAAAAAAGAAAAAGAAAAATAAAGGAAACTATTTACACAAAATAGCAAAATTTTTAGATAGTTATGATAGACACTGATATAAGTCTATCAGGGTCTATCAATGATAGAATGTTAGAAGTCTATCACTGGTAGATGCTAATAGAAGTCTATCAATGTCTATCAATATTTTTTGCTATTTTCTACAAATGTTTGAATTTTTTTCTATCGGTGAAAATTTCTCAAAAAAAAAAAAAGCCTAATAAAAAGTTATTTAAAAAAAATTATTGTAAATAGAAAAAAATATCAAACTATTTACAAATATAGAAAATTTTTACTGTCTATCTGATAGACAGTGAAATTTTTCTATATTTGTAAATAGTTTGACTCATTTTTCTTTATTTGAAAACAACCCAAAAAAAATTAGCAAAATGGTGCACAACATTTAAAATTTTGTCAACTTAGCATGCCACCTCATTTAAAATTTGCCAACTCAACATGTAAGTCATTTTTCCATTAGTCAACTAACGTCAATTTAACTAAGAGACTATTTAGAAGTATTTTTCAAACCTCCGAACGAAAATGTTCATTTTGAAACTTCAGGGACCAAATAGACACTAACTTCAAACTTTGAGGACCAAAAATATATTTTGTCATCCCATTATTTAATTATTAATTTCATTACTCATATATACCAACTAAATTGTCAAACATCGTCACTCCACCTTTCTAACCCTAGATTTGTGGATAAGACTCAATGTGAGACATTAAAGTGGTGAACCTACGTTGAAGTCAAAACTATGATGAAATTAGAAAGAAAAAAAATCTATATCGTGCAAGTTGTTGCAATTGATTTTAATCCTAATATTAAAATCCAAAAAAAATCATGATTTAATCCGAATTTCAACGCTTTCTTTTTAACTATAAAATTAAAATCCACAAAAAAATATTTTTTTAATTATCCACAAAAAGATGAAGTAAAATAAAAATGCCACTGTTCGACAAAATCAGAAAATTGCAACTGCAGTATTATATATTTTTTTTTAAATAAAAAGAAAAATAAACTCAAGTTTTAATTTATTACTACACATATTTTTGCGGGTTAATTCATCTTGGATGGATGAAAAGTAATTAGAATGGAATATGGGGAAATTATTAAAATAAACGCATACGCAATGGTTAATAATATGGGACAACAATAATGTATAATTTTCTAGTTCTCCAAAATAAATGTGAAGCCCAATAAAAATATAATGACAAAATTAATAATTAATTGAAGATATTGAATGCTTAGAGTAGCTTCGTTTTAAAATTTAGTCTTAACAGTACTTGAACTTCTCTGAAATTTCTCAAACATTTTATGAACTCTATCTTTGTTGATCATTTGAATATCTTTCAGATGGATGATGAAGATAATTTGAACCCTAACTTGAAATCACCAATAATCTCAGCCACTCGAGCTCAACGTCTCCGAATTCGATGGACCCGAGCAGCGCCACCACCGCTAACGGAAACAAGAATAAGAGAGCCTCTTCCGATGAAGCTCAGGAGGTTCAAGATGACCCCAAGAGAAGTTGCCCTAGTTCTTTTCCTTTTCCAACCGGGTAGGTTTGAATTTTTTTTTCTTTTTTTCTAAAAAAATCTTTCATAATTTACAATTTTCCCTATTTATTCGTGTATTTATTGTTTATTTTTCAAGTAATATTAAGCTTCATCTGTTAGCTTGTTGTATTTTACCTCTTATTTTATTTTATTTTATTTTTACAGTTCTGGATTTACCACCGTAGTTGAACATTCGATTATTGAAGAAGGAGTTAATTGTTTCGTTGCTGAAATATGGCCAAAATTCGAACATAAATTTCGAGAACAGGTACAGAACCATTTTAATTTAATTATGTTCTCAACCTTTGAGCAAAAATTAAACAACATCCAATGAATCCATTGCTTTTCAGGTTTCCAAGGACATAGAGAGGAAGATGAAGATGAAGATTCACTCTCTTTTACCATCACTATGGTCAGTGTTTTAATTACACAATTCATTGACATCGTTTCAATTTATTCTCTGATGGCCCAATCGGGTCGCTCGATCACTTTTCAGCGGTAGCTCTTATGAATATGTTTTCTGTCTATCTTGAGTTCGTTTAAGATGAGACAACTTTCTGCCTTTATCCTCAAATTTTGACTTCTTCTCTTGGTCTTTCTCATAGGTTTGTAAATTACTAACATTATTAGTTCCCACTCCCTAATTGGGATTTGGGGCTTAACACGGTTGGTTGGACATTCAAGACCCAATTTGGGAGTGTAACTTTTTTATTTATTATTTATCAAACTTGGTTCATCTTTTGACATGTTTAAGGCAGTCTGGACTTTTAAGCTTTCAATGTACCCCTCATGATGTGCACCTTTGAGTTCTAGGTCTGTTAGTGTTTTTGAAATCCTGCTTTAGATTTTTCGTGTAGTCCTCATATTATAATTAATTTGGAATGACCCGTCAAGTCTCTCTTTGGGCTAATTACGGCGTTCCTTAGTTAAGTTCTAAGGTGTGATCTTTAGATTATTCTAGAAATGGGCCAGCAAGCCTTAATGGGCTAATTTTGGGATTTCCTTGGTTCAAAAGGATAAGGGGTATAATACCTAGATTATCCTAGAAATGAACCATCAAGCTTAATTAAAGAGCTAATTTTGAGTTTCCTTGGTTCAAAAGGGTCCAAGGAATAATCCCTAAATTATCTTGGGAATGATCCACATCAAACCCAATGGACTAATTTTGGACTTTCTTTAGTTCAAAGGAATTCATGGGGGAATTCCTAGATTATCCTAGGAATGATCTATCAAACCCAAAGGATAGATTGTGGGCTTTCCTCGAAAGGCTCCATGGTGTAGTCTCTTGATTATATCTTGGATATGACCCATTAAACCCAAAAGGCTGATTTTTTAGCTTTCCTATTGGCTCGAAATTAGGCTCTATGGTGTAATCCCTAGATTATTCTGTGAATGACCTCTCAAACCCAATGTGTTGATTTAGGGTTTTCCTCAGTTTTAATCGGCTAAACTAGGTTAATTTATCCATTTGAAGAAAAAGAAATAGGGCATCTAGTGGGAATTAGGATTAAATAATACAACATCAGACCCAGTGGAGACATAAGCTAGTGTCGATCTCAGCCTCAGCGTCATAGAGTGACTCATACCTTGGCCTCCGAGTCATAACTAGGATGCTCTAAGCCTTAACCTCTTAATTAACCTCATAGCCATAGGATTACCCAAGCCTCAACCTCGGGCATGAGGTCATAGGATGATCTAGGCCTCAGCCTCAGTCTCGGAGTAATAGGGTGACCCATGCATCAGTCTTAGAGTCATGGGGATGCTTTAGGCTTAAGCCTTAACCTCAAAGTCATAGGATGTTTTAGGCTGGAGCCTCAGCTTCAGAGTCATAAAATGACTAAGGGCTTTTAATAACTATAAATCAAACCCGAACAATCCATAAAGCTTCAAAATTCATGTAATGCTCAAGTTTTCACAAATATAGACATTTAAACTCATTAATCATTCTCAGAGAATCAGAATATAGAATATAGTAAAACAGTCAAGAGAATGTGTATCGTCCTCAAAGAATCAGATTGATAATCTTTTAGCTATTCAAAGATCGTTTTAATTTTATTTAGGGGACCAACTTGTGATGCAAATAAAGTAAACTAAACTAAGAAATAAGTAAAGTGATCGATTATGGAGATCATCAACAAAGAAACGTTTTAGGGAATATATTTCATCACAATTGCTTGTCTCTTGAAGTAATCAACACAACATCTAGATCTAGAAGTCTTTTATCCAGATTGAACCTTTCAAAAACACTACTTTCTTTCACTTAATTACTAATTACTAATCACTTGAAACTAGATAATTAAGCAAGGTATTAAGACTCTTCATCAACAATCTCTACCGTTATCCGACTACTCTCTTGTGTTTTCAAACTATAGTCTAGGATGCATTATCTAATCTAAAGCCTATTCACCAAAACAAGATTCAAATCATGGAATCATTCAAATGTTGATCAAACATTCAAAAGCATTAAGAATGGTCATGCTAGAAAGCGTAAATGCAAATTAACATTAAAAAAGCAAAGTGTTCAACAATTAAACCTAAAAATCCATCTACCCTTCAAACTATGAGAAGCTTAGCCTAACATGACATTCGTAGATAGAACCATATCAAAAATACCAAAATACATAAAAGAATTCAAGAATATAAAAGGGAAAGAAAAGTTATCTAGCTTCCAAACGCGTCTCTGGGATGGATTCGGCCCTCCAACGATCTTCAATCACTCCATCATCATGAAGACTCCATACCTTGCTCA
Source organism: Lagenaria siceraria (assembly GCA_002890555.2). Lineage (NCBI taxonomy): Eukaryota > Viridiplantae > Streptophyta > Magnoliopsida > Cucurbitales > Cucurbitaceae > Lagenaria > Lagenaria siceraria. The sequence continues at coordinate 773,780 of CM016492.1, read as the reverse complement.
AAACCCTCTCTCTAGGCATCAAAAACTCCAAAATTTGATGTGGAGGTCAGCTGCAAACCCTAGATTAAATAGGCAAAGTTTTCCACAAGTGCAAATTTTTTCCTTTTTTACATCGCAGCGCTACGACGCTTTAGGACAGTTTCGGGACGCTCTTGCCCCTAAATTGCAGCACCGTGTCGTGCTCCTTTCTGATAGTGTTGAGATATTTCACAGTCTATTACAGCCCTTAGTTCTGGAAATAGCGTCGCGACGCTGCCTTGTTTTGGCAACTTTGGTATTTTTCTTCTTTTTGTTCCCTCTTCTAGATGTTTGGTTTTGGTTTGTCTCGATTATGTATTATTGGATTGTTTTTTGACTCGTTTTAGCTCCAAATCTTGTTCTTTTGCTCAAATTCTAAAATTCACTGGCAAACAACATCAAGCCTAATAAAATCATACATGAATAATTCTAAATAAAAGAAAAATAAAAGCACTTTTTAGGTTCTTTTCAATTTCGAGTGATTGTAACAAAAGCACCTTGACTTTGAGAAAAAATAAAACATTATCTTTGATCTTGGACAATGATCTCCAACTTTGCCTACAAAATGGATATGACATGGTCAATAATTTGATTGTAACATAAACAATTCATGCTGGAAGAAATCAAAGATGTTTTGTTTGGGAGTCAAAATTAGAAAGGAAAATTTTTTAGTCAAGTTTGGTATGATCGAAGAAGCTATTTCCAAACCCTTTAAAGTTAAGATTCCATCGAGGGAAAGATATATAATTATTTCTCATTTCTCTCTTTATAGTGAAGATGAAGTGTTGCAACGGGAAGGAATAAGGAAAGATGGTGCAACACACAAAAACTTGTCTTTATTTCAAGGGATAAGCAAAGATGGTATGAAGATTGTGGGTGATTTCGTGGACACTTATCGTCAAATGGGTTCTACCTTTCTGAAAAAGGTACTTTACATATAGGTACAATCGCAAGTATAGCAATCATATTCAAAATATTAACTTATATAGCAATATTTTCAAAAAATTACAAATAATACCATCAAAATCTATCAGTGATAGACTTCTATCGCTAATAGACTTTTATGGTATAGGTGGTCTATCACTGATAGACCATATGAGTTTATCAGCGATAGAAGTCTATCACTGATAGACTTTGTTATATTTACAATTTTTTAAAAATGTTGTCATACACTTGGTTATATCAAATCTTTTTTATTAATTATTTCAAGCGTAATATTTGCATAAACATCCAAGGTTGTACCTATCTTTTAATTTGTACACCAGTCCAACCACATAAAGAAAAACTTGAAAAAATTTAAAAATAAAAAATAAAAAAGAAGAATAAGAAAGAAAAGTTTGTCACGTGACAAATTGTGGTTCGACAACATAATAGGTTGCAAAATGATGTGTGTAACCTAGAATGCACTCGAGTATTTCTTTTTATTTTAAATGATTATGATGTAGACCAATTGGGAGAGAATTTGAATAAAATGCTAATCTTTTATTAAGAGTTGCAACCCAATATTTATAGAATATCGTTGAGACAAAAAACAACTAACGGTAAACAAGCTAACAACCTAAGTAATAACTAACCAACCTTGACAAGCAACTTAAAACCAAACCATAAAATTCAATCCTAAATCACAAGGCTGATAAATCAGATTAGGAGTTTACTAATTCACCCAAGTGTCTATAAAAAAAGAAATGGAATAAGATGGTTAAGAATGTTGAAGAATATGCTGTTGATGTTCCACTAATTATGATAAAACCTTTTAGGTTTAACTACTCTCTCTCTCACTTTCTTTCTCTCTATTCAAATGAAAGCTTAAATTTAATTAGCTAGTATTATATGACAAAAATATGCCAAAAATTTGATGGAATAAGTATTTGGGCCTAGTTCAAACAAAAGCCAAATCTCAAAGAAGCATTAAGTATTTAAATATTCTAGAGAAATTACTTTTAGGAGATGCTTACTATATATTGTAGACTCCTTTAGAATATGGGAGAAAAAGTGCAAAGGTAAATAATATTCTAGAGAGTTATATGTAATCATTAGATTCATAAAGTGTTGACAAAATCCTAGCCATAAATTTTAGGAGGACAACTAGTATAAATAAAAATAGTGGTCTTAGAATTTGTATCAAGCAAAAAAAAAAAAAAAAAAAAAAAGTGATCAATATATAACACAAGTAGCCTCTATTTGAACTCTATCATTCTAATTACCTTCCACGTCTATCATAGCTTAAAGACCCTTTCTAAGAAGATGACAAGTAATAGCATGGTCCCATTCAAAGTCCATATGCTTGACAAAAGCAACCACAACAATTGGGGTATCAAGATGAAGACTTTCCCTTTGCTCACAAGACTATGCAAGATCGTAGAGAAAGGATAAATCGAATGAAGAATGATGGTGGTCTTATTGAAGTGAAAAAGAGACAGTTTGAGGGCTAAGAAATAAAGACAAGAAAGCTCTCTACCTAATCTATCAAGGATAAGTTGACGATGCTTTTGAGAAGATCTTCAGAAGTAAAGATGGCTAAGGAAGCATAGGAGAAGCTTGAAATATTGTGTACAAGAGAGTTGATCCCGTAGAAAGGTACGTTTTCAAACTCTAAGAGTTGAGTTTGAAACCTTACATATGAAAGAAGGAGAAGTCATCTCAAACTATTTTCTAAGAGTCTTAACAGTCACCAGCCCAAATTATGAGAAATGGCGAAAATATTGATGTAAAAATCATGGAGAAAATATTAAAATCATTAGATTTAAAGACTGGCCATATTTTTATAACCAAAGAAACAAAAGACTTGGAGGTCATGTCCATTGAGCAACTCATGGGTTCATTACAAGCATATGACGAAAAGAAGAAGAATGAATGAATGAGTAGTGGACTCAAGTTGTGAGTTGATTCAATTAGTGGAGAAGTTAGTCCCAATATTAGAAGCTAACAAGGACGAACGAGGTGGACATCGAGAACAAGGAAGAGATCTTGGAAAATGATGATGGTGTGATTGGAGGCCTAATAAGGAAAACAATAATAAGTCGTGAAGAGAATCATGAAACTCAATAAAAGGCCGTGGACAAGGAAACTCAAGTTCAAGGTACGATAAATGAAGCATTTAATGCTATAATTGTTAGAAGTTCTGTCATTACGCGTTCAAATGTACAACTCCTAGCAAAAATAGAGTTTAAGAGAATGCAAACTACACTGAAGAAAGAAGTCAAGAGCGTGGAACCTTATTGATGACTAGCACGATTAATGAATGGGGAGTAAAGATAATAGATGGTACATGGATACTAAGGCAAGCAACCATGTGCGTCGAGAGAAAGAAGCATGTTTGTGGCACTCAATGAATCAATAGGTGGCATTGTAACATTTGGAGATCAATCCAAGGTAGAAGTAAAAGGAAGATGTAGCATTATATATTCTTATACAATTGAATGGTGAGCATGAACTTATTAAATGTTTATTATGTTCAAAATATGAAGATTAATATTTTGAGTTTGGGCCAACTCTTAGAGAAAGTTTATAACATTTGATTAGAAGACAACAACCTTTCTATAATGGACAATACAAGTTACTGAATTGTTAAGGTGCCAATGATAAAAAAAATAGAATGTTTGTATTCATCATTCAAAATGATGTCACAAAATTCCTCAACATGTGTTACAATGTTGCATCTTGGTTTTGGCATGTTCGATTTTGGGATCTTAGTTTTTGGAGGGTTAGAGTCACTCTTCAAAAGGAACATGGTGATGGGATTACCTTCCATAAGTCACCCTGATCAAGTATGTAAAAGATGTCTACTTGGAAAGTAGTTCAAGAAAAGCTTTCCAAAGAAGTCAAACTCAAAACCTCAAAGGCCCCTGAAACCCATGCATATGGATGTTTGTGGTCCGAACAAGCAAGCTCACTTGGTAAGATGAACTATTTTCTTCTCTTCATTAACGATTTTCAAGAAAAATTTGGGTATATATATTGAAGCATAATTTAGAAAAATTCAAGAATGTCAAGAATTTTACATCCCTTAAGGAAGCTTTTGGTGATCAAGGTCATGCGATATAATCGTGGAGAATTCACATAAAATGAATTCCTAAAGTATTGTGAAGACCATGCGATTCAACAACCTTTAATATTGCCAAGATCCCACCAACAAAAATGGAGTGCCAAAAAGAAAATATAGAATAATTCTAGATGAAGAAGCATATATAAGAAAATTTCACAAGAAGCATCTTCATCTGTTATGACTCCCATATGAAAGGCTACAAGCTCTACAATCATGGTACGGGAAAGCAAATCGTTAGACGAGATGTAGTATTCGATGAAGAAGGAGAATGAGATTAGGGATGACTTGATGAAGACTATAACTTCTTGTAGTACTTTGAAGAAGATGACATGGAGCAAACAAGGATAAAGTAGACAAGAGAGGAGCCTTCTGCCCTACCAACTTCACGAACTACAAGTTCTTAAGAAGATAGAAGCTCATATGAAAGTGTTTCACACTTTATAATCTTTGAAGAAACTTTTATGAGGTAAATTTAAATGAAGATATACTTACTCCCTTTTGTCTCTTAGCTTTGCCGACTGTGAGCTCATGAAATTTCAATAAGCCGTGAAGAATTAAGGTTGAAAAAGCTCTATGGATGAAGAGAATAAGGCAATCAATAAGAACGATACATGGGAGCTAGTCTCACTACTAAAAGGACACAAGGTGATTGGTGTGTAGTGTGTTTACAAAGCCAAAAAAATGCAAGAGGGGAAGTTGAAATATTCAAGGCAAGACTAGTGGTGAAAGGATATAATCAAAGAGTCAACATTGACTATGTTGAGGTATTTGTTCCTATTGCTTAACTAGAAACGGTTAGATTAATAATTTCATAAGCAACTTATTGAGCAACTACAATGGAGTCCTTGAGGAAGAAGTCTACACTAAACAACCACAAGGCTATAAAGATGAGAGAAAATAATATAATGCATTGGAGCTGAAAAAGACACCTTATAGGTTGAAGTAAACTCCAAGAGCTTGGAATACATGAATAGAGTCAGGTATCGTATCCAAATCAGAGAAATTTCATCGTTTGTCCTTATGAGCACGCATTTTTACTTTACATCAAATTCCAAAATAATGATGTATTGATTTTGTGCTTGTATGTAGATTATTGATCTTTATAGGTAGTAATCTAAACATGTTCAAAAATTTTAAAGAAGAGATAACAAATGTGTTTCAAATGATTGACATCGAGCTTATGTCTTACTGCCTTGGCATTGAAGTAAAACAAGAAGAAAAAGGCAACTTAATCATGCTTGAAGGTTATGCAAGAAGTAATCAAGAAGTTCAAGATGGATGCTTCTAATTCAATCAACACACTTATAGATATGGGATCCAACCATCATATTTCGAGGAAGGAGAAAAAGTGGATCCAACACTTTTTAGAAGTTTGGTATGGTATTTAACATGCACAAGGCTTGACTATGTAGTTGGAGTTATCAGTCATTACATAGAGAACCAACAACCACACACTTGATGGCACCAAAGAGATGTCTTCGGCACATCAAAGGTACGATAAACTACGGTTTGTACTATTCAATTTATGATAATTTTAAGCTCGTGGAATACAATGATAGTGACTGGAGTGAAGATGTCGATGACTACGAAAGCACGACTAGCTTTATGTTCTACATGGGAGACACTGCATTCACATGAATGTTAAACAAGCGGCCACTTTTCACTCTCTCCACATGTGAAGTAGACCATGTGGCTTCTATCTCATGTGTCTATCATGCAATTTGGTTGAGAAATCTACTAGAGGAGTTGGAAATGTCACAAAATAAGCGAACCAAAATTTTTGTAGACGACAAGCCAACAATGACTTCGGTTACAAACCTAGTTTTCCACAACTGGAGTAAGCATATTGATAAGCATTATCACTATATTAGAAAGTGCATCAAAAGAAAAGATGTGCAATTAGAGTATGTGAAAGACTCGTGACCAACTAGTTAATGTTTTCACTTAGCCTCTTAAGAAAGAAGACTTCATAAGATTGAAAACATTTGCTTTGAATAACAAAATCAAGTTTAAGACAAGTTTTGAATAAGTATTTTAGCCTAGTCCTAACAAAAGTACAATATCTAAAGAAATTACTTTTAGGAGATATTTGACGTATATTGTAGATTTTTCTAAAATATGGAAGTAAAAGTGTAATGGTTAAAGAATATTCTCGAGAGTTATTTGTAATCATTAGATCATATTGGCAAAAATTTAGATAATGATGTCCTAGAATTTGTATCAAGCCAAAGAAAATTAAAAAGAAAAAGAATTGATCAATAACACAGTGAGCATCTTTCTTAACTCTATCTTTCTAATTTACCTCCAGCCTCCAAAGTTTTTCCTTCCAACAAAACAGGTCAATTGGTAGAAAAAGAGGTGCAAGCTAATTTTAACTAGAATCTTGAAGTTTATGAGCAAAATCAAAGCCTTGAGTTTATTGCTCTCTCTCTCTTAAACTTAGTACTAATATTATATGCCAAAAAATAGGCCAATGATCAATTGATGGAAAAGGAAGCACAAGCTCAGTCTAACAAGAATTTTGAAGTTTATGAGCAAAACCAAAGCTTTGAGGTTTTTTTTTTTCACTCTCTCTATATATACATACATATATATACATATATATAAAAGAAAATCTTCAAAAAAAATGTCAAAATATTTACAGAAAATAACAAAAAAAATACTGATAAACATTAATAGACTTCTATTAGCATCTATCAGTGATAGATTTCTATCATTTCTATCACTGATAGACCTTGATAGACTTCTATAAGCGTCTATCATAACTATCTAAAAATTTTGCTATTTTGTGTAAATGGTTTCCCTAATTTTTCTATTTTTAAAAATTCCCCAAAAAAGGAGATTTTTTAAGTTAAGATCTTTAATTCTAAGATTTTAGAGTTTAAATTGAGTTGTTTTCCAAGTTCAAGAAGGAAACCTATTATCTTTTCAGTTAGTATATTTTTCCCAAATAATTAGAAAGGGAATAAGTCCTAAAGGATCTCAATTATTTGGAGAAGTTGAATAAAAAGAAATATAAAGGAAAATGAAATTAGAAGGAAAAAGCCATAGCTTTCCACCTACCCCTTTCTTCTCCCTCTCTTTATTGTTAAGCACCAACCGACCCCTTCCCCATCATTCTTCTTCCCTCATCCGTGTGAGTCTCACAATGACAAATGAAGTTGAGGTTTTTGCCGTGGCAAGCAAATCTCCAAATCAAATAATATTTACAATCACGATCTAATACTTCAACTAACAAGTAGTATTCAATAGCAAGATCGGGTCGAACCACAAGGAAGCACAAAAATTAGTTTCGGCATAACTGCATAAACGAGCTAAGAAAAAGGCGGTTGTTCCTTTGGAAAGTAAGTAACACGATGAGTTTAATTTATGGAACTAGAATCCCTCTAATTGCAACTAAGGTCCTAGGATAATACCCAGTCACTCAACTCATGGCCAATTTAAGTAGAAACGCCACATCACACTACAAGAATTTTTGTCTCTGCTGACAGTGTTTTCTACCAACACAACAAAAAATGTCGACAAAGCTAATTTTAAGTTGACACATTTTTAATGCGTCGGCATAATATCATTTCTGCGAACGAAAATATATGTGTGGGAAAAAATTTATGTGGTCTTAGTGAAAATTATTATGTTGGGTTTCTGCCGACACTTATTTTAGTTTCTACTTACGCAAAATCGTCATTTTGGCCTTCTCTTTCCCGGTTGATGTAATTAAGCTCTGCTTTGGACCGTTTTAGAATCCATTTCGTCACTAATACCCCATTCTATTCTTTAGGTGCTCAAACCCTATAAAACAATCAAATAAACACATAAAATACAAGAGCAACCTCGAATTAAGCGGAACAAAATAACACATTCTCAGTTCTATCAATGACCTATGATACTTAGCAACCTACACCTAACAATTATGGATTAGATGCAAGGTTTTTAGCAAATAGCAAATCTAAGTGATTGGTTTGTCCTAATAATTATTCAAACATGCTAAGTAATAAAGACAAGGAACAGAGAGATTGAGAGATGCAAGAATACGTCATTAAAGTTCATCCAAAATTCATAAACTAAACTACACTAGCATTGATTACATAGACATAATCAAGGCCTATAAACGCTGAGCTATTACAAGTCCAAAGAAAACAACCTAAAACTAGAAAATATAAGAAGAAGAAAAAAGAAAACTATGAAAAACCTCCATAAAGCTCTTCTCCACTTCCTCCATCAATTTTCCATCCTTTGCCCTAAAGAAATGAAAACACTTAGATAGGGTTGGCGGCTCCCCAAAGCTCTTTTCTCCATTTCTTAGTGGCTCCGTGACACCAACTTAGTTTGACCTTTATTGTGCGCGCAGTGCAGTGCCTAAGTGGCGTCCAGGGGTTTGGGCGCCGCGACACCAACCCAATTGCCCTTGGCCTTTATTTGTTTTGCTTTTCGTTTGTCGTCGAATGCTCTGTTTTGACCCAAATTTCATTCGGTCGTCCCGATGGTCTCCTTTGCTTGATACCCTGTCTAAACACTCAAATAAACGTTAAATTCATAAGAACTATCATGATTTAAGTCGAGACGAATAACTCTTTTGTAGAGCTATCAACTAGCAGTGGCACAACCTTTGGTGAGCATACAACGACATCTCCCTTTCGTATTCTCCCCAACAAATGATGGCGACGCCGATGATCTCTATTGAAGTTAAGTGCACAAATTTTTTAAGCAAACCATAAACTAACAAAGATCACAAGTCTAAAGAGTATAGAGACAAAGCAAAGGAAAGGAGTGGTTGGACCTAATAACAAGGTCAACATCCACTTTCAGTCACTATTATTGATTCTTCTACAACTCAATCATAGTTATGATACAATCACTCTCTATCGCAAGGATCAACAAGAGAACTAACTCATTCACTATTCAATGTAGTATTCAAGATGATTACACCTTTTACAATAAAGTTCACTCAGAAGAGAAAATCTCATACCAACTTCATCCCTTTAGCAAGCTTAGCTGTGAGAGATAAATAGCAAGCTTACCCTTTAATTTTGCATTGTCCATTACCTAACAACTTCTCATAATTAGGATTTAAGCGCTTTAAGCCTTTTTAAACTCTTTTAAGTTGTTTTAGGATCAATTCCTAACTCGTGAAAGCTTTTGTTTGTAGATTCAAATTGGTTCGATCCATTTAGAAACTCATCAGACTCATTCAAACACTTGTCAACGAATTAATAAGTATGTTTGGGGACTTTTTGTTTGTAATTCAAAACTAATTTAGAATGTTTTAGTTAAGGCTTAATGTTGCTTTGTTTTTTTATTCATTTTGAATACTCTTTGAGACACTAGTTAAGGTTTTAAATTGAGATCTAACGTTGAAATCTTGTTTTAATAATTTCAGGAGTCTTTCGAATAGCATAAAAGCACTCTAGAACAATAGGTAAGTATATTTCTATGTAGTCGGCTTGGTTGTTTGTCAATTGTTTCGTTATGTAGTTTATATCTGCTATCTACTAGTAGTAGTACTGAGTTGGGTGACCACTTGGAAAGTCTTTGTGTTGCACCCTTTAAAAAGAAAAAATATGGCTCATGTGAAGTGATTCTTAAATGGTCGTTTTATAATGGCTGAGTACGCTTGAATGCATCTTGAGATTTTCTGCGATGTTCTATTTATATGGTTGGGCATGCCTAAATGTTGGATGTTGGATGTGATGATTTTGCTTTGTATCATGTGTCAATTGTTGTGACTTGTTTGTGTGGTAAGTATCATTGTATGGGTTGCAAAGCACGACGTATAAATTATGTATGGGTTGCTGAGTGTCACAATCGTACTTCGCTAAACGATTGTGCGGCACTTGTCCTCGCTCAGGAACAAGTCAGCCAATTCTGATTCGAATCACCTTCGGCACACCGGGTGCCTCTCGCAACGACTATCCCCGTTTCTAGAGGGAAACGGGTTTAGAGAAAAGGGTTTTCGCAAACGATTTAGAAGAATGTTTGAGAAAAAGAATGTGTCGTAAGGCTAGAAAGCAAATAAGGGACAACAACGGCTTTATAACTTACAACTCTCGGGTATGCAAGTATGATGATTAGTCTCACTCGCATATAGTACATTATAAGCTTTTACAAGAGTGGCATGGTTGCACGTACAAAGTGCTACGCCGTCGCGAGAAATGAAAAGTAAAGGAAAGCGGTAAAAAAACATAATGAAATACATAATATGAAATGACATAGGGTTCGGAACGGTAATGCAGCCATAGGCAACACGCCCTAGACAAGCATGACCGTGACATCCTCCCCCACTTAATTGGTTGACGTCCCTGTCAACCGTCGCTGTTCGAACTCGACAACCTTGGCAGCATCTTGTTGCAAGTCTTCAACACGTTCCCAACTGATCTCTGCATCTGGCAGTCCCTTCCACTTGACGAGAAACTCCTGAACATCTCTTCTCGGTCTACCCACTCGACGGGTACGTTCCGCCAAAACTTCTTCTACTTCTCTATCTTCAGGGTTGGACATTGTAACTGGAGGTCTGACCGACTGATTACGAGTGGCATCATCTGGATCGGGATAATGGGGTTTCAAATTGCTTACGTGGATGACGGGGTGAATCTTCATCCACGGCGGCAGTTGAACCCGATATGATACTTTCCTGACCTTCTTGATTACTTCAACAGGCCCTTCATATTTTTGCACAAGACGCTGATCTCTTTTACTCCGAAATCGGAGCTGTTCTGGTCTCAACTTGATCAACACCTTATCTCCGACTTGGAACTCCAGGGGTCGACGTTTCTGATCCGCCCACATCTTCATTCGTTTAGACGCCTTCTCCAAATAGGCTCGAGCCATCTCGGCAGTTTGGTTCCACTCCTTCGTGAAGTTGAACGCTTGAGGGCTCTTCCCTGCATAAGGATGGTCCACATGTGAGGCATGAGTGGTTGTCTCCCACTAACTATCTCAAAAGGAGTCTTTCCGGTAGACGAGCTCTTCTGACAGTTAAAACTGAATTGTGCCACATCAAGCATCTCGACCCAATTCTTTTGCCTGGCATCTATAAAATGACGCAAGTATTCCTCGAGCATGCTATTGAACCGTTCTGTCTGCCCATCAGTTTGAGGGTGATAGCTCGACGAGATATTTAAATTCGAGCCAAGCATTTGGAATAACTCCGTCCAGAAGGTTCCTGTGAATCTGCCATCTCTGTCACTCACGATACTCACTGGGACACCCCAGAACTTGACAACATTCTTAAAGAATAGTTGTGCCGTCATTTCGGCTGAGCACATCTTTATTGTTGGGATAAATGTGGCGTATTTCGAGAATCTGTCCACCACTACGAGAAGTGCTTCAAAATCCCCGACTTTGGGCAAGTGGGTAATGAAATCGAGGGAGACGCTCTCCCACGGTCGTACTGGGATTGGCAGGGGTTCTAATAGCCCGGCTATCTTCGCTCGCTCAACCTTGTCTTGTTGACAAATAAGGCAGGTCTTGGTAAACTGCATAACATTGTCTCGGAGGTTTGGCCAGTAGTAACCTTGCTTCAACAATGCATAGGTTCTCTGCCAACCCGCATGACCTGCCCACCGAGTGTTGTGGCACTCTTCTAACAACAGCTTCCTCAAGTTCCCCGCTCGGGGTACATACAGACGGTTACCCCTGGTGAACAGGAGGCCTTCTTCTACCCAGAACTGTCTTGTCTTCCCTTCTTTGGCTAGCTGGATTATGGCTTGGGCAGCCGGATCATTCTGCAAATGGTCCCTGATGGACTCACGAACTGAGCCTTTTAGTCTACTAGCTTTCAAGTGTGCTAACATGCACAGGACCGCATGTTCACTCTTTCGGCTAAGGGCGTCGACGGCTTGATTGGTTCGCCCTGATTTATGCTCAAACTGGAAGTCGAATTCGGCAAGGCACTCTTGCCAACGAGCTTGTTTCGATGACAACTTAGGTTGGTTGAAGAAGTGGCAGATCGAGCTGTTGTCGGTCTTGACGACAAACGTTGCACCCAACAAGTACTGTCTCCAGGCCCTTAGACAATGGACCACGGCCAACATCTCCTTCTCGGAGGCATCATACCTCCTTTCGGCCGCATTCAGCTTGCGGCTTTCGTATGCGATAGGGTGGCCGTCTTGGAGGAGGACGCCCCCTAACGCAAAATTTGATGCATCTGTTTCCACTTCAAAAGGTTTTATCACATCCGCTATCCCGAGGATCGGGATTTTTATCATAGCTTTCTTTAATTCATTGAAAGCTTCTTCGCACCTTGGAGTCCAACTCCATTTCACATCCTTCTTCAACAGTTCCGTCAAGGCTTTTGCTCGTCTCGAGAATCCTTCGACGAATCGCCTGTAGTAATTTGCTAACCCGAGGAAGGATCGTAATTCAGTCACAGAAGTCGGGACCTTCCAATCTCGGATGGCCGAGATCTTACCTTCTTCCGTACCAATTCGACCGCATTCGATCATATGTCAGAGAAAATTGATGCGTTGTTGGGTGAAGGAGCATTTCTCCCTCTTCACATACAGTTGACTCTGCCTCAACTTTTCGAAGACCAAATGCAGACGTACTTGGTGTTCTTCCATGGTCTGGCTATAGACCACGATGTCGTCCAAGTAAACCACCACAAATCTATCCAGATATTCGTAGAACACCTGGTTCATCAAAGTACAGAAAGTGGCAGGGGCATTGGTGAGACCGAAAGGCATGACCATGAACTCAAAAGCCCCATATCTTGTGACACATGTGGTTTTCGGCTCATCTCCCTCTGCAATACGAACTTGATAGTATCCTGACCGGAGATCAAGTTTTGAAAAGTACTTGGCCCCATGGAGGCGGTCGAACAAGTCGGTGATTATGGATAGTGGATATTTGTTCCGAACTGTGAGTTTATTCAAGGCCCGGTAATCGATACACATACGGAGGCTTCCATCCTTCTTCTTCTGGAACAGCACAGGGGCTCCATAAGGAGCTTTGGCAGGTCTGATAAACCCTGCACTCAACAACTCGTCTAACTGTTTTCGCAACTCCGCCAACTCTGGCGGGGCCATGCGATAGGCGTTCTTTGCGGGGGGTTTTGCCCCAGGCAACAACTCAATCTCGTGGTCTATCTCCCTTCGCGGAGGTAGAGACTTTGGCAAGCTGTCAGACATAACATCGCCATATTCTCGTAACACACCTTGGATCTCCTCTGGTATGGTCTCTTCTAGACTTTTGTCCTCAATCATAGGGATGGCCATGAACGTGGGTTCATCACGGACTAGTCCCCTCTTCAGCTAGAGGGCTGATATCATCTTCAACCCATTCGGTTGTTTGATACTAGTAGAGACAACAGTGGGGTTAGACCCCGTGATCGCCAGACACTTCGCCAGGGGCATGGGGATCACCTTGTGTTCGAGGAGGAACTCCATCCCCAACACAACGTCAAAATCGTCCATCTTCACGATCACAAAATCGGTCTGGCCACTCCACGACCCCAACTTTATGTTCGTTCGTCTTGCGATTCCCATTATAGGTAGGGCTGCAGAATTAACGGCCTTCATTTTTTCTGTGTCTTTGTCCCAACGTAGGTTGAGTCGTTGGGCCTCTGTTTTCGTCATGAAGTTATGGGTAGCACCGGAATCAACCAACGTGTTCTTGGCCAACTTCTGGTTCACCCACGCTTCTACATACATGAGCCCCTTTTCCACAGAGTCTTTACCCCCGTCTGCCTTCTTTTGAAGGGCGGATAAGAACTTGAGGGCCCCCATGCGAGGGTTCTCCCCCTCTTCTTCGGCTGCTACACTCGGCTCCACAGTCTCTCTTTCACGGGCCGAATCCTCTGCCAATGAAGCTTGGAGGGCTTTGAGGGCCGCTTTGTTCGGGCACTCGACCAGTGTATGAGGCCCTTTACACAAGAAGCAAGTAGGGGGACCTCTTCTATAATTGTTCTGGGGCTGACCTTGTGCATTCCCGAAATATCCACTTCTTTGATAGTAGGGTTTACGATCCGCCCCTCCGGTCCTGTCTCCTCCCCCACCTTTAGGGGAACCAGATCTATTTGATTTATTACCTCCACTAGAGGAGGGTTGGTTTCGTTTCTGCTCTTGGGGCGCATCGTTGTTAAGGTCAAATAACCGTTCTGCAGCAGCGTAGGCTTCTGAAAGAGTTTGGACCCTTTGTTCATACAACTTCGTCTTGGCCCACGTCTTTAACCCTTCGACAAAGCAAAAGACTTTGTCTTTCTCTGACATATCCCGGATATCTAACATTAGTCCGGCAAATTGCTTCACATAATCCCTGACAGTCCCAGTGTGTTTTAACTCACGTAACTTTCGCCTTGCCATTATTTCCACGTTCTCGGGGAAAAACTGAGAGCGTAAATCTTGCTTCAGTTTTTCCCAGGTGTCGATCGTACATCGACCCTCTTGGATGTCCATATAACGGGACCTCCACCACAACTTGGCGTCGTCTGCAAGGTGCATTGTCGCCAGCGTAATCTTCGACTCTTCTGTGGTCGTGTTTGTAGCTTTGAAGTATTGTTCCATGTCAAATAGGAAATTCTCCAAAGCCTTTGCTTCTCGAGCCCCACTGAAGGGCTTCGGTTCAGGTACCTTCACTCTGTTGAACGGCCCCACACCTCCAGCTGGTGTTTGGTTTCCTACCGCTCGCATGGTGAGGTTTACTTTCGCATTCACATCTGCGATCTCCGCCCTGACAGCGTCAAGGGCGGTTCTGAAATCTTCCGATAAGTCAGTCACCATCTGAATTATCGCCTTCTGGGAGCTGTCTAATTCTTCGACTCGCTCCTCCACACAGGCCATTGAGCCCGACGAGCTTTCTCCTCGCTCAAAGCTACTAGATCTGGTAGCTTTTTCTTCCAGGGTCTCGACCCTTTGCAACAGTTCTTGGACGGGCATTCCGTCCAGGCGGCCAGCTACCGCATCGATTATGTTGGCTTTTTCTGCAACTTCCTGTACCCGCATCTCCAGGAAACGAAGGCTATCAGGCATATCTTGTAAATAGAGCATCTGCTCTTCCATCTCCACCAACCTGTCCGCTTGGGACTTGTTAAGCTGTTTAGGTGCCGACATGATTGCTGATTTCTCACTCAAGGAGCCAACTGGGCTCTGATACCAACTGTCACAATCGTACTTCGCTAAACGATTGTGCGGCACTTGTCCTCGCTCAGGAATAAGTCAGCCAATTCTGATTCGAATCACCTTCGGCACACCGGGTGCCTCTTGCAACGACTATCCCCGTTTCTAGAGGGAAACGGGTTTAGAGAAAAGGGTTTTCGCAAACGATTTAGAAGAATGTTTGAGAAAAAGAATGTGTCGTAAGGCTAGAAAGCAAATAAGGGACAACAACAGCTTTATAGCTTACAACTCTCGGGTATGCAAGTATGATGATTAGTCTCACTCGCATATAGTACATTATAAGCTTTTACAAGAGTGGCATGGTTGCACGTACAAAGTGCTACGCCGTCGCGAGAAATGAAAAGTAAAGGAAAGCGATAAAGGAAAGCGGTAAAAAAACATAATGAAATACATAATATGAAATGACATAGGGTTCGGAACGGTAATGCGGCCATAAGCAACACGCCCTGGACAAGCATGACCGTGACACTGAGCATGATGGGTAAATCATGTACGGGTTGTGTGGGGATGACACGTAAAACATGTATGTATCGTGGAGCATGACGCTTAAATCATGTATAGGTCGTGGAGCACAATGCTTAAATCATGTATGGGTTGTAGAGCATGACGAGTAAATCATGTATGGGTGGTGGAGCATGACGAGTAAATTATGTAGAGGTGGCGGAGCATGACGAGTAAACCATGTGTTGTGTGATGTTGCATAGCATGGTGTGTCAATTTTCATGTGGTTTAGCATGTTTTAATAGTGGTTAATCTATATGTAAAATGAGCATGTTTTATTGTTGTGTTTAGCATGAATTGTGCCTTGTATATTGTCTGATGGTACCTCATGTGTGAGTTACTTACCAGTAAATGTTGTGTACTTGCCTCCTTGTTGTCTGGTTTTGTAGGTGAAAGTGAGGAGTACGACCTTCGTGATGCTCAAGAGGAAACGCGATAAAGATAGGCAATTAGGCATTTCCTTTGAGTTTATCTAGTTTGAGAATTGAACTTAATCATTTTCTTGTTAAAGGTTGTTCTAGTTGGAACTTCGAATTATTGTTTGACTCAAGAGTTGGGTGATTGTCATAGACTTTTAACTTATTTTCTGTAGCTCAAGAGTTTGTTGATTTTGGTTGTGCTTTGCCAAAGTTTGCTTGACATCTTATGAGTTGAATATGAGTTTGATTTGTGGTTTGAGATAGATTGGATTGTTTGTTGGAAGTCTTCATGCAAATATTTTAAGTCTTACATTTATTAGGTGCAATGTAAATTGGAGATGATCATGGTTACGTCGTCATGCTGCCGAAAGTTTCCAAAGATGCATAGATAGAGGAGTTAGTTAAAAGGTGAATTTTGGTAATGTTTCCTAGTTTATCGAGGAAATTTAGATTATGCATGTTTGAATTACTCTTTTCATTGTCATTATCTTTTCTTTTGCAATCACCATCATCTCTTAAATTCCTTTATGGTTAAAATCGATCGCTTTTATGAGGAAAATCTTCTTGATTTATAGAAAGATTTAGTACACTTGTTCCTTTGAGTATGATATTTGGAATACTTTTTACTTATTAGTTGTTGATAGTGTGTACTTGTACTAGAAACAGGAAGCTATTATTTTTTATAGGGTTTGATGTTAGGCACGCGCTTTAGTTCGTCTCCTCATCAACTGCATTTTATTTTAATGCATTGAGGATAATGCATATATATATATATAGTTTTGGGTGGGGATTGTACTAGGTACTTGTGTGATTTTTGACTCAGTACATGCATCCCTTGTATGATTATTCGAAATATTATGTGTTTTGAGAAAAAAATTAATTTCAAATTTTCGGGATAGCCTGAATTGTTTTACAAGAAATAGTTATGTGCTTTAGTTGGTGTGGAAATTTGTTGAGTGTTGTTGATTATGATTACCCACTTGTTCTATGTTATGGTTTGTTGTGGAAATTGAATAGCATAACCCTAGGTTGAGTCCATATTAGATTCTCTTGTGTATATCTGAGCACGTAGCCATTTTCTTTTAGAGTACTAATAGTAAAACGTTATTTTATTTCAACTAATTAGATTGGTCACTTCGAAAGGTCTCGAAACAAGTTAAGAATTTTTCTAATGGGTTGTATAGTTTTGTGTCGACTAATTTGAGTTGAAGCAAAATATATTTTTGAAGAGGATTACTCCTCCTTAGAAGTATTAGTCATCAGCAACACTCATTACACTTATGATTTGTCATTGTATCAATATGCGCTTTAGGATCCTAAAAAAATTGCTTTAGGAAGGGAGTAAGCTTAAGCTCTTCAATTGAGACATTACATTAGCTAGAATCTTTTATTACCAATATGGGTAAGTTAGAAAGAAGATAATGTATCTTGAGAAGTTCTTTTTTTGTCAGAGACAGACTCCTGAAATTTTAGGTGGTGAAAAGAACTCAAAAAATAGTATTCTAGAATGTAATTTTGTTAATCAAATGTACTCTTTGATGCATGTTTGTTGTTATTGAAATGCACCTAAATTCTACGTTATCTGCCTTGGATTTATAATAATTTTTAAAGGATTTTATTATATTTTGATGTCATTTGTTAGTTTTTTACAGGGGTTGTGTTCGAAATCAAGATTCATAGTCAAAATGAACTAAAAAGGACTTAAATATGTCCAAGGAAGTCAAAACTGAGCTGATAACTTGTAGAAAAACAAGTTATTCTATCTTTTTATTAAAGGAAATTAGAAAAATTCGGAAGGAAATTGCTTTGATATGATGTAATATTCTAGCAAATAATCATACTTTGCAATCATGCGTTTATAAAAGTTAAAATCCTGAAAACTATAAGAATTTTCATTTTTCATTCGCAGGATTTGGATGAAGTAAAGAAGAATTAAAGAATGGTGTGCTGCAACCTTGATAGCATGAAAAAGGAGGCGCCCAACTTTGCACGCATGACACCACGCGATGAAAAGTAACGAAGACAGAAAGTGACAAATGCAAAAGCGGTAGATGTCAAATCAAAATGCAAGTTAGAAGCTGATTTTGAAAGTGTCACAACAGAACCAATGAACTTGTGACACTAGAGGTCGACACAGCAAGGCTTGAAGTTAAATGTGAGGTGTCAGTGAAATTATTGGAGATAAGCTCAAAATCTTCTTTTTGATGCCTATAAATACCCAACCTAAAGATGAAGAAAAAAAGGTTCGTGCCAGTCGAGAGATCACTGAAAAGAGAGAGATAGAATTTGTCATTGCCACCTTTTAAGCTTTTCTTTGCATAATTCTAAGTGAAAACTTAGAATTCTTCTTGGAAAAGTGAGAGTTTTCCACCACTACTGAAGCAATCACATTGAAAGCAGCCATTTCAGAGCTAAAGGAAGCAAGAGATTGTCACCTCGGCTTGCCATTGCAATTTTGATTTCATTTTCATTTACACTAGCTATTTCATTTTGTATTAAGATTTTGAGATTGAAAAATTCTTCAACTCTTAATATCAATATGATTTACATTCATTCTTACCTTTTCCATGAGTGTTTTTCCATCCACCATGAGTAGCTAAATTTCTAATGGGTTAAGGAGAATGAACTAGTACTTTCGAGACTATGCATGAGTTGAAGTTATTATTGTTTAATGTAAGCTTAATCCTTTGCTTAAATCTATTGAGAGATAAGTTTAGGGAGGGAGTTCTTACTTGAGAAAGTAACAAATGAAGTAATGCTTTAGAAATAAAGTAAGACCTTCACTTAAATCAACTGACGTATACACCTTAGAAATAAGACAAATGTGGTTCAAAGACCGAGAGGTTAGTTTTTCACTTTAAAAAGTTAATGAACGCCTCTTATGCATTAGTTAAGAAAATATTAAGGAGTCTTCTTAACCCTATTTTACAAATTGAGTTTTCTTCCACTCATCGCACGTTGCTTGCTTTGTGATTGCAACCCTCACATTCATATTCATCGTCATTCATACATCGATCCTCACTGTATCATTCTCTCTTGCCATTTTGTAGTTTAGGTAATTTTAGTTAGAATTAGATTCATTTCAACACATTTATAATATTCACCGCATAAAATTCTTGCACATAATTTAAGCACACAACAAGAATTCTCCCTAGTATTTTGATCTATTAGATATATAAAAAGGAATTCTAAGTTCTTAAGGAATGGTTTGATAAATATATTGTATTTTAAATTTCATAACATGGTAGTTAAAAAAATGTGAAGTCCACTTACAATATAATTTAATTGTTTTTACTAATCAAAATGAAATATATTAATTACCTACCACATAAGAGTTAATTTAATTGATTTTAAAATCAATCGTTAGCTATTTTTGACTAAGTTGCTATCATGGTTAATCTATAATATTGTAATTACGTATAGCATAATGCAATATCCAACTCAATCTTATTAAGCAAAAGGAAAGAGGAAAAAAAAACATAAAAGATGTAAGGAAATTGATGGAGAAAATAGAAATTGAAGGCGTCTGACTTTGAGCAATTGGACGTGGGGAAAAAAAGTTGGCCTCAAAACTTTGCAAGGTAATCGATCTTTTTAGTATTATTATTAGGGAATTTTTCACAGGTAAAAAAAATATCAAACTATTTACATAAAATAGCAAAAAAGACACTGATAGACATTGATAGACTTCTATCAGTATCTATCAGTGATATAATTCTATCATTTCTATTACTGATAGACTCTAATATACTTCTATCAGCGTCTATTACAACTATCTAAAAATTTTGTTATTTTGTATAAATAGTTTCCCTTATTTTTCTATTTTTAAAAACTCTCCTTATTATTATTTATTTATTTTTATCCCACTCTCTTTTTTATTTAAAGAATTATTTTAGGAGAATTTTTAAAAATAGAAAAGTAAAGAAAATTATTTACACAAAATAGCAAAATTTTTAGATAGTCATGATAGACGCTGATAGAAATTTATTACAGTCTATCAGTGATATAAATGATATAAGTCTATTGCTGATAGATGTTGAAAGAAGTCTATCATTGTTTATCAGTATTTTTTTTTTACTATTTTCTGTAAATAGTTTAACATTTTTTCTATATGGAAAAATTTTCCTCTTTTTTTAATACTACACTTAATTTCACCAAGTAAATTATGATAATTGCAGCAATTCTTACCTTCTTTTCTCAATTTTCACTCCATATAGTCAACGAAATAATGAAGTAAAATAAAAATCTCTTAGCTCAAAAATCAAACTTTTGTCCAAATCAATATACAAAATGAAGCCTTAAAATTCAAATTATAAGTTTAGCTTAATGACATTTGGCATGCCGACTTTTTTTTTAGGTTTGGTCTCTCATCCTCATAATCGTTGTAAAACAAGGTTAAAATATCATTTCAGCCCCCATATTTTGAAGTCGGTTCAATTTTAGTCTATACTTTCCATTGTCCAATTTCAGTCTTCATATATATAAATCCTAAATTTAGTCCATCAGAGTTAATTTGTATCGAAATTGATTAAATAATAATAATATTTCTCATTCATGAGTTATATGATATGTTCTCAAAATTTATAGTAAAAATGCTATAGATAACAAAAAAAAAATTAAAAATCCGATAAACTAATATTGGGGACTATATTTAAGATTTATTGAAAATATAATGACTAAAATTGAATAATTAAAAATATCTAAATTAAAATTGAACCAACTTTAAAATATAAAGACTAAAATAATATTTCAACTTTAAAAAAAAATGGAAGCCTTAAATAAAATCATGATTCATGGCACCACATTGACGCCATTATATTGAATAAAATATTCAAAAGCTCACAACTTTGAAAAATGAAATGCAATTTGGTAGTATTTTTATTAACTTTTTCAAATAAAAAGATAAACTCGAGTTTAATTTAGAATTGTTTTCAAATATAGAAAAACAAGCTAACTTATTTATAAATATATTAAAATGTCACTGTCTATGAATGAAAGACACTGATAAATATCTATTAGTATCTATCAATAATACTAATAGATTTTTTATGAAAATTTATTACTTTTATATTTAAAAATATTTCTAATAATATTGTCACTTAAAATAATTTATTATTAAACATATTTTTGCGGGTTATTCCATCTTGGATGGATGAAAAGTAATTAGAGTATGGGGAAATTATTAAAATAAACACATACGCATGGCTCAATGCTCATAATATGAGACAAGAAAAATGTATAATTTTCAAGTTCCAAAATAAATGTGAAACCCAACAAAAAGAAAAAGAAAACAATTAAAAAATCAATAATAAATTGGAGATATTGAGTTCTTAGAACGGTGTCGTTTTGTCTTTAAGAAATAGAAAAAGGAAATTGGAATAAGGAAAAGAGCAATGGTTTGAAAAAGAGACGATTAACTTGTGAGAAATTTCTCTAACATTTCTGAACTCTCTTTGTTTGACATTTTGAATATTTTTCATATGGAGGATGAGTGTGATGTCAACCCTAACTTGAGATCGTCAATAATCTCAACCACTCGATCTAAATGCATCGGTATTCGATGGATCCGATCTCCGCCGCTGCCGCTAACAAAAACAAGAAGAAGAGACTCTCTTCTGATGAAGCTCCAAAGGTTCAAGATGACTCCATGATAAGTTACCCAAGTTCTTATCCTTTTCCAACTTGGTGGGTTTGTGTTCTTGTCTTACTAATTTTTTTTAAGATCCCTCTTTTTATTCTTTATTTTCATTTTTTCTTAAGGAATATTATTTTTGATAGGTTGGATTTCGAGTGTTTTACCTCTTATCTTATCTTACCTTACCTTATTTTATTTTATTTTTTCAGCTTCGGAACTGTATTTGAGACCGTAATTGAGCATATGATTGCTCAATCGCGGCCTCAAATCAATGAACCTATGATGGAAGAAGTAGTTAAGCGTTTCTTTGTTGAAAAATGGCCAAAAATGGAACATGAATTTCGCCAACAGGTATATGGTAGCATTTTCTTATCTTTTAATTATGTGTTCTCAACGTTTGTGCAAAAATTCAAACATTTAATCCATTGTTTTTCAGATATCCAATGAAATAGAGAGGATGATATTCTCTAACTTTCACTCCCTTTCACCATCACTAAGGTTAGTGTTGTGTCGTGTTCTTTTTTTTTTTTAACAAAATACGGAGAGGTGAGATCAAAAAGTGCACTGGGAGATCTCAACTAAGTTGACACATTTTTAGCGCTCTCATCAAACCCCGGAGAAATGCATTCATCTAAAAGAGTAGTTCAATAGATAGAGAGCTAGAAAATAACTGGTTAAGAGAATGCAAGGGACGCTAAAGAAAAGCTCTCCAATTTAGAGCGATGCTAGATACATCGTAATTACAAAAAAAAAAAAATGGATTTAGAACTCCATAAGACCGCCAAAAAAAGTGTCAACCTAGTTAAAATGTCCCGATGCTAGATACATCTCAACTAGGTTAGTATTGTGTTTTAATTACACAATTTATTCACATTTGTTTAGGTTTATTATTCACAATTTATTGTTTTTATTTATTTTTGTATCTGTCAGAAGATTTCTTTCACTTGTAACTCGTTAAATCATTGATTAATTCAAAAATTTAATTTAATAAGTGAAGATAAATTTAATATTATATCAACACTCTTATATAAACTAAATCAAGTAAAGTTAATTGAAATAATTCAAAGAGATTTCAAGAGAATAATTTTTTTCTCGTTTATGTTATTACATTTTGTAAGAGAACATGTTTCTTGTTTCTTGTCTTCTATTCATTTTTTGATTTGAACTTCATTACATCAAGTGTTGAGTTCATTAAAAAAAGCTAGATAAAAAGCGCTTTAAATCTTCTTGTATATTGTGCTTTCATTATTATGATTTTATTGTTCTTTTTGTGTTTCTCACATACCTTTAACAAAGAGCTTCATTTCTTTGTCTAATTTTTTTGAGAAAAAAAAATATGTAGCAAGGAACATGAGAGTGGAAAAGAAGAAGTAGCTACACCATCTAGAACATCGAAGTACAAATTACGTTTTGTCAATTCAATTTCCTCTGTCATTTTCACCAACAATGAGATAAAATCTGAAGATGGTGAACCATTAAAAGTTGCAATATGTGATGCCACGAACTCCAACTCGATCATCTCGACCGGTCCTTTGTCGTCTACCCGAGTCGAGTTCTCCATCCTCCATGGAGAGTTTGATTCTAGCAAATGGCAAGAAGAAGAAACATCTTGGACATCAAGTGATTTCAACAAAAGCATATTGACTCCAAGAGATGGGAAACGACCTTTGATCATTGGTAACAATCGGCAACTTTACCTAAAAAATGGAGTTGGCTTTGTCAACAATCTAATTGTAACAGACAATTCAAGCTGGATGAAATCAAAAACGTTTCGTTTGGGAGTTAGAGTTATAGATGAAAAATCTCTAGCCGAGTTTGGTAGAATTGGAGAAGCTGTTTCCCAACCCTTTAGAGTTAGGGATCAACGAGGGGAAGGTATAATTATTTCTCTTCTCTCCCCTTCCATTTTAAAAAAAATTGCAAATGTAGCACAGTCTATCAGTGATAGACTTCTATTCTGATAAACTCTTATGGTGTATGAGTAATAGATCACCTAAATCAAAAAAGTCTATCATTGATAGACTATACTATATTTGCAATTTTTTTTAAATGTTGCTATATATGCTAATACTTTGAATCCGATTGCTATAATTGCAATTGTTCCTATAGTAATTTATCTTTTTTTATGCAGGTTGTTTTCAAATATAGAAAAATGAGCCAAAATATTTATAAATATAGAAAAATTTCACTATTTATCAACGATAGACTTGGTCTATCACCCAGTGATAGAAGTCTATTGTAGTTTATCACGGTCTATCGCTGATAGACAATGAAATTTCTCTATATTTGTAAATAGTTTGATATTTTTTCCATTTATAATAATTTTTCTTTTCTATATATATAATATTAATTAGGGAACCAAAAGCATCATCCTCCAAGTAGGAAAGATGAAGTATGGCGACTTGAAGGGATATCCAAAGATGGTACATATCACAAAAACTTATCGTCCCAAGGCATAATGACTGTGGGAGATTTCTTGAAGGCTTATCATCAAAATAACAATCCTACCACTCTTAGAATGGTACCTTAAACAAACAAATCTATTCCAAAAATTCTTTCCCTTTTGTAATGTTTGTTAATATTCATTTTAATTTTTCATGTTTTATTTTCATATATACATGGGTAGATTCTTGGAAAGAGAGTGTTAGACAAGACATGGAACATGATGGTTAACAATGCTAAGGAATGTGTTGTTGATGTTCCAATTAATAATGATCGAACCCTTCAGGTTTAATTTCTCTCCTCTCTTTTGTTTTCTCTCTACATATTCGAATGAAAGCTTAAACTTAATTAATATTATGGGCCAAAAACAGGCTAATAATGATTTGGTGGAAATGAATCAAGTCATGGAAGATGTAGCTTTCCAAGGAAACTGTGGAGTAATGCAAAATAATTTGGGCAATTATGATCTTGCAATGTCTCTCGTTGATGAGGGATTATTGGAGTCTGTGGTTAACTATCGAGGTATTTCCATTGATTTCTCTATTTCATTTTATGAAAGAAATAAAAATCACTTTTGATATCTTAAGGTATGTTTGGGAGGTGATTCTAAAATGGTTAAAATCACTTTTATCATATTTTAAATCATTATGAAACATGTTATCAATCGTTCAAAACTAATTTTGATGATATCATCAAAATTTCATCTAAAAGTGTAAAAATTGCGAAGAGGACATCTTATGATTAAGTTTTCGTACTCATCCATAAATAAGCTACGGAGGTGTCAACCTAGTTGAGATGTCCTTGTGCATCTCCTGATTCTACTCTCCTCTGGTATTCTGTTAAAAAAAATGTCCAAGTAATTAAGATGTCTAAACTAGATTCTAACACGTAAAACTCGATGATTCTAAAAATGGCAAAAGAGATTTTGACAATTTTAAAATCACTCCCAAACTACATGCACTTACGTAGCACTTTGGTTCTTGAGTTAAACAAACTCCACATTTTAGTCGATAAATTTTAGTGAAGATATACTTGGTTTACTAATGTTAACTAATAAAAAGTTGATTGGATGTTATCTGATCTTTCTAGTCGTCGAGAATGTCTACCTTAACCAACTTGGGTCATGTAGAAGTCGACTTTAATATTTTGACGTTGATATGACATAAAGTTTGTTAGGATTTTTTTTAAAGGAAGCTTACTAAGTTTCTAACATTATAAAACATATATCATGTTGGAGGCAAATGAAGAAGGGAATTATGGAGAAACTATCACACCTCGCCCCAGACTTACCCTACTGAACCTAAGACGAGATGTGACAACAATAGACTCCAAATCTACAATAATGGAATCTATTGTCAAAACTTTTCTAACCTTTAAACTTAACTTTTTTTATACTTTCATGAACTTAGCATTCACATTAAGACATAGAATACTTCTTAACATACACTTTAACGTCTAGCTAAATGTACATATATACAAAAGGTGCTATGTGACATGTGGGATGACTGGGTGTAAGAATGTGTTATAGAGCCCAATGAGTGGTGAGTTTAGTATTAAACTAAACTTTAAGAAAACTCTTTACTCCAAATAAAAGTTCAAAGCTCAATATAAGGTTTAGGGTTTAGGGTTTAGGGTTTTTCTCTTTTTCTTCCTTTTCATCTTCTTCCTTTTCACCTTCTCTCTCTCATCTTTGGATTTCACCTCCATAGCCCACTGTTTTTTTTAATGCATTTTTTCTCCATTTTTTTTTAACTAAAACCAACCAACAACGAACTTGATTCAACATCGATCTTTCCGTTCCTCCATTTTTGGAGAACTCATAGTAAATTTGTAAATTTTAAAGGAAAGAAAACCCATATAATTTAATCCTTTTTATATTTCCATTACAAACAAACCCATTACAATTATGCTCTTAATAGATTTCAGAATAGACACCCAAGCCTTCCATTCTTAGGATTAACCAAAAATGTTCCATGGTAATTTTTTTTTTTTTTTTTAAAAAAAAAAAAAAGGAAAAATGAGACGACAACCATACTCATACTCTAACAAAGTTTCTCCATTTTACAATTATTTTTAAGACAAAGGATCAACAAGTGGGTCATTACATTACAAAAACTTCTTCTATATTGAGTGATTTGGCAATTAGGCTAAATCGGAGCTTTCTTAGTTTTTTTTGTTTATAAAGGGTAGAGAACACCTCTATTTATAGGTATCAATAGATTTCTATAGATAATACTAATTAATGACTTAGGAAATAGTCTCTATTTCAAAACCTTTACATATATCAAAAAGTCATATTGAAGAACTCAAAGGACTAATTGGAAATTACAAATTACATTTAACACCTCCTCTTAATTTGTAATTTTCAAAAAAAGCTTCTTGAACTTATCTAACTTCTCTGATGTAACAGCTTTGGTGAACATATTAGCTGGTTGATCATTGGTGTTGATGAACTCTTAGTAGATTTCTTCTTTGTTTACCAAATCTCCAATATAAAATGACGTAAGTCAATGTGCTTTGACCGAGCATGAAAGACAAGATTCTTGGTCATTACAATTGTTGACATATTGTCACAAAAGAATTTTGTTGGCATCAGCTACTCTATTTGAAAATCTATAAGGATTTTCCTTAACTAAACCGCTTCACAGGCAACTTCAGTTGCAACTGTATATTCTACTTTGGAAGAAGATAATGCTACATTTTGTTGCTTTCTGGAATTCAAAGATATTGTATTAGAACCCAAACAATACATATACCTGAAGTGCTTTTCTGATCGTCATGGGAACCTGCCCAATCACTGTCAGTGTAGCCAACCAACTTACAATCTTTCTCATGGACATATCTGAGTCCATACTTTTTGGTACCCTACAAATATTTCAAAATTCTTTTAACAGCAACATAATGACATTTTCTTGGATCATTCATATACCTCAAAATGGTGCTAACATAACGCATAATATCTGGTCTAGTATTAGTAAGATAGATATCAATGAACCCACCATATTTCGAAAAAAATTTAGATCTGTTTTACCAGTATTATCGTCATAATACAACTTCTCATTTGAAGCTATAGGAAATGCAATTGGTTTGCACTTGCTCATGTGAAACTTCTTAAGTGAATCATCAACATACTTTTATTGAGAGAGAAAAATCCCACCTTGATGTTGTTTGACTTGAATTCCAAGAAAATATTTCATGAAGCACAAATTAGCCATTTCAAATCACTTCACCATACTTTTGTTTGAATTTCTCAAGCATTATTAAGTTAGTTACAAAATAGATAAGATCGTCAACATATAGACAAACAACAAGGAAATTTGTACCTTCCTTTTTTCTCAGAGAGGTGGTTTGCTAAGACTTTTCTGAAAACCATTGAGGCATAAGTATTTGTTAATTTTGTTGTTCCATGCACGAGGTGCTTGCTTTAATCCATACAAGGCGTTATGGAGTTGATAATCCTTCTCCTCCTTTCCATGAACAATATATCCTTGAGGCTTATCTATGTATACTTCTTCTTCCAACTCGCCATTTAAGAAAGTAAATTTGACATCAAGTTGAAACACCTTCCATTGTAATTGGGATTACTAATGCAAGAGCAATCTTTATTGTCTCTATGCATGCTACTAGTGCAAAAGTCTCATTAAAGTCGACACCAAGCTATTAAGAATAGTCTTTTGCTACTATACGAGCTTTATGCTTTTGAATGGAACCATCTTCATTGAATTTAGTCTTGTACACCCCATTTTAAACCAATTGCTTCTTTCCTTGTAGGCAACTCTTGGACCTCTCATGTCTTAAGTACTTCTTTCAATGCTTGCTATTTCTTCATCCATTGCTTTGATCAAAACTTCTTCTTCTACAACATCATCAAAACTTTGTGGCTCACAACCAAACATAGAAAAATTTTCACTTGAAGCATAGATATCTTGCGAGGATCACATTTTTCTTGGAGGAGATTCTAAGTTAACTTGATATTTGAAATAGCTTCAACTACTAATCATGCATGTGTTGACAGAGAACTACTTGGTGATCTCAAATTCTGAGTCTTATTCCCAATCAGAATCTTGAATATTTTCATCATGTTGAGAAGCATAATTCTCTGAATCCAATGTGGACATTTCATCAAATATTATGTCTCTTTATATCACTAGCTTCCGCGTTTCTGGTTTTTCCCTTTTGGAAGCAAATTCTCTTATACTTTCATCAGGAGCGGGAAAACTTTTGTTTCTGACATACAAACCTTGTAAGTCTTCGCAATTAAGCTTTGGTATGAAAAGCTTGCTCTACAAATTGGACTTGGAGACTTATTCAACCATTCTTCATGAGCTTGAAGCGAACCCATTAATTCAAAGATTGTCAACTGAGACACATCTTTGGACTCTTCTATGGCAGCAATGACTTGATTGAATTTTGGAAGAAGACTTCGAAGAACTTTTTCATTGACTCTCTTTTCTAGAATTGTCTCCCCATAACACTTCGTCTAATTGGTTATCTCTGATACTCGAGAAAAGAATTATTGAATGTTTTCACTTTCCTATCGCCAAATTACTCTCCACAATGATTGCAACTTTATGAATTCATTTCCCTAGAATTCTTCTTGCAAAATTTTCCAAGCCTCTTTAGCTTTTTCAATACCAAATTTGAGGAAAAATAGATTTACTTACACCTTGTTGAAACAGACAAATCGCTAAAGCATCTCGCTTCTTGTTCTAATTCTTAAACTCTTTCAATTGATCTGGTAAATGCTCTGAGGTGCCTTCATTTTCTTCTTCAACAAGTACTTCATAATCTTCTTCAATGATTTCCTAAAGTTTTTTTTTTTTATATCCACACGCACCTCAACTAATCTCAGTGCCTGACCCTACAACATTTGGGTGTCAATTTCCCAAAGATCTTGAGAAATAAAAATTGTCTCCATTTGACTTTATCAACATTCATAATGCTCTCCATCAAATTTCCCGAAATTTTGATTTGTTGGGATTGAAAACAAGTTTGGAACACAATTGATGTTCATTTTAGGATGACTCTAATACCAAATTTTTTTTTTTGGAGGTAATTAAGGAAAATTAGGCTAGAGTTTTGAATGGAGAGAGAATTATGAGAAATTTGCTCTGGCAGTCAGGCTCCGTTGGAGCTGTCTTAGTTTCTTACTCACGACGGGTAGAGAACACTTCTATTTATACGTATCAATAGATTTCTCTAGGGAATACTAATTAATAACCTAGAAAATAGTCTCTCTGGAAAATTACACAACTTTTACGTGTAACGACCAAAGTTCAGGAGGGGGACATGAATGAACCGAGATCACATCTGAATGAGAGGGATCCTGAGGACATTAAAGTATAGTTAAGAAAGGCTTAAAAGAATTGAAAGTTACTACCTATACCAACAAGCTGCACCTTCCTTTTCAGTGGCTCAATCATAAGAACTCCATAGTTAAGCGTGCTTAGCTTAGAACAATTCTATGTTGGATGACATCCTCGGGATTTTCCTAGGATGCATGTGAGTGAGGACAAAATATGCTGAAAGGACCTGTGTTACGTATCCTAAAAAGTCATATTGAAGAAGAAATTACAAATTACATTTAACAATATATACATATAAACAAACCAATAAAAACTTTGTCCAAAGTAATAAATATCACACTATTGTGGAGATAATTAATAGATCGAGTTCGTGTAGTTATTTAGCATTATCTTCTTCTAACTCCTCCTATGCTCTCTCCTCTTTCCTTCTATTTTCTGCCATAATGGTTTAAGATGAATGCATAGAAACTTTAAAAACTCCTATCATCTTCAACAATCATTAGGTTTGATTAAGAACTTACTGGGACCTAGACAAAAGGGGAGAGAAATATGGTTTTGGATCTTTTGTCAAATCAACAAGGAAAAAAAATTAAAATACAAAGAAATGCTAATATATTTTTTCTTGTCACATGCATATGATATAATTTACCAATTAATATTGGAATATAAGATTATTTGCCAAAAGTTAGTTTAGTTTACAGTAATTGACATGACCTTCTTACTTAAAGGTCGGGTTTTATCCTTATCCCCGCAGTTGTTGTATATATATATATATATATATATATATATATATATATATGAGTATTTTGGAAAATATATAGTAATTAGCTTTATGCTTAATAAAGTGTATTTTCGAAATCTCAGGACTACAATGTTGAGTTTGAAAAGTCAAGAACCGAAATGCCATGCTTAGGCCAAAACTGAAGGAGCTCAAAGCTAGCTCAAATGTTGTAAAATAAATAATAATGAAAAAAAAAGTATGTTTTTATTATTCTATTTTATTTTTTAATATGTAGCTCAAGCTTCAAACACTTATGAAGTGGATGATGCAACCGAGTACTATGAAAGACATCAGACCAATTAAGTTAGTGCCAAAACACAAGTGACTCCCAACAAATCACCAATATTATTTTCTTTGTATGATCATGCTCTTATCTGTTTTCAATATATATAATGGTCAAGGTAAAACTTGTTTGATTGATTTGTATTTGCAAGTAATTTTCTACTACTTTCATTTTGTTTATTATATAAATGTTATTATACATCATTGGTTATTATTGATTATTTGATTATTTAGTGTGCCCATTAAGTAGTTTTTTCTTTTAAATGTATTTCTATGTAGACCCTTAAATTTCTTCCACTTTATTATTTTATCTATCTTTATTTTTAGAAGAATTTTTAAAAATAAAAAAAATAAGAGAAAAAATTTACACAGCAAAATTTTTAGATAGTTGTGATAGACGTTGATAGAAGTCTATCAGGGTCTATCAGTAATAAAAATTATAGAAGTTTATCAATATTTATCAGTATTTTTTATACTATTTTTTAAAAATAGTTTGACATTTTTTCTATCTGTTAAAATTTTTCTTTATTCATGGACATAATTCATTATCATAAATTTCATTTTGTAAAGACTGTTTAGTTTATGAAATTAGTTTATTATTAAAAATAAAAAGAAATGTGTTATTACAAATTTAGAATCACAACAATTACATACACTTGAAATATTTGTGGCAGGAAGTTTATTGAATAATGTTTTTAAATATTATTTTTGTGAAGGGTATGTTTAAGTGTTGTTCATACATTTTTGTTCTTTTTATTTTATTGAGAATGTTCCTGCATTTTCTTTTATTACTTTTTTCAAAAGGCCAGTTTCTTTAAATTTACATGAGAAAAGTAAAATTTTGTTCTTTAAACGAGTATTGTGTGGTGCTAATATATTCCACGTACATAAGAGACCCACAAACTTTTTATCTTTTATTTATATATCATTTAATTTTAGCATATTTTGAGTGTCGACACCCTCTAAACCAAGGCTGGTTATGACTTCCATTTTTCTCTTATTAGAAACAAAGTCAATCGTTTCTCATCACAAACTCGTAGTAACATCTATTTTATTTGAAGAATATCCATCACACTAGAAATAAAATGTTGGCTAAATTATAGAAAATAACTTTAAAAAAAATCATTTTAACATGGAAAAGTGAATATGGAATAAGAAAGTAATTTTCAAAAAGTAAAGATGTGTTTTAAGGTAATTTTGACACATGACAAAAGTGATTTTAACCATTTCAAAATCACTCGCAAACACACACAAATAATTTAGGTCTCGTTTGATAACCATTTGGTATTCTTATTTTTGAAGTTTGAAAATTAAGTCTATTTTCTCTCCGTTTCTTACAATCTGCATATTTCTTAAGTAAATAGTTGAATTCTTAGCCAAATTCCACACCAAAAAAAAAAACTACTTTTTAAAACTACTTTTTTTCAATTTTCAAAATTTGACTTTGGTTTTTTAAAATATTGGTAAAAGATAGATAACAAATCAAGAAATTTAGAGGTGAAATGAATATTTATAGGCTTAATTTTTTTAAAAAAAAACTTAATATTTACCCAAGGAGGCTTAAATAAAATCAATTTTTAATACGGTGCAAAATTAATTTACATTTTTTTACATTTTTTTTAAAAATTACTATAAACAGAAAAAATATCAAATTATTTGTAAATATAGAAAAAATTCACTGTTTATCAGTGATAGAGCTCGATAGAATTCTATCACTTAAGCGATAGACTTCTATCGTTGTCTATCGTTGTTTATCGTTGATAGACAGTAAAAAATCTCTATATTTGTGAATAGTTTTGTTCATTTTTTTATATTTGAAAACAACTTTTTTTTCGCTTCCGTATTTTATTTGCATCTGATACAAAAAATAATACAAAATAAAATAAAGTTTTAAAATTTTATTATGGGAAATGACTACAAACAGAAAAAATATCAAAGTATTTACAAATATAGAAAAATTTCACAGTCTATCAGAGATAAACTGCGATAGAATTCTATCTTAGTCTATTGTTAATAGACAGTAAAAATTTTCTATATTTGTAAATAGTTTGACTCATTTTTCTATATTTGAAAACAACCCTTTTATTATTCACCATTTATTCAATCTCATCATTTTTATATTTAAATTTATTTTCTTACTTGTATTTAAACTAAAACCAGATTTTGTTTGAAACATTTTTACTATACCAACTGTTTTTCTGAATATTTTTATCAATACATTTAAAGTAAACAGTAATCTTTAATTTAAATTATGTAAAATTTACATAATTATCTTAAAATCTGGCCATTAATACAAGTTAATGTTTAATTACACACATGTTTAATTTGGTTATTATGATTGTTTCGAGACAATTTAATAATTTACCCAACACCATAACATGACTTTTCATGTTTAATTCAGCTGAAACTTATTAATTATTAATTTACTTCATATGAGAGTTAATTTTCTTAAAAGCAAATTTAACAATTATTTCAACAATTAGAGCAACCAAACTAAGCTAAGAAGGTGTGTCGTAGAAGAGAGAGAAACAAGTATCGACCCAAGTTAAAGCAAATGCGAGAGAGAAAATAGAAGGGGAGGTGATGAGTGCGTAGATAAACACGGTTTCTGTCCATATACTAATAGTAGTAAAGGCATTTTTAAAACAATTATTAATGTAACTGTAAAAAAAAATTGATGATATTTTTTAAATGACGTACTGATTTATTCACTCACCCTTTCTGTATACAAATAGTATGGATATTAAAGCAAAATACAATTTTAAAAACAACCAAATGAAAAAAAATATATATTTATAAATATAGCAAAATGTCATTGTCTATCTTCTATCACTGATAGACACTGATAGATTGCTATCATCTATTACTGATAGACACAAATAGATGTCTATCAGTGTCTATCACTGATAGACTGTGAAATGTTGCTATATTTGTAAATATTTTCAACAATTTTGTTATTTAAAATAATTTTCTAATTTTATGGGTATTTTCAATATTTTAACTTTATATAGAGAGAGAAGTTTGTAGTTCT
The DNA here is from genome assembly GCA_002890555.2 of Lagenaria siceraria. Taxonomy (NCBI): domain Eukaryota; kingdom Viridiplantae; phylum Streptophyta; class Magnoliopsida; order Cucurbitales; family Cucurbitaceae; genus Lagenaria; species Lagenaria siceraria. Next base: position 740,209 of record CM016492.1, on the reverse strand, counting down.
CTACGTTTCAACCACATGGACACAACAACAATCTGTTGTTACATTTTTTAATATTTGATAAGTTTGCAAATTTGAAGTTTCATTTTGGATATTCAATAAGAGAGTTTTAATTCTTATATATGAAAAACATATTTGGTTGAATGTTAAACAAATTACATATTAAATTTTAGATCTATAGTTTTACTATAAATAGGTCCTCACGTTGCTCTCAAAAAACACACCCACAATACTCAACACATCTTTCTCTCTTACTTTTTCTCATTAGCTCTTTCAATAGCAATTGGCCAAAAGAATGGTGTTTTAGTTGTGGAGCTTTGAGCTCAATCTTTCAATGCAGAGTAGTTTGAGCTATACAACGTTTCAGTTGGGTTGTTGTATCCTGGAGGAGACAAGCCAGAGAATATTTGTTGCATTAGTGGTTGATATTGAGAATTTCAATATATACTGCATAGGGCTTGAATCTTCTTAAAGTGAGCGAGATATTCGTGTCTCAACCTAATTGTTTACGTGTCTGTTTCTCAATATTTACTCCATTTTCCTCTGTGAATTATAATTCCCCCATAAAACACACACAAATAAAACCCTAGACACATTGTTCTAAGTGGGAAGATTTATATTAAGATTTTAGCTGTCCTTGCACATGTTTCAATATTGGGACAAACATTTCATACTCCCATGCCATCTTGTCGATTTATTCAAATATACTTCATGTCTCTTTAAAAGTATCTATCTTTTTGAGGTCCACTAGGTTTAACATTTTTCTTCTGTCATAAAAGGTAGAAAATACTATGGGCGGTTTAATGTTTAAATAATAATAATTAACAGATTTTAGCCACGGTTCAAATTAATGCCAATAATCAATATATTGTTTTTGTCTTTTTTAAAAATCATTTAAAATCAGAATAGTTTTTTTATATAAGAATGAGGGAAAGTTAATTCTCTTTTTAGTTTTAATTTATATCCTTGCTAATGGAGAAAGTTTTTTTTTTTTTTTTACGTCGGTGGCAGAGTGGAGTAACGGTGGAAAATCGAACTTTTAACCTGCTTTGTAATCGTTTTTTGATGCTTGGATTTAGGGTGTTAAAAAAAACCTGATGATACGAAGAATTGATCAAGTTAAATTAGGTTATAAACTCATTTGAATTGGATTGAGTTTAAATGAATGAGTACTTTATAATTAAGTTTGCTTGGTTTATATATAGATTCACCTAAAATAACTTAAACCAACGTGAACTTATTATTAATTTAAAAAGTATGTTTTTTTACCTATGATATTAGTATATATGGGTCAGTTGTAGGAATCACAAAATAACTTACAAAAATTATAGGATCATATTCCAACATTATAAAGTTGCAAAATCGGTCAGTCCAATCCAACTTCAATAAGGCATTGAAGGGAAAAGTAAAAAAAAAAAAAAAAAAAAAAAAAGTTATAATATTATATATTTTTATACGAGAAGACCTAAATAATAAAACATAAATGAAAATACGAAAAAAAAAGGATGGTTTTTAAATATACTAAAATGAGCCAAACTATTTATAAATATAAAAAAATTTTACTGTCTATCAACTAATATACTTTTTCTGGTTGGATTTAAATTTAGCAAGTGAGCAAGGATATAGTTACACTATAACTAAAATACTCTCGAAGGCATTTTGGATTAAAGAAAAGAGGGAACATGAGTGAGAGTGTATTTTAATAAATCTGATCAATCTTGTTTTTTACAATACTCTCTCAAATTGAAGTTCAAAACTTGCTATATAGTACAATTTTTTTCCTTTAATTTTACTTTTTTTTATCCCACCCCTTTAATTTTAGTTAATTCTCTTGTTGACCCAATGAATAATCCTTTTTCAATCATTGAATGAAACAGTTGGGCCATGTCAGGCCAAGCAAGTCAAACTTTGACGATGTTGAACATGAAGATTACCCAAAACCAACCCAGGATAGAAAACACAATTGTAAATATAGCAATTAGACTCAAAATATTAACAGATATAGCAGAATGCAAAAAATGTGTAGATATAACAAAATTTAGATTTAGCTCTTAGAGTCTATTAGACTGTATCGCTAATAGGAGTCTATCAAAGATATAAGAAAGTTTATCATCTTTTTTTTGTTGTTGTTATATTTGCATTTGTTTAAATATGTTACTATATACTTAATTATTAGCCTTATAAATGCTACCCATTGCAATTGTCCTAATTAATTAGAAAACTCTCCGCTTAAAATTATGGGTCACTTGTAAGAATAGCAAAAAAATATTCTTAAATTTACAAATTTAACAATGGTTTTTCAAAATTTGCAAATATAGCAAAAAACATAAAAGCAAATTTTCATTTTTTATTATTCCAAATTTACCCTTATTGGTGTATCAACATGTATATCAGTAGTATATCTAATATACTTTATATTTGGTATATCAATCATTTATACTTTTTATTTGGTATATATCAGTTGACTAATATACCGAACATAAAGTATATAAGTTATACAATAGATATACCAAAATTATCATTTATAAACCATATTTATCAGTCAAGAAGTACGTGTTCATTTTGTTGGACCGGTATGGCAATCCTAGAGGGGGGTGAATAGAGTTTTATTAAGCTAATTAAAACTTTTTACTAATGTGGGCCCAATGAAACAAATTAATACACTTTATACTAACAAGTAATTTAAACAAGAATTTCATGCAAATAAATTCAACCCAAAGTAATCAAGAAATTAAAAGTAATACTTTGAAGCACCCTATTTAATTCTAATAATAAGATTGGTAAAAATATGCAAATTTAAGAACTACCAATCAAAGTAAACAAATATGACCAAATAATTTCAAGGAATAAAAATTGCAATTAATTTCAAACAATAAACTATAATAGCAAATTAATTGCAAAATTAAATAGGAGAGGGATAGAGAAAATGACACCGGAAATTTATAGTGGTTCGACACAACCGACCTACATCCACTTCTCAAGCTCCTCTTGGGTATGTCACTAGAAACCTTAACTCTTTCCACGGCTTAGAGTCGAACCGCTACAATGTTCCTTTTCCGGGCGCAAGAACAAACCCGATCCTTTCCGCGGTTGAGGATCAAACCGTTACAACAACTCTTTTTTCGGGATCAAGAGCAACCCTTACAAAAGTTTAGAAATGAAGAAAAAGATGAGGAAAACTCTCTCAAAGAGTAGATTTACAAATTTGTAGCACTCAACAATTCGATCCTCACAATACAATAAATCTCTCTCAAGAATTAGACGAAAAGAATAAAATTGAAGCTTGGAGAGAGAGCAACAATGGAAGCTTAATGAATTATGGAGGATTGTAAAAAGATGTGAAATTGTTGTTAGAAATTTGAAGAAGACGAGGTGTTTAAAAAGAGATGAGATAGGTGAAAACCACATTAAATTTGGACCATTGGATGATGTTAAAAGAAAATTGAATGGTGGAGATTTAAACTCAACTAGCCGTTAGACACAAACATATATAATAATATTAAATTCATGTTCTTTTTAAATTTATTTTGTTTTTAAAATCATTCTTTTTAAAATCAATAAAAACTCAAAAGCTCTATGTGTCACTTATCTATTGCTCCACTTGTCATCCTTTAGTAGGTCCACTTTGATGATTTGGCCACCACGTCATCGACATCGGGTATTTTTCCGTTAAGATTGTTCTAGCCATATCTTCTTCGTTTGAACTCCGATTTGAGTGATTCAAATTGCGTTGGAACCGTTGTTCCAAGCTCTACACAATGGACACTTCAAAACACTCAAATTGTTTATAAATAAAAGCAGGTTTGTTATCATCAAAAAATTAATTAATTTGAGATTAAGGGCCAAAAAGCCAACAATCTCCCCCTTTTTGATGATGACAAACAACTCAAGAAAAATGAAATTCAAAGAGATGTATGATGTTAAATATAAACTTTAATCATACTCCATTCAATAACAACAAAGATATTCAATAATAACATGCTTTCATTTTTCTTATTACCTCTCCCCATTTTGGAATCAATCAGAAAGAACAATTAAGAAAAATAAGCAATGACATGAAAGTTCGTAAAACATGAACACAAAATTTTGCTTTTCTTCTCCTATCAACATGCCTTGTAATAAAAAACAACTACATTGTAGATTCAAGAGGCATCATAAAAAAAAATCAACCAAGCTCAAGTTAATTTCATTTAAAACCAATTTCACAAATTCCTCCCCCTTTTGAAATCAAATAAATACTCCCCCTTAATAAGGGACAAAAAGACATTTAGCACATCTTCAACTAGAGGGTAGAAATATCAAACAAATATTCAAAACATAGTTTTACTCCAAATATTACTCCCTAAAAAGATAAATAATATGCATAAGAGGGATACGCAAAAAAAAAAAAAAAAAAAAAAAAAAAAAGTAATATGAGAATCAAATTTATTTAAAAATGAAATTCACATTATGAGCACATTTTGATCTAGCATTAGATTGATTAGGCACATGATTTGATTTTCCATAAAAATGTTTAACTTTTCCATGTTTTGGCACAAATTTAGTTTCAACAAAATTAGACACATTGGGCATAACATCTTTGGACATACAAGGGGTGGCTTTAACAAAAACAGTTTTAGAACTAGATGAATTATTTTTATCAATATAGCCTAGTCCCTTTTTGTCATTACAAGATTTACCCATGTCAATAATCTTATCCAATTTTTGTGCACCCATAGTCAATTTCTTAATAGTCTCTTTTGCAAGTTTAAGCTCTTTTATAGCAAGCAATTCTTTTTCTTTAAGCAAATGCAAAAGATCATTTTTCTCATGACTATCACATTCAAGAAATTTAATCTTATCAAGAAAAGAGACTTTCTCTTGTTCTAATGCTATATTATTAGTTTCCAAATCAATAATGCTATTTCTCAAACTAACAATTTTATCATTTAATTCCAAAGAACAAGATTTAAATTTCTCATTTTCATTCCTCAAATCATTTAATTCAACATTCACTTCACATGATAAAGATTTGAGATCATCGTTCTCTTTCTCAAGAAAAGCAATTCTATCATTCAATATATTTTTCTCATCACAACAAGAATCATGTAACAATACATTATTAGCTCCATTTTTCAAACATGCATTTTCATTTATCAAAGTTTTATTCTTAATAATCAAGACTTTATACTTTTTCGATAATTTCAAATATTTAGAGCTAACTTTTTCAAGATCACTTTGCATGCTATCAAATGCATCATATAGATCATCATAAGTTGGAGTTTTTGGATTACCTCATCCTCATCGCTTTCACTATCGGAATGAGCCATTAAGCACAAGAGAGCTCCATTACATTTCTCCATTTTCACTTCATGGATTTTTGCTTGATTTTGAGAATTATAATTCTCCTTCACATCAAATAAATCATTAGTAGTACAAGGAGAACTTTGTACACTATACATATTATCAAGGAAGTTCCAAATGTCATATGCATAATCAAAATGCAAAATGATATCACATGTTTTTCTATCCAATGCACAATATATGATATTTATGGCTTTAGCAGTAAAAGTAAGCAACTCATTATTTAATTTCAATTTTGATAAATCAAGCTCACAAACATACAAAATGTTAAAATCAATTGCAAGCATAAAAGTTTTCATTTTATTTCTCCAAACAGCATAACTTCTATTACCATCAAAGAAAGGGGGTCTATCAACACATTGACCTTCTAAAGTTGCCATAGCTCTAGCAATTAAGCTTTCAAAATATTAATGAGATACTTTATATATCAAAATAATATTTGAAAAATGATTTATGTAGAAGAGCTACTAGCTCTGATACCAATTGTTGGAGTGAAAAACTCAAACAATGAGTATCAATCCGAAATGATTTATGAAAAATATTTTTGATTACAAACAAGAGCAACTGGCTCTGATACCAATTGTTGGACCGGTATGGCAACCCTAGAGGGGGGTGAATAGGGTTTTATTAAGCTAATTAAAACTTTTTACTAATGTGGACCCAATGAAACAAATTAATACACTTTATACTAACAAGTAATTTAAACAAGAATTTCATGCAAATAAATTCAACCCAAAGTAATCAAGAAATTAAAAGTAATACTTTGAAACACCCTATTTAATTCTAATAATAAGATTGGTAAAAATATGCAAATTTAAGAACTACCAATCAAAGTAAACAAATATTACCAATTAATTTCAAGGAATAAAAATTGCAATTAATTTCAAACAATAAACTATAATAGCAAATTAATTACAAAATTAAATAGGAGAGGGATAGAGAAAATGACACCGAAAATTTATAGTGGTTCGACACAACCGGCCTACATCCACTTCCCAAGCTCCTTTTGGGTATGTCACTAGAAACCTTAACTCTTTCCACGGCTTAGAGTCGAACCGCTACAATGTTCCTTTTTCGAGCGCAAGAACAAATCTGATCCTTTCCGCGGTTGAGGATCAAACCGTTACAACAACTCTTTTTTCAGGATCAAGAGCAACCCTTACAAAAGTTTAGAAATGAAGAACAAGATGAGGAAAACTCTCTCAAAGAGTAGATTTATACTTTTGTAGCACTCAACAATTCAATCCTCACAATACAATAAATCTCTCTCAAGAATTAGATGAAAAGAATAAAATTGAAGCTTGGAGAGAGAGCAACAATGGAAGCTTAATGAATTATGGAGGATTGTAAAAAGATGTGAAATTGTTGTTAGAAATTTGGAGAAGATGAAGTGTTTAAAAAGAGATGAGATAGGTGAAAACCACATTAAATTTGGACCATTGGATGATGTTAAAAGAAAATTGAATGGTGGAGATTTAAACTCAACTAGCCGTTAGACACAAACATATATAATAATATTAAATTCATGTTCTTTTTAAATTTATTTTGTTTTTAAAATCATTCTTTTTAAAACCAACAAAAACTCAAAAGCTCTATATGTCACTTATCTATTACTCCAATTTTCATCCTTTAGTAGGTCCACTTTGATGATTTGGCGCCACGTCATCGACATCGGGTATTTTTTCGTTAAGCTTGTTCCAGCCATATCTTCTTCGTTTGAACTCCGATTTGAGTGATTCAAATTGCGTTGGAACCGTTGTTCCAAGCTCTACACATGGACACTTCAAAACACTCAAATTGTTTATAAATAAAAGCAGGTTTGTTATCATCAAAATATTAATTAATTAATTAATTAAAATTAATTAAGTTGAGATTAAGGGCCAAAAAGCCAACACATTTACTATTATTTGTGGATTTAGTTTTAATCCTTATTCATCTATTATACATATATTATATAATCAACTTATAAGGGTTTTCAATTTGCTATGTTAGTAACCATTTAGAATGAATGTTGATAAACCTATTGGTACACCAACGTTACATGACTTGAAATTGAATTTTGAACATTTGTTGATATATAATTGATATACTTGAACAAATTGATAGCACTGAAAATGTTCTATCTTGCTCCGCTTAATTCAAGATTATTCTTGCATTTTATGTCATTATTTGATTATTTTGTAGGTTTTATGCAATCAAAGGGTAGAACGGTGTGTTTGTGACGAAATGGAGCTAAAACGAGCCAAAACGAAGCTTAATTGCATCAATCGAGAAAGAGAAGGCCAAAATGACGAGTTTGCCTCTACAGGAATAGCGCTACTCGACGCCTTGTTTGACGTTGTCCACCCGAGAGCATCAATTTCATGCAAACTATACAGCGCCGCTTCGCTCTAAAGTCCAGCCAAGTGTAATTTCACGACAACGTCGCGACGCTGTCCCTAGCGTTGCGCTGTTACGATTTCTTTAAATATTTCATTAACTTCTAGGGATATCTATATGCTAATCTAGACGACTTCTACATCAAGTTCTCTATATTTTCTTCATCTTTCTAGTCTATCTTGTATCAAGAATGCATGCTTCATATTCAAAATGAATATTATGGGCTAAGATAACGATTTCTAGCTTAGGTCTTTAGGAGTTTTCTCAACTTAGCTTTTATGTATTTGTGAGTTTTCAAATCAAATTTTCTATCTTGTATTGCTGGTTCAATTTTGTAATGATTTAGATTAAGACTGTATTATCATGCATTTCATGATTTTACAATCATTGCTTTGATTAATGTACGATGTGTGACACTTGATTGTGTGTTAATCCCGAGAAGTAATAGGATAGGTTAGTTTAATTTGCGAAACAAATTTGATGAGTATTGTTCTAATCAACTTATAACTTAACCAAACAAATATTCAACAAGGCGCTTGAAAGTTGAATATTTCTCGTAACGTTCTTTAGATCTTAATGCAATTAGGATAGTTCGAATATGCATGTGTTTCATCTTTTTGAATTAAATTAGTTAGTTGTTTAGGACAATTTGATTAGTATTTCTAATTAAATTGGATAGGAGTAAACAATTGATTGACTTTGGTAATGAAAATTCTGATGGATCTAAATCATACATGTGCAGCGGAAATGAAAGAGAATCGAAATAACAATCTAGATGCATATATCAACCTAGGATTAAGCATGCATGATCATACAAAATGATTTAGTGAAAAAGGAAAGAAATTACAAACCTTTGTAGCTCTTCTTCCTTTCTTGAAATTGCTCCTTCTTTGACCACCAATAGATCTTCCTAGCTATTCTCAAGGGCTTGGAATAGAGTGGTGGGACTCTTTAAAGAAGGAAAATATGAGAGGAAATTGAGAGGAAAATTCTTTTTTTAAAAGTTTCTCAAAACTTAAAAAAAAAATAAAGATTTTTCCAAGAGAAGAACCAAAAGGATGAACAAAGCCTTCTTAAATAGGCAAAAAACATGCAACTTTTGCATGTCTAAGTTCACCAAATGATGACAACACACATTTCACTAATGCATGTTAAGATTATGTGTCAAAGTGTAGAATTTTGAGATTAATTAAATGTTTCATTCATCAAGTTAGTGGATTTTTCCACTTTTTTGATAAGAAATATTAATTTAATCTCATGGTCAACTTCTAAAAAGTTTGACTAAAAAAAAAAACTCTTTGACTTGCTCGGGTCAAAGTCAACTATTTGACTTTTCCTAAAAACCGACTGTTTGACTAAAACCATGTCTCCGATTATGAATCCACATTCATAATTTCAATATTTAAATCCCATTTAAATATTTTTGACCAAAACTCTCACTTGATATCATATATCAACTACTTAATTATATCTCATATGATCAACCTAATTTGAACAATTCGAATTAATCCTTCATTTTATTCCAAGATTATCCCTATATAAGCTAGCCAGGGGACCTTATGGACCTACAGATCATGAGCTCCAACGATTCGAAATTAACCGGTTAAACTCTTTAACCTAGTTAATCAACATTCGTTAACTACCGGGTCACTCCACTAAAGCCCGTAGTTGTACTCTCCTCACTGTAGATATATTATGTCCATTTGATATAACCATGATTGGTAAGTCGACCCTTCACTGGTTGTTCGTAATCACAGCTGGGTCAAAAAAAACCGTTTTACCCCTGTGATTACCTCTTGTTCCTTAAGTCCCACTGATCCTCTATTGAACAATGATTTGTAGTCCAACTACCAAATCAAAAGTCCTCTCAAACCCTATTTGAGAGGGTGGCGCCTATTGTTCAAGACCTGGATTCAGCACTTAAGAGAACAACCTTTCTACTAACCCAAAAGAGGGTAGGAGTGAATTCCTTCTTGCACCCTATGTCCCTAGCTATCTACCTGGTCTTACCCCTGAAATGGGAGGCTTATTGAGCCAGCGCTGTTGAGCTGCTCTCACCTATGCAGATCTAAGGATAATCCCGAGTAAATAGAAGTTCATAGTTAGCTCAGAATTAAGATCGAGTTACCTAGGCCATCAAAGTCGAGATAGTCAATTTTAGACAGTAAACGGTGTTAAAAAGTAAAAATGGCTATTTCATGGTCCGGTCTTATGCAAACTCTTTGCACAGGACACCCCCACTCGCATGTCTCCACATGAACGAATTAGGATCACTTCGTTTGTACTAACTACAAAGTGGGCCGCATCCATAGTGTCCCCAGAATAAGGCGCCCAACCTTATTCATATACTATAGACTGTTTAAACTGTTAACTTAAACTTGATCCACATTTATGTCTCTACATAAAGTTTGAGTCTCATGAGTAACAGTCTAGGATCCTTTGATTGGATTTAGATTTAGTAATAACAAATTATAGGATCAATAACTACTTATTGATTATAAATTTCAATAACAACTTTATTGAAAGATAAAAGTATATTTGATATTTACAAACTATGAGTTTTAGGACATAAAACCCAACAAATTCAATGATCAAATATTTCAAAAAGGAAAAATTTTGGTGCAACCCAAGCTATGCTTTCTCATATTAGTTTTCAAATAGTTACTTTGTGATTTAAAATTTTTTAGGCTCTTTAAATTCTTTTGCAACAAAACAATTCTAAACCCCTCCCCCTTAATCGGTTACCCTTGGGCTGTAAAACAATTCTATTGAGAAATTTTGTAGTTCCCTGTGTTCGACCTGGTCTTGTCATTAAGACTGGTGGTTTGTAGTGGTGAATACAGTTAAATTATTTGGACTGGATTTGAGCGACAAAATCCACTTTCCACGAATATATTTTTAAGAAGTATTGATATACCAATGTTTTATACTTGTAATGAATTTTTGAGTTAATGTTGATATAATACTAATGCACCAATGGTATACTTAAAATTTTATTTAGAACATTTGTTGATATACTATTGATACACTAATGATATACTTAAAATTGATTTTTTTTTAAAAAAGAACCATATTGGTTTGATTTTACAAGTTTTTGTATGTAAATAGAGAAAGGAAGGAGACAAGAGAAGAAGTAATTAAGAAGAGTGGAATAGAGAAGTACAAGTGTTAGTGTATTGCAATGAATCAACAATGATATAAAAGATGAAAATGGTGAGCCTTTGAGAGTTGCCATTTTAGATGCCACAACCAATGTCATTGTCTCCACTGGTTTTCTATCATCGGCCGAGGTCGAGTTCTTCCTTCTCGACGGCGATCACGGTGGCTCCGACAAACAACAATATCATTCTTTGTCACAAAGAGATGGCAAAAGGCCTTTAATGGTTGGTAATGATATGAAGCTCAATTTGCTAAATGGTGTTACTTCCATTTACTCTTTGTTCATCACTGCCAACCCTAGTTGGATCAAATCCAAGAAGTTTTGTTTGGGAGTCAAGATTAAAGGTGACAAGTTATTTCTAGCCATGTTTGATCCAACAATTCCTCTAGCTGTCTTCCAACCTTTTAGAGTCCTCGGTAACCGAGGCGAAGGTAACATCTCGAAACTATTCGATCAGACTATCACAATGTATCTAATAGTTTTGTACGGTTACAAAAATATTAGAGGACATGTAGATTTTAATTTGAATATGTATCTAAATGTTACTTTATTTATTTTTGTGAAAACATTGATTTTGACTCTAAATTTATTATTTTGTGTATTAATTTGGACTCTAAACTTTCAATTTAATAATTTTTACTTCAAATATAAATAACTGTTGTAGTTTTAACCTTTGATTCAATTTTAGCTATTTTCCTACTAATTTGAAGAAAAGATAGAAATATAATATAAAATTCTTCATAAACTTATTAATTTCAATAAATAAAAGTTTTCACAAAAATAAGTTTTGACCATTAAACAATATTCTCAAAATTAATAAATTTCAGCAAAAAGAAATAGTTATAATGTTGTTTTTTTTTAAATTACTATAAATAGAGAAAATATCAAATTATTTATAAATATAGAAAAATTTTACTGTCTATCAAATGGTTTGTTTAAGTGTACTTTTCCATCACCTGTAGTTTTTGCGTTTTGTAATATGAATGTTGCTTTTGTATCATTGGATCTTATCACATATCATTGAGTACAATGTTTTTTTTTTTAGAGAAAGATAGGTTCACATATCATTAATACAACGACAATTTGATCCAACTGAAATTATGAACAACTCGTGAAAGATCAACTTACTTATAGTGGTTATGAGTCTATAGTGGTTTGTCCCATAGTTAATGAATGTTGGTTAATTTAATTAATTAACCTCGGATCATTGGAGATTATAATCTATAGGTTCATTAGGTCCCCTGCTAGCTCACAACAGATTAACAATGACCAATACTTTTAAAAGAATTTGAAGTGTTTGAATTGATTAAGAGAATTTATGTTAATTGTATATGATACAATTAATATAAGGGAAATTTTCACAGATAGAAAAAATGTTAAACCATTTATAGAAAATAGCAAAAAAAAATACTGATGGACATTGATAGACCTCTATCAGCATCTATCAGTGATAGACTTCTATCATTTCTATCACTAATAGACTCTGATAGACTTCCATCAGTGTCTATCACAATTATCTAAAATATTTGCTATTTTGTGTAAATAATTTTCCTTCTTTTTCTATCTTTAAAATTTTTTCCACAATATAATGTATATAGATATATAATAATATAAATATAATTTTGAATGTGATTCAAAGTTAAACTATGTAATATATGAGAAACTTCTCATCTATTATATAGTTGATTGAATTTTGACTTTGTTACCAACTTGATTTAATAGTAGAGACTTTATTACAAAGCAATAACACAAAAATGTTATACAACAATGAAAATTTTAAAAACTTTCAATAATCGTGTGTTTTATGGCCCTTTTAGATTGACTTTCTAAGTATTTATAAACATTTTTTTTACTTATAAATACTTATTTAAACACTTAGAAAGTCAATTCAAACGAGCCCTTAGGTTGTTTTTTAAAAAATGTAAGGCCATTTTCTTTGTAAACCTTCGAGAAGTTACTCAAACTTTTGTTGCTTGGAAAGATAAGATCCTATTATTTTTTTATTATTTTTAATTTTCAATTTTTTTTTTTAAAAAATGCATACATGTTTGATTACTATTTTTGATTTTCTGTTGTTTAAAAACTAAAAACTAAAAATATGTTTGATAATGGGGAATTTTTAAAAATAGAAAAATAAGGGAAACTATTTATACAAAATAGCAAAATTTTTAGATAATAGTGATAGACGCTGATAGAAGTCTATCAGGGTTTATCAGTGATAGAAATGATAGAAGACTATCAATATCTATCACTATTTTTTTTTGCTATTTTCTGTAAATAGTTTGACATTTTTTCTATTGTGAAAATTTTCCTTTGATAATTGTGTCATTATTTTCTGTTTTTAAAAAATCAAAGTAAGTTCTGGTGACTATTTTAGTTTTATATTATTTTTAAAAAAATTAAAATCAAATTGTTATTACAATAGTTTTCCATATAATATACATAATAATAAAATTATATCACTAATTTTAACCCTTTTTTATATATATAAAAAAAAAACATATTGATAAAACAAGAATAACAATATTTTAAATGAGTTAAATTTTAGAAAATTTTCACAGATAGAAAAAATGTCAAACTATTTACATAAAATAGGAAAAAAACACCAATAGACATTGATAGACTTCTGTCAGCATATAAGTGATAGACTTCTAGGAGTGTCTATCATAACTATCTAAAAATTTTGTTATTTTGTGTAAATAGTTTTTCTTAATTATTTTTCTATTTTTAAAAATTCTCATTAATTTTTTTAGGAACAAATGCACTAATTAATCACAAGGCAATCTTGTTGTTTCTCCTTAAAGACAATTTTTTTTTTCTCTATGGAGCTTAAGGTGCCATGAATAATTATTTCCTAAAGTAGAACATATTACTAACATGTGAATGCAACATTTCAGCCACATGACTCAATGAACACTACAATGTGTAATTAATTGTATATAAACTAGATGAGAATTAGAGGAACACAATTTGTTGAATGAGAAATTTCAGCTAACCAAATTTTATCATGTCATCACAACAAAAGTTGATTTTATTAAATTTATGGCAAGTAAGAATTATTGTGACCCTAAATTAAATTTTGGAGACAAATAAATGATAAACTAAAAAAATATCACTTGTCTCATTTTCTGGCCATTTGATCACGATCGATGGGCTTATCGAATTCAACAGTGATTAAGTCTAAACCACATCGATAAATTTGGCTAGAAGTTCGATTGGGCCTGAAATTATAAATGGATCAGACTGAGTAATTTAAAGTCGCTTGAGTCCAAAGTTCAACTCAATTCAAGCCATGGCGAAAATTTGGGCCAAAGTAAAGACAAGCCAACCTTTAAGCCTAAGTTCAATCTTAGGGCCCAAGCCCATGTAAGGCCCAAGTTAAACCTCTATAAATAGAGGCAGACCCATGTTAAACCTCTATAAATAGAGGCAGGCCCATGTTAAACCATAAATAGAGGCCTAACCCCTCCATTTTGGAGGTTGGAAGAACTAAAGGCCAAAACTTTCAAGCTTTGAAGATTTGAAGTTGGCTCTGAAGACTTGAAGTTTGAAGCTTTGAAGATCTGAAGAATATAACTCCTTTAAAGCTCTGAAGATCTAAAGTTCAAAAATTGAAGCTCTGAAGATCTGAAGAATACAACTTTCATGAAAATATAAAGATTTGAAAACCCAAAAATTGAAGTTTTAAAAATCTAAAGAATATAACACTCCTAAAGTTCTTAAAATTTGAAGCTTTGAAGATCTGAAGAATATAACTCTCCTGAAGCTTTAAGGATCAAACAACTTTCAAATCTAAGAAGAGTTAGAGGCTGATCCAAACTAATTAACAAGCCAAACGTCAATCCAACGACCAATAAGGCGGAAGTCAATCCAAGAATCAACAAGATCAACAAAGTTCAAAGACCGATCCTCCAAGAAGATCATCAAGCTCAAAGGCCGATCATCCAAAAAGATCAACAAGTCCATGGACCAATTATCTAAGAAGATCAACAAACTTAAGGACTAAAGTTTATACATTCAAGAGAAAGCATCAAAGGATGATTTATTAGAGATTCTACTCACTATATTGAAATTAATACAAATATAAATTTCGTTTCAACAAATCTCGTTGAACACAATTCTTTGTATTTTTGTGTGTTTTTAAACTGATAAGAAAATCATACACCTATAGACTACTTCTGACAATTAAAATAAGGAATTCTTTACGTTTTGTGTGTTTTTAATTTAAAACTGATAAGAAAGTCACATATTTATAGACTACTTGTGAGAGAAAATGGCACTAATGGCCAATTTTTTAAGGTCCAAATGAAATTTGACCCAACTTTTAAAAACTCATGTTTTTTTTTTGCCCTTTTGCTTATGTCAGCTTAGAGTAAAATTACTAAAACGACCCAACTTTTAAAACAAGCTTATGTTCTACAAAACCGAATGTTGGAACGTGATGGCCATGAAATTTCTTCATTCTTCATTTTGCAAAACAAGCTGAGAGGAAGATGGAACGTGATGGCCATGAAATTTCTTTGTTCTACAAAACCGAATGTCAAAGATGAAAGATGGAGTGTGAATCAGAGCAAGAGGAAGAAACGAGAGCGAGACCAAGGTACAAGAGGAAGAAGCGAGAGGAAGAACCCGAACAAAGAAAAAAATTGCAGTTGTGTCTGATGAGGAACGAAAGGAATGAGCGAGAAGTGAGAGGAATAAGCAAGAGTCAGGCCCCTCGCGCGTGTTTTGAGGTCAAATGGGTAATTTTCACATGTGGTTGACGTCAGCAGAAGACCATTTTTCATTCGTTTTTTAACTTTAGGCCAATTTTCAGTTGAGCCTCTAAAAAGAGGTCATCCATACAAATTTTCTTACTTGTGACAATTCAAATACATTTTTTGAGGAAAGACCTATCATTTAATCAAGGTTGTGACCTTTACCAAAAAAACATGCCCTCTCATGAAGAGTTGTGGTTTCAATTTTTTTTTAAAATTAATTTTACTTATACTTTCCAACCATTTTTACTTGAATTTTGAAATTGTTTTAAAAAAATTTAAGATATTCTTGTTAAAATGATAAATGAGAATTGATGCAAAACTCAAGTGTAAAACAAAAAGATATATTTTTGACATTATTATTTATCATTCAATTTCATCTAAAAAAGTGAAAATAATTAAGATGAGAAATTGTAAAGTTAGGGAATCAAAATTAAGCATGGTGGGTGATAGATATATCCCCTAACCGTTGAACCACAATCAAACTTAATTTTTATTCTAAAAGAAAATCACGCATTTTTTCAAAAACGAAAACTGATGTTTGGAAACGATTTTTTTTTTTCTTTCCATTTTTAACCTTTTTTAAAAACGATTTTAAAATTATATAAAAAGAAGGGATCTTTTTAAAAATAGAAAAATAAAATAAACTATTTACACAAAATAGCAAAATTTTTAGATAGTTGGATAGATGATGATAGAAGTCTATCAGAGTCTATCGGTAATAGAAATGATAGAAATCTATCACTGATAGATGCTGATAGAAGTCTATCAATGTCTATCAGTGATTTTTTTGCTATTTTCTGTAAATAGTTTGATATTTTTTCTATTTGTGAAAATTTCCCTAAAAAGAAATTTTAATTAAATATCAAAGATACCCCTTTATAAAATTGCACAATTGAAAAACTGAAAACTATTTGATTATGAAACCGAAAATTGTTAAAGGTCTATTTGGTAGGGAATCTGAAAACATAAATTTAAGAACATGGGATTAAATGAAAACAAAGTTTTATTTCATGTGTTTAGATATGTGTGTGGTAACAGAATTCAAAAATTAGATTCTAATTCAAACAATTGCAAGTGAGTTATAGTTACCCACTAAATTATATCTGTTGGCAATAAACTATTATTAATTTATTTATGAATATGATTTTATGTTTAAATAATTGTATAATTATTATTTTGTTATTATATCATTTATGGGATAAATTTAAATTTTTGTCCTTTGGAATAAGTTAAAATTTAGGTCTTAGGGTTTACAATTAAATTTTAATTGTTTAATAGAAGCTTCATAAATAACCCCTATCATAGCTAGAGATTATTTAAGAGGATTTAACAAGTCATAGGGAGAATATATGAAATTGTATCAAACCATAGGAACTAAATTCTAAATTTTAAAAACCATATGAACTAACTTGTAATTTTATCCAAACCATAGGGACCAAATTTGAAATTACATAATACATATTTTAATTTAAAAAATTTGAATTGAATTTATAATATGATAAAATATATTTCTAAATGTTATTATCTTTATTTAATATAATTTTGTATTTTAAATTTTAAAATTCAAATTATGGATATAATAAAAACATGGTTAAAAAATATTTTTGGTCCCTAAACTTTCATGAAAGTAACAATTTAGTCCCTGAACTTTGGTTTGTAACGATTTAGTCCCTGTACTTTCAATTTTGTAACAATTTAGTCCTCAAACTTTAGTATATATCAATTTAGTCCTTGTACTTTCAAATTTGTAACAATTTAATCCCCAACATAAAAACAATTATCTGAAGAAATTCAATTACTTCATAAGAAAGGCGAATCTCAATGAACCCGGATCTAATAACAACTCATACACCTGGACCAACCTTCGTGCTTCCCCTGTTATGTCTAAATTGGACCGCTTCTTATATAATGATACATGGGAATCTAAATTTCAAGCGCACCAGATTAGTCGTTTGACTCGAATTACATCTGATCATTATCCTATTCTGCTGGTCTCTGATTCTTTGAAATGGGGTCCATGCCCATATAAATTTGATAATCGTTGGTTAACACACAAAGATTTCAAGAGAGTCATCCTCGACAAATGGCCCCTAATACCAAGGAATGATCACCCTGCATTTATACTCACTCGAGGTCTCAAAGTACTATCTGTGCATTGTAAATCTTGGAACAAACAGGTCTTCAAAAAAGAACAGAGCAAAATAGAAGAGATAACCAAAGAGATTGCTGAGATCGATAGAAGAGAAGAACTTAAAATGACAAACGATGTTGATATCAGTTATCGCATTGCACTCAAAATTGATCTTCAGCAAATCACTATTAATGAAGCTAGAAAATGGAGACAAATATGCAAATACTCTTGGCTGAATGAGGGAGACGAGAATACTGCATTTTTTCACAAAATATGCTTGGCTTGTCGCAATTACAACTTCATTGCTGAGATAAAGAACCAACGAGACGAAAGTCAATATACAGACCAAGACATAGAGCAAGCCTTTATTGAATACTTCTCTGATTTATACACAAATGACAAAGAATACTCGTGGACGATCAGTAATTTGAAATGGAAACAGATTGAAATAAAATCTGTTGATGCTCTAACAATCCCCTTTATAGAAGAGGAGGTTAACAACTGTATTAAGGCTCTCGGACATAATAAAACACCTGGACCGGATGGTTTCACAATTGAATTCTTCAAAAAAATTTGGAACATATTCAAGCCCGACCTCATGAAAATGTTCCACAATTTTTTCCACAAGAGTATTGTGAACAGGGCTGTAAATACAACATATATTGCTCTTATACCCAAGATCTTATCTCCACAAAAAGTGACAGATTACAGACCCATAAGTCTCACTACAAGCATATATAAAATACTCGCCAAAGTCTTTGTCGAGCGCCTAAAGAAAGTACTTCCAGAAACCATTTCTGCTCACCAATCGACATTTGTTAAAGGGAGACAAATTACGGACTCAATTTTGATTGCTAATGAAGTGGTGGATCACTGGCGATGCAATAGAACTAAAGGCTTTATCATCAAGTTGGATATCGAGAAAGCTTTTGATAAGATAAATTGGAGCTTCCTTTTGTCTATGATGAAGAACAAAGGTTTCAATGACAAGTGGATCAACTGGATATACGCCTGCATATCTACAGTAAACTACTCCATAATGATAAATGGTAAACCGAGGGGATTTATCCAAGCCTCTCGAGGTATTAGGCAGGGCGACCCCCTCTCTCCTTTATTGTTTGTCATCGCTATGGATTACTTGTCTAGTCTTATAGAAGAAGCGCAACACAAAAATCTGATCAAAGGCTATGAACAAAGTACAGGCAACACACACATCTCCCATTTGATGTTTGCAAACGACATTATTCTATTTTCGACTGCAAATATAGATTATCTAAAGAATCTGAGCCACATTATCCATAGGTTTGAACTTGCCTCGGGTCTGAAGGTTAATAAACAGAAATCTGTCATTGCTTATATTAATGCCGATAACAACATGATCCAACAGGCTGAATCCATCTGGGTTGTAGATCCACAAATCTCCCTATTGATTACTTTGGTATGCCGCTGGGAGGTAACATGAAACATGTCGAGTTTTGGGCACCTATTATTGAAAAAATTGAAAAGAAATTCGATTCGTGGCATTATTCGTATCTGTCAAAGGGTGGTAGACTCACTATGCTCCAGGCTGTCCTTACAAATCTTCCAACATACTACCTATCTGTTTTCAAAGCTCCATCTTCAATTTGTTGCAACGTTGAAAAATACATGAGAAACTTCCTTTGGAAAGGACCAGACATGAATGGCGGAACTCACCTGGTTAGATGGGATCATATAACCCTTCCCAAAAGCAGAGGTGGGCTTGGCATTGATAAAATTCGTCATACCAACAAAGCCCTCCTTTGCAAGTGGATATGGAGATATTATACTGAACCTGTGAGTCTCTGGAAGCAGGTTATTGACAGAATATAAAAATCTCACTCCTGAAACCATTCCTAGTATCGGTAAAAGCTCAAGTTCGAGAGCCCCTTGGTTCCATATAGCTAAATTTGGTGACAAAATGTTCAACAAGATGCAGAGGGTGGTTAAAAATGGTAATAATATCCTATTCTGGTCTCATCAATGGGCCATGAACGACACCCTCAGACAACACCTCCCTAGATTCTATGCATTGGCTGATGATAAATCTATCACAACTAAAGAGGCATGGGATGAGGTCAATGTTGTTTGGAATCCCAAATTCCGTCGATCCCTGCTGACTCGTGAGCAAATCCAATGGGCCCAGATCTCAAATGATTGGCCACATCCCAATCCAGATGCGGGAATAGACCAGATCAAATGGATGCACTCTACAAATGGTGAATATAGTGTCAAGAGCTTGAAAAGTTCTATCACAGAAGCTACCCAGAGTTCACTATCTCTGGATGTTGGGGATCTATGGTCCACCTTTCTTCCCAAAAAGTGCCTTTTCTTCATTTGGACCCTACTACACAAGAGCATAAATACGGCTGACAAATGTCAAGTACGTTTTCCTAACATGATGCTCAAATTGAATTGGTGTATTTTGTACAAGAACGCACAGGAGTCTGCCGAACATATCTTCATACAATGCTCCTACTCCAAATACATTTGGGATAGGCTCAATTCTGCTGCTAAACACATCCTTCCCAACACACTTAATGATATGCTCTTCGTTCTAACTCATATCAAACAAAGCAACAAGAAAAAAAATTCTCTGGAGCAATTTGATTGGAGCTTGTCTTTGGAGCCTATGGTTGGAAAGGAATAGAAGAACCTTTAAAGATATTGAAAAGCTGCCGAATCACATTTGGGAAGACATTCTCAACCTCGCTGACCTTTGGAGTACAAAATCCAATTTATTTTGTAATTATGATGCTACTTGTATAGCTCTAACTTGGATGACTTTAATTTCCTCTAGTCTCCTCTTTTCTTTTATAGGCATTTGAATGGGCCTTTGTACTCTATCCCTTTATATTAATGGATCTTTTGGACCGGGGTATGATGAGGGCGCTAAGGATGTGTCAACCTAGTTGAGATATCTGGATGCGCCTACTGATCCCTCGACACTAGTAATTTTTCAAAAAAAAAAAAAAACATAAAAACAATTATCAAAATTAGATGTTAATTTTTTTTATTTTATATTGTAGACCTTGTATTTTATAAAAATATTAAGTCCCTGATTAGTTTATCGGTTCATTTATACCAGAAATCTCATTAAATCTTAACACTATTTTCTACAATAAAGACTAAATTGTTACAAATTTTAAAGTACAAGGAGTAAATTATTACATAGTAAAGTTTAGGAACTAAATTATTGCTTTTATGAAAGTTTAGGGATTAGAAATGATTTTTAACCTAAAAACATAAAAATGTAAAAATAATTTTTAAAAATAGAATTCGAATTATCTGCCAAACACATATTTGTTTAATTCAATAAATCTAAAAACATAAAATATAATTTAGATTACCAACCAAACCGATCTTAAAAGTGTTTAACAGATTAACGCATTTCATAACTGTGTCGTGCTTATCCAACTCAATTTGAATATTCAAAAAATAATTAAATGAACAAAGAATTCGATGTTGAAAAAGTCATAGTTAACGTCGCAGTTTGCATTTCGGAACGTGTGTTCATATTGTAGGAAAGTGGACGATTTTTTCTTTTTTTCCAATAACTTTTAAGAAAACTTAGGTAATGTTAAACAACATTTATTTCTTCATATCTCATTTAATTATCTAATTATAATTTTTTCATGGCAATTATCTAATCATAATTTGATGATATGACAAACTTTTTTACTACCTTTGTAAGATATTGAAAAAAAATAATTTTAACTCTATACTTATTCAGTTATACCAATTTTTAATTTTATCAAATTTAAAAATTGATGGAACAATTTTTTTTAATTTCTATTTATAGAATATAATATTTAAGATACTAGAATTTATATAATACAAATACAAAAAAGAAAAAAAATTGAAAATAACCTTAAACCCATAAATAACGTTGTTCAACAAATCAGTAACTCAAATACATAAATGGTAAACTTAGACTAAAATAATCTATACTACTCTAAAAACAAACTCAAATACATAAATAGTAAACTTAGACTAAAATAATCTATACTACTCTAAAAACAACTTTATGAACTCAGACTAAAATAGTATGCAACTAAACACAAACTATTTAAACCTATACTACCCCAAACTATTTATTTTTCAACTCCCGAGACTATTATAAACCCACAAATTATAATAAGCACATACTATTATAACTAGTTCTGCGCCTCAAAACAATGCTTAAATTTTCATTGTATCCAATATGTGCCTAAATTTTAAATTTTGTATCTAATAGGTTTTTGACAGCCTACTCGACATGTTTCTTACTACGCACAAAGTTGAATGTTGAGGACTCATTGTACATAAAATTTATTTATATCTAACTTTTTAATTTTATATCTTATACGTTTTTTATAATTTACTTGACAATTTTTAGAACTTACATACTTACTAGGACACACAAAATTGAAAGTTTAGGAACTCATTAGACATATAATTCAATTTTATATTTAATAGATTGGTTTATTTTTATAATATAGAATATATTAGAGATTTATTAAATAAAAATTAAAATAATAAGAGCCTATTATATTATTAAAATTCATGGATCTATTAGACATAAAATAAAGGGAAATTTTCACATATGGGAAAAAGAGTTTGTTGAAAAGAGTTATTAAATACTTTATAATATATAAATATCAAATAGGCGACCTAAAAATCTAGAGACAACGTGTAATTTCAACTCTAAGTTTATCAACTTAATTTAAACTTATAATTATATGGAGTTACAATTTTACATTCTATTTAACTTGTAGAGAAATTATTATAAATAGAAAAATATCAAACTATTTACAAATATAGAAAATTTAACTATCTATCGCGATAAAGTTGTATTCATACATCAATTTCACCATATATATACGAATTTACAACAAAAAAAAAAATTAAATTCCAAATTATCATATTTAACCAATTGGTTTGTAATGTGGAATTCTCAATATGACCCCACAATTTCTCTTTATTGGACTTTGATATCATATTAGATAATATCAAGTTTCATCTCGAAACTAATTGGCGATGGGAAGAGTAACACATCTATCTTATAAGGAGTGTGAGTTTTTTTTTTCAATGTGATATTCTCAACACTCACTGTAACAACCCGAGTTCAGGAGGGGGACATGAATGAACCGAGATCACATCCGAATGAGAGGGATCCTAAAAACATGAAAGTATGGTTAAGAAATGCTTAAAAGAATTGAAAGTTACTATGCCAAGGTGCACCTTCCTTTTCGGTGGCTCAATCATAAGAACTCTACAGTTAAACGTGCTTAGCTCGGATGCATGTGAGTAAGGTCAAAGAATGTTGAAAGGACCCGTGTTGATTTGTGGGGGCGGCGTTCACTATTGGAAGCATGACAGTCAAGGATGATGTAGCCAAAATATTGTTAAATTTAATAGTCTCCTATATAGATCAATAAACAATAAATTAACTAGAGACTAATTGTGTTTATAAATTTACAAAGATTAAATTATTACCTAACAAAAATTGACAATTAATTTTGATGAATTTTTCACGTAGGATTAATATTTCATAAATTTGGAAGTATAGAGACTAAACTATTACACTTTTAGTCCTTAAAGTTTTGAGTTTGTTTTTAATTTAGTCCCTAGTTTAAAAATGTTATCATTTTACCTTTGAGGTTTGAATTTTGTTTCAATTTAGTCTCTATACAGTTCAAAATTTAGACTCTTAACCTCGACTTTTCACTAAATACTTTGAAATCCTTGAGACCAAATGAAAACTAGACCCATAACCTAAAAATAAAAAACGAACTTTTAAAAAAAGTTATTGAAACTACAAGTATTAAAACTAAAAATTTTGAAAGTACGGGACTAAAACTAAACAAACTTTAAAAGTACATAAGATCCAAAATGATATTTTAAAAAAAATCGACAAAGTTAATCTTTAAAAATCCTATATTTAGTTATGGGTTCACAAATCTTTGCCTTGGATGTAAATTTTGCGGGTTAGCGAACCCATAGGTCACCACTGGGTGAGAATGGTATACCCAACCTCTCCCTTCTATACATTCCTTGGGAAGAAAGCATCTTTTTAAGGTTTGAAGTATTCAACTATATAATTTAGATTTATAATTGGAGCATTTGATAATTTATAAAAAAATATTGATCAATTCTCGCTTTAGTATTATTTATGTATATATATTATTTCTACCCCTCAACTTTTAAAATTTTCAATAAGACCCTTACTGTTGTATAGTTTTGAATATAAAATTATTAGTATTTCGTTTAAAAAATTTCTTGAACATTCAAAAGTTTCATTAAAATTAAAATAGAATGTTAACAAAATACTCTAACAATTAGTATATAGACAAAACTTAAATACTAATTATACTTATCAAGAAGTGCAAAAGTTTTCAACTTTATGTTTAATAAATAGATCCTTAATTTATCAAACAATTTTTTTGCACGTCAAGGAAAAACACAAAATTTTTTATAGGGCAGGAAGGTCTATTAACCACAATTTCTGTATAAGAACTCACTGACATAACATCGAAAATTTAAGAAATATGTTACACATACTTTTATATCTTAGGGAGGTATATATCTTTTTTATATATATATATCCGTGAGTGTCCGGACCAGCTTACGCGCACCTCGAATATATCTTAGGGAGGTATATATCAAACACAATATTACGATTATTATTGTTTTTGAGCGAAATATATGAATTCTTTCATTAGGCTACATGAACGACACTACCAATTATTTAAGCTCAATATAACATTAAGAATAGTCGTCAACAAAAAGAATATAGATTATATTTAGAGGACCATATCGAGTTCTTTTTTCTTTTAACGTAATGATGATGTCATTTTAAATAAGTTTTTGTTTTTTATATTGATCATTAAAAGAGACGTGTGTTCTGTTCCAACCAAAAGGTACACAATATAACAAAGTAAACATTTAGATTCTTTTTGGTTACCATTTTATTTTTGGTTTTTGATTTTTGAAAATTAAGCTTATAAATATTTTTTTCTACTTCTAAATCTGTTGCTTTGATATCTGCTTTGTACCCATATTTTCAAAAACTAAATCAAAATTTGAAAACTTATAAAAAAATAGTTTTTTAAAAATTTGTTTTTGTTTTTAAAATTTGACTAAAAGTGTAACCCTTCTACTCGAGATTGATATAATCTAATACAGTAAGAAAACGAGATTGATATAATCTAATACAGTAAGAAAATGAAAGAAAGTAAACTTAATTTTCAAAACTAAAAAATGAAATTGTTACATAATTAAACTTTAATAACTAGGATTGTGTGTTTGAGGGAATCCCTAAACCACGCATACTCTTTACAAAAACAAATAAGGTATCCTTAAGTGTGAAAGGAAAAACGTTCCACAAGCCGCAATGCAAGAAAAAGTGGTCCTCCCATCCAATAAGGTGTGCCTTTTTTTTTTTTTATAATATATATATATATATATATATAGGCTTTACCTCCCTTTAGAAGTTCAATAATCACGAAATTAATATTTTCATAAAAAAAAAAAAAGAAAAAAAAAATTTGTTCTCCAAGATTTAAGATTCATTTGAATTGATTTGAGAAAAAAATATTTTTTAAAAAAATTATTATAAATAGAAAAAATATCAAACTATTTACAAATATAGAAAAAAATTCACAATCTATCGAACATTTCTATCACTTGAGCGATAGAAGTCTATTGCGGTAAAATTTTTCTATATTTATAAATAGTTTGACTCATTTTTTTTATATTTGAAAACAATCCTTTCAAAACAATCATTTTTATTTAAACTCTTTTGGTAAAAATAAAGTTTAAAATACACTTCAAAATCTATTTTTAGTTGTTGCCAAAGACTATAATTTTTTTTATAAAAGACTTATTTTTTAAATTAAACACTTGAAAATATATTCTAAACACACCCTTAAAGTTAATTTCTAATTTATCTCTACATGGTTAAAAAATAACACATGTTTGATCTTTGAAGTTTGACTAATTTAATTTCCAATTGATCACTAAGATTTGAAATATATACATGTTCTTAATTGGCCTCGAAGTATTAAAAAAAAGAAAAAAGTTCAAGCTCATTTAAAAAATGCATATCAACAACAAAATATACTTAGCATATATTAACTCCTATATTAGTTAAAGTGCACTTTGCTCAATGGTAATTGACATGATCTTTCTTTTAAAGGTCGAATGTTCAAATTTTTCATCCTCACTGATGTTGTACTAAAAACAATAAAACTACTATATTATCATTCATTAAGACAACGAATGATTAACTCTACTTAAGGACGGTTAGAAATCAAGACACTTATTTAAAATCGTGTTAGAATATACTTCAAATATGTTAAATAGATATAAATTAAATTCAAATTTTAATGACCCAAAAGTGTCGGTATAAAAACTTAATGGCTGAATAGAAACTAAATTCAACTCCCAAGATCAAAATCACGAATGTATTAGCAACAAAGAGATTTGTGGTTCGAATATAGTGCTAAAAAGAAAAAAAAAATCTAATTATATTCTAAACATAATAAAGAGTTGAAAAAGAAAAAGTAGTAGTGATTTTGATTATTGGGACTTGCTAAGCCGGTAGTCGGTAGAAGAAGACCCTACCCGTAGATTTTAGTAAGTCGTATGAAAATTCCTCAACAATTTCTGAACCTTCTCTCTCTCTCTCTCTTTGTAATTCTCAGCAAAGCTCTCTCTAATGGCAGATCTTCATTTCATAGATTGCCAAAAATCCCACTCTCTTTCTCTCTATTTTTCTCCACATCAATCCTTCAACTTCCTGAATTTGCTATTGGACTTGTGGGGTTTTTCTTTGGAGAGAAATGGATTCCAAAGGCATCGACAACACGAACACGAACAACAACAACAACAACAATTCTCGTTACGATGACGAGAACTCTCCACCAGCAAAGAGAACTCGCCCTTCTCTTCCGGCCAGGTTCGGTTTCTTTCTGATCTTTCTTCTCTCTCTTTTGAGCTCATCGATTTTTGGGAGTGGACAGATTCAAATCATCTGTCTTTAGTTTTTTTTCTTTTTTTAGTTCAACAAGTGAATGATCGAACTAAATCATCATCGGTGTTATAATCTTTCTTTATTTTTTTCTCTTTTCTTTTTAGTTCAACAAGGGAAGGATTGAACTAAATCATCATCGGTGTTTAATTTTTTCTTTTTTAATTTCTTTTTAGTTCAACCAGTGAAGGATCGAACTTTTGATCGTTTAATCAAAGTTATAGTGATTTTTTCTCATATATTTGAATTTTTTATTGTTTTACTATTTGATTTTGTTAATGTTTAGATTGGATCTGGTGATTGTTGTCTGAATATTTTTTGTTTTTTGTTTTCTTTTTTAGTTTTTTAGGTGGATCTGTAGCTGGAGCTGAACTCGGGTTTGCTGAATTGATATCTGGAATAATGAAACCGATCTTGATAGACTTGGTATTATTTTATATGCTTTTACAACTCTATTATCTTTCTTTTTAATATTTTCTAATATATATTGTGCTAAAATTGAAAAACTTGATTTTTTTTTTTTTTTTTTTTTGAGGCTCAAAATTAAATATGAATCTGCCGATCTGTCACATCGATATATTGATGGGTTTTGTAATTTAGGTACAAGTGGAAGTGAAGAATGCCTTTCAAACTCACTTCCCCTCTTATCTTTTAGAATCACTAAGGTTAGTATTTTCAAATTTCATTGCATCTCTGATCTTTATAGTAATTTTCTATTTGATTTGATTTAAAAAACTATTTCGTTTTTGAAATTAGCTATTTACTTTCGTGAATTTTAGTTTGTAATGTTTTATGCACATTTTGATTACCGATTTTTCTTTTTAGTTTCTTGTTTATGACAATTGTGTGCATGATTTCATACTCGTAAAATAAACATTTGAGTTTTTAGTCAAATTTAAAAAGAAAAAAAAAGTTTAAAACTACTTATTTTTAATTGTCAAATATTTGCTTTGATTTTGAGAAGAAAGAATTTTAGAAAGTTATAACAAAATAAAGAAGCTTATAGGAGAGAATATTGTTTATAAGTTAACTTTTTAAAAACTATGGGTTGGAATGTCTTGAATATGTTATCTGGAGTTTCAAATGACTAAGTATAAGATCTGGTTGTATTTATTTAGAGGAGTGTGCTAAGTATATAAATTCTCTAACTAGAGGTGCCTCTAATATGATATTGCTCTCTCCCTTTGCTCATAGATGTACCTAACACACCGTTAGTGAAACATGTAAATCTTTGTTTGTTGATTTCTCTATTGTTTACATCTTTTTTGTTTTTCTTGTTTGTTGATTTCATAACACCAAGAATAAAAATATCAAATGATTACCAAATGGGGTCCTATCCACTTTCAAATTTGTAATAATTTAGATTCCATTAGATAACTATTTGGTTTTGAAAAATTAAGCTTATAAACACTACTTCGGGCATGTTTGGGAGTGATTTTAAAATGGCCAAAATTACTTGTCATT
The DNA here is from genome assembly GCA_002890555.2 of Lagenaria siceraria. Classification (NCBI taxonomy): domain Eukaryota; kingdom Viridiplantae; phylum Streptophyta; class Magnoliopsida; order Cucurbitales; family Cucurbitaceae; genus Lagenaria; species Lagenaria siceraria. The sequence continues at coordinate 711,944 of CM016492.1, read as the reverse complement.
TTTAAAATTACCGTCAAACGTGTTTTTAATCTTTCAAAACTAATTCTGATGATATGAAAATTGTATAAAAGTGTAAAATTGAAAACTAAGTTAATTTTGAGTGATTAAAAATGTGTTTTCGAGTAATTTTAAAAATGACAAAAGTGATTTTGACGATTTTAAAATCACTTACAAACATGTACTTCCAGTCAGAAATTTCTATGCTTTATTAACTACTTTTAAAAATCAAGTCAAGTTACGAAAAAAAATTACTTTTAAAATTTGATTAAAAATTTAAGAACTGAAATTGAGAACTTAAATCATTATATCGAACAAAGCTTACTCAGTGAGATTTAGCAGGAAACAACTTAGTCACTATTGAAAGTATTACAGGGACTAAACATTGTATATTTTAAAGTAAAAAGACTAAATTATTACAAATTAAAGTTTAGATGCTAAGACTCCGTTTCATAATTATTTTTGTGTCCTCGTTTTATAACTATTTTTGTTTTATGTTTTTCTGTTTTTGCAAATTAAGGTTTATAAACCCTACTTGTCCAAATAATTTATTTGCTTTATTACCTAATTTTTAAAAATGTTTTAAAAAACCAAGCTAGTTTGTGAAAACTAAAAAAAAAAAGTAGAAATTTTTAGAAAGTCGACTTTGTTTTTTAAATTTGGCCTAGAATTCAAAAGTGTTCTTAAAGAATGTGAAATGTCTACAAAATATCATAAAGACGGCAACATTCTTTCAAAAACATACAAATAAAGTAAAAGATCATGTTTTATAGCCGTTTAGGTCCTGTTTGGTAACCATTTCTTTTTTTTTTTTGTTTTTAGTTTTTAAAAATTAGGCCTATTTTCTCTCCATTTCTTACAATGACTTGCATCTTTTCTTAAGTACAATGGTTGAATTCTTAGCCAAATTCTAAAATCAAAAATAAGTTTTTTAAAAACTATTTGGTTTTTAGTTTTCAAAATTTAGCTTAGTTTTTTAAACTATTAGTAAAAAGAGTAGATAACAAAAAAAGAAATTTGGAGATGGAAGTAGTATCTATATTGGCTTAATTTTCAAAAAAACGAAATGGTTACCAAACGGAGCATCAGTTTTTAGTTTTTGAAATTGAACTTGTAAACACAACTTCCACCTACGTAATTATGTTTATAAGAATTGTAAATTAGACTCAAATAGGCCTAAAATTAGGCTAACTTTCCTTTTTTATGCTGTTTTGTATGTCAATCAAAGGAAAGAGACAGGAGAAACAGTAAATAAGGATGGTAAAAAAGAGAAGTACAAGTTAGTGTTTTTGAATGAACCAGCCTCCATCATTTTCACCAACAACAATATCAAGGCTGAAAATGGTGAGCCTTTGAGAGTTGCAGTTTGTGATGCCACAACCAATGTCATTCTCTGCACTGGTCTTCTCTCTTTGGCCCAGGTCGAGTTCTTCCTTCTCGATGGCGATTACGGTAGCTCTGGCCAACAATATCATGCTTTGTCTCCAAGAGATGGCAAGAGACCTTTAATGGTTGGTAATGATCTCAAGCTCAATTTGCAAAATGGAGTTGCTTCCATTCTCTCTTTGTCCATCACTGACAACTCTAGTTGGATGAAATCCAAGAAGTTCCGATTGGGAGTTGTGATTAAAGATGAGAAAATTCTTGCCATGTTTTCTCCGATTAGCGTAGCGGTCTCCCAACCTTTTAGGGTCATGGATCATCGGGGCGAAGGTAAACCTATATTCGACTAGTCCATGGTCATCACAACATGCCTTACAGTTTTGTTTTGGTTACAAAAAAATGTTAGGTTTTGACTATGTATCTGGTAGCAGCTACATTATGGCGACCTCACTGAATATAATTACTTTCGTTATGAATATTATGATAATAGTGAACAAGAAGCATCATCCTCCAAGTAGCGAAGATGAAGTATGGCGATTGGAAGGGATCGGAAAAGATGGTGCATATCACAAAAACTTGTCTTCCAAAGGCATCAAAACTGTGGGTGACTTCTTAAAGGCATACCAAGAAAAGGGTCCTATCTCTTTGAAAAAGGTTAGCCTATACAAAAAAAAAAAAAAAAAAAAAAAAAAAAAAAAAAAAAGAACTTCAAAATCCTTTTATTTACCCTTAACTTGATTTGAAAAAACATGATTCTTATTGGAAGTTTTTTAAAATTTTGATTGTTGCATAACAATGTTGTGTAGTTGCTTGGTATCAAAGTCCCAAAGAAAATATGGGAGATGATGGTTGCTAATGCTAAGGAGTGTATCAATCTTCCCAATTACCAACAAACCTCAAAGGTTAATTACACACTCTCTTTCAACTTTATTATTTCTCTATAAATTATTTGCTGAAAATTAGAGCTTTAAATTGAATAGATTTTGTTATATGAAAACAGGTAAATGAGTGGGCATATAAAGTCATTGGAGATGAGCCACCTTTCAACCAAGCCCATGAAGTTTATGAGCAAAAGAACAATATAAGTTATGGCAGCTCTCAAATTTCAAGAGTGATGGACTATGGTGAAGATTTTGGATATGAGCTTGGTCATGGAGGTATAAATTTCTATGGAATAATCTATTTCAGTTTGCCTTTAATAAGTCTTTGATTTTTCAATACAATTTTAATTCGTGTCTAATATATTTCCGTCGATATATTAAAACGTTTTTAAAATTAATTGATCTTCTGTGCTAGGAATGCAATAAAAGTTTCACATTATTAACTAAATAAGAGGATAATCATGAGTATATAAGTAAGAACAACTATCTTTATAGTATGCAACCAAAATCATAAGGATTATGTCCAAAGTAGACAATTATTATATCATTATAGAGAAATCTAGCGGGTTGTTGTCTTCAACAATTCTAGAACCCTAGGTTTTCAATTTTGTGTGTGGTAATGATGAATAGGTCAAATACGTATATTTGATACGTTTTGGGACCAAATAATTAAACACAAAATTGAAAGTTGATAAATCAGTACTTAAAAGATATATATATATATATATATATATATATATATATATATAAAATGTTTGTTAAAAGGAGAATTTTTAAAAATAGAAAAATAAGAGAAACTATTTACACAAAATAGCAAAATTTTTAGATAGTTGTGATAGACGTTGAAAGAAGTCTATCAATGGTCTTCAGTGATAGAAATGATAGAAGTCTATCACTGATAGATGCTAATAGAAGTCTAATCAAGATCTATCAGTGTTTTTATTTTTATTTTTTTGTTATTTCCTGTAAATTGTTTGACATTTTTTCTATATATAAAAATTTCTCTCGTTAAAAGTGTTTATATGATTTTAAATTGCAGGTTTCTCGCCATGGAATACTGGAGAAGCACTCACACCCAACACTATCAACGACTTTGGACAAAGTTAGCATACAAACTCAAGCAATTCAAAAGAAAAGTAAAATATTTAGGATTTTCTTTCCTTGCAACTCAATATCTTAGAAGGAGAAGAAATTAAAGAAAAGGTAAAAAAAAAGGGTTTGTTTAAACTTTAAAGTGGTTTCCTATTACTTTTATAGTTTTTGTTTGCTATATTATGAATACAACTTTTTTCGAACCTCTGACCTCTTAGTCAAGAGTGTGTAAACTATACATCATTGAATCTTGTTACGTATAATATAATTTATAGTCTTTTTAGCCTTATTTTGTGGATATACATTATTTCTAATTTCTCCATTTTTATTTTAAGTTAAACTATGAGTTAATGTTATAACATCTCAAAACCAATCGCTACTGGAATGAGTGTTGTTTATGTATCTTTTAAAGAATATGAGGTCATATAATCTTTATTTCAATATGGGATCCTCAACAACTTATTTTTCATGAAATATTTATATTTGTGTCCTAATAGCTATTTGAATTTTAATTTTTTTTTGTATATGTCCAACTTTTAATTTTGTATCTAATAGGTCTTTGGGTATCTAATATGGTTCATAAATTAAACTTTCTATTTAGTGTCTAATGAATTTTTGATATATAGATATACATATATTAATTTTATGTCTATTGATTCGTTAATGTTGAATAGGTTAGAAGTTAGAACTTATTTGGCACAAAATTGAAAATTTGATAATTTTATAGACATGCAAAATTAGCATCTCTTAAAACTTATAATTTCAACCTTTATTCACTTAGTGAGGTCTTATTACTATTTTTTTTTATTTTTAATAATATGCAGATAGGTGAACCGAACATGTTTCTAACTACAAGGTTAATAGTACAAGCTTTATTTCAATTGAGCTTTTATCATTTTGGTTACCCTAGTAAAAGTTGGTGATAGGTCTTGAGGATCTCACTTTGCAAAAATCGAAAGACCTCACACTCTTTATAAAATAGATGAGCTACTTCTCTTCTTGTCAATTGGTTTTAAAATAAAACTTTGCTTTATCGATTATGATATAAGAGCCTATAAAGCCCAAATGGGTTAACTAAAATATACTTTGTGTAGCTTAGTCAATTCCCTAATAAAAAATTTTCATGTGACATTTTTTTTAAAAAATAAATTATTATTATTATTATTATTTATTATTAGGTTAAAAAGAAGATGCATGATGTAAGTTGCACTTAATTTGTTAAATGGAAGAAAAAAAAAAAAAGAAGAATACTAGTGGGAGACTATGTTCTGTCCAAACCTTCAATTTAATAGTTCTTGTTTGTAAAAGTAATTTAAAAATAAGAATACTTTTATACAATCAAAATTAAATTATGTTTTTAGTTTTAAATAAATTGCTAGATAATGGAGAAAAAGGCTGTTCTTTTCTCGAACAACCAAATAATGGAGAGAAAGGTATGGGGAGTTGTAAAAAATTACAATTAGTGCGTTCATTATATAATATTAAATAAATAAAAAAAAAAACATAGGCCAACCATGCGGCAGTCAATTTGTCATTCTTTGTAGAGATTATTAATTTAAATAAAAAACAAATTTAGGGAAAAAAAAATCTATTTATAACTTAAACTTTGAAAATTGTGTCACTTACAATTTAAAACTAATTATTGAATCAAATTTAAACTCTAAATTAGTATAACTGCATAAACTCACTATAATACACTCGCTATTATTGATATTGATGTCATGGAATCAACATTTATCTTATTTAATCATATTCTTAATATTTACGATCTCTCTTATCATACACTCATTATCTTTACATTCAAAGCTACATTTTAACTATATAAATAAGCTTCAAATCAAGTTTAAAAAAAAATACGATATTTAGAGTCACAATATAACCACATAAATAGACTCAAACTTACATTATAAGTTCAAAATCAAACTTTAAAAAATAAATAACCTCGAGATTTAACTCATTAATGTTCAAAAATACAAAGCTAACAAATTTAACATTAAAAACTTGACATAAAAATCATATAATGAGTACTGTAACTTGTCCAAACTTTTTTAGGATATATAACAACTAAACAAATCAAATTATAAGATATAGTAAACATAAAAAAATTAAAAAAAAAATCTTGTTCAAAATATTGATATCATAACGTACTTCCAAAAATAGGAATACCCACGCATGGGTCTATTGGAAAGAATATGGTCAAATGAGATAAATGTTGTATCAAAAATTAAAACTTTTACATAGATCTAGTCAAAATTTATACAAAAAAAAAAATTATTACATGAAAAAAAACTTCCTAGAACTCAAGCACATTAATCCCATATAGGCTTCCGACAGTCTTACTTTTTCTAACTTAGGTCCACCAAATTAAATCAATGCTAACATCTATTTGAAAGAGATTCTCATTATTATCAAAAGAAATTAATTAAGTCTACCAAAATAAAGTAATGTCAATCAACATTTACTACAACAAAATTGTGATTCCATGACATCTAAAAACTGTCACAATTAAAATCGTGACTGTTATTAAATGTCATGGATATCTCTTGTAAAAGTATGAGCATCAATGACAGTTTTTGAAATATGTCATAATTGAACTTTTAATAACAATAAATAATTGTAAAAAATGATCAATTACTGACAATAATAAACAATTGACTCAAAATTGGCTAATTGTTGTAGCATTATATGTATTGACGACAATTATAAAATGTCAAAGAAAATATATATAGTGAGATTTTTTCTTGTCAAGAATATCTTAACCATGACAATTTATTGTAAAAAAATATCAGAACTATAACAAATATTTTATGTCAACAAATATTCTACAATGACACATTTTACTGTAAAAAAATTTCATATCTATGACACTTTTATATTGTCAATAAAATACATGTCTTAAATAGTTTGTTATTTATTTGAACCTTGTCATTACACACGTGATTTTCATCATTGGCAAAAGAACTTAATTAAGTCTACCAAAATAAACCGATTAAAATAAACATGTAATTCTAAGTTATATGATATACCTCTTAAACACACACAAAAAAAAAAAAAAATACTCCAACTTCAAAACTCCTTCATTTAACTTAGTCCTTCCACAAAACATTGGTCTCATAATTTTCAAAGACCAGCCGGAAAAAATATAAAGATAAGAGAGAAAGAGTAGACATGTATCTTGAAGTATAATAACAAAATATAACATATCACATATCCAACAATTAGAGCATAAGGAACAATCAGATCAACCCATAATCGAAAGTGAAAAATCAAAGGGCAACTTACATAAAACAATCGAAATTGGGACTAGATTGAACAAATAGATGATTTTTTCTCAACTCTCTCCCTTTGCCCAAATTTTCTATTTTCTTAGATTATTTAACACCCTCATTCAGTGACTCCCATATCTGGTCCTTCGAAACGTCAAATAACATATTTAAGATTCTGACAAAGTGTGAAAAGAGAAAATAATAAACTGATTGGGAAAAGGATAGAGAAGGGAATAATAAAAGAATCGAAAATGTTCACTAGGAAATGACAAGGAATGAAAAGACCTGTTAGAGGACCTCGACGAGCAGCACTATGTACTCCTACGAAATGAATCGTTGCCACATAATCAATGACGACGACGGGAATGGTCGGGCCATGACAACAACTAGCTAGGGTTTAAAAAATGGGGGAAGAAATTACTGGTTGGGCCATTACTAGTATGTTTTTCTTTCATGTTGCCAATATTCTTCATTGAATCTAACGTCTACTTAAAATTAAAATTTACTAAGAGTTATTAATATTTTTATAATTTAAAATTAATTTATCGAACACCGTAACTAGTTTTCTCGAATTTAAAAATAAAATTTACTGAGCACTATTAATATTTTTCTAATTTAAAATTAATTTATCAAACAACATAACTAATTTTTTTCGTTAATTACTTTTTAATGACAGAAGTTAAGAAAATCCAAAATTCTCATTTTTGTCTTGCCAAAATCGTTTTTTTTTCTTTTCAATTTAATGACTCTTAAAGATTTGTCATTCTTTAGTGCTATTAATTTTAGTCATAAATTAATGAGTGTTTTTTACCGTCATAAATTCATGAAAAGAGAAGACTGATAAATTTCAAAAATCCGAAAAAACTCTGTTACTATCCCGCAAAAAAATGCCTAAATTTAGCTTTTCTACTATTTTTTCTCTCCCCTTTCTAAATTAGCTATTGTTTATGTGTCATGGAATGTACATTTTGTTGCATTGTATAAGTAACTTAATTAGACTATCTGTTAGTAATTTACAACTATTTTCACTTAGTTCCATTTAAAATAAAATCAAAGTCACCTCAATAAAATAATTCTTTTTTTATAAATTCTTACAAAAGTTGTTAGAAAAATTATCACATAATTCTTTCTAATGAGTAAAGAAAAATAGGAGAAGTTAAGAAGATGAAAAATCACTCATAGTAACGAAAAGTTGATACTAGTGTATTTGATTTCAACATTTTTCTCCAATAGAGAGTCTTATTCAATCAAATTATGAAAGTTTAGAGATTAAATTGATATAATTATTAGTTTGGAGTTCTAAGTGATACAATCCTCTAAGTTTAGGAACATTAAACTTGAAATTAGGTGTATCTATCACCAATCGTTACAAGTCACACTCATTATGTTGTAACAAGAATGAATAACAACGTAAAGAACAAATAGTAAAACAATAATAACAGACACAAAAGGAAAGAGACTTTACTAAATCTAAAGTTAAGCAATTACAACATAGTGCATATTAGTTGAAAACAATAATAATGAGACACAAAAGGAATGTAGGCTTTAATGAATAATAACTTAGGCTCCCCTTAAGTGTGAGACTCCCTTTCAACTGTTGTCACGATCTTTTCCTAGTCTTGAAAGAAGAACTCTTCAAGCAAAAAGCTTAGGCCCCCTAAGTCTGAGAATCAGACTCACTAAAACTTTGTTTCACTTCAAAATAGTCTAGAGAATACTTCAAGACTATTGAACAAAATGTCTCGCTAAGACTAATATACTTTTGCAGAATATTTAGATTTCAACAAGGTCTAATAATTGCCATAGCACAATCTCATATAGTGAGATATGCATACTACACTGCTCATTCCTCAACAAATTTTGTTCATCAATATTTTCGAAGATGGCCCGACACACAAAAATGAGGATTCATTCAAAAGTGGCAACCTTAACTAAAATAAAAGTTATTCTAACACACAATAAAACTTGTTACCGCACGATGTTACAACAATTTCAAGAATATTAGAGATAAGCACAGAAAAATAAAACACGAATAGAACACAAATTTTGGTAATCCAGTTCTGTGTAATACCACCTATGTCAGGGGCAGTGTGCCCATGAAAGATAATTTCATTAATATAAAGTCAAACGATTACAACGTTGTACTTATATGGAAATAAATGGCAATTACAGTGATACACGAGTAGCTTAACTTCGTACAAGATCACTTAGGCTCCTCCTAAGTGTGAGACTCCCTCTCACCATTCCACCTTCAAATTAAGATCGCTTCACTTGAAAAAAATTAGGTTCCCCTAAGTATGATAATCCCTTCTCAAAATACAGTAGAACAAATCAATAAAATCTAGAGAATCACTCAAGATCAACAATGCAAAAGCTTATCATCGATTGACACACTTATGTTTTTGGCACAAACACAAGACATGACTCAAATATTCTTCAAAACGGTCAACCCTAAAATTGAACAAAACACTATATAAATATATATATGTATGTATGTATGTATGTATGTATGTATATGTATATGTATATGTGTATGTATGTATGTATATGGGTAGCTTCAAGAAACTCTTAAAAGGAAAGAATAAATCACATATTTGCAAGGAAAAAAATAGCAAACCACAAAATCTACATAATCCCGCTGACAGATAAGGAAAAAATATTATGCAGAATCTATTGCCTTTCACTTTACAAATGTTCTTGAAAATGTCCTAGCATGTTGCAAAACATGTCGTAGAGGATAAGAAGATACACTAGCAAATATGTACTACACATATCAACACATAAGAAACCAATCTCAAAGCAGAACCACCACGGCAAGGAACATATTACCAAAAACCATGTTGTTCATGTTTTGCTTGTAATAAAATCAGTCAATCATACTGCAGAAACAAACTTTCCAACACTAAAAACGCAAGAACAACCAACTAAATACCACCCTCTTTTGGAAAGAAACAAATAAAGACCAAGATCTTTTCAGCCACCAAAAAAAAAAGAAAATAATTCAGAAAATAAAGCAGCACAGACAAAATAAAAAAAAAAAGGAAAATATTTTTAAACACATAATCTACAAAGGGTGAAACATCGTGTTTGATATAAGAGAGGACAAGCTATAGAACATAATCGTTAACATCTTTGCCAATAAGAAAAATATAGCCACAATAGTAAAACTAATTTTTTTCAAGAATTTTAATTAAAGTCCTTATGATGGAAAAGAAAATGGTATGATATGTAACTCTAAATTAAAAATATAGTTTATTGAAAGTAACTAAGGTAGAATAATTATTATATATGATTAATTTATAATTATTTGAAAGATTTTGATAGTATTCATCAAAGAGCAGCTAGAAAATTTAAAAATATAATATTTCATGTTTTATTTATGAGAAAATAGTATTGTAAGTAAAGTACATATTTTACTTTTTAAAAATTAAAATATGTATTATATAATGTATTAAATAATAGTTATACAAAAAAAAATTGAAAAATTTTTACAAATAAAAAAAATGTCAAACTATTTACATAAAATAGCAAAAAAAATACTGATAGACATTGATAGACTTCTATCAGCATCTATCAGTAATAAACTTCTATCATTTCTATCACTGATAGATCCTGATAGACTTCTATCAGCGTCTATCACAACTATTTAAAAATTTTGCTATTTTGTGTAAATAGTTTACCTTATTTTTCTATTTTTAAAACTTCTCCAAAAAAATTCATATAAATGATGTTAATAAATTAATTAATAATATTTTGTTGATAACTTCAACTAATTTTATGGGTTGCAAATATAGCGTTAAACACATTTAAGACAATTTTTTAGATTAAAATAATTCAATTTTTAAATATGCGATCAAAGATATATACAAACATCAAATACAACTTTTTTTTTTTTATTGATTTTATTGTTTTCGAATTTTTTTATTTTCAGATTCTATCAAATAAACCCTAACTTTTGACTTTAATAGGAGAGATACATATTCGTACGCATAACTGCTTGGACAAAAAATCGATGGATAATGGGTAATTGTAATGAGTAGCAATTTTAGGGATAATAACCAAGTGTATAGCAACGTTTAAAAAAAATTGCAAATATAGCAAAGTTTATTGGTGATGGACTTCTATCGTTGATAGACTCTTATGGTCTATCGGTGATAGACCACCTAGACCATAAAAGTCTATCAGTAATAGAAGTCTATCATTGATAGACTTTGCTATATTTGCAATTTTTTAAAAAATGTTGCTATATATACTAAAACTTTGAATCTGATTGTTATATTTGCAACTGTATTTAAATCTACAAAATGAAATAAAGGGAAAGTTACACATACTTATATCAAATTAACCTAGAAGCTACTACTTAAAAAAAAAAAAAAAGAGCCAAGAAATTATGTATTTTTTCTTTTTTTTTTAGTACTAAGATTGCGAGAATAGAAGATCAAATCTCCAAATTAAAAAAAATAATTGCATGCCATTTACTACAAAGCTAAACTCAATTTATACTTCTTATTAATAAGTATGAATTAGAAAAATGTGGAAGATTTAGTTTGTAAAAATTTGAGTTGTGAGTTTGAAAAAAAATTATATAATGTATGTATAGTATGAAAGAAAAATAATTAGGGTTGTTTTTAAATATAGCAAAAATAAATCAAAATATTTACAAATATAGTAAAAATGTCATTGTCTATATCAGTGATGGACACTGATAGACATCTATCATTATCTATCCGTGATGGATAGTGATAGATGATAGTAGTTTATCGGTATCTATCACTGTCAATCACTGATAGACAATGATATTTTTCTATGTTTAAAAATATTTCCAACAGTTTTGTCATTTAAAAAACTACCCAAATAATTACTTGTCAACGTGTAGATAGCTCAACTACATAAAAGACATATCTCATTGATTAAAAATAGTTATGACCTAGTTGAGACGTCCCGGTGCGCCTACTGATCCCTCGACCTTTATTACTCTGTTAAAAAAAAAAAAAAAGTTATGACCTTGTTTTTAACCACTATTTGATTTTTTTTTTTTTTTTTTTGATTTTTAAATTTTGAAAATTAAGCTTTATTAACACTACTTTTCCATTATTGGTTCATTATTGTGTTATCTATTTTGTAGAACTCAGTGAGCGTCTTAAAAGATCAAACCAAGTTTTGAGAAAAAAAGATTAGAAATAGTTTTTGTTTTTAAAATCCCGCTAAAAGGAAATGATGGTTATGAGATGGGACTTAAAAGAGATTTTCAAATTTTACTTCATATTTAAGAAGAAAAAAAGAAAAGAAAAGAAAGAAGAAGAAAACCAACCCTACTACTTACCTAAGGTTTAAAGTATTGATGTTGATGAAAATATCGAGGTCTTAATTTTACCGAAATTTCGATGGATATTTTTGAAAAAAGTATAAAAACAAAAATTCAAAAATTAAATTTAAATAAATAAATAAACATTTTATTATTTTCAAATAAGTAAACATGTCTATTATTTATATTATATTTATATTAATTACATTTTGATACTTATTTTTCGTGTTTCGTAAATTTTTCTACGATATAATAGAAATATCGATTCACCCCTCATATCGATATCGAACTCATAAAAACGTAGAAATATAAATAGAAATTCCGACATATCGATGAAAATTTAATACTATGCTTATACCAATTAAAGTTTTTCTCGGTTAAGTTTCTATTAGTGTGAGAAATAATTTTTTTTTTTGGTTGAAAACGGAAAGATATTTATTGTAATTAATTAAAGGTTTGAATAAATCAACAGAAACAGAATCTTTAGGGTTTGGAAGCAAAGGCTCACATGTCTTCTAAAGCAAAAATGCTATGGGACAAAAGTAGAAGACTTTCTTTCCATTGTTTATGGAGAGAGATGACCCATTTATCAAATTGTCTCATTTTGCTTTTTCAGATTGTCTAGTTGGATGCCACGTGTAACATTTTATAATGTTTGTGAAAAATCAAGGGTTTGTTGGGACATTATTATTTATCATCCCAATGAATTTTAAACATTTCTTTTTATCTCCGTAGAAAATATTTGAGTGCATCCCGATTACATCTATTTTTGATAAATTTTAATTTTTTGATTACAATTAAAAGGAATGCATGGAGATACGTGCACTCCATACTCTTTCTCAATATACAACTTGTAATATTTTTATGAGGGAAAAATAGTTTTTTAATTCTAAAATTTTGGGTCTAGTTTTCATTTGGTCACTAAGTTTCAAAATATTACATATTTAATTCTTAAGTTTTGAGTTTGATTTCAATTTAAACTCTATATTTCAAATGTTACAATTTCACCTTTGAAATTTGAGTGGTGTAAATATTGAAAACTAGATCCAAAATCTAAGGACTAAAAAGATATTTTTCAAATTCACTTGTTGTAAACAAACTGTTGAATTTGTCAAGATCTTGTCATTCACATCAAAGAGATTGAAATTGATTCTCAATTACCCGAACTTTACTAACCAAACTTTTTAACAAACCATTAGGTGCGTTCATAGTTTTCAATCAATTATCTTAAATCATCGATCAATATTAATTGGGGAGGAAATAACATTATTGCACGTGCTTGAAACAAAAGACATCTCTCTGGACCACCTACTTTGATACCATTTTAAATCGTCGATTGACCAAAAAGATTAAGCTAGTGAGTGAAAGCTAATTTAATATTTACTTAACACCTTGGTTTGTGCTCAACATCTCCCATTAAGATTACAATTTGATGATTGTGCAAGACATGCAAGTACACGTGATCAAGTTATAGTAATTAAAACGACATGAAAGGTTGGGTATCGTTCTCAGGGATCAAATGTCACAGTTTGTTGTTTAAGGACTTTAAAGTTGTATCAATTTTACCTAAGGAATGGAAATCAAATTGAGTTAAGGTTTTGAAAAAATTAAAGAAAGTAAAGACAAGTGAAAAGTCCAAGAGATAGAAAGCGGAGTTGAATCATTATGTATTTCATTAAGTCATGTTTAGGTTTCCATGGAATATAATTATGTGTAAACAATGTGTCTAAGTTAAGAAACTTAAGTCCGAATTATTTTCTTTGAAAAAATAATTTAAACAATTTTTTTTTCATGCAACTAAGATGATTACTAATTTCCTGAAACCAAATTAAATAGATTGACATTAAGCGATGTCGTTAACAACTTTCACTATTAACATAACTATTTTCATGAGAAATTAATAATGATTCAATGCTATAATTCAAGTTAAACATGCAATCCATCAAATTGAACATCTAACCTAGCATTCATTGAGGGCCAATCAATAAGAATTAAGCACACTAACATTGAAAAACATATTATTCCACAATCATCCACAAAGAGTCTAAAACATTAACATAAATTCATAAATAAATCACTTATAACTCTCAAACACATATTTGTACACAATTTTCAAGCATAAATGTAAAGGGAATAAGAGAGAAATAGAAGAACTCTCATGTTAAAGAGTCTCTTCTTTGTTGAAATCCATCAATCTCCTCTCGGTTAGCACCTTGGAAACTTGAACGACCTCCAACTCTTTTCTCACACATTCTACTTTCTTTTATGACTAAATCACCCTTTAGGGCTCTCAAACATATATAGAAAATCGGAGACTTGGTGCCCAAGAACTTGTCAAAAATACAAGTTTCTTCAAAAATGGAAAGCTAGTGCCACGACGTTGTAGGTTGGCGCAGCGCCAGTGCAATGTCTTTCTTCTTGCTGCAGTGCAGTGCTAGCTCTACGACACTAGTGCACAGCTCCACAATACCCCCTCTTGGGCGCGGCGCTGCCCTATATTTGTGATCAATTTCTTCTTTTTCTTCTCTTTTTTTGTGATTTGTTTCAGTTTAGTCCCTAAGTTTCAAATGTTAAAATCCCCTGAAAACCACTAGCAAACACATCAAATCTAACACAAATAACTCTAAATAAGAAGCAAGAAAAGCATTGTCTGTTGAATGAAAATCTTTGTTAACCCAAAGATTAATTAGTTTTTTTAAGTACAATTGGCGTAGGGGATCGAACCACAGACATTGTGGTCATTAGTACACTCGTATGCAACTATGCTCTTTTTGGCCCAAAGATTAATTAGTTGTTTATAAGTAGAATTATATATATAGTTTTTAAAATAAGAAAATTAAGCTCTTGTTTGTTTGGTAACTATATTTGATTTTTAGTTTTTAGTTTTTAAAAATTAAGTTTCTATTAATATTTCAACACACAGTTATTTTAAAAACTTATACGAATAAATTATGGTAAATTTAATTATATTAATATTTCTAACTCGGTTATTGTAACTATTATCTCATCCTACTTCAAATGTAGTAAAAAAATATACACCAATAATATTATATGGTGAAAGTTTCAAACTATTTTGACTTATATGTGGCATTAAACAAATGTTTGATTAATTGACAAAACACATTGTTGATGTTTAAAACATTTTCCACACATTATTGATATTCAAAACATTATATTTTTTCACAAACTCAACTATGAATTGGCTTTCAAGGTTAATTCGAACTTCAAAGAAAATGCTGTGAGCTAAGCTTTGGGAACCAATGCCCAAAATTGATTTCCTATAAATAAAAATTAAAAAAATATATGTTTTGCCATCACACTTTCACTCTATCAACAAACACCTTTTTTGTATTAAAAAAAACAAGCAAACAAACACCTTTTTTGCCCTTTTTTTTTCCCCTTCTTGTATATTCTTTTCACACCAAGCTTTCTTTGAGATTACATAAGTTTATCCTTCATCAATTAAATAATCCTTTTCCTAAACTTTTGACTTTTATCCTATAATGCGTTGTATATTTTTCACAAGTTAGTTTTATAAATAAAGTAGGAAAATTTTAACAGATAAAAAAAATGTCAAACTATTTACAGAAAATAGTAAAAAAAATACTGATAGACATTGATAGACTTCTATCAGCATCTACCAGTGATAGACTTACTTCTATCAGCATCTATCACAACTATCTAAAAATTTTGCTATTTTGTGTAAATAGTTTTCCTTATTTTTCTATTTTAAATTTTTTTTCAATAAAGTATCTTTTATAAAAAGAAAAAAAATGGTCATTCTAAGAATGATTTAAAAATTAAAGTAAGTTTACAAAAGAAATGTGACGATAGGAATAATTTCAAAAGCAAATATGTGACGATAGGAATAATTTCAAAAGCAAATAATGATAATCTTAAGGTGCAAGTTGTGAGAAAATTTCTGTGTAATTGATGACAAACAATACACATGCATATACCAATGGATTCAATACAAATAAAGATTAAGAACCGATGATTAACAAATATGAAGAGATTAACTTGGTAAATAAAGCAATCAAACTAAAGATTTAACCTAAGGTTAATAGTTATTAAGAGCTTCGAATTTGTTGGCTCCCCTAATAGATGATGAGTTTCAAGAACGATTTGATCGAATTTTTTTTTATCTATCTTTTTCACGATTCATTCTATATTCGAGATAGAGAGATCTTTCAAGATCTAATTGAGGCTCAAATTTGAACCTTTATTGCATTGGTAGGTCACGTTCGATGCATAATAGATTTTGATTTTTGAAAGATCAAATAAAACTATACCCTAAAAGAAATTATAAAAATGATCCGTTTTAAAAAGTATGGGGAATCACAATCAATAAATGGATTCCAACCTTTAAATTCACCCAATATTTTTAGATAGAAAATAGTATGAAAAATTTAAAAATTAGAAATCCAAATGTTGAACCCCTAATATCATATTCTAAAATCCCAATCAATTTGACAAAAATCCCAAAGGAAATTATTAAATTTGGATTATCTTTTGATCGAAGACCAAGAGACAAGGAGAACTAGTTTCTTAATCCAAGTTCGAATACTCCACAAGCAAGATGATCAGACTTACATGAATGTTCTCAGCATACAACCTTGATTTTTTTTTTTAAATATTCACAAGGCAAGAGGGATCAGGGAGTGCACCAAGACATCTTAAATAAGTTGACACCTCTCTAGCACCCTCATCACACCCCAAGACCAAAAGATAGCATTAATAGAAGTCAGAAGGTACAACGGCGAGCTAAAGAGAAGCTCGAATGAAGAGTACAAGCAGTTAATTACAAAAAACTCTCCAATTGAGAGAAATAGAAGCAGCGTTGTAGTTACAAAAGAGAGAGCTTTTGGTGCACCAAAGGGCGGATAAAGTAAGAATTTTTTCCCACAAATGACCAGCACTTCTGCTCCGATTTTGAAAAGTCGAATTATTCCGCTCAAGCCAAAGGCACCACAGAGTAGCTCCAATGAGGTTGGAAAGGAGAATTTTCCGTTTAGAGGTAGTCTTCAACTGGACAAGGGCGGATAAAGCATTGTCGACCGATAGGGGCTGATCGGTTCCGTTATCAACGAATCGATAAAATTTGCACTATAAGGTGCGGCATACAACCTTGATTTAAGAATTGAAAAAGCGGCGATGGAACCCTGTCATCTACTGGAGAATTCTATATTCAAAGAAAACCCTAAAACTCCAAAACATCAAAAATTGCGTACTGTATTTTTGGTTCCCTCCTTTAAACTCATCCTATTGAACCAAAGGGACTTAAAAAGTTCATTCTATCCCTAATTCAAAAGAACTAAAAACCAAACAAAACATATACAGGTCCAATGATTAAAAATCCAAAAAAATTAAGGTATATTTGCAAATTAAAATAAATTAACAAAGTTCAATTGGTTTCCTCTTGTAGCATCAACTAAAACTAATTATAAAGTTTCTAATTAGATGTTGTTGCTTGAATCTTTTCAATTGAGTTCACCTCCGTTTGAATGTGATAATTCAACGCTAACTGTACCTTCTTTGCTGTTGAACGTATGATTGATTCTGAAGGTAATACAAATGCGTCGTTGTGTAATGATGTGAAAGGGTAAATAAAACATAATAGGAAAAGGGGTTGGTATAATTGTTTCATTAATTCCCAACGTGTGGCATCTTGGTTTGTGTGTGAAACAATCATCATGTGGTGAAAGCATTTCTCTTAATTGTTGTATATAAGAACAGTGAAATATCAATAAATTAATGAACATTTATGTGCATATATATATGGCTACTTGTTTCTATAATAATATAATTAAATGTTTTGATGACCCTACTTGGTTGTCCTTTTCTTTTATTTTCTTTTTATAAATATTGAATTCAGTTGATAAGATTTGGACAGCGGACGTTTAAGTTTTAAAAGAAATCGTTTTTGATCACTTTCTATTTTCTAAATCAAACATTTACCTTTTACTTTATACAAGTTCTTATCACATCAATCCATTTTAGAGTGCTTTAATCAACTAATCTTACACTATTAAAATAAAATATCAACATAAAATACAAAAAAATAAAAATAAATAGTGGGGTTACTTAGTCAAAAAGGTTCTCGAATGGAATTGCAACTTTGTATAGAGCTTCCAAAAAATGTAAAAGGTTTAATTTTTAGATATTTTCTAGAGAGAGGAAAGTTTGAATCATTTTAATGTTTTTTTAGACCACAATAGTGGTATATAGAGATTTGAATATTTGTGTCAATTATTGCTGCTGAGCTATATATGATTATTAATGAAAGTCACGGGCTCATTGCTCATACTGTAATCGGTTGAAATCTAAATATAATCTTTATATAGATAGATTTTAGGTTAAAATATTTTGATCATTTGATACTTATTACCTTTAAAAACTCTCAAATACAATTCTAATTTTCACGAAATTGTTGGAATGTTACAAAAAGGGGAGATTTAAATGGTTGAGTTATACTTTTACACTTTAATCAAAATTTTAAGAACAATAGAAGTATGAAAATATGAAACTACAAACCTCATGATCACTAATTTATATTATATGTCAGTTGAGTTATACTCACTATTTTTTTTTCTTATTTTTTTTTCCTTGTATTATATTTTTTAACACTGTATCACTTCATTTAAAGGAAACTTAAGAGAGAATAACATAGATTTTATTAGAGGAATAATAGCCTTCATGTACACAGATAACTATAAAATTATATTAAATGACCATTATTTTTTTTATATTTTTATTTTTTTACAACAAAAGTGGGCTGCTAGGTTCCCTTAAATATTTCATCTTTCATTTAATTTTTTTTTATCGAAATAAGTTGGTTTCTAGATAAGTAGGAATATATATATATATATATTTTTTTTTAACAAAATACGAAGATAGAGGAATCAGGAGGTGCACCAGGACATCTCAACTAGGTTGACACATCCTTAGCACCCTCATCACACATTACAAAGAGAGCTAGAGTTAAGCTCAGGAAAGAAATAAAGTTAAAAAAAGTCATCCAATTTAAGGTTATAGTAGAGACATCATAGTTATAAAAAAGATTGAATTTAGAACTCCAAAGAGCAGTCAACGATAAAATATCATTCTACAACCATCATGGGTTAGCCTAGTGGTAGTGGGAACATAAAAAAAAAAAAAAAGGCCAAAGTACTAAGGAGTTATGGATTCAATCCATGGTGGCCACCTACCTAGGATTTAATATCCTACGGGAAAATTGACACCCAAATGTTGAAGGGTGAGGCAGGTGAGTCGAGATGCGAGTAAACTCGTCCGAACACTCATAGATATAAAAATAAATAAATAAATAAAATAAAATATCATCCCACAATTGATCACCAGTTTTCTCAACGCGGTTGGCTTTCCCAACCAAAAAAAAAAAAGAGAAAAGAAAAGTTTCGTTTGAATTTAAAAATGGAAAATTTTTACAAATAAAAAAATGTCAAACTATTTACATAAAATAACAAAAAATACTGATAGACATTGATAGACTTCTATCAGCATCTATCAGTGATAGACATCTATCATTTCTATTGCTGATAGATCCTGATAGACTTCTATCAGCGTCTATCACAACTATTTAAAAATTTTGCTATTTTGTATAAATAGTTTACCTTATTTTTCTGTTTTTAAAATTTCTCCTTTAAGAATATTAATAATAATAAAGATAAATAAAAAAAATAAAGGGGAGTTTTTAAAAATAGAAAATTTTATTTACGCAAAATAACAAAATGTTTAGATAGTTGTGATAGACGCTGATAGAAGTCTATCAAGGTCTATCAGTAATAGAAATGATAGAATTCTATCACTGATAGATACTAATAGAAGTCTATCAATGTCTATCAGTATCTTTTTTGCTATTTTATGTAAATAGTTTGATAATTTTTCCATATATGAAAATTTCTCAAAAATAAAATTCCGTGGATATATTTCCATGGAAATCCACTGCAACTTCTTTCTCTTTCCTCTCTGTCTCTCACATGAAAAACTTACCTTTAGCTTTTATAGATTTCCTACCCATCAACATTTCAACGTATTTAAGAATTCAAAAACAACACAAGATGAATGGTCATTTTCATTGTATTATAAAATATTTTAAAAAAATATAAGAAAAAAAGTATATCAACAGAATATTACAGTGGTTAACTTACTAACTTCATAAATTAGTGTTAAATAACTCAATTTCAACAATGAACACTATTAAAGTTTGCACATTTATCGATAAATCTCATTTTTCTTTCTTTCTCTATTTTGTATATTTATCAAAGAACTTCATCTTACAACCCTGCATCTTAAACACTGACTTCCTAACTCCAACATAGTAATTCCAAACTTTATAACTCAATTTAGTGTCCAAACACTCCTAATGTAGACTTAATATTAATAAAATAAGAATCTTAAAGTTATTTTAAAAGGGCAAAATGCTCATCAATGTAATTAAGGCTAGATTATGTAAAATACTCTTAAACTTTGTAGTTCGTGTAAAAAATATCCTTGAATTTCTAAAACTTTTGAAAATACCCTTAAACTTTAAAAAATGTTTAAAAATATTCTCACCATTAGTTTTGGATGACAACCGTAAATTTTTTGTTTACAAAATGCCCATGGATTTTCAAAAGTTTCAAAAATACCTTTGATCTTTAAAAAAAAAAACTTCAAAAATACCCTTACTCCTAGTAATATGAACAAAAACCGTTAAGACTCGTTTAAAAAATATATTTGAACTTTCAAAAGTTGCATAAGCACTCTTAGGCTTACAAAAAAAAATGATCTTACCGTTAGTATAGTGATCAATTTGTTTAAAACTTTTGAGTTCGAAAATAATTAATTTTAAAACAACTTATATATAAATGTTCACTTTTTTTTTTTCATATAGATACTCTCATTTTTCTGTCCAATTCTTGCTATAATTTTCTCATAACAAAATATAAACAAAAACTTCAAGTTAAAGCATGAAATCCCACAAAATGATGCAAATTTTCAAAATTAAAATCTCCCCTTAAAACTTAACAAAACAATAACTAGCAAAATACAAAAAGAACATATTTTGGCTATTAACATACACTTAATTACTAAAGTACAACTGTCTAAGTGAGCTTAACTCAACGATAATTTGCATGGTTTTTCTCCCTAGATGTCGAAGGTTCGATCCTCCATCCTTGTAGTTGTTATACTAAAAAAACTACTAAAGTACAACATTGTTAAAACTTTTAGTCTTAAGGTTCTCTTGGTGCTTCCATTATTATAGTTTTACTTTTTGTTATAATTTATGTACCTGGAGCAAATTTTTTTTTTTACGAGATAAAAAAAAAGTAAAAAAGTTAACAAGAAGGAGGGTAAGAAGGGAAAAAATAGAGAAAAATAGATTGAAATAATGGAGAGCGAGAAAATGGAAGATGGAGGTGATGGTGTCGTAGATAAATGGTAAGGGAATTTTTAACATTTTTAAAGGTAATTAAGGGTACAATGCAACTTTTGAAGAAATTTTAAAGGTATTTTTGCAACAAGGTATTAATGGTTTCTGTTCATATATTAATAGTAAGGGTATTTTTGCACTTTTCTTTAAGTTTAAGGGTATTTTTGAAACTTTTCAAAGTTTAGGGGTATTTTTGAAACAAAAAACTAACATTTTCCATCCAAAACTAATGACATGAATATTTTTTTAACTCTTTTTAAAAGTTTAAGGGCATTTTTGATACTTTTGAAAGTTTAAGAGTATTTTTCACACAAAGTGCAAAGTTCAAGGACAATTTTTTTTAGAATTTATCCCTTTAATTAAATATAGTTTATAACTTATAAAAGTTTAAGGGTATTGTTGGGCATTCTTCATATTTCAAGCACACAAGCTTTTGGGTCAATCGACAATTTAAGACAAGTAGATCTGACGAATCCGCTCCTATAGACTCATTGACATAGCCCATAAACCCACAAATAAACTTTGAAACAACACCTCTCGTTCATCAACACATCACCCCTCGATTTCAAACCTAGAAATTGAAGGGTTGGAACGTATCTAAAATCGAGGAAACCCCTTCGATTTCCTTTCGGTTAGTTCTTTTATTATATAAAAAAAAATCAAAGTAACCGTCATTGATCACCTATAGAACATCTTCTTCGATGTCAGTAACTCGTACTCCTATCATGTATATTTTTCACTGACATTAAAAGTCAATTTTGTACTAATAACAACATACCCTTATCGTTAATAACCTAACTTAAACTTCATAGACTAAAAATATTTTTTTTCAAAAAAAAAAAAAGATGGTTTCTCTTTCATTGGAAAACCTCATGATATCTCTCTCACCTTTTTTTTGTTGAATTCATAAACCTTTTATATACCTTTCCAAATCTCTGTCTCCCTCCCTCAAAAGAGAACCCCACATATCCCTCTTTAAAATATTTTCTAAATAAATATCTCTTAGGTTCAAGATTTCGTGCACTAATAATTCCTGTAGTATTCTGTTCAAAAAAAAAAAAAAAAAAAAAAAAAAAAAAAAAAAAAAAAAAAAAATCTCTCTCTTCTATCTGAACTCAGCAATGAAGATGAATTTTCCAAGTATCTTCTTTCAAAAAGTGACCAAAATAAATCCATATATATATCCCCTTTCTACAAATCCCAAATACCCAAATCTTCTTTTCCTTCTTATTTGAATTAATTTCAAACTAAATGGAGAGAGACAAAAAAAGGGTCTTTCCTGACCTTTACTATGACCATGATGATCAACCTTCTCAAACTAACCCTAAAAGAACCTTCAACTCTATTCCTACACCTGGGTTTGCTTCTTCTTCTTCTTCTTCTTCTTCTTCTTCGTTTTTTTTTTTTTTTTTTTTTTTTTTGTTTTATATGTTAAGGATTTTGTGATCATTACAATCATGGGGTGTTTTTGTTTTTCTTAGTTGTGAAGCTGAGTCTGACATTGTAGCTAAGATTTTGTCTCCTCAATTATGGCCTCAAATGGAAGCTTTTCTTCGTCGAGTGGTAATCTTAATCTCCTTCTCTATCTCTCTACTTGTTGTCTTTTTACTATCAATATTCAAACTATTTTCATTATTCTTTCTTTTCTTTTCAGGTTAGTGAGGAATTTGATAGCAAGTTGAAGTCCTTCCTTCCACCTTCATCTCCAAGGTAGGTTAGTATTTTTCAAAAACATTAATTACTTCTCCTTGTTCTAATCAAAATCTCACCTGACACTACTTCTATCCATAAGTTTCTATGTTTTTGCTATTCACGTAGAAGTTTTGAAAAATCAAAGCCAAATTTTGAATACTAATAAAAAAATTTACAGAAAATAGCCAAAGGGCTAAGGTTTCTAAAAAAAGTCAAAGGGCTAAGGGGTTGTGGGTTCAATCCATGGTGGTCACCTACCTAGGATTTAATATCCTACGGGTAAGTTGGCAGCCCGCCTGTTGTAGGGTCGGGTGGGTTGTCCCGTGAGATTAGTCGAGGTGCGTGTAAACTGGCCCGAACACTCACGGATATCAAAAAAAAAAAGAATACTAATAAAAAAATTTGTTTCTATTTTGAGAATTTGATGGTTAGGAATTGAAGTGTTCTTTTATGAAGGCCACAATTGAAAACTTGGGCAAAAATATAAGTATAAATTTCAAAAACAAAAATAAATAATTAAATCTCGTTACCAAACAAGGTCTAAATTAATCTCTTTTTGCATTGTTTTGTTTCATTTCACCATTATTGTTTGCAGAAATATCCAACTAAATATTGATCATCACAAGGAAGAAACAACCAAGTTTGAGTTACGTTTTCTCAACCAAATTGCTTCCACTATTTTTACCAACAATGAGATAAAAGCGGGGAATGGCGATGCATTACAAGTTGCACTAATTGATGTCAATAATTTCAATGCCATCATCGCCGTCGATCCTTTGTCGATGGCTCAAATCAAGGTCGTCGTCCTCAATGGAGACTCAGACAAGTTCATCAACCAAAGCATTTTGTCTCAAAGGGTTGGAAAAAGACCATTAATTGTGGGCAATGATTTGAAACTTCATCTCAAAAATGGAGTTGGGTTCATCAAAAGTTTGAGCTTCACTGACAACTCGAGCTGGTTGAGATCAAAACAATTCCGATTAGGAATAAGAATTGTCGACCATAAAATTTTAGCCAAGTTTCCAAGAATTGGAGAAGCTGTATCTCAACCATTTAGAGTATTGGATCATCGAGGAGAAGGTAATTAACTGCTCTCATATAAAAGATAGAAGTCTATCAAGGTCTATCAATGATAGAAAATATAGAAGTATATCACTGATAGATGCTGATAGAAGTCTATCAATGTCTATCAGTATTTTTTTTTTTTTTTTTTTTGCTATTTTCTGTAAATAGTTTGACATTTTTTCTATTTGTGAAAATTTTCCTTATTAAACATATCCTTTAATATTCTAATAACATTCCCCTATCATCTTTTTTTTTTCTTTATAATATGGTTTCTTTTCCTTCAATTCTGCAGTGAACAAGAAGCACCACCCTCCACATAGGGAAGACGAGGTATGGCGATTGGAAGGAATTGGAAGAAATGGTGTTTATAATAAAATCTTATCTTCTCAAGGCATCAAAACGGTTGATGATTTCTTAAAAACTTATGAAGAAAAAGGTCCTCTTTACTTGAGAAAGGTAAACAAAAAGAGATAGTTTAAAGTTCTTCTATCACTAATTAGTTTATTATTTAGAAAACGATATCTAATAGTTGTTAATTTTTCCCTTTTCATGCATTGAAGTTACTTGGTAAGAATGTCTCAAACAAGATATGGAATGCAATGGTCACTAATGCTTTGGAATGTGTCCCTCTTCTCAACTTTGCTCCAAGCTTTGAGGTTTAACGACTCTTCTCTATAAACTTAAACACTTTAGAAAGTTAATCCAATCAGACACTTAATTTCCATTTGATATATACCGAAATGTTTCACACTTTCCTCTTAACCTTTGTTTTTTTTTTATTATTGCATGAAGATGCAACATTTGTTTGGATATGGAGCCATGGGAAGTGAAGGTTTTGAAGGAAACTTAGAAGTAAGTGAGCAAAGGAATTCAAATGATTGGAATAAGTTCTTAGAGGCAACACTTTGAAGTGAAAGATGCAAATGCATGTGCAACCAATACTACCAAATACAAATGAGAGACAAACTCGATGATCATAATCTATATCTTTTATGATAACAATGTAAAACAAAAATCAATTCTCTCCAAGCTTTTTATGTTTAAATTTGACGTTTTTTTTAAAAAAAAAAGTTATTGAGGGGGGTATATAAGTCGAAATACAACATGTTTGATTTTAAAAATAATGTATTACATCACAACTTTACTATTATTCTTACCATTTACAATCTATCCATTGTTTGTGTGCCTAATCTAATCTTTACATATCATTTTGTTTTCTTTTTTCTAATTGTAATTTATTCCAATCACACTTTGGAACCCAGAAAAGAAAAAAAAAAGAGAAAACAAAAAACAAACACATGATAAAAAAAACTTGACAATGAATCTGTAACACCTCGAGTTTACGAGGAGGACATGAATGAACCGTGATCGCATTCGAATGAGAGAGATCCTGAGAACATAAAGTATAGTTAAGAAAGGCTTAAAAGAATTGAAAGTTACTACCCATATCAACAAAGTGCACTTTTCTTTTCGGTAGCTTAATCATAAGAACCAGATGTCGAATCCAGATTTTGAATCCTGGACTTGTGGCGTTATAGAATCAAATAATAACTCTTCAATTGATTTGTTGAGACTCGAGATATTGATTTGTTAGATGATATGATATTAAATTTGGCTTCATCCATTACCTAAATCTTATGGGTGAATCAATTATTTAAGATGATATCAGAGCTGGAAGTCATGTATTTAAACCTCCTACAATGTTGTTTTCTCCCCAATTAATATTGATTTCCACTTGTTGGGTTTTCTACATACATATTTAAAGCTTATAAGTGAGGCGGAATGTTAGGAATGATATAACACTAAATTTTCCTTCCTATATTAGCTTAAATTTTTTAATCAATTAGTGATTTAAGATGATTACTATAGTGATTTAAGATGATTACTATATTTCAAACCTAAGTAACATAACATTAAATTCTTCATGACTATTTATAAGACATATGGCCTAGTGCTCATTCAATGTTTATTAAGAGAGAGCCACATTATGATTGTCTTTTTCTAATTTTATAATGATTTAGTAGCTGCCTAAATACCGAACTGAACATAGTTCAATTGACATACAAGCGTGTTAGTAAGTTAGTAATCATGAGGTCAGTAGTCTGATAAAAAAAGTAGCCGCATAAATTAACTATCTCTTTCTATACTACTTTTATATTTAATAATTTTTTTAAAACAAAATACGAGAGAAGGGAAAGGGATCAGTATATGTAACTACATGGCTATATTCCCCTATAATTTTTTTTTTCTTTCAAAAAGGAAAAATAAACATTAAAGGTGTGCTTAGTATTTGTTATTGTTAAAATTATTAAATATTTTTTTTCTTTCAAAAAAAGGAAAAAAAACATTAAAGTTGTGCTTAGTATTTGTTAATGTTAAAATTATTAAATATATTTTTTTTCTTTCAAAAAAAGAAAAAAAAAACATTAAAGGTGTGCTTAGTATTTGTTAATGTTAAAATTATTAAATATTTTTTTTCTTTCAAAAAAGAAAAACAAACATTAAAGGTGTGCTTAGTATTTGTTAATGTTAAAATTATTATTAATAATTTTAACATTAACAAATACTAAGCACACCTTTAATGTTTATTTTTCTTTTTTTTGAAAGAAATTTTTTTTATAGGGAAATATAGCCATGTAGTTACATATAACATTAAATAGGTTTCTATTTGTATATATATATTATTTGATTAATTGATTGATATTATGGAGAAAGATATTTGTTAAAATATAACAAAAGAATTATGGATCCACGAGAGAAGGTTCAAATAATTTCGTCACATAATTATTAGTAATTCGTACCTAGATATGAAATCAAGTTTTGTCCAAGTAAATTACTCCAGAAAAAAAAAAGTTTTGTCCAAGTAAAACATAACATTAATTTCATGTTTATAAAGTAATCTAAAAATGAAAGAATGAACAAAACTATCGGTAAAGAATAATTTTAATACCTAAGGCTGTTTTTGAAAACCATTTAGTTTTTTTGTTTTTTTTTTTTTTTGTTTAAGTTAAACCTATAAATATTATGGTTGTTTTCAAATATAGAAAAGTGAGTCAAACTATTTACAAATATAGAAAAAATTTACAGTTTATAAGTGATAGACCGCAATAGAATTCTATCCCTTTCTATCATTCAAGCGATATAATTTATTTGCTTGAGCGATAGAAAGCGATAGAATTCTATCCTATCGCGATCTATCACTAATAAGTAGTAAAAAAAAATTATATTTGTAAATAGTTTGATATTTTTTCTGTTTATAGTAATTCTCCTAAATATTACTTCTCTTATCCATAAATTTCTATTTTCTCATATTCATTTATTCTAATGCTTAAAAAATTAAGTACAATTTTGAAAATTAAAAATAGTAGCTTCCAAAGCTTGTGCTTTTTAGAATTTAAATTTTTTAAGAAAGGTAAAAAAATCATAATTGAAAAATTGAAACGAAATAATCATAAATTTGAAAAATCAAAAATAAAATTGTTATCAAACGAGACTTAAATAAAAAAATGTTGCATTTTAAAATACTCTCTTTTTTTAAAAAAAAAATTATTACATATTGTTAACTAGTGCATTGGTGTTGACTATATTTTTTGGTTTTATGGGTAGTTGGTGACCATATTCTACATCTTGTCCTCTATGATATTACTTAAGATGCGCCCCCACTCGATGCTATTTATGTTTGGAAATACTTTCCTTCCCTAGGCGTTGGTCGATCTTGATCTGTATTTTCTGCCATCCTTATATAAAGGTATATTCTCAGTGTTTTAAGGTTGTTGCTTTCTGAAACAAATTGAGTTCATTTGTTTGTATCGTGCTTGGTGTAAGCCAGAGTTTTGTCACTCGATATGAGTATGTGCTGAAGAAGTCATTTTCATGCATGCATGTTCAAGTCCTTTGAGAGACTCGTGTTTGTGTTAGTCCCAAGAGTTGTTCTCTAGACTATTTTAAAGTGAAGCATTCATCCGTTAGAGTGTTTCTCAACTTAGAGGAGTCTAAAGTTTCTCAAGTGAAGAATACTTCGTATGAGACGAGAAAAGATCAAGCTTACAGTTGAGAGGGCTATTCGTTTGTCAATGGAGATATTTTCTTTTAACAAATAAGTTCAATGTTTTAATTGCTTAACGCGTTAGATTAGTAAAGTTATCTTTTTTTTTTGGCATACTAACTCTCAAACGTAAGATGATCATATTGCATCGAACTGTATTATCAAACCACGTGTTTCTTTATACTATTTTCCCTATCTATTTTATATTTTGTTATTGGTTTTGTTGTAATATTTTGTGTGGTATGACAATATGTGTTAGATAACATTCCTTTCACATACTAATTGCAACACAAACTGCCCCTACTTAAAAGCTAGATTGAGTGAATAATAAAATATCAACGAAAAAAAGGTAGGCCAATAATGTGAAGGATGAATGGGGTTTGGTTAGAGAGACTTTTTTTAACCCATAGGCTATATTAATTTAATCAATATTCAAATTTGGAAACTAAAAATTAGAAGGAAAAAAATTATTTAAAAAAAAGAAAAGAAAAAAAATAGTCTATCACGTGCGTGCATCAACCAATCAATCATTCAGAAGGTTTAATGACAGTGTTTTTTTTTTTTTTTTTCCATTGATTACTTTTCTTAAGATTGAACTTAAAATTGTGTTTTTTTTTTCTTTTATTTCTAATCTCTTCTTTCTCCTCCTGATCCCTAAAATTCTTTTAAATTAGATCTCTCTCTTCTAAAAAGACTATAGATTCAAATTTTCACTTGTGCGTGGAATTTTTAAAAATAGAAAGTTAAAGAAAACTATTTATACAAAATAGTAAAATTTTTAGATAGTTGAGAAATACGTTAATAGAAATCTATCAGGATCTATCAATAATAGAAATGATAGAAGTAGATCACTGATAGATGTTGATAGAAGTCTATCAATGTCTATCAGTGTTTCTTTTGTTATTTTCTATAAATTGTTTGACATTTTTTTTATATGTACAAATTTTCTTATATATATACATAAGAATTTATTGAGAATAAAAAAAATCAATACTTTTTATGACTCAATTTCATCTTATTAAATCTCAAAATTAATGGGAAAAAGCATCATTTTAATATTATTTATTATTGATACACAAGGGCAAAAAGTAGTCAACAAAAATAAATGTAAAGTAAAAGAGATCAAAAAGAAGGAGAGAGACTTTGCCAATAAATTTTGATCTTAGTCTCAAATTTAGAGAGAGAGAAAAAAAAAAAGAGACAATATCATTACTACATTTTATATAAAATCGTAGACCGAAAAAGAGGTTTAAAAAAAAAGTGTGGTAGAGAGAGGTAAAAAAAAAAAAAAAAAAAAAGTGTGAAGAAAAAGGGGGAGAGAGAAGAAATTAATAGTCCATTGCAATGTGTTGGTTGTGTGCATTAAACAGATGGTTATAAAAAATTGGGTAATTGTTTTAAATGGTAAAACTATTAGAATTAATTTTAAATATAGCAAAATTTCACTGTCTATCAATGATATAAAGTGATAGACACCGATAGTCATTTGTTAATGGTAATGATAAACGTCTATCGGTGTCTATCACTGATAGACAGTGACATTTTGCTATATTTGTAAATAAGTTTGTTTGTTCTGCAATATACTAGCTGATTTTATTACAGGCAAAACTTGAACGACATGTTTTTATAACATGTTCCATGTCGTGTTGTTTCTACTTTGAGATTGGTTTATTATATGTTGATTTGTGTAGTGCATATTTGTTTGTATGCCTTCTTGTCCTCTGCGACGTGTCTTACAACATGTTATGACATTATAAAAAACATTGTTACATCACAAATAGAAAAATCTGTAAAATATTTTATTTCCTTAATTTGTCACGAGATTATACAGATCTCATGCCCGACTACCTTTTTACCTATAGAGATGGTTTTTTTTCTTTCCTTGAGATCTTCTCAAACCTACCCATATATATATTGTAGTTTGTGCAATTTTAGGGTTGATTATTGTTTTGGAGAATATTGGAGCAGTTTGTCTTGTGTGTTTGCTGAAAACCACAAGTGTGTCAATCCTTGGGATTGTGTGGAGGCATGTTGTTGTTGTAGATCTTGAGTGTTTCTCTAGATCTTGTTAAATCATTCTACTACAACTTGAGAATGGATTATTCTCAAACTTAGGGGAGCCTAAGTTCATCAAGTGGAGTGGTCTTCATTTAAAGGTGAAAAGATAAAAGTCTTGGGTGAGAGGGAGTCTTACACTTAGGGAGATCCTAAGTGATAGTTCACTAATATTCTTATACTTAGGGGAAACCTAAATACGTTGAAGGTGAGAGGATCTCACACTTAAGGGAGCTTAAGTGATGGTTTTCTAAGTTAGGCTATTCGAGTGTCACCGTAAGTACCGCTTATTTACAGATAAGTACACAGCTTGATAACTGCTTGGACTTTATATTAGTGAAAAATATTTTTCCACGAGTACATTACCCCCCAGACATAGGTGGTATTGCACTGAATTGGGTTACCAAACTTTGTGTTCTGTTTTGGCTTTAGTTCTCTGCGTTTATCTTTGATGTTCTTGAAATTGTTGTAACGTTGTGTGTAAAAAGTTTTGTCATATATTAGATAACCTTTATTTCAAGTTGGTTCACTTTGCTATATTTGTAAACAGCGAAAAAAAAATTAAGATTTTTTTTTAAGGATCAAAGTAGAAGTAATTTAATTTATCTTAAAAACCAAAAATCAATAAAAACACATTGATTATATGTTGATTTGATTTATGAAATTGCAAGAATAGCAAACAAAAAAAAATCTTCAATTTGAAATGTAACAATATAATTTTCCTTGATTTATTAGCCTCCGTAGGTACAACTTTGTAATTTAAAATCATAGATATTTTTATTTTAGAGAAATTAATATAAACAGAAAAAATATCAAATTATTTACAAATGTAGAAAAATTTCAGTATCCATCCGCGATTGATAGAAGCCTATCTTGATCTATCGCTTAAGTGATAGAATTCTATCGCGGTCTATCGCTAATAGATAATAAAATTTTTCTATAATTGTAAGTAGTTTGACTCATTATATTTGAAAACAACCCTTTATTTTATTTTATTTTATTTTATTTTATTACTTTTCGTTAGGTTTTAAGTCTAGTTTTCATTTAGTCTTTTAAGTTTCAAAATGTTACACTATTACATGTGAGTTTTGAGTTTGATTTTCATTTGGTATCTAGGTTTCAAAATATTGCATTTTTATTATTGTGTTTCGAGTTTGATTTCCGATTCATCCATAAGTTTCATTAATTTATATTTTTACTCTTAAATTTTTACATATAATATTGGCATAACAAATTTAAAAGGTTAAGATATGAATTTTTTTTTTAATTAATTTTAGTAGTAAAGGAAAGTTGTTGAAAACTAATTCAATTAAAATCAATGTAATTCTTTTGAATTAACCCATAGACATTAACAATAAGGATTAAAAGTGAGTATATAATAAAAATTTCAAGCTTGAACTCCACGCCTAGGAAATCCAACTTGAAGCGAAACTCAAAATTCAATGGTAAAAATATAACATCGTGAAACTTAAGGACCAAACCATAATTAAACTCGAAATTCAGATAAAAGTGTAACATCTAAAAACATACAGATTAAATAGAAACGGGATCCAAAACCTAGGGACAAGAATGCATTTTTCCTACTTTTAAAATAAGAAAAGAAATGTATGGTTTTAATTTGTGTTTGATTTCACGACAATGTTAGATATATACTCTATTACCAGAGCTATATTTGGTATAGTTTGGGCAATTGAAAACAAAAAAAAAAATATATAATTGGATTTTGGTTGTTTTCAAATATAGAAAAATGAGTCAAACTATTTATAAATATAGAACATTTTTACTGTCTATCAGTGATAGATCGTGATAGAATTCTATCGCTGGAGCGATAAACCACGATAGAATTCTATCACTCAACTAATAGAAGTCTATCGCGGTCTGTCGCTTACAGATAGTGAAATTTTTTTGTATTTATAAATAATTTGATATTTTTTCTCTTTATAGTAATCTTTTTTAGATTTTGGTTCAACCATTTTCGAAATTTTTGAAAAACTGATTTTTGACATTGATCTCAATATTCTAAAAATCAAAATAAGTTGGTTTTGTATGGATTATTGGTCAAATTAGATCCATACCAACCCATTTAAATACAATATATTAAAAAACAAGATTGAACTTAAAAAGTTTAATTTACATCATGATCATGACCTAAGATTTAGAAATTTACATTATATAATGAGCTTGGAAATCATAAACCCCATGTGTAAATTCAATCAAGAAAACCAACTTTATTCGTTTCTCAAAAGAATAACAAAAGGAAAGAAAAAAAAGTTGTCTTTTGACCGACAAAAATTGAGATGTTAAATCAGTTAGGGAGTTAATTAAAAGTTAATTAAGGGTTGGTTGTTAATCAACTTTTGCCCACTCTTATTCTAAAGTAGAGAAGGATTAGAAGGGTATGAAAAAAATAAATAAATACTTTAATGTTTATAGAAAGAGAGGGAATCATTTTTTTTTTGGAAGAATTTTTTTTAAAAAAAAGAAAAATAAGGAAATCTATTTACACAAAATAGTAAAATTTTTAGATAGTTGTAATAGACGCATATAGAAGTCTATCAGAGTTTAGCAATGATAGAAATGATAGAAGTCTATCACTGATAGATGCTGATAAAAATCTATTAGTGTTTTTTTTTTTTACTATTATCTGTAAATAGTTTGACATTTTTTCTATTTGTGAAAAAAAATTTCTTTTTTTTCTTTTTTAATACCATCAATAGGACATTGATATGTCACATGAGAATTTGAACCTGACTTTAAATAAAAAGTACATGACAATGTCACATTAAAATTTGAACCTGACTTTACATAAAATGTGTGTGTGTGTCAATTACTACTAAGTTATGCTTATTTTAATGAGAATTAGATTATTTAAGATAATTATATTGTTTTCTTAAATGTCTCCATTTGAAAATGAAGTGTTTTTTTTTTCAGTACAATAAAAATTTGAACCACATACTTCTTGATCGTTAAGACATATGTCAGTTGAGCTATATTCTCTTAGATGAAATTAAAGTGTATATTGCATCAAATTTGTATTACGGTGTCGTTTTCATCACATAATAATAATAATAAAAAAAATTATAATAATGTTGTGTGAAGGGAATGAGTGAAATTGATGCTATTTGTGGAAAAGTAAAATAATGTGGGAAGACCATTCATTTTTCTATGAATTTAACCAATCTCTATCTCCAACTAAGCTTTATCTACTACTCAAAAATAATAATAATAATAATAATAATAATAATAATAATAATAATAATAAAAAAAAAAAAAAAAAAAAAAAAAAAAAAAAAAAACTAAGCTTTTATCTAAACAAAAATTTGTATCTTTTTGAATTTATACCACAAAGTCTTATATTTATTATATGAACTTCACTTTTTGGAAGCATCTTTCAAACTTATAGATTTACTCTTACATAATTCTTTTTTAATATATAATAGAAGGTGTGAAGATTCTAAATCCTATAAATTCTAAACTGTTCGTGAAAAAGATTGAAGAAAAAGCTTTTGAAATCAAAAGGAAAAAATAAATTTTTGGAAAAGTGAGAATCTCACATTGCTTAGTTTAGCATTGGTATCTCACTTTATTTACCATTCCCTTTAGTGATGGGCTTGGGCCCCAAGGCGTACCCATGTCTTGGAAAGGGTGAGGAGATAGGTAATGGTGGGCTTGGTGGCTTCTCCACACATGCGTGCCGCCGTCCGTCGGGCGTGGCGAAGTGACAATAAAGATATTTTTTGTTATTATTTTATTTTAATTTTTTAAATAATAATCTCTTTTAGAATTTACGGTCGTCGCGTGGTAATCGCGTCCCCGCCGTCTTTTTCGGCGCACGTGGTGTGGACGAGCGCTTACCGCGCGGCGCACGTTCTGTGGCCGAGCGCTCATCCCTCATGCGATCGTTCAGCCTCGTTCACTATAAATCCCTGCCATCTTCAGTTGAAAAGGGGTACGAAAAAATATTTTCTCTTAGAATACCGAGCAACATAGAAAGAGTGTGAGTATCGATCAATTCTTGTGCGAGTTTCGATCGAGACAGTATTATCTGGGCTGTTTTATCCTGGGGACAGCGTGGCATTAAGTCAGAACTGCAAGCACCTTGGGCAGAGCCGCGAAACGTCTTAAAGAGAGCGAGCTCCGCGACTCAGCCATAACGAGCTTATATTTTGCATGTTCATCGCATAGTAGGCGTCCAAACTCATCGCATAGCAGGCGTCCAACACAATTCACCGCATATCAGGCGTTGAGTTGACTACCAGGCGTTGACCACCAGGTGTTGAGTATCAGGCGTTGACCATCTGGCACTGGCCATCAGGCATTGACCACCTTGCGTTGAACGCATAGTGCACAAGGTTTCCAACATAAACCTTGGAATCATTCATTCGTAAATTTATAGTAGGAGTAAATATAAAATGTGTCGATGTAAACCATCACTACAATATAATTATATACATACATATAATTTTAATTTCTATTTTTAAAAATTTACCATAAACTTGAAATTCATATTTCATTTTCCAATTATTGAATTTTTCATCATGTATTTTTATATATTAAGAAAAACAAAACTCGTTTGGTCCTAAAGTTTGGTTTAGGTTGCATTTAAGTTTTTAAATTTTCAAAATCAACAATTTTATCCGCAAAGGTTTGTTTTGGTATCACCCAAGGTCCGACCGTCATTGTTTTTACTACTTACTAACAAAAATCTGACATGATATCCATATTTTATTTAAAATATTTTTTTATTAAA
This sequence comes from Lagenaria siceraria, assembly GCA_002890555.2. NCBI lineage: Eukaryota > Viridiplantae > Streptophyta > Magnoliopsida > Cucurbitales > Cucurbitaceae > Lagenaria > Lagenaria siceraria. The sequence continues at coordinate 676,980 of CM016492.1, read as the reverse complement.
ATTTAAAAAATCTATGCTAAAATCACTTTTGGACTCCAACGGACTACAATTACCGTTTAACTCTTTAGGAATATCATTGCTCGATCTTCCTTTAAAGCCCTTGTGTAACCCAAATTGTATTAGGACATTTTTTACTTGCACTTGCCATAAGTTGAAGTTGATCATTCCATCAAATTTCTCCACATCAAACTTTATCGGACTCATAAAACTTGACACGTCTGTTTCAACTGTTAGCAAATCAACTAATAGTAAACAACCCACACATTCACAATACCACAACTCATTTCAAGAATTTTTCTTCTAATGTGGAAGTATTCAGACAATGTTGTAACCATAGAGCATACTAAAAAAATTTAGGAAACTACAAAGTTAAAGCCCTAATACCACTTGTTGAGATAAATAAACCTCTCATTACTACTGCATGAATAAGTAGAAAAATAACATATAAATTAAAAGAAAGAATTATATAATTAGGAACACAAGAATTAACGTGAAAAAAATTCAAGTATTATACCACTCATAGAACTGAGTTAATATATCAAGATTGTGTTCTTTCGAGTCCACCAAATTGTGTTCCTTCGTTCACCCATTTGTGCACCTTTGAGTCCACTAGATAACATGACTACATCTCATTTATAGTAGGATGAGTTTAATTGTTCACTCAGATAGCCATTTTGGTTCAGCTTTAAATCCTAGTAGTGAGGTAATATTTTAAATACTCATTATTTTCTTTAAAATATTTTTCAGGTAAGGGAAAGAATGTATCAGACACTTAATGATCAGATAATCTATTGATAGTGCCATTGAACTAATGACAATGTTTCTGCTCGTTGTCATGTTTTCATGATATTTTGAATGTTTATAGAGAATTATTGAACTTATCCGTTTTAAATTTAAGTATTTTCTTTTTAATTGATGTTTCAGGGGATCCCGAACTAAACTTTACTTTAGCATTCTTTAAATTATTTTAGTGAATTTTTATTTATTTAGAAAATTTTTATTTTAAGTTAAAATTAACCACTAATTTTTCTATTGTTGAGTTTGAAAACTCAAGGACTCAAATACAATTAAACTCAAACATCACGGTCTAAAAGTGTACTTTTTTTTCCTTTATATTATTAAATGTAGTACACTTGAATTCAGTCAGAAAAAATTAATTTCATTTTAATTTTTCTCTCACACACACTTGATATTTTGGTATGTTATTGCTCTCCCATTAAGCAAAAAGCTTTCCAACAATGGAGTACTTTTTACATTCTTTTCATACCATTGTTGAGTTAATTATGCTAGTAAATGAAAAGACTTTTACAATTTTCATTGAAAAAATAAACATAGAACAATTTAGAATCTTAGACATTTTTTAATGCATTTACGAAAACTAAATAAATAATTAATACATATTCATATATAATCGTCCTCAATTCGTTATTACTTTTCTACTGCTACTTAGCTTTCGCTAAGACATCACATATTATTTGAATTCTAAAATTTTAAGCCATGATTGAAAAATATAATAAAATGATTGATTTGACAATAAAATGGATCATTTACCTCTTTAATCATTGCATGTAATTTTTTATTTCTTAAAAAAGAGGATTGCAATGATGTTTAGAGGAATTTGGAAAAAATAAAATAAAAATAAAAGTGGATCGAATATCTATGTTGGATTATTCATGTATGGTAAAGTTTATGATTATGGGCTCTATTTACATTTTAGCCCAATATAATAGGATAGTAGTAGGTTAATGGAGGTCTCTACACCTTGTCTAATCTATCGATCTATCTGTATCTATATCTATATCTATACTATTTAAAGGGGCTACGAGAGAGAAATATTTAATTTTTTCTTTTACATCTTTTAGTATATGATTATAAGGATATATTAGATAATTTCACGTTTAAAATCATTAAATAAATTATTTTGCCATTAGCTTTTACCGTCACACGCAAAAGGAAAATAATCTAATTTGTCTCCTATTTTTTTAGCATGAAACGTGAATGGTACTAAATATTTTTTAAGAAATTAATTTCATTTTAATGGAAATGATATCTCCATCATTAAAAAAATAGTTTCAATTTTGATTTATTTTTAAGATTTGATTTAAGATCAAATCAATTTTTCTCCATAAATCATTCGTTACACTCCAATTTTTCATTAATTATCTTCTCTTTCTTTTCTCTTTTCCTATTTCATTAATAACTTCTTCTTTTTTTCAGCATTATATCAAGTCTTCTTAACTCCAACTCCAACTTTTCTTCCATAATTGATAAGGTATTTTTTTCCTTCTGTAATCTATTTCTTTTTATATGGTAAAACAATTTAGTATTGCAATTGAAAATGCCTCCTATCACCGTTCTCTCTCTTTTTTTTTTTTTTTTTGTTTGTTTCCCTCCTATCACCATTCTTTTTTTTTTTCTTTCATTTTTATGAATAATTTTTTATTATTGGATGTGAAATTAAATTTGATTAATTGTATACATTGACCTTTTATCTTAGATTTAGAAGACTGAATAACAAATTAAATTAAAAACTTTTTAAACCAAAGGAGTTAAGGTGTTAATTTAATTACCCAATAAAAAAATAATATTTGTTTGAAATAAAGTTTAAAATTAAAAATAAGCATTGCAAATAAGTTTTAGGGTTTAAAAAAATAATGTTTTAGCTTAAAATAATCTATATCTATCTATCTATATCTTTATTATCTAAAAAGGGTTATGGGGAGAAACAATCGATTTCCGGTTATAGGGATATATTAGGTGATTTCACATTAAAAATCATTAAATAAATTATTTTGCCCTACTTTTTATCATCATTTTGGTCTTGGGGTATGATGAGGGTGCTAGGGAGTGTCAACCTAGTTGAGATGTCCTAGTGCACCTACTCATCCCCCTTGCCTTGTGACTATTTTTCAAGAAAGATAGATGACATCCTCATATTATTTGAAACAAACCCAATATATTGAAATTGAAAACAAAATGTAGAAATAAACCGTATATATACTATGTACTATATCTGACTTTCATGTGTGAGTTATTGATGATTGTCAGATTGAACCCTAGAATAGAGAAGTGAAACTATTTGGCTTGCGACGTTGACGAGATCAATGGCCTGTTGAAAATATGAAAAGCTAATTTGAATAATGGAAGTTTTAATATTAAACTTGACTTGTGACTTTTGGTTTTTGTAACCAATAGTGTCCATTGAGCTCTTTGGGAGTTTAGAAGTTATGAGAATTAAGTAAGATTGCTTATGATTTCTTAACCATTGAAATTCTATGGTTATAGTTTGTAAGCCTATATGAAGGCATGCTTTGTTGAATCAAGATATCACTTTCTCCACATTTGTGTCATCCACACCTTTTTCTTTTCTAACATGGCCGCCATCCGATTCGGTCGAATGAAAAATGTGGCGACTAAGATGAAGGCAGTTTTGGCAATTTCGAGTGGCGAGTAGTTTATGATTTGAGGAGGTGATTCCAGCCTTCTCGAAGATCCTTGGGCAGAGAACAATGTCATTGTTACTAGAGGCTTGTTGGAAGAAATGGAGTCCGACGGCGATGATCAAGACATGGTAGACAGATGGGTGTTGGATACATACTGCAGAAGTTTAAGGGAATTACAGTAGTGATTTTTTATGTCGGCGAGTTTTTGTTGAGACTCTTAGATAGGTAATAGAGAGAGGATTCGAGAAAGGAAGGAAGTGAAGATTGCAGTAGAGATAAGGAAAATGATGGAAATTTTTTAGGGTTTTTTAATGATGGTAGAGGAAAATGGGTTTTCTTTTTCTAATTTTCTCTCTCTTTTTTTTTTGGGTTAAAAAATATGGATGGGGCTTGTTAATAAATGGACCTAATATTAGTGTATAAAACAAGCCCACTAAGTCACTTCTGAGAAAAAAAAATAGAAATTTCTAGACATGGATGAAACTTGGGCTTACTATTAAGGCCTTCTAGGTAGAAAACCCTTCATGAGATTACATTCAATCTCTATGTTAGATCATAGGATTAACTCCTAACCTCTTTTAGAATCCAATTTACACAAATCCCAATATTTAATAAAGGAAAATTGCAATCGATAACTAGAAGTAGATAGTCAAAATGAAAAACGACAAAAAGTTTTCTATATTCAAAATTATAGCAACCAAGATTGCAGGAGATGAAAGTGAATTTTTTTATATACTTCGGGTATATAAAAATATTTATAGGTATCATATCCAACTCCTTGTAGATTTTTTTCAAAAAAAAAAAAAGGTTGCAATAACGTCTCGACGTCACGAATGAAAACAAAAGGGAAGCATGCATGTGTGATCCGACAAAAGATAATGTGTGGCTGCACTTTGGCAACATCTCGACGCTATACTTCCGATTCTTTTAGCTTGACAACTTTAGCAGCGTCGCGATGCTATCAAGCATGGCTTCAAAGTGCCTCCATTGCCATTTTTGGCTTCCTTTTCCCTTCTAAAATCTTTGATTTATTCAATTCTCCATCCAATTATCCCGATTTTCTCGATATATTATTCTTCATTATAACTCCATTTAGCTCTAAATGCTCCATTTCTACAAAATTAAACAAATTTATACGAAAAATTAACCCTTTAAACTTCAAAACTAATAATAAATAAGTCCTAGATATAGCTCACTTTGTGCGTAATCAAACTCGACCTGGCTGGTGTATGTGCAAATGATTTGTCCAATCAAATTCCTGAAGCATGAGAATATATGAGATATATATCTTAATCTTTGCGAAGGATCTGAGAATATGAAGTTGGAGACGGTCGAAACAAGAATGGATGTGTGCTTAGATTTCCATGGCCAACATCATAAATTTCATCTGAATTCTCCCACGTTAAATTTTTCTGTTTTCATATAATATTAACTCAGATCAGTGTGTAAACTCATATCAAATGAATTAAAGAGAAAGAGAAAGAGAAAAGAGAGAAAACCTTATAGCTTAGAGGAAATGATACCAAGTATTCATAGTTATTGCTATATGAGGTTGATGGTAAGTTATCTGCCCATGAAAAGTATTGTTGTTGTCGAGAGATTAAAGTGTAAAAGAATCTCTTTTTTTATTATTACTATGATGAAAAGGAATAAAGAAATGTGGCAAAGTGAAAGAAGTTACTTCAAAAAGTTATGGCATTTTGGATTTACTTTTCTAAATGTTTATAAGTGCAAAAACAAATGTTTATAAACACTTACAAAGTTAATCCAAACGAGCCCTTAATAGTGTTTAAGATCACTCTCTCAAAAACACCTTTAAGTTTAGTGGCAATGGCAAATATACCAATTAAAGCTAAAATATTAGCAGATATAGCACAATGCAAAAGAATTTGGATATAGCAAAATTTAGATCCAACTCTTGATGTTTTCTTGCATAAATGAACTGATAAACTAATTAAAGACTCGATATTTTTATAAAATACAAGGTCTACATCATAAAATAAAAAAAATTAACATCTAATTTTGATAATTGTTTTTGCCTACGTAATGGACTAAATTGTTACAAATTTGAAAGTACAAGGACTAAATTGATACATACTAAAGTTCGATGACTAGATTGTTACTAAATTGAAAGTACCGGAATTAAATCGTTACAAACCAACGTTTAGAGACTAACTTGTTACTTTCATAAAAGTTTAGGGACCAAAAGTGTTTTTTAACTTTAAAAAAATTTGTTAAAAATAACAAATATTTAAATAGTTATTTTCATTAATGGCAGTTTTGTAAATAATGCCTAATGGCATTTTTGCAATTACTTCATCTTCTTCTTTTTTTAGGGCTTTCTTTATGTTGCCTCATATAAAAGGAAAAGAAGAAGAGAAAGAGGATAAGCAGCCGCCCATACGAAAAACACATAGAGAGAGACTGACGGAGAGAGAAAGAAATAGTCGGAGTTCTTCGCGCAGCGTTCATCTCGGATCTCGGTTTGCGTGGGTTTTTCGTATCTCCTTGCCGATTCAGATCTGTTTCATCGTGGGTCCGTTCGCCGTGGAGCACGCGTGGGTCTCGGATAAGCTCCTCCAGCATGGTTCTCACCGTGGTGTCGTTGTCAGCTCGTGGGTGTTACCGTGGGTTGAATCGCGTGGGTCTCTCAGATCTGTGGGTATTTTATCGGCGGTAAAGTCGGTATAAAGCGGTATTGCTCTAGCGATTAGTCTCGGTCAAGAGACAAGAAGGAATCGTTTGTGAATTTGCTGTTCTTGTTGAAGATAAATTACAGAATATTACTCTTAATTGTTTCTGTAATTTTGTAACTTTTTGGTTCTTAATAAAAGTATCAAGGTGGTTCTCAAAGTGGATGTAGATCAAATTGATCGAACCACTATAAATTCTTTGTGTCTTTATTATTATGGTTTTACTGTTTGCTAGCAATTGTGTTTCTGTTTGGGTATCTTCTGAATTAAGTTTCCACAATAATTTTTACAACAAAATTAAAATTTGAATGATTAATTATATAATATTAACTAAAAGAAGCCTTGGCTAACATGCCATGTCACGCTTTTCAAGATACATAGGGTTTGGTAGAGATTATTAATTTATTTAAAGTGGAGATTAAAAAAAAATAGAGAAAAATGAATTTATCACTAACAACCCAAAACAACTCATTATTGTATTAATTTAAATTCCTACGACCATCCATTGGTTATACTATTATATTTCACTTGATTCCATTGAAAATCAAATTAAAGTCATTTCAATAAAATAATTATATTTCAAAATATTACAAAAGTAGTCAGAAAAATTATTTTTCTTATGTATAATTTTTCATAAATGAGTAGATAAAATATTAAAGAAGTGGAGAAGATCAGAAATCACTCATAGTAATGAAAAGATTTATTTATTTATTAATTTTTACATTTTCTCAATGTACCTTTAATCCTACCTTTAAAGAAGTCAAATGATTTTAAAATAGATTCTTTAATAGAAGTTTAGGTGGATTCAATCATGAAAGTTTAGAATTTAAATTGATAGTTATTTTAGAATTTTATATTATAGAATTTTAAATTGGACATCTTTATTTACAAGTTGATAAGGGTCTATTTGGTTCACAATTCGGATTCGTTTAGAGAATATGTGTTTGGCAGACAACTCAAATTCTGTTTCTGAAAATTGTTTATGGATTCTGTAATTCAGACGATGTAAATTCTGAAAACAACATTTTTATGTTTTCATTGTATTCAGAATTTGAATTTTAAAATTTAAAATGCAGAATTATATAAAGTAAAGATAAAAACATTTAGAAATATAGTATGTCAGGTTATAAACTCAATTCAATTTTTTTAATTAAAATATGTATTATGTAATTATTATAAATTAGGTTAAACTCTAAATTTGGTACCTATGATTTGGATAAAGTTATAAGTTAGTTCATATGGTTTTAAAATTTAGAATTTAGTTCCTATGGTTTGATACAACTTCATATATTGTGCCTATAGTTTGTTAAATCCTCTTACATGATCCTTGTCATAGGGATTATTTATGAAGTTTTTATCAAACCACAAGAGTTATAATTCTAATTATAAACTATAAGACCTAAATTATAACTTCTTCTAAATCATATGAACAAAAATTTCAATTTATCCCATAAATTATATAATATTACAAAAAAAAATAATTATTCAATTTTCTTAACATAAAACCATATTCATAAATAAATTAATAATAGTTTATTGTCAAGTGATATTTAGTGGGTTACTACAACTAGTTTGCAATTGTTTAAATTATAATATAATTTCTGAATTCTGCTACCAAACACATATCTGAAAATATGAAATACCACTATGTTTTCATTTAGATAAATGTGAAGTATTCAAATTAATATTTAATATATTAGATATATTAAAAATAAAAGAAGAAAATATATTTATTATATTGATACCATATGATTAGTGTATTAGATATATTAGAATATATATATTTGACATTTGAATGAGATTCAAATAACTTAATCCATATTGCCTTTCAAAAAAATTAGTTAATCCATATTGTAGGAGTTTTGAATGAAATTTTAATAAGTATAATATATATTTTAGTATATTAGGTACTAAAATATGATATTTTAATTATGAAAATGATTTGTCCTAGGTCTTAGGACTCTTAGGTTGTTCGATACACGTCTCACACATCTCTCAAGAGAATTCTCTCTAAACATGTACAAAAACTAGAAAATTCTCTAGACCTCTCCAATTCCTTGTGAAAGATTCTTTTAAGGAAGCACTCCCAAACGTAACGTCTGAGTTTAAGAGACGTACATAAATAAACCAAGATCATATGTGAATGAGAGAGATTCTAAGGATATGAAAGTATGGTTAAGAAACACTTAAAAATAATTGAAAGTTACTACTATGAGTATTCAAAATAACTCAAAAACTCGAATTTTAAGGGTTGGATTAGAGAACCTTTTCGAGTCTTTCGAGTATTCAACCTGACCAACCCGAACTTTCGAGTTACTCCAAAAACTCCCCCAACCATAGTGAAAAATTTCAATCGAAATCTCAAAATTTCGGTAGAGGAGAATTTTGATTTTTCCCTTATTTTTTGAAATTTCTCGAAGTTTTGAAATTTCCATCGCAATATCGAGAAATCTCGAAACTTTGATGGAAATTTTGAGATTTTTTTTTTATAACAATTAGCTAAGCTCAATGGAATTTTTTCGATTTTATGGTCTTGTCTTGATTACACGAATTATATAGTTCCACACGTCAAATGTATAATTTCACCTCAATTATTGAATTTATGGGAGTTTTGTTTCTTTTACTATCCAAAATTTTTATTTTCAAGAAACCACATATTTATTTTTAACTTCATTCAAACTTTTTTTTTCCATTGAATTTTTAGGTCATTTCACCTCAAACTTGAATTGATGCAAGTTTTGCTTCTTTAACTATCCAAAGTTTTCATTTTCGAAAAAAAGACTTTGAAAAAATAAAATAATGTAAGTTTACTTATAATGATTTTTATATCCTTATTATATTACGTAAATATTTTTACTATCCCTCCTATGTAAAATAATGTAAGTTTACTTATTTTTGCTATTCCTCTTACGTTTAATGTTATGATTTTGATATCCTTATTATGTTATGTAATGTATTATAAATTTAATGTTGTGATTTTTGTATCCACTTTATTTTATAATAAATAATTTAAAATTATTTCATATGCAAATATTTTATGTCATTTAATTTTGTAATTAATTACCAATATTTGATATTATTTTGTAATTATTTTTTTATTTCTTTTTTAAATTTTTGCTAACATCGACATTTACACAGATATTTACAATAAACATCTAAATGTTGTCTTAAGGTATAGAAATGATGATTAAAAATTGTCAACTATAGTCTAATAATTAAGCTACAATCAAAGTTTCATTAATTAATTATGTTGATGCAAAATTTGAGACAGGGGAAACGCACCTGACCATCACGTGACATCATCAGTTGAATTTGTAATTCAGGAAAAAGAGGACCTGTAAAACAAAGAAAAATGGCCACGATGCCTAAGTCAGTAAGAGTATTATAAAAGAGGGAAGAAGTCAGAAGTTTTAAGATCAGTAGTCAAGGATTTCCCCTCCCTCATACGGAGCCATAATGGTCTATTTATAGGAGATTTGATATAGAGTTTATCCTATATGAGATTTAACCCTCTTAGGATTAGGATATTAGGTTTTCCTAATTCCATGCAAGTTAGATCAAATCTTATCTTATCTTATCTTTATCTTGATTTTTGGCTTTATTCTACTTGATCAAAATTCATCCATGACAAATTATAACAATTTCTATCAATTTCCATAAAGTTTTCCAAATTTTTCATCAATATCAATATTTCCATAAAATCAGGACCTCGATATTTCCATTGACATTAATATTTCGAACCTTGCCCCCAACCCAACCCATGTACACTCTTAATTACTATCTATACCAACAAGATGTACCTTCTTTTTTAGTGGCTCGATTATAGAAACTCCAAAATTAAGTGTTTTAACTTAGAGAAATCCTATGTGTTCCTGAGAATTTTCGTAAGAAGCATGTGAGTGAGATCGAAGCATGTGAGTGAGATCAAAGCATGCTGAAAGAATTCATGTTGGTCTGTGGAGATAGTCTTCACTTGCCAAATTAGTTGGAAACGAGGAGATTAAAGATCTACAAAAAAGAAAAAAAAAACTCACATACCCATTTTCCCCATTTTCATCATTCTCGATCTCCACAACCTTCTACCTTCATATTTTTTACAAGTCACGTGTTTCACATACATTCATACTACATGTCCAACATTATCAATTCATACTGTCACATGCCACAAGAAATAAGAAATATAAATAATTATCAAACATATTTTTATTTCTAGTTCGTAACAAACAGGAAAAAAAAAAAAAAAAACATAATGTTATCAAACCCGCGATAAAATTTAAAAGCAAAAACTCACATAGCTTCTAAAAGAAAAGTGGAAGACTTTTTGCATTTTGTGTGGAAGAGATGACCCACTAAGCATATTGTTTCTTTTCTCTTCTTCTTCGTCTTTCTTTTTTTTTTTTTTTTTTATTTTTTTTTTATAATATAGAAAAATTGTATGGTTGGGGCTATGTTGTCCATACACTTGATAAAGTTTGCGGAAAATCAAGGTTTCTATGTTGGAACAACATTTCCCATTATTATATATCATCCACATGGTCTTTGAAATTTGAAGATATTATTTCTCTATATACAACTAGCAATATTTTTTACAATAAATTAAACTTCACTTTAATATAATCAAATTGTTTGAGTTTGTAATTGGAGATCCTCTAATTCCACCACCGACATTGATTCTCAACTAACAAAACTTCTTCTCCATCAACCATATATACATTCATTTAATTAATCTTTGTTCACAACCAAACATTTAATTAGTTGTTTATAAGTAAATTGTTTTAATTATTTTTTTTCTTTTGTTTTTAAATAAGGAAATTAAATTACTCAAATAGGATTTAAATCCCACTACCCAACGACTTATCAACTTTGATAAAGGAGATTATAACAACCAACTAAGAAGTCGAAAAGCAATAATAGACATGAAAAATTTAGCAAAATCTTGACCATATCAAATTTTAAAACCATAATATCTCTATGGGTAGGAAAATTTTTCTATAATTGTAAATAGTTTGATATTTTTTCTGTTTATAGTAATTTTTCATAAATTTATTTATTTTTATTTCTTTACTGTTTTTCACTTTTTCTTAATTATATCAATACTTCAACCTACATAATCTTTATTTTGACACTGTGTTAAAATACCAATTAATCAAACAAAACTTAAACTTTTCGATTATGGTAAATTTAAGGAAAAAAAATATCTTTTAGTTCATGGGTTTTGTATTTAGTTTCCATTTGGTTCATAAATTTCAAAGTGTTATACTTTTAGTCCTTAAGTTTTGAGTTTGATTCAATTTAGTCTTTGGATTTCAAAATGTTACAATTTAGTCTTCAAAATTTGAGTTTTGTTTCAATTTGCTTCCTAGGTTTCAAGATTTAAGATTTTAACCTTAATTTTTTTTTTACCAAATACTCACTTGAGTCTTTGACATTAATATCTATTACTTAATTAAAAATAGTTATAAAATAAAATTTAAAACTAATTTAAATAGTGATGAAAAAGGGTAATTGTTTTAAATGACAAAACTGTTGGAAATTTCAAATATAGCAAACTGTCAATGTCTATCAGTGATAGACATTGATAGACATCTATCGGTGTCAGTGATAGACATTGATAGATATCTATCAGTGTCTATCATTGTCTATCAGTAATGGACAGTGACATTTTGCTATATTTTTAAATACTAAATAAGTTGACTCCTTTTGCTACATTTGAAAATAACCCGATGAAAAATAGTAAAACTTAATTAATTATAATTCTTTTAATTTTTTTTTTAAAATTAATTAATAGACATTAACACTAAAGACTAAAAGTGAACACGGTGAGAGAAAAAAACGACGAAGTTAAAATTAAGTATAAATCTTGAAACCTGTGGATCAAATTAATAGAAAATTCAAATTTCAATGGTAAAATTATAACAATTTGAAACTTAAGGAACTAAATTGAATTCAAACTCAAATTTTAAGTACTAAAAATGTAATATTTTGAAACTTGAGGACCAAGTAGAAATTAGACAAATTTTAAGGACTAAAAAAAATGTTGCCTAAATTTTAATTAAGTTAATATTTCAAAGAAGGTTATTTGTTATTATTATCTCATCTTGGCTAACTGTGTCCACATAAAAGTATACCCCACAAATATTATAGTAAAAGTTTCAAACTATATTTTGACTTCTGGGCCTTAAAAAACGTTTGATGAATTGACGAGACATATTATTATTGATGTTTAAGGTTGGGTCAAACTTCAAAGAAAATGGTGTGAGCTAAGCTTTGGGACCCAATCCCCAAAATGAATTTCCAATTTTATGTATCCTTTAAAGTAAATTTTTTTGCCTTCACACTTTCCCCTTATCAAACCCCTTTATTGCCGTTTCTTCCCCTTCTTATAATACTCTTTTCACACCAAGCTTTTCCTTCCAAGCAATACTTAGGTGCACCGATCTCTATACACCCCACTTTCACTACATACATAAAAATAGGTTACATTGTGATTAGGCAATGTAGTGGGATGCACAAAGATAGATGATGCCGGGATGCACCTAAATATTTTTCTTTCCCCTTATGTAGGTATAAGTTGTATTTATCCTTTTTAAGTATATGTTTGGATTGGAACACTTTATGCCATTTGTAGGCTTTAATTTCGATTTAATCTATAGATTAGTTAATTAATATAACAATGTTGATAAGAACAATGGATATCTCTAATTATATGATATTGTTCGCTTTAAATATAAACTCTCGTAGTTTTACTTTTAGTTTCACCCAAATGGCTCACATACCAATGGTCGTCACTTATATACCAATGATCATCACTTTCTTCTGTAACCAATGTGAGAATTTATTTGTACTCCTAATATTATAACCTACCTATCATGCACCAAGAAAAACGAGTATTCATTTCACATCAATACACTTCAAACTTTTTTATTATTCTTTGGAAGATCAAACAAAAACTATATCCTTGAAAGAAACCATAAGCTATACTATAAGTGTTTCATTAATTCTGATCATCACATCTCCTTTTTGGTTTAGTGTGTACTGAAACTCATCATCGTGTGAATAGCATTCTCTTTTTTTTGTGTGTGTGATTTTCTTTAGTACAATAAAAATAGGAGAATCAAATCACGGCTCTCTTGATCGCTAACACAAGTTTATATTAATGTCAGTGAAATTAGGCTCAATTTGGCCGTTCATGTGAAAAAATTAATGAATACATTCTTGTGCAAATATGGCTACTTGTTTTCATAATAATAGTTAATGTTGAGATGACCTACTTTGATAGCTTTTTCTTTTTCTTTTTATATAGATAAATAAGATGGTAAGATTTGGACAGTGGACGTAAACTTTAAAAAATCGTTTTTGACCTTTTGGTCACTTTGTATACATTAAATCAAACCTTTACCTTTTAAATCAATTCAATCTTATAGTGCTTTAATCAACTCTCAATCGTTATATTATTTAAATAAAATACCAAATTTCTTTTAAAATAAAAAAAAATTCCAAAAGAACGAAAAAGAAAAGACAATAAAGTTGGGATAAGAATAAGTCAAAAGGTTCACGAAGGGAATCTCAATCTTTTGTAGAATGTTCAAAAAATGTAAAGGGTTTGATTTTTAGATATTCTATAGAGAGAGATTTCAACCCTTTTAATAATTTTTTTTTTTTACAACAATGGTGTGATATAAATAATTGAATTTCTATATATATATATATATATATATATATATATATATATATATATATATGCAGAATTTTTGAAAATAGAAATATAAGGGAAATTATTTATATAAAATAGCAAAATTTGTAGATAGTTGTGATAGATGGTGATAGAAGTCTATCAGTGATAGGAATGATAGAAGTTTAGCACTGATAGATACGGATAGAAGTCTTATCAATGTTTATCAGTATATTTTTTTTTACAGACAACTATTTTAGTGACCTTTAGCAGAAGAGTGTTACTTTATAAAAAAAATGAAAGTAAAAAACTCATTTGCTTCATATTCTTAATTGTTGATATCTTAATCTTTATGTTTATGTTAAAATATTATCATCATTTAGTGGTGATTATTTTTTAAAACACAAAAATACAATCCAATTCAATTTTTTCATGAAATTGTTTGGAAGCAAAGTGCTACACTTTTGATGTGATTATTTTTTTTAGGTAGAGATTTAAACGGTTGAGTTATATATCTTTATTATTTTACTTAGAAGAAAAACTTTTAATGAGAATAAAAGAGATTTTATTGAAAGACTAGTTGTCCTCATATAACTTAAGAGGCACACAAAGAAAAAGACTTAGAAAGGTATATTAAATGTAGAATCTATATTAAATGACCATTAAAATTTGAAAAAAAAAGTTGACCATTATAAACTTAACATATGTAACTATACAATAATATAGCATTATTGAGATAGAATAAGTGGATGAGAAAAGATTTCACCTCAAAAGAGACGGCTTGTTAGTTGTTATGTTCACTTAATTTCACTACTTTTAATATTAATAAGTTGGTTCCTAAATAAGAAAGGAATAAACTAAATTCTCACATAATATCATTGGTGTTGGCTTTCCAATTAAAAAAAAAAAAAAAAAAAAAAAAAAAAGAGTTAATAAATAAATAGAAGTCGGTCGATATATTTCCATGAAAATCCTATGCAACTTCTTTTTCTCTCCCACCTCAAGTGAAAAACTTATTTTTTTTCAAAAAAAATAACTAAACTTTGAATTTTAAAAAAATAACTAAACTTTGAATTTTAAGTGTCTGAAATAATTAATGTTTGAATTTGGATAATGAATAATAATTAATATCTTAAAGTTAAATAAATGTGTTTGATTGATCAATTTTATATATTAGAAATAAAAATTTAAGAACAACTTAATTAGTATAAAAAAAATTTATGTAGTCATAAATTAATTATAGTATTATTTAGGAAAATTTTTAAAAATAAAAAAAATAAAGAAAACTATTTACACAAAATAGCAAATTTTTTTTAGATAGTTGTGATAGACGTTGATAGAATGTCTATCAGAGTCTATTAGTGATAGAAATGATAGAAGTTTATCGCTAATAGATGCTGATAGAAGTTTATCAATGTCTACTAGTGTTGTTGTTTTTTTTTTTTTTTTGCTATTTTGTAAATAGTATGACAGTTTTTTTTATCTGTGAAAATTTTCTTATTATTTAAGATATTTTCATATTAATTAATTCTTTAATAAATAAAAATAAAAATAAATGAATATTTTATATGAAACAATGAAACATAATTAAATTATTTAATTTAAGAAAATTTTTCACAGACAAAAAAAATGTCAAACTATTTACAGAAAATAACAAAAACAATATTGATAGACTTTTATCAACATCTATTAGTGATAGTATGAGTAATAAAATTACTCTAATTAATTTATATGTATCAGGGTCTATCAGTGATAGAAATAATAAAATCACTGATAGACCCTGATACATATAAATTAATTAGAATAATGTTTTTTAGAGGTAAATCAATTAGAATAATAAAATTAATAATAAAATTTTATTTTAAATAGTTAAGATAACAAAAAAAATATTAATTGTAAATATATATTAGTTAAAAAAATTTAAGTCTAAATACTATATTTATATTTAAATTTAATTTAATAGTAATGATTAATTTATATTAATTAATTAATTAATTTAAGCTATATTTTTTTTTTCTATTCATCTTAAGCATAAAAATTTTACTTGTATATAAGGTATTAGAAAACCTATATAGATAGATCTTGTGAAATCCTAGACCCCGTGGAACAAATAGGTCCTTAGTGTTTTAAGTTTTTATATATTCATCAACATTTTTATATGTCTATGGATTCAACGGAATATGAGAGGTGAGTGAAAATTTTCATTATATCATTACAAAATTGAATTATATATATATATATATATATATATATATAAATAATAAAAATTTTAAACTTATTTAGAAAGAGCAAAATGCTTATGTTAGTTTAATATATTGTTTTTTTTTTTTTACATTTATAGCTTTTAAAAAATGTATATCGCGGTACATTGATATTGATATTTTATTGACTTTTTTCAATATTTCTATAAAATCGAGACGTCGACACAAATACATTATCTCTCCTACATCTTTAAATTAATAAAGATTGTCGTTTCCATGTAGTTGTTAAAACTACATGTAAGGCTGTGTGTGATTAGTTTCTATATTTTTAAAAATTTAAATATTATGTTGATCCTTGTACTTTTAATGGCTTTGATTCATTTTAATTCAATACTTTAAAAAGTTTCATTTCCATCCTTTTTAAATATATATATATTTTGTTGTAGCTTAAGTTGAGATTCACTTTGACTTGTAAGATTTATAATAGCTTCATAGATACTTTCAATTGTGTATTGATTAGGCGATCCACGTGGTTAACTTCATTAGTTAATGCTAATGCAACCAAACACTTTGAGCTTTCACAAAACTATCCTCTACATAATTCTTAAATATTAATATAACAAACATGTCAATTAACTGTCCCACTTCATCTTTATGTTTTGTCAAAAGAGTTTGGTGATTCTTTTGGCTGCTCTTTGGTCTTTTATGTAAAAAACTTTATAATTAATGAGTTATTGAATGCTATTTAATTATTTTATTTATAATAATAAATTATTCATGACAGTAAAAATTCAAAATCATTAAGTGTAATCTTGAACAATATATAGTTGACATATAGGTAGATCATATTCAAAAAATAACCTAAAAAGTCTAATATATAGATAAAGTTAAGTGTATTATCCTGTTGACACTATGATAAAGTTGACACCATTATATAAAAAAATTGTATAGTTGGGACTACATTATCCATACACTTGATAAAGTTTGCGGAAAATCAAGGTTTCTATCTTGAAATTTGAAGATATTATTTCTCTATATACAACTAGCAATATTTTTTATAATAAATTAAACTTCACTTTAATAGTTTGTAATTGGAGATCCTCTAATTCCACCACCGACATTGATTCTTAACTAACAAAACTTCTTCTCCATCAACCATATATACATTCATTTAATTAATCTTTGTTCACAACCAAACATTTAATTAGTTGTTTATAAGTAAAAGTAAATTGTTTTAATTTTTTTTTCTTTTGTTTTTAAATAAGGAAATTAAATTACTCAATAGAATTTAAAAAATCCCACTACCGAACAACTTATCAACTTTGATAAAGGAGATTATAACAACCAACTAGGAAATTCAAAAAGCAATAATAGACATGAAAAATTTAGCAAAACCTTGACCATATCAAATTTTAAAACCATATTATCTCTTAATATGGTTAATTTGTAAATGTTACTTAATCTCTCTTTATAAATTCGTTAATTAAAGAGATTAATATTTCGTAGGACGATCATATGCGATTTAATCTGAATCCTGAGTGAGTTTTGAACTATTGCTTGTGAAATCTCGTCGTTTGATTTGCATGAGTGAAAATGACCCTAATAGTCGATTTAATAAGCCTACCATCTTGGAGACGTGATCAAATATAGGGAGTTGAGAGCGTAATTTCACAAGGATAGAATTTATTTCTTCCTATGTAGGGAAAGTAGATGAGTAGTTTCCTTAAGTGCTGATTTCCAGACTTGAACAATGGAGTCTCACCCTCTCACTATCTGAGAGGGACTTGGCTTATGATTTGATCATAAACATATTGCTCATTAGAGGATCAGTGGTATTTAAAGCACAAAATATAATTCATGTGCATAAGAGTGCAACTCTAGGTTATAGTCGAGTGACATATAGTTAATGAATGAAAATTTATTAATTAAAGAATTTAATTAATTGATTTTGGATCATTGGAGCTAATAATCTGTACGTCCATAAGGTATCATTGCTAGTTCATACGAACAACTAATTTTTAATCTATAGATTTATAAGGTCCATAATTAATTGATTCCTATGATATGTAGGTCTATAAAATCCATAATTAAGCTCATACGAACATTTAGGAATCAACTTTGTTGAAAGAAAATTGGAAACGTTCAAATTAATTTTTAATATCTTTGATATATTAAATGAGGTAAAAACATATTTATTGTATTTGATACATTAAATATAAAATAAAAATATTAATGTATTAAGTTACATTAAATAAAATTATACATATTTAATTTGAATGATATTTAAATAAGAAAATGAATTCAATTATATTTTAATTTTTTTTTTATTTTAATATTTTGATATTAAGTATTTTTAATTTAGACAATTTTTTCCCGAGTTCATAAATAGGACCTTAGGATTTTTGCTATAAGATGGGATGACTTTTGCTATAAATAGGACATTTCCGCAGAATTCTCCAAAACTCCTTTTCTCTTTTTGTACTTTTTCAAATGGGCTCCCACAGGCCTTGATCACTTGTCAGGGTCTTAGTTATATAGCAAGAAAGTTCTTGTGGTGGAGATGGAAATTCGACTTCGTAGAATTGGAGCGCAAGGAAAAAAGACCCACCAACATGTTCTCCATAATATTTGAGATATGTAAATGCTTAACCCTTTAGGTTTTTCATTTGATTATTATTCTAAATAAATTCAAAGTAGGTCCAACACTTCTACTGCAAGATGAATTGTTCATTCCCTTCATCTTATCCTTTTATTGTAATTCCCCTTGGGTAATTTGGCAAGATGACTTTATGTCAACTTAGGTGTCTGAAATTAAACTCAAGGGTATCCTAAACTTGCATTTATTTTACCTAGGGATACTAGCTTTCACACATCATTGCAGGAAACTGTACTTGCTCTTTTCTTGCGAGTGTCCTAAATAATCACAGTAAAGGTAGCTTTTTCTACCCATAGTCATGCATAACATTACAAGTTCATTTCCTTTTTCATGATATTTTCTTTTCAATACTTATCTGCAGATTTCATTAAGCAGGCATATAAATTATTTTTCTCCCTCAGTAGTACATTACAACTTATCATGAAAGACACTATGTAGTCTATGAGGTCTATTAGAGTGACAACAAAAATACAAGCTAAGTAATATAATTCTAAGCATGCGAGACCTAATATAGGCAGACAAATTAGAACTTAAGCGTGCATGAAAAGTAAGAAAAAAATTTAAGAATGGCTAAAAGTCATGATTATTCATTTCAAACACAATCTCATACAAGCAAAAGTACAAGGCAGTGCGTTATAGACTAGTAATTATAATAAATCAAGCATCATGAGCAAACAAACATATGAGCACATAAATAGTCCAAGCTCAGATGCTCAAGGGCTCCAGATAGAAGACTGGACAGATTTCACCTCCTCCAATAGGGGAGGAATTTTCCCGATTTGATATTTTTAAAAAAAAAAACTAAACAAAAATTAATCTAAACAAAGTGAGGGAAAGAAAAATAGGATAAGATGAGAAGGAAGAAGAAAGAGAGGAAGAATAAAGAAAGAATATTTTCTTTTTTTAAAACGTCTTCTGTTGTTGACGGCGGTTGGTGCTGGTGAGAGAAATGGAGGAGGTTTGAAGGAAGAAGATGGAGAAAAAAATAGGGAAATTTTCACAAATAAAAAAATGTCAAATTATTTACAGAAAATAACAAAAAAATTACTGATAGGCTTCTATCAACATCTATCAGTGATAGACTTCTATTATTTCTATCACTGATAGAACCTGATAAACTTCTATTATCGTCTATCACAACTATCTAAATATTTTGCTATTTTGTGTAAATAGTTTTCCTTATTTTTTTATTTAAAAGTTTTCCAAAAAAATATAAATAAATTCTAAATTTTTTTTATTCTAATAATTAAAAAAGGGAAATTTTAAAAAATAGAAAAATAAGGAAAATTATTTACACAAAATAGTAAAATTTTTAGATATTTGCGATAGACGCTGATAGAAGTTTATCAGGGTCTATCAGAAATGATAGAAGTTTATCACTAATAAATGTTGATAGAAGTCTATTAATTAGTATTTTTTTCACTATTTTCTATAAATAGTTTGACATTTTTTCTATCTATGAAAAAAAATTTCTAAAAAAATTGTTGTTTTCAAATATAGAAAAATGTACCAAACTATTTATAAATATAGAAAAAGTTTACTATCTATAAAGGATGGATCGCGATGGAATTATATCGCGGTCTATCACTCATATACAATGAAATTTTTCTATATTTATAAATAGTTTGATATTTTTTCTGTTTATAGTAATTTTTCTTAAAAATAGTTGGATTTTTTCTTTTTAAAAAATAAAATATAGAGTCATGCATGTCAACTTTTTATTATTAATGAATAGGACCCAAATACAACCTAGTCCATACCTCGACCTAAAAGTTTATTATTCAAAAAAGAAATGGTTTCTCTCTCTTTCATTGGAAAACCTCATCTCTTTCTCACCTTTTCCTGTTGAATTCATAGACCCTTTCTCTACCTTTGTCCAAATCTCTCTCTCTCTCCATCAAAAGAGAGAGCCCACTTCCCTCTTTAAAATATTTTTCTAAATAAATATTATCTCTTAGGTTCAATATTTTCTACACCTATATACTTTTTTGTCTCTCCCTCTCTTTTATCTGAACTCAGCAATGCAAATGAATTTTCCAAGCACCTTCTTTCAAAAAAGGACAAAAAAAAAAAAAAAAATCCATATTTATATATATATATATATATCCCCTTTCTACAAATCCCAAGTGCCCAAATTTCTCTTCCTTACTTGAATCAATTCCACTTTCTCTGTTAGAGAAAACATAAACTAAATGGATCAGAGAGGCAAAAAGAGGGAGTTTACAAACCTTCACAAGGATGAACAAGATGATGATGATCAACCTTCTCAAACTAACCCTAAAAGAACCTCCAACTCTATTTCTAGGTTTTTTTTTTTTTTTTTTTTTTTTATCATTATTACAAAAGAAAAAAGAAAATATGGGTTGGTTTTGTTTTTCCTAGTTATGAAGCTGATTCTGAGATGGTAACTAAGTTTATGTCTCCTGAATTATGGTCTCAAATGGAAGCTTCTCTTCGTCGACTGGTACTTTTATTCTCCTTCTCTATTTTCTCTCTACTTTACGTCTTAATTTTTACTATTTTTTTTTTAAAAAAACTATTGGGATAACAAGGGTCAGGAGGTGACTGAAACATCTCAACTAAGTTGACACAAACTCAGTGCCCTCATCATTTTCTCATACCAACAATGATATATCATGAAGGAGGAAGAAGTACACGAAAATGGCGCGGTTTTAATTTTCACTATCAATATTCAAACTATTTCATCATTATTTGTTTTTTCTTTTCTTCTTAGGTTAATGAGGTATTTGATAGCAAGTTTAATTCTCACTTTCACTTCCTTCCACCATCTTCAAGGTATTTTTAAAAAGATGATCAATTACAATTACTTCTCATGCTTTGCATTCACACTCCTAATTATTAACCTCTTTGCATTGTTTTGTTTTGTTCGCAGCAATATCCAACTTAACATTGATCAAAATGAAGAAGCAACCAAGTTTGAGTTACGTTTTCTCAACCAAATTGCTTCCACTATTTTTACCAACAAGGACATAGAGGCTGAGAACGGCGATGCATTACAAGTTGCACTCATAGATGCTAGTAACTTCAATGCCATCATCTCCGTCGGTCCTTTGTCGATAGCTCGAATTGAGGTTGTTGTCCTCGATGGAGACTCGGACAAGTTCATCAATCAAAGCATTTTGTCTCCAAGGGTTGGAAAAAGACCATTAATTGTGGGTAATGATTTGAAACTTTATCTTAAAAATGGAGTTGGGTTCATCAAGAGTTTGAGTTTCACTGACAACTCCAGCTGGTTGAGATCTAAAAATTTTCGGTTAGGAATAAGAATTGTGGAAGATAAAAGTTTAGCAAAGTTTTCAAGAATTGGAGAAGCTGTATCTCAACCATTCAGAGTCTTGGATCATCGAGGAGAAGGTAATTAACTGCTCTTATAGAACTTAGACCTTCCCTTCTTGAGATCTCTCTCAAACCCTAATTTATTCATGATAATATCGTAACACATTCTCCGTATCTAATTATATATTAACATACCTTTAATATCTCCTAATAACATTCATATCACCCTACGTTTGTTTATTTATTTATTTATTATTTTCTAATATAGGTGGTTTCCTTCAATTCTTTAGTGAACAAGAAGCACCACCCTCCACTTAGGGAAGATGAGGTATGGCGATTGGAAGGAATTGGTAGAAATGGTGTTTATCATAAAATCTTATCTTCTCAAGGCATCAAAACAGTTGATGATTTCTTAAAAACTTATGATGAAAAAGGTCCTCTTTACTTGAGAAAGGTAAACAAAAATTAAAGGGAGCTCTCAACATTCTTCATCACTATCTATTTTATTTAGAAAATGATATCTAAGAGTTGTTAATTTTCTTTTCCCTTTTCATGCATTGAAGTTACTTGGTAAGAATGTCTCAAACAAGACATGGAATGCAATGCTCACTAATGCCTTCGAATGTGTTCCTCTTCTCAACTTTCCTCCAAGCTTTGAGGTTCTACTCTCCTTTATAATAAACTTAAAGTCACATTTGTTTAGATTGTCTTTCTAAATGGTTAAAAAAAATGTTTCAAAGTATTTAGAAAGTCAATCCAAATAGATACTTAATTGGTTAAAAAATACTTTTGGTTCATAAACTTTCATGAAAGTAACAATTTAGTCCCTAAACTTTGATTTGTAACGATTTAGTCCCAGTACTTTTCATTTTGTAACAATTTAGTCCTTGAACTTTTGTAGGTAACAATTTAGTCCTTGTACTTTCAAGTTTGTGACAATTTAGTCCCTAACGTAAAAAAATTCATCAAAACTATATGTCAATTTTTATTATTTTATGATGTAGACTTTGTATTTTATAAAAATATTGAGTCTCTAATTAAATTATCGGTTTATTTATGCAAGAAATCTCATTAAATCTAAACCCTAATTTCTACAATAGGGACTAAATCATTAAAAATTTTAAAGTACACGGATTAAGTTGTTACATAGTAAAGTTCAGGGACTAAACTATTACAAAAATGAAAGTACATGGATTAAATCGTTACAAACTAAAGTTCAAGGACTAAATTGTTACTTTCATGAAAGTTAATTTTTAACCTACTTAATTTGTGTCGATATACTGATCAAATGTTTTCTCGCTTCTCTATATATTACATGAAGATGCAAAATTTGTTTGGATATGAAGCCATGGGAAGTGAAGCTTTTGAAGGAAACTTAGAGCAAAGGAATTCAAATGATTGGAATACACTTGTAGTAGACCTTCCATAAATAATAATGGGAGCCCATGCGAGGTGCTTCAACTTCATATAACTACAAATGCATGTGCAAGCAATAGTATCAAACGACAAACCATTCTCTCCAAGCTATTTATATTTAGATTTCATGTTTGTATTTATTTTATAATTATTGTGGGGGTATATATTAGAGGCTGAATATAATCAACATATATGTTTGATTAAAGATGTATTGAGAATTTGTTATCTAATGCTTTCTTTTAATTGGTCGTTACACGTACAATATTGTAATAACAAAAGTACTTTACCATTATTCCTACCATGCATGCATTTACAATATATCCATGGTTTGTGTGCTAATCTAATCTAATTTACATATCATTCAAAGTTTCAAAATCTCACACTCTTATCTTTTATTTTGAGTTTAAGTACTTAGGTTTCAAAATGTTACCATTTTTAGCTCCAAGCTTTAAGTTTAATTTTCATTTGGTCTTTAAATTTAAAATTGTTGTATTTTTACCCTTGAGCTTTTAGTTTAATTCTCCCTTCGTCTCTCGATTTTATTATTTTGCACTTTTACTCTTGAGTTTTTAATAACATTTATTTTGGTATTTGATGTTATCTTTTAGATAACAAACTTCAAATAGTTGTGATGTGAACATTTTTAATTATTAATTTTAATGGTAATGAAAAGTTAGTGAAAATTAATTTAATTATGATAAATTTAATTCTTTTAAATTAATTAGTTAACATTAATATCAAGGACTAAAAGTGAGTATTTAATGAAAATTCAAGGCTAAAAATATATATTTTTAGAGAGGGGAAAAGAAGAGAAATCCCAGGGAAGGCGAGGAAGACATGAAAAGGGAGAAAGAAGGAGAGAGAAAAAAAAGTGACCTACAGCTGACGGACACAGACAGCTAGCCGACAGCAGTTGTTGACGATCACTAATGATTGGGTAGCGATGGTTGATGACAGCCACACCCTTTTCTCCAATTGTCAAACTAGAGAATACCCACACTATATACGATTTTTTTTAACAAGATACTATGAATTGAGGGATCAATAGGTGCACCGGATCATCTCAACTAGGTTGACACCTCCTTAGCATCCTCATCACGCACCGGAGCCAATAGTGTTGTATCCAATCAAAAGAGAATAATCGTTCATACACTATATATGATTTGACACTTGCTATCTTGCACGTATCAACTCCATTCCTAGTAAATTTGGAAATAGTGAACATACCCACACTATATTCACACAATACCACAACACATTTCAAGAATTCTTTCTGGTACAGAAGCTCAAACAATGTTACAACTACATAGCATACTCATAAATTTAAGAAACTACGAACCTAAAACTTTGATAACACTTGTTGGGAGAAAAACTCTCCCACTTCAACCACATGAACAAGTAGAAAATAATTGAAAAATTAAAAGAAAACAACAAAACTAGGAAACACAAGAATGAACGTGAAAAATTTTAAAAAAAATAGATAAAAACTATGACCCACCATGAAGAAATATTATTCTACTATGTAAAAAATTGTTACAATTATTGAAAATTCTCTCTTTAATCTCAATTACACGAGCACTCTCTCAAAGTTTTGTAATACTCACACACCCTTTCTCTCAACTGTCAAATTAGAGAATACAAAAAACATAATTTAACTAGAGTTAGCACACCCAAACTTAAGTGTTTCTATTGAGACAATTTGAAACTAAATTGCCATAGGATTCTTTTATATTTATTGAAACGCCCCTTGCCTTCCTATTGCTTTTAGATGTGGTATTTTTCTCTTTAAATATTTTGCAAAATCTAACCAACAATTGAACTAACATAAGACATATATCATCAATTAAAAATAAAAAAAATAAAAAAATTAAAAAAAGTTAAGGTCCCATTTGTTTACCATTATTTAATTTTTTTTTTTTTAGATTTGGATTATTTGAAAATTAAGCTTATAAATACTACTTTCACCTATTGATTTTATTATTTTTTTTATCAACTTTGTAAAATTGTAGGAGCGTTTTAAAAAATCAAACCGAGTTTGGAAAACTAAAAAAATATAGTTTTTTTTTTTAAATAGTTTTGTTTTGAAAAATTACTATAAACAGAAAAAATATCAAATTGTTTACAAAAATAGAAAATTTTCACTGTCTATCAGTGATAGACCGCGATAAATTATATCGCTTTCTATCACTGATAGATTGTAAAAAAAAAAATTATATTTGTAAATAGTTTGACTCATTTTTCTATATTTGAAAATAGCCCTTTTGTTTTTAGATTTTTGCTAAGAATTCAAGTGTTTAATTAAAAATAATGAAAACCATTGCAAGAAAACAAGCACAAATTAAAAAAAAAAAAAAAAAAAAAAAAAAAAAAAAAAAAACATCGATTTGTAACCATTTTGCTTTTATTTTTGGTTTTTAAAATTAAGTCTACTTCTTTGCATGCTCAATGGTTTTCATATTTTTTAAGTAAAAGTGTTGAATTGTTAACTAAATTTTAAATATAAAAACAACATTTTTCTAGTTTTAAAAATTTGGCTTAGTTTTTTAAAATAACCTGATCTGAAGCACCCTGAGTAATAAAATAAAGATCGACCCCCTGCACCCAATTAATTAAAAGTTATTAGCAAAGCAAGAAATTTTAGAGGTAAAAAGAGTGTTGACTTAATTTTAAAAAATTAAAACTTGGGTTCCATTTTATAACATTTTTTTTCTTCTTGATTTTCTGTTTTTGGTTTTCAAGTTTTAATTAAAAAAACAAAAATCATGCATGAATGTTGGGTTACTGTTTTTAGTTTTTTCTTATTTAAAAAAAAAAAACCAAAAACATGTTTGGTAACTCTTTTTGGTTTTCTAGTTTTTAAAAATTGAAAAACAAAAAGTATGTTTGATAATTTTGTATTTGTTTTCTATTTTTAAAAATTTAAACAAAGTTTTGATGACTTTTTTAATTTTATATTTCTTTTATAAAAATAAAACAAACTACTTTTACAATAATTTTTCATATAATATATAGGATTATTTTCAAATATAGAAAAATGAGTCAAACTATTTATAAATATAGAAAA
This sequence comes from Lagenaria siceraria, assembly GCA_002890555.2. Lineage (NCBI taxonomy): Eukaryota > Viridiplantae > Streptophyta > Magnoliopsida > Cucurbitales > Cucurbitaceae > Lagenaria > Lagenaria siceraria. Next base: position 650,538 of record CM016492.1, on the reverse strand, counting down.
GTTTCATTGTCTGTCAATGATAGACAGCGATAGACTATTATTGTTAAAAAAACGTGCATTTTTCAAAAATGAAAAGTCGTTTTCAAAACCATTTTTTTATGTCTTAACCTTTTTAAAATTAAAAAATAGAAAGCTCGATTCAATACCAAATATAAACAACCCCTAAATAAATTACCGAACGACCAGAATAATTATTATCCAACTTTGCCCAAAAAGATTTTCAAATTTTTACTCAAAAGTTTTCTAACAAATAAAAAAAGAAAAGAAAAGAAATAATCACCATTACATTTCACAAAACAACTACTAAAAATACAGGCAAAAAAAAATACAGATTACCCAAATTACCCAAATTCAAGCGTATATATAAACTACACTTCAAATTCAAACTTCAGAAACTGAGGCTTTCAAACCCTACACACCAAATACAGGTATTTGTGATTCTCAAGTTTTAAAATCCCCAAAAATAAGTTTTCGTATATTAGATTCTCAAGTTTTTTTATTTCAAATATGCACGCCAAACGCCAAACGCCTCCTTAAAGGTTTTTGGTTTTTTCTTTTTTAAGAATTTGAATTAAATATTTAAGTTTTAATGAGTGAGAATGAAATTTTATAACAGTTACCTTTTTTTTCTTCTCTCTTAATTGAAAACGGAAAGATCTTTATAGAATTAATTAATTAAAGGTTGAATTAATCAACAACTTAAAGAGAATGATTAGGGTTTGGAAGGGAAGCCCGACATGGCTTCCAAAAGCAACATAAAGAGTTTCTTTGCATTTTAATGGGGAGAGAGAGAGAGAGAGAGAGAGATGACTCATTTAGCCACGTGTAATATTTGAATGTTTTGTGGGAAATCAAGGGTTTGTTGGGATACAATTTTTTACTATTTTATATCATCCACGTTATCATTGAATTTTAGACAATCTCTTTGTATACAACTTGTAATATATTTAAACAATAAAGTCAAAACTTTATTGTAAACAAATTATTGAACTAGACGTTGATTCTATTTCCACCAATTACTTAACAAGTTGGGTACGTATCTTATTCATCATGTGGTTCTTATTTTAAGCTTCTCGAGGAAAGTTTAGGTATACTATATATATATAGGTTTGAATCTTGCGAAGTTTTTCATCTAGAACATAAGATTTATTCCTTATTCGAATTTTTTTTTTTATAAAATATAGATTGAATTATACCAAATACACTTAAAGCTTTGTACTTTGTGTCAAAAATATTCGTGAAGTTTCAAAACTTTCAAAATTATTCTTAGACTTCAAAAAATGAGTTAAAAAACAATTTTACCGTTAGTGTTTTGTGTCAAAAATATCTCTGAACTTTCAAGATAAATTTTGAAAAAGTTAAAAAAAAAAAAATACTCTTACTGTTATATGAACATAAACCGTTAATACGTCTTACTTATCTATTTTCCATCTCTTTTCACCTCTCTCTTCTTCAATACCTCCTTTTACTCCTATTATTGTTAACTATTTGACATTTGTTCTCTAAAATAAATAAATAAATAAAATTGCACACTTCAATTAAGGTATATGGACTATAATATGAGAAGATGATAAAGGAAGCACCAAGGGATTTTAAGATTTAAATGTTTTAACAAAATTGTACGTTAGTAATTGAGTGTGTGTCAATGGCCAACTAAATTTTTTAATTTGATTATTTATGTATGTTTTAAGTGGAGTTTTGGATTTTAGAATTTGGTAAGATTTTGTGGGATTTTATATTTTTTAACTTAAAATTTTGGTTGCTGAGAAAATTAGTGTAAGGTAATAATTGGAAATTATGAAAAATAATGAGAGTATTTATATGAAGAAAATGAGGATATCTATATAATTTGTTTTGAAGTTGGTTCTTTTTTAACTTACAAAAAAACTTCAAATAAATTGATCAACATATTAACAGTAGGAGTATTTTTAAACTTTTTTTTTTATTTTAAAGTTATTTTTGCAACGAGATATTAACAGTTTTTATTCATATATTAATAGTGAAGGCATTTTTTAACTTTTTTTAAGTTAAGGATATTTTTGAAATATTTGAAAGTTCAAAGATATTTTTTAAACAAAACTTTAACGGTTACCATACAAAACAAACGGCAAGTGTATTTTTCATCTTTTTTTTTTTTAAGTTTAAGGGTATTTTTGAAAATTTGAAAGTTCTTGAATATATTTAACACAAATTTCAAAGTTTAGGGACATTTTCTATAATTTAGCCTAAAATGTATTTTGAGAATTGTTATGATTCAAAATTCTGCATTTTTGGAATAAATCAATTATACCTTACAAGGGTATTTTGGTCCTATGTTAATTATTAATTAATTATTTCTATAATCACGTTGCTATTTTTCTAATTCTTAAAACAATTTGTCATTTTTCAAAATGAAACGTTAAAATTTATTATTCCCTCTAGTCAGCCCAATTTTTTTTTGCTTTTTCTTAATTCTACCAAGACTTCAACACTTCATTTCACTTGTGATTTATGAGTTTGAAAATTTGTAGAAGACCCAACAAGTAGACAAAGATTTACTTTGATACCATGTACTAAATCACCAGTTAATTATCTATAAGTTGATAGGTTAATATAATTACGTTAATATTTCAACACGGTTATTGTTACGGCCATCTTCACAAACTAGGCTTAGATGATGTCGTCAAACTTTTTGTATGTGTCTCTGAGTGTATTGAATATATTGGATCGATCGTGTGATATGATGAGGGTGCTAAATATGTGTCAACCTAGTTGTTGACACATACGGGTATACCTACTGACCCACATCGTATCTTTTTTTAAAAAAAACTGGATGTCATGAAAAGTATACTCCAACAATATTAGGGTAAAAGTTGCAAACTATTTTGACTGTTGGCCTTAAAAAAATGTTTGATGAATTGACGAAACGTAATTAATGTTTAAAACATTTTCCACACATTATTGATGCTTAAACACATTTTCCACACATTATTATTGATATTTAAAACATTTTCCTACAACGTTATTGAGGCTTAATTAAAACATTTTTCCACAAAATCAACTATGATTTGACTTTTAAGGTTAATGCAAACTTAAGAAAATTGTGTAAGCTAAGCTTTGGAAACCAATGCCCAAAATTGCTTTCCAATTTTAATTCTTTAAAAGTAGTTATTTAGCCATCACATTGTCCCCTCTATCAAACACCTTTCTTGCCCTTTTTTCCCCCTTTTTGTATACTCTTTCACACCCAAGTTTTCCTTTTAAGTTTATCCTTTTCTTCAATTAAATTGTCATTCTAAGGATATTTTTTAAATTAAAATATGTTTACAAAGATTAAGAAATGTATTTATTAAAACGTTCGTATAAAATTAAATTTATCTTTACTTATTAGTTTAAACTTTTGAGTCAATTATAGTGTTTTAATCAATTCTCAATCTAATCATCATGAGTTGGTCTAGTGGTAATGGAATTATCCAAAAAAATGCTAAAGGACTAAAGGATTAGGATTTAACATCTTCTTAGTTGTCTCATGAGATTAGTCGAAGTGCGCGTAAGCAAAAACAAAAGAAAAAAAAAAAAGTCAGTTGGGCTACAACTTACAACAATGATGAGATGTTCTCCAAAAATACAAATTTACTGGCTGATCCAATTTCCTGAAGCAACAATTACTATACAATATTGTCCTATTCTTTATATTTACATTTTATCTGTTACTAAAATAACATTAAGAAAATATTTAATATTAATCTATATATTAAGAATGAATTATGATGTTACAAATTTCAGTCAAAATTAATTATTTTTAACAACTCAAAATTAAATATTACAAATTGGAACTTTTAAAATCATTAAAATAAAATATAGAAACTAAAAAGAGGAACTATTAAAACTATGCTCACATTATAGAAGCCATAATTCATAATTTAGCATATAACTTAATTGTTGAGACTTGCATGGTCGAGAGACCGCACAATTTTATAAGATGTATGCGTTAAAATCTATGTTTACTTTATATAGTATCACAACTCACGAAGCCTATCAAGAGCTTAAACAAGCATTTATATGATGTAAAAAAAAATTGTGAGTTGGAAAGACACACCATTTTGAGGGAGCATGTTGAGAATCTAACATTGAAAATTTTGAAAGACTTCAAAATCTTTGATGAGATACATGAGCTTAGACTTATTTTGTCGTAAATAAAGTAACTATTACAATAATTTACTCTTTTTACTTCACTAAGCATTTCTTATTTTTACAAGGTATATATCCTAGTGACATTTAGAGGGGCAAGTATTATAATATTTTTACTAGATACCTCATAAAGTTTCATAATTTAAATGTTATGGCTAATCTAAATCGAGCATAACTCGAGAGTGATGATAACCACAAGGTTTGTGGTTTATATATAATATGTTGAGTGTCTGGGATTTGCACCTAAGTCCGACGCCTCATTAACTCCCATAATTTTTATGAAGCAAAAAAATTAAAAGATGTGATATGTTGAGAGTGGGATTTGAACCCACGCCCTTTCGGACCAGAACCTTAATCTGGCGCCTTAGACCAACTCGGCCATCTCAACTTTGATTTAATAAAATTTACCATAATATTTATAACTAAAACTACTTAAAATGTCGCAAAGTATTATTTCATAGCATTAAATTATTGTTATTATTATTATTATTATTGTATTGATTTAAAAAAAACATATAACTAAATTGTTATATTGGGAATTTTGTGAAGTATAAATATCCTTGGAATTAATCATAGAACTAAATAATCAGTGTATATTGGAGGTGTGAGTTTATTTTTACCTTGTTTTTCTCTGTCTAAGTGGTTGTTTCAAGCATTTTTGCGTTATTGTTGGCTAATTTTCCGATTTATGGACTAATCTTAATATACATAATCTTTGGGAGAGGGCAGAAAAGAGGACAATTGTGTCAAATATTTGACAGACTATTTAAGGTTGTCATTTTTGTATAAATTTCTTCCATCTATTGAGTTCTTTCTAATATAGTAGGGAATAACTTTCTACAAAACCATCATTGTTTTTGTTTGAGTTCATAAGGTGTGAGATCATTAGAGATGGGAATTTCTGATCTTTTAGTCGATAATATAAGATAAATTACTATAAATAAAAAAAAATCAAACTATTTATAAATATAGAAAAATTTCACTGTTTAACAGCGATAGACCATGATAGACCATAATTTTCAATTTGAACAATACCTAAGTAGTTAGGTATTATATTATGGGTGGTTGAATCTATCGCAGATAGACATTAAAATTTTTTTATATTTATAAATAGTTTGGTTTCATTTTTCTATATTTGAAAATAGCTCATAATATAATACCTAACTAGTTAGGTAATAATGTTCAAATTGACACAAAATTATTAGGTATTGTATGTCCACTAGTTCTAATAAATTACATTTGTATATTACTTAATTAATTAATCTATTAAAATTATATAAATTGTCATGATAAATACTATAAATTAAATACAAACATAATTTGTCTCCAATAAATTTTGATAGCCACAACAAAACATGGTAATCTATGAACTATTTATTATGGACCATAAAGAAGCCAAGAGAAAGATAATTGTGCTCGCAATCTCTATGATCATATGTAGTTATAGGGTTTAGGGTGACCAGCTCAATTGAAATGTATAAAGAAAAATAGGTTGTTAAGGGATAGAATTCTATCGTCTAAATTTTTTTTTTATATTTATAAATAGTTTGATATTTTTTCTGTTTATAATAATTTCTCAAGAAAAAAACTCCAAATTACGAGAGAAAAAAGAGAGTTAAGTTTAGCTTATTAAACAAAGATGACTCTAGACTCTATGATTTGGAATTAAATCGTCTGAGTTTCATAGATGAGATTGATTAAGAATGTTGACTTGAAAAGGAAAATTAAAGGTTTTATGTGAGAAAATTTTCAAAGTTGTGAAAATACCAAGGGTGTGAGACCTCTCCTAAGAGACAATTTTTCGGGATTCGTTTGTTTCGTGAGAATTTGGAGTGGGCATCTAGATTACCACGTTTATTTTGAGGTAATGCAAGATACTTGGGCATCCCAAGATTCCCGCACTCGTGCACACACACAACCCTTCTTTGTTTTCATTTTATAATTAAAATAAAAATGACTGATTATATATTTCACTCTCTTAGGTTGTTTTTATTGTTGTTTTAGGAAGATATTTAAATTTAAATTTAAATTAATATTTATTTTATAAAAAGCTTAAATTAATATATATTATTTTGGGGGAGAAAAAGCAATAAATAAAATAATAAAACTATATTAGTTTTAAAAGAAATTCAAATTAATAAAAACATGGAAAATTGTTTTAAATGATAAAACTGTTGAAAATATTTATAAATATAACAAAATTTTACTTTCTATTTGTGATAGACCACGATAGGCTTAGATAGACATCCATCAGTGTTTATCTGGGTTCATCGCGTTTTATCATAGATAGAAAGTAAAATTTTACTATATTTGTAAATATTTCCAACAATTTTGCTATATTTGAAAACATCCAAAAACACAAATATGTTATATAAGTTCAAATTATATTAAATTAATTTTAAATTAATGAATACTCATAAAGACATTCTTGTAACATTATGTAAATATAAGACATTTTTGAGTAAAAACCCTACAAAACAAACACAGTGATCCAAGTTTCTAAATATCTTAAAAAATATTTCTATAAAACAAACATGGTTATTTAAGTAGATCGAATATCAGTAATTCAGGGCATTTATAGATTCTAGTTATCTAAATTCTAAGTTTAAAACTATAGGTACTAAAACACTCACTCTTTTTTTCAAATCATAGGGATAAAATTTATAATTTAACCTAATTTTTATGCATGAAAAAAATTAAGTATAACTTCTCTAAAACAAATCCAACCTATTAAAATGAATAAGAGAAGGTGAGAGAAATTACTTATTAATGACTCTCTAGTTCATGTCTAAATTAATTTTAATTGCTCTATTTATTTATTTATGATCTAATATGATTATTTTAAGAGAAAATTTTTAAAAATAGAAAAATAAAGAAACTATTTATACAAAATAGCAAATTTTTTAAATAGTTGTGATAGACGTTAATTGAAGTCTATCAATGTTTATCAGTACCTTTTTTGTTTTTTCTGTAAATAGTTTGATATATTTTTATCAATAAAAAGTTTTCTTATTTTAATTGATTAAAATATACTCTCTTAATTAAATTTAATAGTTGATATTATCTTTTTTCATAAGGAAAAATCTTATTAAATAAACTAATTTTTTGGATAATAAATCAATGTCTATCAGTACCTTTTTTGTTTTTTCTGTAAATAGTTTGATATTTTTTTATCGATAAAAAGTTTTCTTATTTTAATTGATTAAAATATACTCTCTTAATTAAATTTAATAGTTGATATTATCTTTTTTTGACTTTCCCTTTCATTTAATGGCTAAATTGAAACATTTTCACACACACACAATTAATGGCTAAATTGAAACATTTTCACACACACACACAAATTGAAACATTTTTACACACACACAAAATTAATTAACATTTTTTTAAAAATTCATGAAATATTAGGAGTTGACCATTTTCACACACACATATAATTAATTAATTAATTAATGGCTAAATTGAAACATTTTTTTAAAAATTCATGAAATATTAGGAGTTGACCATTTTCAAAATTTTTATTAAAAATATTATTTATGACCTTGAGTTGGCAAAATATTTATGTCATTTAATAAAGTGAATGACATGTAAGAAGAGATCGTCTCTACAACCTTTTCTTAGAAGTTAAAACCTAGAATATCACAATAATAAATTTCATGAATAATATTTTTAATAAAAAGTTAGAAAAAAAATTTCTACTCTAAATTTTTTTAATCTAATTTTCATTTGGTTCACAAATTTCAAAATATTATATTTTTACCTAAATTTTGAGTTTACTTTTCATTCCGTCCTTAGATTTGAAAATATTATATTTTTACCTTTAAATTTTAAGTTTAGTTTTTATTTGTTTTTTAGATTTCAATATTTTACATTTTTGCACTCAAATTTTCACTAATCAGCAATCAATACAAAAAGTGAGTGTTTAATGAAAAATCGAGAGTAAACGTATAAATTCCACAACTTAAAAAACAAATGTAAATAAAATTCAAAACTTATGTTTGGTTTGCAATCCAGAGTTTGTTTTATGTTTTCAGATTCACTAAGTTGAGCGAATATGTGTTTGGTAGACAACTCAAATTTTGTTTCTGAAAACTGTTTTCAGATTTTGTGATTCTAACATTGTACATTTTGAAAACATCCTTTTTATGTTTTCATTGTATCCAAAATTTGAATATTAAAATTTAAAATGAAGAATTATATCAAATAAAAATAAAACATTTAGAAATATAATATGCCATGTTATAAACTCAATTCAATATTGTTAATTACAATATGTATTATGTAATTATTATAGATTAGGGTAAATTCCAAATTTGGTCCCTATGGTTTAGATAAAGTTACAAGTTAGTTCATATGATTTTAAAATCTAGAATTTAGTTCCTATGGTTTGATATAACTTCATATATTGTTTCTATGGTTTGTTAAATCCTCGTAAATAATCATTGTCATAGAGATTATTTATCAAGCTTTTATCAAACCATTAGAGTTAAATTCTAATCATAAACCCTAAGACTTAAACTTTAACTTCTTCCAAATCAATGGGGGCAAAAATTTCAATTTATCCTATCAAAATAATAATTATATAATTTTTTTTAACATAAAATCATATTTATAAATAAATTTATAATAATTTATTGTAAACTGATATTTAGTAGATGAATACAACTAATTTACAATTGTTTAAATTAGAATCTAATTTTTTAATTTAGCTATCAAACACATATTTAAAAATATGAAGTAAATTCTATTTTCATTTAATCGGTTGTTTTTAAAATTGTGTTTTAGATTTTCTAATATTTTGGAATCCATGACCAAAATTCAAAGAATAATTTAAGGAAAAAAAATCGTAATATTGAAATATGTTGAGAAGAAGAAAAGACGTGGGGTGGGAAAATAGGGTATCGTGTCAGCAGAAGCCTTCTCCTTCGCTGCAATATCAGTGGAATGAAAATGGCAATTTCGTTAATCCACCCTTAAACCCCCATTTCTCTGTCATCAGGGTTTTAGTTTTACAGTGCCGCCTAGGGTTTCTCCATCATCTTCATTCATTCTTATCCCTATCCTGTCTCTCTCTGTCGGTTCTGCTCTCTTTTTTGCAGTAATGATCTTACATTCTCCCCCTTTTCTCTCTCCCTCATTCAATTTTCTTCCAAAAACGTGAAATGGGTTTGATGGATTTGAGGCAAAAGGTCAGAATCACCAGCCCCAAAAGCCCCTTTCAGACGAATCTTTCTTATTTTTTTACTGATTTTCTTAATTAGACTCCTCTGTTTCAGGGACTGTTGCTGCCGGACACTAAATGTTGTGTTGATTGTAAGACAACCAAGACTCCTTTGTGGCGTGGAGGCCCTACTGGACCTAAGGTTCTTCTCTTTCTTTATATTTTCGTTTTTGCTTATGTTTGTCTTGATTTCCTGGGTTTGTTTCTGTTGACAAGATTTGGATTCATTCTCCATTTCTTCTCGACTCTGTTCTAATGTTTTCTTGTTTGATCTTTGCCAGTCTGTTTTTGTTTGATCTTGAGCTTATGAGTTTTGATTCTTGATCTATTTATGGTTTATAAGTTTCCCTTGTAATTGGGTTTCATTAACCTGATCATCGTCTGTTTCTTCTACTGTTTGATTTTGAGCTTTTCTGTTACGATCATGTGTTCTGTTTTGGCACTGAGTTCACTAGAATTTGGGTTTCTCCTCTGTTCATGAAGATGATCCTACTTTTCATTTATGTTCTATTTTTACTGGGTTTCTCCTCTTTTCACTTAGATGATGAGCTTTCCCTTTCATTTACTTTCCTCTCAAATTCTTTGTATGATCTTGAGCCTCTGATTTGGATTTACATTTGTTTTTTTTAGTGGGGTTCTTCTCTGTTTATCAATCTAACCGTCCATTTCTTGTTGGAACTCGAAATCTTTATATTGTCAATTAAACAAACCCCTCTTCCCATTTGGGTTTTTTGCAGTCACTGTGCAATGCATGCGGGATCAGGTTTAGAAAGAGAGGAATATCCACGATAGGAACGAACAGAGGATGTGACAGGAAGAGAGAAGGAGTTCATAACAATGGCTCCTCCACCATGACCACCGTGTCAGCCACCACTTCATCGAGTGAGACAACAGCCACCACCACCTCTGGAGATGGGGATGAGAATTTGGGGGAATGTGGGTCATTGAGGATGAGATTGATGATGGCATCGGAGGAGGAGGTGATGGTGGTGCAGAATTTACCGTCGTCGGTGAAGAAACAGCGTTGTCGACGGCAGAGGAAGCTTGGGGAGGAGGAGAAGCAGGCAGCAGTGTCATTAATGGCGCTGTCATGTGGCTCTCTTTTTGCCTGAGGAGGAAGAAGAAGAAGCATTCGAGTAATTTACTCATCAAAGTTCTAACATATATATACTAATTACCAACCAAAGCATCACCTCTTTTTCTATCTCTTTTAGTTACTGGGTTTTTTTTTTCTTTTGGTCACTAAATTAATGAAATTGGAAGAAGACCAGAAAAGTAGGAAATCAAGAAAGAAGATTAGGGAATTCAAAATGATATTTTGTGTAGTTGTAGTTTTGTTCTTTTCTTTTTTGAATAACTCATTTGTGTAAATATGCCAACAAAGTATTACCAAATTTCTCTCTCCTTCCCCTTCAACTTAATTTTGGTTCTAAGTTTTTGTAAAAAAAAAAATAAAAAAAAAATGAGGTTGGTAGTATAAATGGATTAATTACAATGGATTTAGATATGAAGATTCACTCCAATAAAATTCAATTGATTTTATAAAAAATTAGAATTTTGAGATTCAAGAAAGAATTCTTTACGTCTGGTTTATTAATCATTTGGTTTTTTGAAAATTAATCTTATAAATACTCACTTTCTACTCATTTCACATCTAACTTTCTTGCTTTGGAACCAACAACTGGTTCAGGTATTTGTTCATATAATCTTACTAAAGGAGCCATTTTCATTGTTACCGTACCTGCGGTTAAAATTAAGTTTGCTTGTCTAGGACTAGATCTTGGTACCAGTCTATAACTGATCAAAGTCGAATCGTGAACCTAAATGAAGCGAATTCAATGAAGCAACAACTGGTACCATAGAGAAGCAGCCATAAACAGGAGAGTCTTGACCAATTTGAAAGATCATTTGATGTAGTTGAAATAACTGAAGTTTGGGTTGTTCGATCAAGTAAGGGAAACTCGATGGAATAAGTCAAATTTTAAAAATTTAGATAGTTTTTAAAAATTTAATGGTTATCAAATATGAAGCATCTTAATTATAAATTATAAGATTAATATTTCATTAATTTGTGGAGAAATTCTCATTTTTTTTATTATTTTTTTCTTTTTTTATAATATATAAATGAAAAAGATAAATTTTACTTTAAAAATTATATATGAAGCATCTATATTTCATTAATTTGTGGAGAAATTCTCACTTTTTTTAATTTTTTTATAATATATAAATAAAAAAGAAAAAATTTCACAAATAGAAAAAATATCAAACTATTTATAAAAAATAGTAAAAAAAAATATTGATAGACATTGAGAGAATTATATCAGCATCTATAAATCTATGATAGAACTAAGTTAACATAAAATTAAAAATATAAGAATCTATTAGATATTTTTTAATATTTAACGACCTATTTGACATAAAATTGAGAGTTCAAAGTCTTTATTATACATTTTAAAATTTTATAAATCAAGTAGACACAAATTTAAAACTTGGTTCATAACTAAACTTGAAATCTAGTTTAATTAAAAAAAAAAAAAAAAAAAAAAAAAAAAAAAAAAAAAGACGACTCCCTCCTTTTTCAGCAAGGCATATATATTAAAACAGTAAATACTTTGTCCCTCTCTTAAGCAAAATATCAATTACTTTTCCAAATATCTCTTTTTCATATAAAAAGTTTTCAACTACTATATAATTTTGTTAAAGAAAATGCCCATGTTCTCATACAATAAATTAAACTCCTCTTTTTATATTCAAGGTTTAATAATTATATGATATTCTTACATAATATTTAATGGCAAAAATATTGAAGACATATTTCATTTAGAAACGATATATTAAGTAAAAATGGTTTTAGTACTGTTATGCAACAATTCATTCATGTACGTGTTGGTAAGCTTAATGCTTTTATTTCTTTTTATCAAAGATTAACTCTTCTTTTTATTTAGATTAGAATAACAAATGGACTGTTAGTAGAATCTTGCACAAGAATGAAGATTTTTTAATAGAGGTTGTTGATAACTCGCTTTTAAGGAGAGTCTTGAGTTCCTGTAGTGACAGGCAAAAACGATCTAGTGACAGACATGAATTATCTACTTGTAGTGACAGACATAAACGATTGGGAATACTTTAAAAAGTAATTAACAAAAGATTCGTAATTCTCTACTTGTCTTTGAAAATCATACAGACATGATAGATTTTAACTCTAAGTTGAAGAATTAACTGAATTTGAGAGAGAAAGATAATAATAATCGTATCTTCTTGGCTTATGTATGTTGCATGCTAAAAAAGTAGTCTTTCAATTGGTTGAGTTTATTATTCCATTGTATGAATCCTATCTAAAGTTTTTTCTCTAATTGTTGTTTCCATTCATTAGGAGTAGGAATAGTTAATTTAAATCAATCATTTTTAAAGTTTAATTCTCTAAATAAAATAAGGTTGAAGTACTTGTGGTACTTAACTAAATTAATGACCCAATCCTATGAACAATACTAGAACTCAATCACCATATCAAAACTTTATACCGTACACTTGCGATTTTGGGCAACAATAAGATAATACATACATATATATATATATATATATATATATATATACACACATACACACACGTATGTATGATATATATATATATACACACACCATAGGATTTCGTTTGACCCTTAAAAATAGGATAATGCCTTTAGAATCACTAGAATTGCATACTGATTTATCTAAGTTTTAAATTTGCCCTAAAAATATGTGTTTAATTGCTTTGTCTCCAAGAGATAATTCTCAAAGAGATCTGAATATGGTTGAACTCGATTCATATTGCTAAGTGTTAGTTAGGATAGATTTCTGGCACAATTTGATTGCATATGACTTAACTCCTCTAGCTTGAAGAAGAAAGATACAGACACATCTAGGTAGCATGTTAGATTGTGCCTGGGCTTAGTTGAGAAAAGTAATTACGAGTGCAAGGTAGACACAATTCTTCCTAAAGGTTGAACCATGTGTGAATCTCACTTTTTTCTCATTAATTATCTTTTTACATCATTTCTTTCGCTACTACATTCCTTTGTTTTCCAGCGCTTTACTTTTTGTCTTTCTTTATTTCAAAGCACACAACAAACTCAAATTATTTTCTTGATTACCATTGGTTTAAAACTTTGAGGAGAACTTTTATTGTAAATTGAACTATTGTATACTATTCCTTTGGGATACGATACTTGGACTCTGTCCATTTTATACTACTTGTTGGAGATATATACTTTAACTTAGGGACTATTGTTCGTTCCATAGTCCATTAATGTTCTTTAGCCTGATTCAACTTCTTTCAAGGAAAATCTCACTTCACAACTTTATCTCACATGTAGAAGTTGATCTAAAAGCCCTAACTTTAGAATAACTATCGTTCTTGAAGTGTTGGATTATTTCTAATGGAGTGTGGAAAATTGTGTATGGTTGATTGTCTTTTCCTCTTGGAGACGATTACTTCCAATCAATATAAGTTGTGACTCCTTTTATATGTATGAGAATGAGTGTTTGTTGTTGAATAGAGAGCTAGTTTGATTGAAACAACCTTAAGTTGGAATAGGAGTAAGTTACCATGAAATCTCATTTGGTTTTGACTCACAGAATTTACGTTCAACTCGGTCTAGGGCTCAATGTGGTCGCATTATGAAAACAACCTTAGAGCAATGCTTAAGCAAGAATCAATCAATTCCTAACAAAGTTGACTCTTTTATCCCTAAAAACATTACATAACCACGAAATTAACCCAAACATGTAACAAATTCATTTTGACTTCATCATAACCATTCGGAAGCTTATATTAACCCAATTATACTTGATTTTTACAAGAAATAAATTCAAATTCAAATTCAAACAAAGTATTTATTAAAGTGACATTCATCAATAATCCTCAACAAAACGAAGAGGTTGAATGCAAGAAATTTCATCTTCTTGAAGTCGCTCGTTGTTTAATGTTTCATACTAATGTTTTCAATTTATATTGAAGAGTGACAATTCTTATTGTCACATACTCAATAAATTATATGTCCTTTCATATTAGACCATCGGAATCTTGAACTAATCGAATAAAATGAACTCCATATCAAAACGAAACAAACAAACAAAAAATAACCTTTACCATAATGGAACAAACAACACCCACCCAATATAATTAAAGTCATTATATACTACTGGTATAAATATCAAATATAAAGTATATATTCACAAATTAGGGTAAAATTAAAATAATTGGAAATGCCCATATATCAAATATAATTACGAGTATCTGGACCTTTCAAAGGTCTCCTTTTTTTATTGAGGAGGTGAAGTCTTTGGTTAGCGAGTTCGGGTCTATCTCCTCCCATGTGTGGTGTTGCCATAATATGTCATTGTCCATTCCCTGGCAAGTAGAGTGTTGGAGGAACAAGCTTCTGCTTTTCTTCTTTTCCCTTACCCTGAATAATTTCTTTGTATAATGTATCGTGATGTAATTCTTTAGTTGGTTGTCTTTGTTTTCCTAAAAAAATAATAAAAAATGGTCATATATTTACAAATTTAAAATTTACAAGTACCCATATATATATATATATATATATATATTGGTACCCATTACAATTTTGTTATAAATTAACCTAAAAATAGGGTAATTCAATGTGTAGCACTTTTAAGGTAATAATTAAGTGTATAGCAACATTTAAAAAAAATTGCAAATATAGCAAAGTCTATCCGTGATAGATTCTATTGCTGATAGACTCCTATTAGTTATAGAGTGCGGATTGACTTCTACCAACGATATGGTTTATCACTGATAGATTCATAGAGCTAGATTTAAATTTTGCTATATCTACAAGGGTAATTGTAATGAGTAGTAATTTTAGGAATAATAGCCAAGTGTATAGCAATATTACAAGAAAATTACAAATATAGCAAAAAGTCTATTAGTGATATAGCAATTTTAGGAATAATAACCAAATGTATAGCAATATTACAAGAAAATTGCAAATATAGCAAAAAGTCTATCAGTGATAGACTTTTACACTAATAAACTCTTAGGGTCTATCAGCGATAGGCCACCTAGACCATAAATTTTTATCAGCGATAGAAATCTATAGTTGATAAACTTTGTTATATTTGCAATTTTTTTAAAATGTTGTTATAGATGCTAATACTTTGAATCTAATTATTATATTTGCAACAGTCTCTGTCTATAAATTATTTTGCATTATATTATATTTATTAATTTTTTTTTTTTTTTGGATCTCACTGCCCTATAAAAAAAATTATTAGACTATTTAAAATTAGAAAGAAAAGAATACGCGATCCGTAAGTTTAGCTAAGTCGATTTTGTTTTCTTTCCTTTGAAGAATAATAATCAAAGAGGCAACGAAACTAAAAATCCAAGGAGCAGTTTCTTCCGACCTCCATGTCTCCGAGAAGCACTTCTCCATCTTCTTCCCCACGATTTACAGCCCTTCTCTTTCTCTTTTAACTTACTTTCTTCTGTTGGTTTTCAAATGCAGCATAATCCTCCCTCAGATTTCCTTTCAGGCAAGTTCTCTCTCTCGCTCGTTCTGTAAGTTCCCTGTTTCTGCATTGAAAAGAATGGTTCAAATTGCGGAAAAGGGGGAAGATGTTGTATTCTTTTGAAATCCGCATGTAAATAGTTTGAAGTTGCTTAAGAATTAAATGGGTCGATTGCTGTTTCCACTGTAACCCATTTTTTTAATCTGATGCAGCACTGCTTAATTTGGACGTTTTAAGTGCGAGCGATCAATTGCTTTGCGTTGTCTGATTTTGTGTTTCTTTGATTTTTAGTAATGAATGATTGGATTTCTCTTTGTGGTGTATTGGGGAAGGATTGGAGATGGCGGGAGTTGGGAGTGTTCTTGGCCAAATGGATTTGATTACGAAGTGTTTGTGAAAATGTCTGAGTGAGCTCGTGGAAAATAAATTCTAATTTTTTTTGTCTTTGACGTAATTTTGCTTGTTTTTTTGAGATCATTTGGAGCTCTTAATGTTGAATGATATAATTAAATCTACCTTCACCCACTCGCTTAAACTTTTGGGTCAATGAGCGATTTACACGTTGAAATCAATTTCAAATAGGAAGGAAACAACTTTGCAGGGATTTAAACCCAGGACATCCTGAACCAACCTGCTCTGATACCCTCTCAAATCGTCAATTGACCCAAAAGCTTAAGCTAGTGGATAAAGGCAAATTTAATTATATATCATATAACACTTAACTTTGTTGTTTTGTTTGTTATTCTGTTTTTTCTGTTTGATAATCAACCTGAAGAAATTAAAGTTGATCCCTTTTTGTTTCTTGGTCTGATATGCTCTTATACATTGTTTGTCACTCCATTATCTACAGGTTGAAGAAAATTGCTTCCGATGCTGGATTTTGTTGGGTTTTCTGTCTAGATTTCCTCTTGTTGTGTTGTGAATTCAAATGATAACAGGTCCAATGTGCTTTTCAATCTTGCGAGTTCCGAAATTTGGAGTCCCTACTCTGGCTAATCTTTGGAGGGAAAACTTCCATCCCTTGACCAGGAATTATGGTCATAGTTCTTGGTATGATCAGCTTGGTTTTAGGATCTATAACCTTGAAGGAGGGCAGAACAAGAGATGGACCAGAAAATCTATGACCACCAAAGCAGGGAGGAAAGCAAAAGCCAACCCTAGCAGTAAACCGACCAACATCAGGAATGAAATCCTAGAGGAATCGGTCTCAACAAGCTGTACAGTTAGCATTAATAAGTCTGAGAAAAGTGAAACTCAGAAGCTTCAGTATTGTGATATTCAACAAACAATTATTAAGAACAAGGAATTGGCTCCCCCAGTGACGGTTATAATCTTCGACATTGAAACGACAGGTTTTAGTAGAAACCTCGATAGAATAGTGGAAATTGCTCTTCAAGATCTTTCAGGAGGAGAAAATAGCACCTTCCAAACGTTAATAAATCCAGAGTGCTATATTCCTAATTCAGTTGTACATGGCATTACAAACCGAATGGTCAGTAGACCCGATGTTCCAAGGTATCAAAACGTTCGTTGTAGTCTCATTTCTTTAATATTTACCATTTAGTTCAGTGCTAGTTATAGTCATTTATCAATCATATATTCACATACATATTCAAACGTTCCTTTTCTATGTTCATATAGGATGAAGGAACTTATTCCGATTTTATTACAATTTATCAAAAGCCGTCAGAAACCTGATGGTTATGTATTATTGGTAGCTCATAATGCTCGTACATTTGACGTGCCCTTTTTACTCAAGGAATTCAGCCGTTGCTCTGTTGATATTCCTCTAAATTGGCTATTTTTTGATAATATGCTTTTAGCCCGTCAATTGATGAAGTCCTCAGGTTAGTTTTCCCTTTCCACATGTTATCTTGCTCTAGTTTCTCTGTGGATAAAAAGATTGATATGATCTAATGTAATATTGATGGCAATATCATGATCAGATTCAAAGATTACGAAAATCACGTTACAAGCTCTTCGTGAGTATTACAATGTTCCATTGGTGGGTTCAGCTCACAGAGCAATGTCGGATGTGAGGTCGTTGTCGTTGATTCTTCAGAGGCTTACTTTCGATCTCAAGCTAGGTATCCCGGATCTCATTGAAAGATCTTTCACTGCTTTAGATCTAATTAATAAGAAGAAAAACTAGTGTCTTAATTTATGCGCACAAATCAATCTTAACTTAGTGATCAAGCTGTGCTTTTGTTGTAATGTTATTTACTAATTGTTGTAACTTCAGTTCATTCTTATACAGCAAAATGTTGGGCCATATATTTATGGTCAGCAGATTTGTCTTGATGTCCATATTCTCCAAAAATTATTGCCTGAATTGGAATGTCATGACATATAGTTTTGTTTTCTTTGAATGGATACTGAGATAAATAGTTGTTTATGAAGAAATATGAAAGGAAGATCTGTGTTCTGTTTTGATATTGTTGGAAATGGCTGAATTGAATTGCTTTCAGGCTGTGTTGTGACGAGGAATTGCACTTTTTTTTTTAAAGTTGAAAATCATTCTCAAACATATGTTTGATGGTTTAAAATCAATTAAATATTTGGTTTTACATTTTTAAGTGTGATTTTTGTACCATTAAAATTGGCTTGAATTGTTTGATAGAACCCAACGAAAACCGACCATTAAATTGAATGAACGGGGTTCTTTTTGCCAACTTGAGTATAATTCAATTGATATAAATTTGACTATCAATTTTGAGGTTTGAGGTTAAATCCTTCACTCCACATATTGTAAAAAAATAAAAAATTTAATTTCACCTTTTATATTCGTTCATTGAAGAGATTGATATTTCATAGAATGACCATATGCGACTCAATCTGAATCTTGAGTGAGTTATAAACTCCGACTTGTGTCCTTCTCTAATTTTCATGGGTGAGAATGATCTAAGTAGGTTAATTCAATAAGTCTACCATTTAGAGGATTTGACCAAATAGAGAGCAGGGAATATAATTTCATAAGATAAAATTTCCTTCTCATACAGGGTAAGTAAATGAGTCGTTTCGTTCTAAGTGCAGATTTTAGGACTTACACAATGGGGCTACACCCTCTCACTACCCCAAGATGTAATTTCAAGTGCAAAAGAGACATTTTATCCAACTATAATTGCGAACAACTCGTGAAGTATCGACTTGCTTATAATGATTATATCACAACTTGTCCTACTGTATAAGAGTGTAACTACAGGTGTATAGTAGAGTGACTTATAAGTTTAATTTTTTTTAATTAGGAGAGAGGAGAGAGTGGAAGATGAGAGATAATTTTAATTTTAATTTTTAAAATTTTAAAATGTCAAGTCTAAATTAAAAATAATAAAAGAAATTGTAAAAAAATCATAAATATAAAGTTAGAAACCTCTTAAACCTATTTTTCAAAATATGGATACTAAAATGACTAATTTATAATTTTAGGGACCAATCGCATCTATCCCTAAAAACTCAAGGACTAAAAGGGTATTTTTCCTACCATAAATATAAAATAAAACTTTTAATATATTAAGATATATAAATAAAATTATATATATGTTTAATTTGAATGAGATTCAAATAAGAAATATATATAAGGAGAATTAAAATATTTGAATTTGATTCCAATAATTTAATATATTTATTTTAATATAAGATATTAAAATATAAATATATTTTAATTAGGGTTGCTCTATCTAAGTCACTATAGATAGAACCTTTACAAGGAGAAGAGAATATAATGTTGATCAGAAAACTGCAAAGAAAGAGTTCTCTACAAAATTCTCTAATTCCCAAAAATCACATAAAAAGCTTCTCTATCAATTTCTCTCATTTTTCCTTTTCTTTCAAGAACGCAAGGAAATGGAAACCTGCCAACGCGTGTTCTCTTTTGAGTATGTAATTTGTTTAACCTTCTTTTAATTTCGTTTGATTCTAAATAAAAACAAAGTGATCCAATGCTTCCACTGCGAGATGAAATCATCCATCTCCATCGTAGGTATTGGGTCTAAATTCTATTTGGTCTTAAATTTCAAAATGTTACAATTTTAATCTTTTAAGTTTTGAGTTTGATTTCAACGTAGCCTTTAAACTTCAAAATGTTATAATTTTACCTCTGAAATTTGAGTTTTATTTTAATTTCGTTCATAGTATCAAGATTTATACTTTTAACCTTCTTTTTTTTTTTTAATGAAATGCTCACTTCAGCTTTGGCTTTAATGTCTATTACTTAATTTAAAGTAATTATGAGGTAAAATTTTAAAATTAATTTGAATAGTAATGAAAAATAGTGAAACTTAATTAATTGTAATTCTTTCAAATCAATTAACAGACATAACACTGAAGAATGGAAGTAATATTTAGTAAAAAAAAAGTTGAGGCTGAAGATATAAATCTTGAAATCTAAGACCAAATTAAAACATAACTCAAATTTCAAGGGTAAAATTGTGATATATTGGAACCTATGAACTAAATGAAAACTAGACCCATAACATAGAGACCAAAAAGGTATTTAACTAATTATTTGGAGGTTTTTCAAATTTTAAGACAATAAGGAATATCTTGATTTTTATTTTGTTTAGCTCAATCCTTCATAGTAGAGTTACAAATATGTCCATCGAAGGCAAGAAAAGGATCCAGCAGGTGGATAACCCAAAAATGAAAAATGGCAGAGAAGATGAAAAATAGGCACCCATTGAGATTTGAAGGGAAAATGCTCTTCTGCTTGCGTTAGCACGTTTTAAATTTACCCATTCGACCCTGAGAACCACCTGCGCGCCTATAACTCAAAACTTCACTCGATGCACGATGTTCAATGCTATATGCTCTATGTTATATGCTTGCTACTTGATGCTTGATGCTCTATACTCGACGCTCTATGCTTGATTCAGAAATTCACTGGATGAACGATGCTCTATGCTATATGCTCATTACTAGATGTTCCATGTTCAAAAAACACATAAAAAAAAGAAGTAGAAGAAGAAACAAATATAAAAACATTTTTAAAAAAAAGGAAACAGAAGAAAAATGCGAAAAAAAAAGGGAAGAAAAAATGTAGAAAAAAAGGGGAAGAAGAAGAAACACTGAAAAAACCTAAGAAAGAAATAAGGAAAGAAAAAAGCAAAACGAAGAGTAAAGAAGATGGGTTAAAGCAGTAATTTCACATGATCAGCAGCATGCCAAAAATCATTGGTTTTGAAACGTTGAATTAATTTTCATTTGTAACCCTTTATTTGTGCTCCTATAAAAGGTCCTCTACGCAATTATTTCATAAGAAAAACCTGCAATAAAAGACCTATAATTCCAAAAAAAATGTTAAAAAATATAATAAAAAAAGATTAAAAAAGGGAAAATTGAAATGTCATGCTTTCATTGAGAGTTAAACTCAAGACCTCCCGCTTACTAAATAGGTGCTCTAACCAACTGAGCTATAAAAGCTTTGATAGGATAATTATGTAATTTTGGTAAAATTTCATATTTTGAGCCATTATTTTCTATTTAAGATTATAAAGTTTACATTACGTGAAAATTAAAAGAGACTAGATGCATTGAGAGTGTGGTTAATTGTAATTTTTTTTACTTTAATGTTTTTAAAAATAAAGACCATTTTGGTCCCTATACTTTGAAGTTAGTTCAATTTTAGTCTGTCAATTTTTAATTTTTATACTTTCAATAAATTATAAATTTAGCCTCCGCTATTAGTCTATCTTTATATTTGAAATGTTCTAAAATATACATTTGGAGACGTGATAAATAACGTGTAAAAACTGAATAAGTAAAAGATTTTGGCGAATTTTTTTAGATAATAAAATAAAAGATAACAACAACCTTAATCTTTTATATAGTTATAATTAATCTCATACACATCAACTATCCATCAAAATTTCATTTTTTTTATATTAACGAAAAATATTTTATTTATCAACACAATTTTAAATTTTAAAGATATTTTTTAAACAAATTTCAAAATCCAAGAGTAAAAATAAAAATTTTTAAAATCTAAAGGACAATTTTCTAAAATTTAGAAGTATTATATAATTTAACTACGAGAAAGGAATGAAAGAGAAAATAATGAGAGCTTATTTGAATTTACCAATTCGAGAATAATCTGAAAGAAATTAAAGAAAAAGTGTCATAGAGAATCAATTCTATGATTGTTTGAAGATCTTCCAATCATAAAAAGAAAATTTTGGAATGTGAGCTTTTATTCTTATAATCATTTATTCCGTATATATCATATGAACTTGAATTATTACTCTTCATAAATATATCATTTTTTTTTTATCTGAAAATAGTTTTGAAATTTTTTTTGAAATAGGCTTCATGTCATTTCATAAAAGAAAAAGCTTGAAACTCAAACATGTAAAGAAAAGTTTTTTTTTTTTTTTTTAAATAAAAAATAAAAAAATTCTTTCTAGTCCTGGAGAAGTCAAAAGTCCTCCCTAAGATTAAGATATGCGGCTAGAGAATTATCAACGATATCCTTCTTAACAAGTATAATCTTGCAAAAAAGGAAGTGTCCATTGTGATTTATTGTGTGTATTTTGCAAAGAGCATATGAAAACTGCAACACATCCTCTGTAGAAGTATTCGTTGTCGGGAGATTTGCTCTAGATTTATTTCAACTAATATTGATGTTTTTTGGGATGACAAGGTTTAATGGAACTACAAAGATTACTAACATTGGATTTTTTATCGTGTTGCATCTATGGATCTTGATAACGTCATGATCATAGTATGGCAGATTTGGGATGCTTGGAACAAAGTGGTGTTCCAGAAGTAGCATGCTGCTGTTAGTGATTTGATTAATAAACATATTTCTGAGTCTAGCCATGAAGGTGAGGGAGTTGATGCAAAGGCAAGGGGACAACCTTTCCTCTTCACATCTCGTGCAAATCAGCTTTTTTTTTTTTTGGAAGTTGAATATTGATGTTGTTTATTACAAATTTAGGTGGTTTGGGTTGGGTGTTTCGAGATCACTTGAGGTGTGTTCGTCTGGTTTGGCTTGAAGTTCATCCTTCGATGCAAGGAGATGAAACTTCTGATTGAGTGGAGATAATCAATCTACTTAATGGTGTTGTTGATTTCTCTAAAGTTCCTTCTTTATTGCGAAGGCTAAGGAATGGGCTGGTGAGCTGGGAGTCATATCTTTTTTTCCATGTTGAAAAAGGTTAAAAGGTTGAAATAAGTTGAAAAAGGTTCTTGATGCATTTATCCCACTTGAGTAGTTCTCTTTTCTATCAGGTTAGTTAATTATTAACAACGTAATTCTTGAGTTTGAGTGTAACTATGCAATTCGCAGTAAAGGCAAGGTAATGTGGTAATGAAACTGATTATGAGCAAAGCTAATAATTGGGTCGAATAAAGCTTTCTCGATGGTGTGATGTGGTAAATGTGCTTCCATGGCTGTTGGAGTTGGTGATGAGTTTAAAACCCTGAGAATGAGAACCTGAAAACTCATTCATATAAATGAAAACTCCTACTAAAACTTGATTGCAATATTTTTCCCCTAATATTTGCATTAATCCCCACATTCAAAAAAGTCTCGCACATGTGTGAAAATTATGCATTAACGATTTTGAAATGAAATCCTAACAAACAAAATAATTATTAGTTTAGAATATCAATTGATTCAACATGCAAAATTTAGAATCTTATTATTGGCCGAAAGTGAGCTTAGGTAATTGACATGCACTTTCAAAGGTTTGACCCTCAATCTCTACAATTCATTAAAAAAAAACAACAAAAAAAATTCATAAATAGAAAAAATGTCAAACTATTTACAGAAAATAACAAAAAAAAACACGGATAGATATTAATAGACTTCTATTAGTATCTATCAGTGGTAGACTTCTATCATTTCTACCACTGATAAATATCAGTGATAAATATTTCTATCAGCGTCTATTACAAATATTTAAAAATTTTGTTATTTTATGTAAATAGTTTTCTTTATTTTTCTATTTTCTAAAAGTTCTAAAAAAAAACTTTGGATTTTTTCTTAAAAAATTAAAATAAAAAATTGAATTGCACATTTAAGAAATTCTAATTTGACAAAATTCCTTTATTATGTGGACGACATGTCGTTATCTCTCACCATGTCGACAAATAGAGAGATTGTTTGGAATATTTTCTAGCTCTCTTTAGTCTACTCTACACACATGCACGTGGAAAGTTAAAAAAAAAAAAAAAAAAAAAAAAAAAAAAAAAAAAAAGAAAAAGTGAATGTTTTTAGATTCTTTTTTCAATTTAGTTTCTAAATCCTTTCCACTCCAATCTTTTTAACAAAATTGATAAACACTTAATTGGAAAACTATTCAAATATTAAAGAATAAAATATAGGTTGAAATTTATATATAAAAAAGGGGAATTTTTTACAAATAGAAAAATAAGGAAAACTATTTACACAAAATAGCAAAATTTTTAAATAGTTGTGGTAGACGCTGATAGAAGTCTTTCAGGATCTATAAGTGATAAAATGATAGAAGTCTATCACTTATAGATGCTGATAGAAGTCTATCAATATCTATCAATATTTTCTTTTCTATTTTTAATAAATAATTTGACATTTTTTCTATCTGTGAATTTCTTTTTCTAAAAACAATGTCTTTAAATTTTACCATTTGTTTAAAACATACCATTATTCTTTTAAAAAGTTGTAAATGTAATAGTATCATTGACATTTCAAAAAACTTTTCGAAAACTATTCTTGGAGTAGAAAAATAGTCATATCATTGGACAAAAAGTCAACCTATTGGAGTGTCGTTCTTTCAAACTTAATCTAAGCAAGTATTCTAGTTAGTAGTCACCGTCATATCGTTCCAGGTCAGTACCACTTTCATTTTTATTAAATAAAAAATGTAATTTGTAACTATTTAGTCCATATTATGAAAATTATTGTGAAGATTTAATGCAAGTTTTTACACTTGCAGATCGATAAACTGATCGAAAATCACATTTATTTATAAATTATAAAGATTAAGTCGTTAGTAATAAAAGTGGACATTTAACTTTGATGAGACTTTTCATGATAGAGACTACATTGTTAAAAATTTCAGAGTATAGAGACTAAATTATTATTTATTAAAGTTTATGAGTTAAATTGTTAGAAATTTGAAAGTATAGAAACTAAATTGTTACTTCCAAAGATTTTATTTCAATGATAGTTTTAAAACGTTTATGAAAGATCATAGTAATATTTTATTTAAATGTCCAAGGCAGCTTACGTGCACCTTGACTAATCTTACGGGACAACCGCCTGACCCTATATATCATTTGATAATTAAAGGCAGGTTGAAGGTTAAATAGTGATAATTTTAAGGATTCTCAAAGAAAGAAAACAGAGATGTCGTCTAAGTTCCTATAATATGTAGAAGTGTCCATGTAATTTCATAAAGTCATTTGATTAATTATACTAGGTGATGAACATAAGCCAAATCAACACTTTCTTAAACATAAGAATATTTTTTAAATAAATAGCAAAGTTTTTTGAGAAAATTTTTAAAAATAGAAAAATAAGGGAAACTATTTATACAAAATAGCAAAATTTTTAGATAGTTGTGATAGACGCTGATAGAAGTCTATTGGAGTCTATCAGTAATAGAAGTAATAGAAGTCTATCACTTATAAATGTTAGACGTTGATAGAAGTTTATTGGAGTCTATCAATAATAGAAATGATAGAAGTATGATAAATGCTGATAGAAGACTATCAATGTCTGTCACTATGGTTTTTTTTTTTTTTGCTATTTTTTCTAAACTGACATTTTTTTTTTATCTATGAAAATGTTCCTTTCTATTTTAATAATTTAGCCTGAAATATATGTAATTTTTTTAAACACAAATGAAAAATGAGAAGAAAAAAAGAAAGAAAAAAGAGAAACAAAATAAGAAATATATATAAATGTTGAGTTGCAATTATGTTTTTTCTCCTCTCTTTCGTTCATTTTGGTTTGTGAATTTCACCTTCGAGAAAGCCAAAATCGATTTTCAGTTCGCAGTTCATCTCTTCTCTCACTCTCTTCTCTCACAGCTCAAAATCCCCAATCATCACTGTTCTTTCCCCTTAATTTTCCCTCTGCAAATTCTCTTTCTAGGGTTTTCATTTTGCTCTCAATTTGCTCTTCTTCTGTTTCGGATCGTAAGCTTGTTCAACTTGCTTCAAAGCTCCTGCAGACTGAAGCTGCAACTCGGAAACCCAATTTTTTCGGCTAGGGAAGAGCTATGGATGCTGATTCGTGGACTGCTCGTCTTTCTTCTGCTTCTAAGCGCTACCAATCTGCTCTTCTATCACGATCTGGTTTAGGTGAATCTCTTTGATTTCTTAAATTTTGTTTGTTTCTTTCATCGCTTAGTGACTTTGAAGTGATTGGAAACTCCCCGCCTTACAAATTGGTTTTCTGGTCATGGGTTTCAAGAATCAAGAATGAACTTTTCCCATACATTGTTATGTTTTTTTTGTTACCTCAATTTTCCTTTCCGTCTGAAAATGTTGCCATCTGCGGATAAATGGATAAACAGATGTCGAATGGATAGCTGAAACAATTAAGGCAATCCTGATTCTGCTTGTGTTGAATTTTTTCTTACTGAAGTTTGGTGAAGGTGTCGAATGAAATCAAAGACTTGAATTTTGATCCTGCCTTGTTTTCAAAGGCAGGAAAGTGAAGGTGGGGTTGAGATATGGATAACATTTCGATCGTTTCATGCCATCTTCTTTTTCCATAATTTGAGTCTATATTTTTTAACTATATAATGGCGGTAGGGGGCTTAGAGTTTGTTTTGTTTTTTTTTTTTGTTTTTTTTACACGAGAAATTGAGTATATATTCAAGATGCACCAAGAAATAGGAGTGTCTGCTTTGTGGATGTTTAAAAATATGGTCACAGAATGTGTAAGAAAAGAAGTACCTTATGACCTAAGCAAGCGTGATTATCTAGATTCTTTGGCTGGCTTCTGAAAATGGCTATCAATTAGATTACATTATGTGGAACCTTAAGATTTTGTTATTAAGACACAGTGCATCTAATTTCCTGCTGTAAAACATGATATCACCTGCTGCTTCAGTTTGTTATAGATCATTTGTATGTGTCAATGCTTTTGTGTCCCTCTACTCTTTTTTTCTTTTTAATTTTTTTTTTATTATTATTATTTCCGTATCCTTTTTCCTTCACCCTCAATTTTGGACTCATTTTGTAGTAGCTCACCATTCAGGTATGTTCATGGGGTTTGAAGAACTTGAAGGGGATGATGATATAAGGGAGGAGTTCCCATGCCCATTTTGCTCAGAATATTTTGATATAGTCGGATTGTGCTGTCACATTGATGAAGAGCATCCTATCGAGGCTAGGAATGGGGTATGAATCCTCACAAAACTGTTTATTTTCATATTTCCCTTCTGAAAGTAGTAAATTTTGATTGAGCTTCTGATATAAAATCTTTGTCTGGCTTAAATACACACCTAACGTTCTTATAAAAAGAAAAAAAAATCCAAATGGAACTTTGCACTTTCTTTTTCTTTCTTTCAACTGAGAATACGGCCCCTTTTTTCCCCTCATATAGTTCCATTTTCTGCAGTATATGAAGACAGCTTATAAATCTCAAATGTTTAGGACCCTCCCAGGAGAAGTAAAGGAATTACTTTACATAATAAAAGCCTTAATTTCCCCAACCACCATCAAGTTGGGACGTAAGCAAATTGAGAAACTGTACTTGTAAATTAGTAATCAGGACAGCTTTGGGGTGTGCCATAGCGCGTGACAGAATTCATAAGAAAATCCCCTTTATTTGCCGTTGTCCAAATTAGTATTACCAATGTAAACAAAGTACGGAGGATATAGATCACCTATTCTTGTATTGTCCATTTATTCCCCTGGCTGGTGACCCTTCAAGATAATTGGTATAAAAAGGTGCTTACAATTCTTCACGGTCCTCTCTTTAGGAATACAGCAAGAGTATTGGAGAGGAATGCACCCTAGGTTATTCTTTGGAAAGTTGGTCCCATTTTTTTTTATGGTATTGAGAGGATGAGATGGAGTGTATTGAGAGATGTATATCAAACATATTCCAACTACTCTATGTCTCTGTAAAATGCTACTGAGGGTGTAATTTGTACTCTCTAAGGCTAATGATCCGGGAGGATGGCTTATTATCCCACCTTCTCACACTCATATTATTGCAAGCTCTGTTTTCTATCTGAATAAATGAAGTATCAAATTCCATGTATCTCAGGTTGAATCAATTGCAAGCTATACTCATTCACCCCAGGTAGTCAGTTGTTGCTGTACAATTTTCTGGTTCTTGTGGATTTTGATTCTCTGACTTTGCTAGTGTCCTGTTTTACAAAGTAAATTGCACTCTTGGTTTCAATGTTTGATCATATGTATGTTGAGACTTAGGACATATCTAGGTTCAATCACTTGAATATATATATTTTTTCTATGCACAATTAATCATGGAAACATAATTTTGATATCGATGCTGTTGTTACTCATTTCCTTGTTCAGTATGACTTCATTTTGGCTAACAGTGAATTCCTGAGTGTGCATGGTGCAGTGTATAATTCTCTTCATCATAAGTCTCAAAAACAATAGCTTCAATAGTTTAAGATTGAAAATATTATTAAACTGCAGGTGTGTCCAGTCTGTGAAATGAGGGTGGGAGTTGACATGGTTGCGCATATATCCCTGCAGCATGGAAATATTTTCAAGATATCCTTCAATTTATCATGTTAAAATTAGTTTCTTCTTTTATTGTCTCCATTCTATGATTTTGCTCTCATTGAGATTCTTCATTTTCATGCTCTTCATGTAGTTTTGTTTTTTAAAGATTGGCTTGGTGTGTGCCTAGCTTTGTATATTCCACGATTTCGGTTGCACCTCAATCACCTCTTGTATTCTATTATTCTCCTGTTTGCCTCACTACTATTGGAACCTTTTAAGTTTTACCAGAATAGAATAGAACCTCTATTAGACCATGAGCCACCGAGGATTACTCAATGATTTTTCTCAGAAAGGAATAAAAAAGTTGAAAACTTGTTTGTTTCTGATATTTACCACTGCTTTTTGTTTAATTTTCTCTCCAAGGGATTATTATTCTTTTCTTTAATATTTTTTCCGTCTGTTCGAGCTCTATATGAAACTCAAGCAGGATGCAAGATTAACCTCATGCTTAGATTCCTTAACTAATGGTTACATGCAGCGTAAGAGAAAATCTCGTAAAGGTGGTTCACACTCAACACTCTCTTTGTTGAGGAAAGAGCTTCAAGAAGGAAATTTGCAGTCTCTTTTTGGGGGTTCTTCATGTTTACTTTCTTCCTCCAATGCAGCACCTGACCCGTTGCTGTCATCGTTTATTCTACCGTTGGCTGATGACTATGGCAGTGTTCAACCTCACTTGTCCGCTGAATCAAGCTCCGTGAAGAGTAATTCACAAGACAAATCATTAGAAAGGTAAGTAAATGATATATTCCTACTATTACAGTGCCGTTTCTCTTACAAGTTCTTTAGTTCACAAAGTGTCGTGCCCGCCCAAGATAGTATCTCTTTTGTTGGGAAGTTCTATCGTGTGAGATGTGAGAAGGTTGAGGAATGAGTTCAAGTAATGTTTTTTTTTTTTAAAAAAAAGATATTTACTAACGTTAGATTAGTTTAGTGTAGGCTGACATACATTTTCCTTTAAGCCCCTGGCACTGTGAATAAATGTTCTCTTTTGTCATCTTGTCATTTTGAGTCTAGTTGATATTATCGCTGTCAAGAGATTTGAACTAGAAATAGAATATGTGGATCAGGCTATATTGAAATGAGCACATGCTGCAAGCTAGTGCAGGGACTAGCCTTAGGAGATATGGAAACAGAACATTAAGTACATGTACCAAAATCTTGGCCATCATTAGATACTTTTCCATTAATGTCTACTATCACATTGATTTGATTTCATAGACATAAAGTCTTGGTTTTATGTGACAGGAGCATCCCGCCATCACCGTTGTCCGTGCAGGATAAAGAAGAGAAAACTAAACGCTGCGAGTTTGTGCAAGGGCTGTTAATCTCCACCATCCTTGATGATAATTTATGAGTCTTTGCACACCTCAAAGTTGGCTGCTGCAATAGTGGATGTAAAGTTCACAAAGGCCCTCCTTGGTTTGTTTGTAGCTCTCAAAATACTAGTATGCGTCAATGAGAGTGTCAAAATAAGGTGTAGTGTAATTTATGTTGTTTGTAAAACACCAATTCTTAGGCCTGACAAGACTTCCATTTCCTGTTTTAAATTTATGGTCATGCTTAAGTGAAAGAGGGGGAGAAAAAAGATATTTAAACTCCCTCGTACCCCCTCCAAAAAAAAAAAAAAAAAAAAAAAAAAAAAAAAAAAAAAAAACTTAAATTTGCAATAAGTAACTTCTTCTTGAATAGCTTCATTTCAATAATTGGAAATGACATGTAACTGGAACAATAGAACTATGACTTAAATGTCAGTGAATCAATTCTATGGACAAGTTAACAACAATTTAACCTCTGAGCTAATGGGATGCAAAAAAAGTAGCCTGCTTTTTAAACAGTCCCTATAGTCTGAGATTCAACCACGATACGTCGTCTGTAATCTTCTTCACTACGTCCCGAACATATAAGTCAAAACAAGGCAAGCAGAGGCCCTTTATCAGGCTTCTACGACCTTCCCCTATGGACAGTTCAATGTGAGAACATTGGGATGGTGGTGATGTTCTATACACCTCGTTTATTGAGTGTTCAAATCCACATGCGCCTAAAATTGTGCTAGCAGCTTTGGCTGCGATGTCAACTGCTGTGCTTTGACCTGAACCAGAAGAAGATCAAAGAAATTATGAGTAGCAACAAAATTAACAATAAACAAGGAATCATATCAATTTTGCTTGCATTTCTACATTGGTACACGGCCTAAGAAACTAAACTGTGAACAAAAAGTGAAAAGTATGAACATACCTAGACCAATATCTCTGGATAAACTCTTCAAATGGCAATCGATAATTGGTTGTAGTTGCTCTCTTGCTGCACAATAATCTTTCTCATCTCCAACTGAACGGGGCAGTAAACCATTATCGGAGCTAGTGCTTATTACATTGCTGTAGCTTGATAGCGAATTCACTCCTGAAAGCTCAGGCCTCAGCACTCCATTCAAATTTCGATCAACAGTTATCGTATTTTCAACTGCTAATCCTCTCAAAGGGTTCAAAATTGTTCCATTGCCGCTGGTTCTATCTGTTGGCATGCTTCGATGAGGATCTTGCAGTGCTTGCCTAGGCAAACGACTTGTTTCAGGGTTGAGGAAATCACCACGTTGCATCAATGGAGAGGGACTGTCATGTAATAAGGTTTCCCCAAACAGAGTTTGGCTCGGTATAGCGATTTCTTGTGTTATCATATGTTCGACTGTTGATTCCCTACTCTGACTCATCTGCGAACTCAAGCTACCCCCACCAGGAATAACAGCAGAAACTCCATCAGTTCTATTGGTAACTAAACCCATTTGATTCGAAGAACGCATTTGATTGATGTGCAGCCGAAGAATTCGTCTCCCTACTAGAGTTGGTGCGACTGCTTGGGACATTGGAGAAGTCGATTGGACTTCCACAGGCAATCGAGGAGATGGAATGTTTATAAATCCTTGACCATATGGTGTACGAGGTGAAGATAGGGAATTCAAGTCTAAACCATCCCGATTTGCAATAGGGAACGGTCTGTTAAACAAATTGTTGGTGGTTCTTCGTTCAGACAGTCGACTTGAAGGCTGTGGACTTGATGATCCTAGAGCAATGGTTCGACAATCGACACAGTACCAATTTCCTTCTGGTACTTCTCTACCAAGACCGACACAGTAGGTGTGTGCCGGTGAATCACATAGATCACACAGTAACATTAGATTGTCATCCCCACCTTCGTGACACTCTATACAGATTACATTCTCATAGGGATCGAGATAACTCCTCAATTCTTCCTCAGACGGTTGATAGACCTAAAGGTCGCAAAAAATAAGAAAGTTATAGAAACAACAGGTAGGAAAATCAGAACAAGATGCAAACTATGAGTATACCTGATCGCGCTCAGGAACCTGTATGACGACTTCTCTTAAGTCAATTCCAGCAGTAGATCTTGCAGGCTTACTAATTGTCTGAAACCTCTGCTTGCACAAAGGGCATCGAGATTCAACCTTTGCCCACTCCATAATACAAGAGAAACAAAAAAAGTGAGAACAACAATTAAGTGTTCCCCGAACTCTCCGCTTATCTTCTTCCGATAGGCATATCCCGCATACTTGCTTTATCACCTCAGTCTTGACTTCCTCCACTTTCTCTTTGCCCTTCCTAACAGGAGGTCGAGGTTTTCTCTGCTGGCATAGATCAGAATCCTCAATCCTTGGGGGTGAAGGTACAGTCCTTATTCGATTTCTCAAATGACCACACAACCTCTCAGCTTCTCTCACCTGCTCTCTCTCTTCTTCAGAGATGGTATATTCATAGTCTGATGACCCAGAAAGGAAGGTATCTAAATCTGATTGCACAACGTATCTTTTCCGCTTTGAAACAGGCCTTTTACTTCTCGTAATCTTCACTGTAGGGTAATTTTCGGAAACATCATCATCGTCTGAGTTTTGTACAGTCCGCGGGCCACTCTTCTTTCTGCGTTTATTCCTTGAAGGTTTCTTTGCAGCCTTTGGCTTCCTCTTTTTGCAAACTTTGCCAACAGTATTTTTCCGCACCCCATTTCGACCCCGTTTCATATTGGTTCCTCTCTTTCTAACAACTGGTTCTTCCTCATCTGAAAAATCTTCTTCTTCCGACAAAAAGTCCTCATCCTCAACTTCCTCATCAACATCAACATCTTCCTCTTCCTCTTCCTCTTCTTCTTCCTCCTCCTCCTCCTCATAATCATTATCATTATCTACACTATAATCCTCATCATCCTCGTCACCGCCATCCTCTTCTTGATAACTAAATCTTCGCCTCTTTTGTCCATTGTTCTTCCTCGCTTTATGTGAACCAAAAGCATTCCTGGCCTTCGGCCCGACTCTTTTCCTAACATTCTTTGGTTGCTGCTCCTCCACATCCTCCTCCACAACAAAATTATCCTCTCCTGATGCATTTTCATCTAAAGAGGAGCAATAATCCTCATCAGAACGCTCAGAAACTCCATTATCATCACTGGAAACAACATAATCCTCATCAGAATCATCAGAACCCTTATCTTTTGGTCGAAATTTCTTCTTGAAATTTTTCCTACTACCGACCTTCCCTCCCCTTACCATCTGTTCCTCGCACATAAAACAAATATTTCCAAAAGAAGAGAATAATTACACAAATTCAGTCCAACACAATTAACAATTCCTCAACAAAACCAACTCTTCATCATTAAATCTAATCAAATCGAACGGAGAAACATAAATTGACCAATTCCTCGATGATTCCCACATATATGGCCACAAACCCAATTTTGCATATGAAATTTAAACAACCCCACTAACTATAAACGATTCCCCATACTCGATCTGCTTCATTCCTGAACAAAACAACATTGAAACCAAAATAAAACAAAAAAAATAAAATTCATTCTCACTCTGAACTACAATAAACAGCTTGAAACATCAAACACCCATTTCTCTAAAAAATCAACTAAAGGGTATCATTCCATTGACAAAATTTCAACAAATATATATATAAAAACAGCAAAATTGATCGAAAATTCAACGATTATAGATGCCCATAAACATCCTACACATACCCACAAACGAAAGAAGATTTCAATTCATACCTAGAGAGAGAAAATCGAAAGAGAAGATGAGAGAGAGAGGGAGACGGGTACCTGAGAGGAGGAATAAAGCACACCAGGAAACACCACGGACAATTGGAAAACGTCTTCCGATTTCCCAAAAATATTTTTTTTTTCCTTTTTTTTCTTTTTGGAAAATAAAAAATATATATTTTTAAAAAAATTATTAATTATACAGTGAGAGAGTAGGCGTTGGGGGCTCTTCTTATTATGCGATGCGATGGTCACCTCCTTGGATGTTTTCTCCTACCAAATTTACCAAAGTACCCTCCGTTTTCTTTTTTTCCTTTGCTTTTGGCAAATTACCATTTTTGGGATTAAATTTAAAACCCACCAAAATGAAGAAGAAATATATAAATTCATTTGAGAAAAATTAACAAAGTTGCTCTTTTTTTTTATTGTATTTTTATTTTTTATTTTTTTCTCATTTGGAACTGTTACCATAAAATGTATGTCAAATAATATGACCAAATAGTCGGTTTTATTTTCTCGATTTACGGGACGAAAACGGTCGTTTCTGGCAAGTGAGTTTGTCGTATTCGTATATGGAAGAATCAAATTGAATTCCGTAAGACGAGAGGTTAAATGAAATACTGAAACTGTTGCAATCGTTCGTTCTTTCTCGAATTTAGTGTATTGCGTGTCCTGTCTGTGCATGATTTCATTTAAACTTTGCTTAATCGCAATTTATACCTATTTACAAAAGTTTGAGAATATAAAGTTAAAATTTAGGTCAACTTGAGGATATATTAACTAGTTAAGACATTATAATCTTTATCAATATGTGAGAGGTTTGAATTTTCACAAAAAAAAAAAAAATACTAAATTACTTTGTTACATATCTCTCCTAAAGGGGGAGCATTCCATTGTTATATAGTGTTAGTTACTTTTGAAATCGAAACCATTCCTAAACACTTAGGTTTTTTTGACATACAATAAGTGGATGTTTGGAGATTTGAACCTTCGACCTCGAGATAGAATACTGTTGAAATGTGCTCACTTTTGGCCTTAAAATTTAGAATTTCATTTCAATATTTTTTTTTTAATACTACAAGTAGAGGAATGAGAATTTGAACTATTACAATTATCACTGAGTTATGCTCACTCTAACTAATATAATTTAAAGTTGTTTTCAAATATAGAAAAATAGGTCAAACTATTTACAAATATAGAAAAAATTTAATATCTATCAACGATAAACAACGATAGAATTCTATCGTTGATAGAAGTGTCTATCGCTCAAGCGATAGAATTCTATCGTTGTTTATCGTTGATGGACAGTAAAATTTTTCTATATTTATAAATAGTTTAATATTTTTTCTGTTTATAGTAATTTCCTTATAATTTATTCTTAGATATTTATATTTTTTCTTTTGTTGTCCAATAAAATATTAGTTTAAGTTATAAAATCTTTATTAAATTGTTATCAAAAAGGAAAATGCATCAATATGTTAATTATTTTAAAATTATAGTAAAAGTAGTAACTCCTCAAGTATTAAACGCATGACCTTACCCAAAATGAGTTGTTTTTTTCACCAAAATTTCATTTTATTCCAATAATGGGAATATTGAATTCCAGCTCACTTGAAAATATAATCAAATTATTATTAAAATAATCTTTTAATTTTTTTTAAGGATTAAATTTTGTTGAATTAGAGAATACCTTTCATAACTTAAAAAAAAAAAATATATGAGTTTCAAATTCAAAATATAGGTCCAAATTTTATAATAGTAGTTAATTTGAATATAACTCAACTAGTTATGATATATATCATCAACCAAAATTTCATATTTAAATTTTCAACTCTACATATAGTGAATAGTTTTTAATATATTTTATTTTCTTTTATTTAAAGTCTACATTATAATGTCTAATTTTATATCCATTTGGATATAGTTCACTGTATTATTGATTTAATTTAAAAGTTAGATGTTCAAACCTTCACTGTACGCTATTGAACTAAGCAAACTCCACTATTAGCAAACCTATGTCTCTAATACATCCATGTTAACACCAAACCCACACTATCTATACAGTTAAAAAATATATCGTTGAAAATTAAAAGATTAACGAGAATAAAGATGGTAAATTTCTTCAAATTTAGGGATTATAATAAACACAATATAAAAGTTGAAGAACTAATATTTAATGTCAATTTGAAAATAGTTCAGCTAGTTAGTTAGGACACTACCTTCCACGCCAAAAAGTCAGAAGTTCGAATCTCTATCTCCAATGCTGCCAACTAAAAATACCTAAAAGTTTGGGCTCCTTTTTATAACCATTTGGTTTTTGAAAATGAAGTTTAATTATAACGCTAATTTTGTTTATAAGTTTTTTGGTTTTGTTATCAACCTTTTAGGAGTGTTTTCAAAATCTAAGCCTAGCTAGTTTTGAACTCTATAAAAAGTAATTTTTATTTTTGAAAATTGGTTATGAATTCAAATGTTTATTTATGAAAGATAAAACCATTGTAAAGAATTGTGAAAAGACAAGCACAAAAACTAAAAACTAAAAACTAAGGTCCCATTTGGTAACCATTTCGTTTTTTTATTTTTGGTTTTCGAAAATTGAGTCTATTTCTTCTCACTTTCTTACCATGGTTTGCATCTTTCTTGAGTGCAAGAGTTGCATTCTTATCTAAATTCTAAAAACAAAAATAAGTTTTTAAAAACTAATTTTTTTTAGTTTTCAAAATTTGACTTGATTTTTAAAACATGAGTAAAATGTAGATAACAAAGTAAGAAATTTAGAGGTGAGAGAGATGATTATAGGCTTAGTTTTCAAAAACCAAAAATCAAATAGTTGCCAAGCGAGGCTTAAGACATCATTTGAGAGTCATTTGGCTTTTGGTTCTTTCTTTTCGAAATTTAAGCTTAAAAAATACTACTTCCACTTATTGATTTCTTTTTCTTGTTATCTAACTTTTTAGGAATGTTTTTAAAATCCAACCAAAATTTTAAGATCTAAAATATGTAAGTTTTAAAATGTTATTTTTGTTTATTTATAAATTTTCGTGAAGAAACAAATGTTTATATAGGAAAGATGATAGATGACAACAACGGTAAAGAAATGGTGAGAAAACAAACATAATTTTCAAAAATAAAAAAAAAATTAAAAACTAAGACCCGTTTGGTAGTCATTTCGTTTTTTGTTTTTGGTTTTTGAAAATTAAACCTATTTTCTTACAATGGTTTGCATCTTTTTTAAGTATAAAAGTTGAATTCTTAGTTAAATTCCAAAAAACAAAAACAAGTTTTTAAAAACTATTTTTTTTAGTTTTCAAATTTTTGCTTGGTTTTTAAAAACATGGGTAAAATGAGATAACAAAAGAAGAAATCTAGAGGTGGTAGAAGTATTTGTAGGCTTAATTTTCAAAAACTAAAAACCAAAAACCATATGGTTACTAAATGGAGCCTAAGACTAGTTTGGGTAACCACTTAATTTTTAGCTTTTATAAATTAAGCTTATAAACACATCTTCCACCTCTAAATTTCATGTTTTGTTATCTATTTTTCACCAATGTTTTTAAAAACAAAGCTAAGTTTTGAAAACTAATTTTTTTTTTTTTTTAAAAAACATGTATTTGTTTTTTAAATTTAGCTCAGAATTCAACTTTTTTACTTAAGAAAGATAAAATCTATACTAATAAATTGAGAGAAAATAAGCTTAATTTTCAATAACTAAAAACTAAAAACCAAATGGTTACAAAATAAGACCTAAATAATTATCAAAAGAATCTTAGGTACTAAAACATACATGTTCAAAATTCAAACACCAAAATTAGAATTGAGATACCAAAATAAAAGATTTAAAGCTAAAATATAATAAAGGTTAAATTACAAGCTTAGTTCTAACTTTTAGGGTTAAGTCTATTTTTTTTAATATCTGTGAATGTTCGTGCCAACTTATATGCACCTCGACTAATCTCATGGGACAACCTGTTTTAGGGTTGAGTCTATTTGATCTTTGAACTTTTAAAAAGTGTCTAATAAGTCCATGAACTTTAAAGTTTGTGTCTATTTGATCTCGAAATTAAAAATTATATAATAGATTTTTAAACTTTCAACTCTATATCTAATAGATCAGTTTGTAACATATTTTAAAACTTTAAAAATCAATTGATTTACTATGAATTTTATATCTAATGGAAGTTTAAACTTTCGACTTTCTTTTTCTTAAATCTAGTTGAAGTGTGATTTTATTTTAGAAAAATATTGAATAGTTGAAAGTTTAAGAACTTCTTCGACATTTTTTTTAAAAGTTTAAAAACTAATTAGATGTAAAATTGAATGACCAGAATTATATTTAACATTTTTAAAAGTTTATGGATGAAATCGATACAAACTTAAAAATTTAAATACTAAAACTTGTAATTTAATCTATACTAAATGTACATTCATACTAGATACATATATACATATATTTTATTTCTAGGTAGGTATATGAATATTGAATAGCATCACTTTTATATTATTATTATTATTATTATTATTATTATTATTATTATTGTGTTAATTTTACAATTATGCCTGGGTAGAGTAGTTTAGCTGTACCTTTGATTATAGCTTTATTAAAATACACGCCTACCCATCTTGAAAACAATCCACTCATTTAAAAAATAAATCATGACCGTCAAAGAGTGCGAATCACAAGAGAAGTTAATCTCAGGTACACGTGGACGGTGGAGAGCATGAGTCGTAGTGTATAGATGGATGTGGGGAATAAGAGCCGGCATCAGTCTGTCTTATTTGGACAGCAAGGGATTTTAGGGGAAGCACGTGATGGCCACCGAAAACAATGGGCCGGGTCAAAACTAAAACCCGGATTTGGACATGGATGGAAATACTAAAAATGATGGGGGTAGGATTGTCCATTAGGATAGAAGCAAGTCGAAATCGAAAAAATTGGTAAAACCGATCGAACGGTTTGAGTAACATGTAATAGTTTGGTTGAATTTGATGAAATTGAAGAATAATAAAAAATTAAAGTTAGACTATTGATATGTAAACCATGATACCACTGTAAGTACATGTATCAAATTATAATATAGAAAAAGTCAGAGACCGAGTATCTTTCTTTGGAGATTGGATTGTTAATCATCTTACCTATTATGAACACTTTATCAATTTTACTTAGGCAAATCAATTGCATGCAAGAGTTTCTAAAACCACTCAAGCCAATAAATGAAACAAACAAAACTAAATTTAAGCAAAAGAATGTTATAGAGTATTGACTTCGATTAATAGACCATTAAACTATAACCTAAAAGAATAATTTACTGCCAATTACACAGATCTAGAAGTACAAATTTCGGTTTCCTCTCTTGAGCTCAAACTTTTATCGCACTAAACTACTAATTCAAATCTGTTTGTAATTAATTAACTAAGTGTAACATTAAGGATAGTTGACAATCTCTATTATCCACATCTATCACTCTCATGCATAAAATGAACCATAGTTTAGTAGTTTAGATTTACCTAAATTCTTCTCTTTTGAGCAAGTACAAAAGCATACAATAATTAATTAGTGACCCTTTTATTAAAAGCAAATACATACAAGAATGCCAAAATGTAATTGAGAATAACAAATAGTATTAAGTACAATTCAACGATACACATAACGTACGTAACACTCTAGTATCACAAAACTCATTCATGTTCATCGTCTTAGAACACGTAAATACATATTGGAGAAATATAGTCATTTAGATATATAATTAAAAAGAAAGGAAAATGAGTTACGATTATCTGGACAATATTCGACCCCCATCTCTGTTGTAAGCTCACAATCCCAAGCGCTCACTCAATCTCCAACAATGTCCCAATCTCTTAAACCCTTGGAAGCTACAATGCTGTTTTGTCAATTTTGTTAGAAAATGACCTTCCTTTTTATCTAGCCAAAATGGAAACTAAATAGGCAGGGTCGACAATATCGCAATGCTCCCAGAGCACCTCGTAGCATCATGGAGTATTGAGCTTGAAGCGGGAGAAAACACTGCTAAACAATTTTCATCCTGTCTATGTAGCAAAAAGACACTAAATTGATTATTATTTTTTTTCCTTTTCTTTTTCTTTGGCTAAAAGCAATCTCTCCAAATGCACTACCTTCCTTCCTTCTAGCTTATCCACTTTGGTAATAAAAGGTAGAAAAATACTTAGGTGCATCCGAGGAGCACCTATCTTTTGTACATCCCACCAAATTGTCCTATCATAATATGACATGTGGCAAACTATTTTTAACTTTTTTTAAATATTTTAATTATTTTTTTGGTGTGAGTGATGAAAGGGGAAGCATAGATGGATGCATTTTGGGATGTACCCAAGTATTACCCTAAAAGGTATTCAACTACGAGCAGTAAATCCATCTGAGGTGAGTCAGCTTATGCACTTTCAAAAGTGTATTCATGTTGGAAATTGTAACCTAAAAAATCTCATAATTAATGTGTTATTTAATAAACTATTTAATTATTTTATAATTAATATAATACTATCCATTACACTAATAATACTATCCATTATTAGTGTAATCATCTTGAACATTATTGATCAACATCACTTTGGTGTGTAATTACCCATGGAGTTAAGGTTGTTTCTTCGAAAAATGAGGTATAATTTGAAAAAAAATATGTTTTCAAATGGTCATAAGTT
Source organism: Lagenaria siceraria (assembly GCA_002890555.2). Taxonomy (NCBI): domain Eukaryota; kingdom Viridiplantae; phylum Streptophyta; class Magnoliopsida; order Cucurbitales; family Cucurbitaceae; genus Lagenaria; species Lagenaria siceraria. The sequence continues at coordinate 610,214 of CM016492.1, read as the reverse complement.
GATTGCTTCTTTACAATTAACGTTTGTGAGAGTTTCTTGTTTCTTTAGAGTGCTAAAAGTTTTTTTTTTATTTAGGGTTGATGAGTAAAAAAATTTGGTGTATTATCATTAGAAAATCTCTTACAAATTTACACAAAGATTAGAACGAGAATGAACCTCTTTAGAATTTTTAAAATTTACCCATTTAGAACCAAATGAAAAAATGGCTAATACTACCCTTTTAAAAATGAATAAAAGTGTTCATAGCAAAAAAAAAAAAAGAAGTGTTTTTTAATGTAAATATGAGTTAGTTTAAATCAAAGTTGAATATTCCCCATTTATACATTGACAGGTGATGACTCTAACTCAATTTTTTTAACAAAGTGATTACATTTAACCGTTGTGACATTTCTTGTTTCTTTTTGGATTAATGATTTTTTTATTTACGGTTTAAGGATTTAATTATTTAGGTTTTATCATTAGAAAAATCTCTTAAGAATATATATATATATATATATATATATATATATATATATATATATATAGAATATTAAAATGAGAAGAGATCTCTTTAGAAATGACCAAATTTAACCCTTTAAAACTAATTAAAAAATTACCAATGCTATCCCTTTTAAAAATGACCACAAGTAACTATGGCAAAAACTTTTGAAAAGAGTTTTTTTCTCTCTCTCTAATGTAAACATGGTTTAATTTTAATCAAAGTTTAACATTCTCTATAGTTAAATTTACCATGAATGATTATAACTCAGTTTTGTGGGGTTTGTTGTTTCTTTTAGAGTGCTCAAGGTTTTTTACATAGGGTTTATGGGTTAAAATATTTAAGGTATTATCTATAGTATATTAAAAGCGGAAATAAGGGAAGAATTTTTCTCTTCTCTTTTTGTTCTTAAAGCTTTTGAAAATTTCTATTTTACTCTCACACTCCTTTATAATATTTTTATAATTCCTATTTTGCCTTCACTACACTTAAACGTATACATCTCTCGAAAAAAAGACACCACACCTTTTCCCACACTTGACGCATCACTTCATATAATAACTAAAATTTATATAGACACACTCATTCACATCATAACTACAAATTTTATACACATCCTTTCACATTATAACTACAAAATTTTTAGAATATAAATACAAACTTTTTTATTTTTCTTTGGCCCCATCTCCATTTTCAAAATATCCTATGATAGAAAGAATTTTAGAATGATAGTATTGAATTTTTCATTTTTTATTTCAAGATAGTCACAATCCTCCTCTATACGTATCTTTGCTTTGTTGGCCGCTTTTTTTAAGTAGCTTTTTATTGCCAATACTACTGAAGGCTCCCATTGGACGGTAAAGTCTCTAAGTGATTTCTCTAGGGCTTTTCCATTTGTAATGGAAATCAGATGAGTTTCTTCTCTCTAAACTATTTTTTTTTTTTAAAAAAAAAAAGGGAACAAATGATGTTAAGTAGAAAAGATTGAAAAGATTGAGAGATTCGAGTTGAACTTTTATGTATATTATTCCATCAAAATTAAAGACGACTAATATAAAGAAGTATAGATACAAAGATCTAAAATATAAAAGGGAAGATACACGTGTCAACATGACACTGGACAATGATTAATAACAAAAAAAAAAAAAAAATCAAATAGTACATAATTAACTACGAAATAAAGTAGAAAAACATGTTTAATACTATAGATTAACATTTAGTTTGGATTAATAAGATACATAGAGATTATGAGATAGGAGAATTTTTATCAATTTTTATCTTTCTATTTTGTCCTTAATTTTTAAATAACACATATATTGTATCTTCAATTTTAATTGTTTGTACCTTTTTCTTCTCATTTATGTATGTTATTTAATTTTTTTTTTTTAACATATCTTCTCTTAAGAAGAAAAGCAAACGAAAGAGCTGGCATTGTTGGGTAGCAAAAGATGAGAGGAAATTAAAACAGAGTTACAATTATACCCACATATAATTAAAAACAATTGTATGCGCACCTTTTTACCTTACCAGTAAACATAGTAAAATTAAATTTTGTATTTTTTTTCTTTCAAGATTAGTGAATTTAATTGTGAACTTATGCACAATTATTTTTAGATCAATTTTATAAAATATATTCTTTTTACCTCTTTATGGATTGAACTTAAGACTCTTTAGTCCTTTGACCTTTTTTTGGATGTTTCCATTATAACTACACCAACTCATGATAGTTAAAAATCTTATTTCTGCATTAAAAATTATGTCTCATAATTTTTTGCCACAATGTTTATATTTTGATTTGAATAGAGAAGAAATAGATATTAACTTTCATAATTTTAATCTTTGTTATAGAAAGTAGAATAGTTATCAAATCACGCTTGTTATACAAATTAGATTGTTTTAATCGTTTTCACTTTTTAACTTTATTTGGACCAATGATTAAAAATTATTTCATTTATAAGTTAAAATAAAATTCTTGAAAATTTCAAAATTACATGATATATTTTTTTTATAAATATATTGCACAATAAACAATAAATATATAGTTTTACATTCACATAAATATATAGTATTAGGTAATTTACTTTTTACATCATTGGATGATAATTATTTACTAATTGAACTAATAAATAAATAAATTTTCAGTCAAAATTTAAATTATATCATAGAATGATGTCATAAACATTATTAATATTTGAAGTCACGTGCATCGCATGTGTATTTATCTAGTAATTATAAAAATCTTTGATGAATTTACAAAAGAAAAAAAAAACGAGAAGGGCCCTCTAATTTAGAAATGACCAAATTTACCCCTTTAAAATCAATGGAAAAAATGGCCAATATTACCTCTTTTGAAAATAAACAAAAATGGTCATAGCAAAAAAAAAAAAGATTTAAAAAGTTTTTAATATAAACATGGGTTCATTTTAATCTTATATAAACCTCCTCCATTTATAAATTGACAAACAATGACCTTAACTGTATTTTCTGTAACAAGGTGCTTACAATTAACTGTTGTGGGATTTCTTGTTTTTTTAGGGTGCTACCGGTTTTTTTTATTTAGGGTTTCTGGGTTTAAATAATTGGGTATTATTATTAGAAAAATCTCAGACAAATTTGCACAAAAATTAAAGCGAGAAGGGACTTGTTTAAAAATTTCCAAATTGACCCCTTTAAAACCAATTAAAAAATTGTCAATGCTACCTATTTCAAAAGGAATAAAAGTGGTCATAAAAAAAAAAAAAAAAACTTTTGAAAAGTATTTTTAATGTAAAAATGAGTTCATTTTAATCAAAGTTGAACATCCCCAATTTATAAATTGTCAAACGAACACTTTAATTCAAGGTTTTTTTTTTATAAGGTGCTTAGAATTAACCGTTGTGGGGTTTCTTGTTTCTTATTGAATTCTATAAGTTTTGTATTTACGGTATATGTGTTTAATTATTTGGGATATTATCATATATTAGAACAATCATTGAGCAATTTACACAAAAATTAAAATGAGAATAGACTTCTTTTGAAATAATTAACCAAATTTAATTTCCCTTTAAAATTGATGAAATTATGGCCAATAATAACCCTTTCAAAAATGACCAAACAATGGGCATTGAAAAAACTTTTGAATTTTTTTTTTAACGTAAACAAAGTTTATAATTTTAATTAAAGTTGAACATCTTACATAGTTAAATTTACTAACGATGAATGTAACTCAGTTTTTTTTTATCATTTGCTTCTGATTAATCGTTTTGGTGTTTTTTGTTTCTTTTCGGGTGTGCTCATGTTTTTTTTTTTAAATTTATTTAGGGTTTATGGGTCTAAATATTTGAGATATTATCATTTCAAAAATCTCTGACGAATTTACACAAAAACTAAAGCGATAAGGGACCTCTTTAGAAATACCCAAATTTACCCGTTTAAAATCGATGAAAATTGGCCAAGACTATCACTTTCTAAAATGAACAAAAGTGACCATAGCAAAAAAAAAAAAAAAAAAAAAAAAAAACTTTGAAAAATGTTTTTTTAACGTAAATTTGGGTACATTCTAATCAAAGCGGAAGATCCTCCATTTATAAATTGACAAATGATGACCCTAACTCAACATTTTTTACCAAGGTACTTATAATCAACCATAAACATGGATTCATTTTAATCAAAGTTGAACATCCCCATATTTAAATTTACTAATGTTGATCATAACTCAGTTTTTCAACTGCTTGTTTACCATTAACGGTTATGAAATTTATTATTTCTTTTAGGATGCTACATTTTTTTTATATAGGGTTTATGGGTTTAAATATTTGGGGTATTATAATTAGAAAAAAATTTGACGAACGTAAAAAAAATAAAACGTAATCAAATTTCAAAATGTACACCTTTAAAACCGATGAAAAAAATGGCAAATGCTACCCTTTTTGAAAATGGACAAAAGTGTTCATAGAAAAAAAAAAGTTTGATTGTGAATCAAATTTATGGTTTATCATATTGTGGGTCCTTACTAAAGGAAGATTTATCATATTCGTTTATTGTGGATCACCTTAATTCTCAATTTTAGATGAAAAAGAAATTTTCATCGGTAACAAATTTAATGTTGGATCATATAACAAACATTAAATTGATGTTAAATAATTAGTGACATATTTCAAAGCGTTTTTTAAAAAAATGATAAAAGTGAGATTTCAACAATTTCAAAATCACTTTCAAATATTGTCGATTGAATTGGTTAAAATCACTTATGTCATACAAAATCACTTCATAACAAACGTTTTAATTTATTCAAAATTAATTTTGATACTATAAAAATTACATTTCAAAGTGTAGAACCAAATACTGAATTGAATTTTTGAACAATTAAATACACGTTAAAAGTGATTTTGGACACGACACGAGAAAATCACTCCTAAATATATCTTTAAAGCATTAGCTACGACACTGCACGGATCAATATGCACAACACCTACTATCCATCTCATTTATGGCCTAGAAGTATTAGGGATATCTAATACTATTTGTCCCTCTAGCTTGTCTCTTAAAGTCCATATTGGAGAAAAATAGCCATTACCATAGACATTAGTTTCATAGAAATGGTGTCTTTATTGTGATCATCAAATTTTGGACCATTTGGAACCAAAAATTTCAATGGAAGCCAAAACCCAATTGTTGAAATCTTTCAAGAAGATAAATTGGAAAAGGGCTTTAAACAAATCAAGCCCATAAAAATTCCTTGGCCCAAATGATTTGCTAGATTAAGTTTGATCTCTCACACTCAAAATTGCTTTTGTAACACACAATGATGGATTTCACATTCATCCAATAGTATAAATAATAAGCTATGATTGATTGTATTTAAACATTAGGCAAAGCTTAATGGCAAGTTAAACAATATTTTCCTAAGAAAATAATGGGTTGGCTTTTTAGTTTTTCTAATGAATTGGTTGACAATGAGCTAAAATGTATTGATATTGTTAACAAAAGATTAAAAAATCAGTAGGACGCCTCTAAATTTCTAAAAGATATCCTAATAAAAAAATATGTTAACAGAATGAATTTGTAATAGTTACAATCAGAAACAAATAGATAATATATTGTATATATACAATTAAATGAAGGAAAATTTTCACAGATAGAAAAATGTCAAACTATTGACAAAAAATAGCAAAAAAATACTGATAGACATTGATAGACTTTATCAGCATCTATCAGTAGTAGACTCTGATCATTTCTATCACTGATAGACCCTGATAGACTTATATCAGCGTTTATCACAAGTATCTAAAAATTTTGCTATTTTGTGTAAATAGTTTCTTTATTTTTCTATTTTTAAAAATTTTTCTTAAATGAATCTATGAAAAAAAAAAATAGGAAAATGAGCAAATTTTTTAGTGGATAAATTTTTTAGTGAATTTTCTATTTTAGCCACAAATTTATGAAATTAAGTTCTAATCCTAGAAACTAAACAAATTTATAAATTAAATAAAATAAAAGACCCAAATGCAAAGTGGTTATCAAATAAAGAAGTTTTCAAACAACCAAACCAAAGCACCTTCGAAACTACATAGACAAAAAGTGAATATAATGTTGAAAAAGAGCTTTATAAAGTTTTAGGGTTAATAAAGTGAAAAGCAAAGCCTTTTTGGTTAAGTAATGAAAGAAAGAAAAAGTAGGATTTTGGATGGTGCTAAAGATTAAGACAGCCCTAATCTATATGAACACTAAAGTTGTCATGAATATGTGAAGAAATGAGCCATAATTGACCTTCATAAACCACAACATATGCCATCATATGCCTTGCTTTCTTTTCATTTTTGTATGAACATTGATTTTCTTTTATAAAAAAAAACTATTGTTTCTTAAAATTTTAAAATAATTTTAAGGCTAAGCTATGTAATCTATTCTTATATATAATAGAATTTGTGAGGGGAGAATTTTTACATCTCCATTTTGTTCTTACAAATTTCAATGATTCTTATTTAATCTTTTGTTATAATTTTTCAAGTTGAAGTTGTGTATCATTCTGTGTAGACATGAGCTAGACTATAGATGGAAATATATTGAACAATTAGCCACATCTATCCTTTCATGTATGGGCGTGATCTAGACCATAGAGATGAAATTATATCTCACGATCTTACGGGTGGAGATATATATTTAAACATTTAGTCACATCATTTTCTACGTTACAATTATTCAAGCTGAAATAGTTACACAACGAAGTTGTATGTTCTTTCGTGTATAGGTGTGATCTAAACCATAGATGGTTGAGATATGTATTGAATGGACAATCACAGATATTTTCTTGTCTCATTGCAACTATTTAGGTTGATGTGGTTACCGATGAAGTGATATATACTTTTATGTATAGGTGTGATCTAGATCATAGATATGGCATCACGATCTATTAATGGTATGTCTGGACATTCATATTTTAAATGTTATCACATTACAACATATAGCTCAAAGTAGTTACACAACAAAGTGGGTGTGTCTTTTCAAGCATGAGTGTGATCTACACCATAGATATAAAAACATCATTATCTAACAATAGAGATATATTTTGAACGAACAATCAAACATCATTTGTCTAATTACAACTATTGAGGTTGAAGATGTTACCAACAAAGTGGTATATACTTTATCGTTTATGAGTGTAATCTAGACTATAAATATAACATCACGATTTAATGGTTGATATATGTTTGAACAAATAGTCACATCTTTCGTCTCATTACAACATATAACTTGAAGACTAAATTTTTAGCAATTAGAAGTACAAAGGGACCAAAATAATATTTTAATAAAAAAAAGTGTGAATAAATCATTAATTTGAGTTGGTCAAAGGTAGGTAGGCCATCCATTATTGGGTAGCATGCAATATATGGAGTTTTGTTAACCCAACTCTTTCTTTTAACAACTCTTAAATGTTCAACCAATCAACTAACTACTACCCTTTAATTACAAGTCTCTCTCTAGTCATACTCAAACCCTTCTTTTATAATTTCAAGTCTTGGCATTTTCTAGTTAGGTACTAATATAGAAAAATTTTCACAGAAAAAAAAATGTCAAACTATTTACAGAAAATAACAAAAAAAAAATATTGATAAATATTGATAAATTTCTATCAGCGCATCTATCAGTAATAGACTTTTATCATTTCTATCACTAATAGACTCTGATAGACTTCTATCAGCGTCTATCACAACTATTGAAAATTTTTGTTATTTTGTGTAAATAGTTTTCTTTATTTTTCTATTTTTAAAAATTCCCCGTTAATATATATAGGGACGTAAAAACCCTAACCCTATCAAATTAAAAAACTCTAAGTTAATATGTTATGATAAATTTATTTTTTTTTTGATATCCGTGAGTGTCCGGGCCAGCTTACGGCGTACCTCGACTAATCTCACGAGACAACCCACCCGACCCTACAACAGGCGGCTTGCCAACTTACCCGTAGGATATCTAGGCCAATCCATGATGGTTGTTATGATAAATTTAATTGTCCGAATATTTTAACAAACATCTTTCACCAATTTTACATATACTTTCTTCTTACTCTATTTTCAAAGAAAATTATATACAACCATTTTCATTTTTCTAATGTACTAAATCCTAGAAATTTTAGTTGATTGAGTGAATGTTTAATCATTCAAAGTCCACTTTTTAGTTATATTGAAAACTCTTTTGAGAACCAAAATAATAAAGTAATCTATTGTAACTATATAAAAAATTTGTTTATAAAGGCAATTTTCCCCTCAACAACTCAATCTTATAATTCCACAATGTCCACACACATTAATATACAACAAAGAATCTTTATGTCTCTCAAAAGTTTTGGACAATATATTTAGCATTTTAATTAAGAATTAGGGTAGTATGCCCTACACTTTCACAATTATTGTTTATAGAGATAGAGAGAAAAATAAACAAAAGAGAGAGAGGTGAAGGGTAGGGTCTCTAAAAAAAAAAAAATTAACTTAGCTTTTCTAAGCATATGGGCATGTGCCTCTTATGCAAAAGATGCATCTCTTAATTTAATTAAGGGTAGAGTGCCCTACAATAGCTTTACTTATCAAAGTTTCTTATTATGGAAAGGATATGAAGGGTCCTCTCATCTTACCTTACCACACCAAAAGAAGCTTCACCAAAACTTCTCTTTAAGAAGGTCCTCAATTTTCATTTAAGGGAAAAAAAATTAAGTAAATTACTATATATCAAAAAAAATATCAAACTATTTATAAATATAGAAAAATTTCACTATCTATCAGCGATAGATCATGATAGACTTTTATTGTTGGAGCGATAGACCGCGATAGACTTTTGTTGCGGTCTATCGCTGATATACAGTGAAATTTTTTTCTATTTGTAAATAATTTGACTCATTTTTTTATATTTTAAAATATTCTAAAAAAAATATAATAATTGATAGAAAATGAAAATGTATATTTATTCTAAGGGTGCATGCATTGCTTGAGCACAATTATTAGATAAGAAAATATATCCTTAACAAAGTTGAAAGAAAATATTATTTTCCATACTTTTTCCCTTTGAGAATGAGTGAGGTAGAATATAGAATATATTTAATTGGTCAAAAAGTTATTAATTTGGCATGATGGGATCTAATAAAGTTATCCATGGATAGCGCCAAAAATATCTAATTCAATTGTTAATTGAAGTGCAAATTAATCGTTTTGAATTAATTAATTAATGAATTTAAGTTCATAATTCTTTTACATGAAAGTTTGGACCACGATACACAATAGTTTTATTATTAATTTTATAAGAAAATTGTCTAAGACAACGTAATATTTTATTTGTTGAATTTTTTTTTAAAATGGACCTAATACAAAGTACACACAAGTTAAGTACGATGTTGTAACAAAACAAACAATAAGTAGAATGAATGGATAATAGATAATAAGATTAGAGATAAAGATACAATGAGACACAGAGATTGGTAATTCAATTCAGTGCAATATCACTTACTTTGAGGGGCAGTCATGTGCCTAGTGGAAAGAAACTTTACTATCAAAAGAGCTAAGTAATTATAACGAAATATGTATCTATTAGACTTCTTCTACAGTGACTCACATCTGGCTCAATCTCTAGTTTCAGCTTAGGTTACCCTAAGTTTGAGATCCCCTCATTTTCACAAATGCGCTTTTTCCGAGGTTTGTTTGAGATCCCCTCAAACAAACTTACTTAGGCTCCCCTAACCTTTATAAGATAGCTAATTCTCTGAAACTTAGTATGAAATCCCCTCAATACAATGGAACTTAGGCTCCCCTAAGTGTGAGATAAACCATTTTTTACTGACATTGAAAGACAATAGATGAACACACTTCAATCTCGTCTAGATGACATTCGACAACACCCTCAACAATGACGTTCACAAAAAGCTCTCTATAAAACCTTCATAACAAAACATAATAACATGGGTATTCAAAAAGACTAACCCTAACCAAAACAAATTCACACTATAAATATGGTGTAGTCTTGAGAAGATCTTCAAGAACGGAAAAAATCTTTTCTCCAATAAAAAAGGAAAGCAGCTCCTCCAACACTATACCTCTTGCTTTGACAAATAAGAAAAATGTCTCAAATAGAATTTACATAGCATGGGACAACATGCTTGGTATATAACAAAATAAGATACAAAATCTTTTGCCTATAATAAAATTAGCCAATCAAACTGTAGTAATGATTGTCAAGAATCATACGAATTTAAACTTATTCCCTCAAAAACCTTAGTAATTTATTTGATGTTTAAGTAAAATTTATTTGAAAATTTTGTGAAAATAGTTTTTGTAGGAAAAAAAACTATATACAATTGAATGTAGCAGCTCAACTGGTTAAAATATATATTTATGACTCTAAGATTATAAGTTCAAATCTTCATTCTGCATGTTATTCAACTTATCAATTTAGAATACACAATGTCTGTTCTTGTAATTTAAGAGTAAAATTATAATTTGACTTCTAAATTTTTCTTTTTAAATCATTTTTTTTATAAAGTTTTTTCCTTTTTCAAGAATGGTTCTAACAATTTTGTGGAATGTTTTTGCTTTTACTTTAGAAGTATCGATGTGTGTATTGGAAAAACAAAAAAGGGAGTGGGTGTGGTGAGAATTATTGAATTCGAAACCTTTTTTAAACAACTTCTTGGCCGGCCGGTCGGCGGGCGGCGGCGGCTCTTACATCCTCTTCCTCTAGACTTACCTAGCCGGCCGGAATCGTGTTTTTTGTGGGGCCCACATGTTTTAAAAATATATATATATAAAAAATAAACTACAGTTACCGAACCTGTCTGCTTCGGTCCGAACCAAAGTCCGCGCGTTTTGAATACTCAGGTAGTTTCAGCTTGGAGGGAAACCCGGTTTCTTAATTGACCTTAATGCCCTCACTCTTTCAACAATAATTCCAATTCCTACTCCAAAAGAATTTAGAGTTTCAATAATTTTAATTTTTTTTTTACTTTTTAATACACATTTAAAAAAATTAGAAAATTGTTGTGTATAGAAAAAAAAAAACTAATTACAAAAAGTGCACTCCATGCTTTTCTATTTTTTACTTTTTTTTTTTCTATATGTGTAATTAGTTTTATTTTTTTTCTATTTGTGAAAAGACCCCTTTAAATTATATATATAATAATTTATTAACAACACAGATTAATTAGTTAAATATATTGAAAATCTCTCAAGTAAAAATTAGGGAATATATTTTGTTTGCACCTTTAAGTTTTGAGTTTGGTTTTTATGTGGCTCTTAGATTTCAAAATATTATACTTTTAATCCTTAGATTTTAATTTTAGTTTCAATTTAGTCTCTAAATTTCAAAATATTACATTTTTTTACTTTGATTTTTCATTAAATACTTACTATAAATCTTTGAAATCTAGGGACTACATTAAAATCAAGGGACTACATATTGAAATCAAACTTAAAACTTAAGGACAAAAAGTGTAACATATTGAAATCTAGAGACCAAATAGAAATTAGACCCAAAATCTAAGGACCAAAAAAATTTTATTTTCTAAAATTTATATCCTTTACTTTTATAATATTCTATTTTAAACATAACTAATATCAATTTTTGGTTTGTTAGGTTTATTTTGGTTAATATATGAACATGATTTCAAGTCATATAGATAAAAGACAAGCATGTGGCAAATGGATATTGTGTGTATATATAAAAAGTAATGGCCATAATAATTGCTTTTTAATAATAAATTTAAAAACTAAAACATACCTCTTGAAAATTTAAAAACAAAATCTAGAATAAACATAAGAGTAATTATAATGAATAGCAATTTTAGGGATAATAACTAAGTGTATAGCAATATTTTAAAAAAATTGTAAATATAGCAAAATTAATGAGTAATATCAGTGATAGACTAATAGACCATCTAGACCATAAAGGTCTATCAGCGATAATCACTTATAGATTTTACTATATTTGTAATTTTTTTAAAATATTGTTATATATACTAATACTTTGAACTGATTACTATATTTATAAATGTCTTTAAACATAAAAGTTAATGAACCAGAACATGTAACAGATCTAAAAGTGTTTTAGAGACTAAAATAGTATTTATACTAAATAAAATTTCTCCAGTGAAGAAACTGTGAATGAAGGGAAATTATATTTTAATATAGTATGAATATATAAAACTAAAAGGAAAAAGGAGGAAATAATAATAAGAGAGAAGCACTAGGTCTAATTATTGAGGTGATTCTTTCAATTTTTTTTTATTTGTTTCTTCATTAGATTTATTAGGACCACCCATGGAATCTTTAATTACCCTTTTTTTCTTATTTCTTACAAAAATTACCCATACAAGATTTACTAAATAATTGCAAAAATGATTATACCTTTTCATATGTGGTTGACAAATTGAATCATTGTATCATATATCCAAAGGTAAGTTTTTTTTTTTTTTTTTTTTTTTTAATTTAAGAAACCAAAGGTGAGTTTATATATACACATATACATATATAATTTTATTGTGAATAAATCTTTTGAGTAATCATGAAGATCTTCAAAGTGGTTTAAATATAGTTTGTTTTGTTTTTATTTTTATTAAGGGTTTAAATATAGTTTTAAAAAATAATAAAATTTTTATCTATTATATAATTAACTTTTAATTATATGGTCTTTTGGAGTCCTTGAAATTTTTAAATTTTAACTGATATCTAAAACTAAATTAAATTTTTTATTTGATTATTTCTATGAGAATCTTATTTCAAAGTTAATAAAAATGTAAAAAAGGTGGTTGTTTATCATCGATCTATTTACCATATCTCAATCATCATTTTTATGATATATGAAGATAAATTTTAACAAATTCAAGAACCAAAATTATAAGATGAAATTAAAGTTTAGAGACTAAGATGAAAGATACAGAAACTTAAGAAAATACCAAAATTATATACATCTGAAAAGAGAAAGGTAAATTTAAAATTATATATCTAATTTTTTTATTCAAATGAAAAAGAAATTCCCATCTAAATCATATTAAGTTATAGCTAGTTTAATTTTCAAACAGGCTAAGTCATTTCTTCACTACCATACAACTAAGATTTGAACCACTTCTATCACCATTTGTTTTGATACCTCTAATAGTATATATCTAATGAAACCAATAGATAAACTAAGCTTTTGCACATAATTATTTTGATATATAAAATATATAGAATCATTTTTTTTATACTCACGCCTACTATAATAATTTAATTAATTGATCAAATTGAACGTTAATACTTTGATTTAATATCATTAAATTAATTCTTAGAATTGAACTGATAGCAAAGCATATATCCACTTTGTACCTCCTTTAATTGTCAAGTGATTTGTCAAGTTGTTCGGTTTAAGTGTGTTTTTTTGCTGTTCTAGGTGGCTCGTAGGACTTTCATTGAGGAGCTTTTTGGTGTAGGTTTTTTCCTTTGGGACCTATTTCCTTGTAAGCGTGTTTTAAAGGTTTTTTTTTTCTTTTGTTATAATTTTTGTGGTTATGATTTGTTCGTGTCTTAATCTCTCGTTAGAGGTTCTCTTCTCTTTATCGCAATTCATTATCTTTATATATAATTAATAAAATGGTAATTAAGGGCTTGTTCGGTAAGCAATCTGAAAATAAAAAATTGAAAACAAGAGATGGAATAAAAATAGAGTTGTATTTCATGTTTTTAAATATCGTTTAATAGCATATATGTTGATATTATATTTATATATTATAGAGCTAGTTGTAGTTAACCACTAAATATTAGTCACAATAAACTAATACTAATTTATTTATGAATAGGATTTATGTTAAAAATTTGTGTAATTATTATTTTGTAACATTATATAATTTATAAAACGTTACATAATACTATTTTAAATTTTTTTAAAAAATGAATTGAGGTTATAACATGACATATAATATTTATAAATTTGTTTATCTTTATTTAATATAATTTACATTTTAAAATTCAAAATTCAAAATCTGGAGACAATTAACACATAAACATGTTGTTTTAAGAATATGCACCACTTGAATCATAGAATTCGAAAATAAAATATTTTAGAAATAGTTCGAGTTATCTGTCAAATATATATTTATCGAACTCGATGAATTTGAAAACATAAACTAGAATTGAATTGCCAATATCAAACAAACCCTAAATTTAGAAGGGAAAAATTGATCAAATGTTCCCATTGTAAAGAACCTCTAGCTTATATATATTATCATATACTTCTTTAAAAGCATCTCCAAGCTAATGCATGCCATAACATTCTTAATTACAAATGAAAATTTTAAGTGGGCTTAATCATAAGAGAGAGAGAGAGAGAGAGAGAGTATAAAATAAATGGGTTAAAAGCTTAGTTTCCAAGCAATTAAACAAATGGAGTATGTAAAAGAAATCAATATAAGTTTCTTAATAGCTTTTTTTTCTTTTAAATATATGTTTTAATCCTTATTTTTTTTTCCATGTTTCATCATGTATAATATTTAGTAAATCGGTAATAATTTAAATAAATACTACTTTGGTCTCCGTATTCTTTGTTTTGATTCAGTTTGGTCTTTATACTTTCAAATTATTCATTTTGGTCCCTATACTCTCAACTTTGGTTTATTTTAATCATTATACTTTCATAATATTCATTTTAGTCCTTATACTTTCAAAAAATAACCATTTTAGTCTCTCTATTTTCATTTTTATTTCATTTTTAAGGTATCAAAATGGTCACGTTTTGAAAGTTGAAGGACCAAAATGAACCAAAACCAAAAGTACAGGGACCAAAGTAGTATTTAAACCGAAAAAAAGTATATGTTTTTAGTACCTCCAAATTTCTAAATATCTAAGAAATTAGTAGAAATTTTGAGTTTTCTTCTTTTAGATAATTTATCAATAATTTACTATATATTATATATTATGTAATGTAATTTATCATTAAAATCACTTGTAACATTCACCAACAATGAAGGAATAACTAAGAATAAATTAAAAAAAAAACTACCAAAATATTATGAACTACTAAAGTAAACATATGATGTGTAGAAATGAAGCAAAAGGCAAGTGATAATTGTTATTGTTTCCATGAATGAGAGGGTGTACCTATGAAGGCAAAAAGAGAAGCCTAACATAATTATACTCTCTTTCTTTACCCCAAATTTAAATTACTTTTAAACAAAACCATTTAATAGTTTTAGTTTAAAAAAGGTTTATTCAATTGCTATACTTTCAAAATTATTATATTCATCCTATGTACTCTCATAAAAGAATATATATTTGGCTGTTTTCAAATATTGACAGTGCAATTTTTTTATATTGGCAAATAGTTTGATATTTTTTCTGTTTATAATAATTTCTCTGAGTTATATTAAAATTAGTCATTATTATTTTGTTTAACCAATTCCTAAGTAACTCCAAAAATATAAGTGTCAAAATGAATTTAGTTCAATTGATATAATTATGTGCTACCAAGAGATTTTTGGTTCAAATCTCCCACCTCTAATGTATAAGTACGAGTAAATTTGACTAATGTGATATCTCAAATGTGATTATTTCTTCGATTTTGAAAAAAATGAAGGAATATATACACAAATTAAATCAATTGTATAATAACATTTATTAAGAAAATGTTAAATCGACCTATTTATACCTTACCAAAGTAGATTGACTTTACTCTTAATTTCGGTAAGGTTAGAGGTTCAAATCTTCATGCGTTGACCTAAAAAAACATTGGCAATAATATTTTTTTTTTTTTTTTGACATATATCAAATTTACATTTTTCCTACCAAGTTTAGATACCAAATCTTGATTTCTAAGCTTAGTATCTTCTGTAGGTATATTTTGAGGTTAATACTTTTTAACTATTTAACTAAAAGAATAAAAAAAAAATGTGATGTTTAAATCATTAGAACACACCAATAAAAAATATTTTTGTTACATCAACACCAAAATTAGAATAGGAAACACTATCTAACAACAATATAAAATTTTTCCTTCTATTTTCTTTTTTTTCTTTTTTTTTTTTCATTTCTCTTTTGGTAAATTACCTTTTAGATCCATTCTCACCATATCATCCTACATTTTTTTCCATCTTTCATTATATAAAACAGTGAAATATGTTCATACCGTCATTAAAAGTTAATTGTACATAGAAAAATAAAATGTCTTTTTCTTTTTTTTTGTTGACATAAGCTTCAAATTTAACTAGGAATATAATCTCATAAAATGAAGGACCGAAATGATTAAACTTAAAATAGTTTTAAAGGTTAAACTTAAAAGAAAATTCGTTTACACATGCTTTAGCTTTGAAAGCTCTTAATGTATCAAGTGAGAAGAATCTCAAATGTTATTGTTTGTCTAAAAAAAAACTTAGGAAAGAAATGATATGCAATTGGGGACCTGAGAATTATAGTGTAGAAGCGAGAAGAGATAAAATATATTCTTAAATTTAAAAAGAATTAAGGAAGGAAAAAAGAAAAGAGAAAACTTAATTTGATTTTTATAAGGTATATAGGAA
The DNA here is from genome assembly GCA_002890555.2 of Lagenaria siceraria. Taxonomy (NCBI): domain Eukaryota; kingdom Viridiplantae; phylum Streptophyta; class Magnoliopsida; order Cucurbitales; family Cucurbitaceae; genus Lagenaria; species Lagenaria siceraria. The sequence goes on along the minus strand of CM016492.1, from coordinate 593,733 downwards.
ACTGAGTCAATTTATTTACAAATATAACAAAATGATAAAAAGTAGTCTATATCACTATCTATTAGTGATAGACATTGATAGACATCTATTCTATTAGATGTCTCTATTAGTTATAGATACTAATAGATGTCTATCACTCTCTATCACTATCTATCAGTGATAGTAGTTTATCATTGTTTATCAATTTGAAGAAAATATATATTTTTTTTTTATTTTTTTTTTTTGTTTTGTTTTGTTTTTGCTATATTTGAAAATATTTTCAGCAGTTTTGTCATTTTAAATAATTACCCTTTTTATAATAACAATAAATTTTAATTTTTACTTTTTTTTCTTTTTATTAAAAAAGAGAGGCTAACATTCCATAATTGTCATTTTAAGCTTCATTGATAGTTACTTGATTTTGGATTTGAGTCATACATCCACCTATAAATTTTTTCTTTTTAACATTCATTTTATACTAATATTTTTTTAAAAAAAAAAATCAACTAATGTTTTGAAAACTTAGAGAAGTAATTTTTTTTAAAAAAATTATTTTTGAAAATTGACTTAAAAATTCAAATTTTTCTTAAAAAAAAAGTGAAACATATAGAAAATTGAGAGAACCAAGAATAAATTTCGTAAACTAAAATCTAAAACCTAAGGTTCTATTTAATTATCATTTTGTTCTTAAAAAAAGTCTTCAAGAATTTAAACGTTATCATTATAAGGATAAAATAGTAATTTTGATCTAATGAAAAACAGAAGCAAATTTTAATTAAAAAGGATTTAACTAATTCAGACAAATATTTTTGTTTTTAAAATTTCTCACCCGTTGAACACAAACCGTTAAGCCATCTTGTTCGCGGGAGGCTCGGAACTAGCTTCGGTCTCATTTTCTCCAACAAAATTTGGACGAACACATAAAACTGAAAGACCCATCAAGATTTTTGAGAAACAGAGAGAAAAATCCTTGTAAAGAAAAAGGCAAAAATTTCTCGATGATCCCTCACCCAGAATCAACAATCCCCTTCTCCTGAGCTCTCCTTTCGACCCTTTTTCAAGATCATTTCTATTCGAACACCCAATTTGTTTTCTGCGAAATTGGGATTGTTTAGAATAGTTTAGAGATTTTTATTTGATTTCTTTTTGTGTTTCTGTGGATTCTCGAGGGTTATTAATGGCGACAGAGCAAGTTTTTCCGTTTTCTGTTGCTTCTGTGGTTGAAGATGTTCTTCAACAGCATGGAGTTCGTCCGCGTAATCTTGATTTGGCTTCGAAGAAGTCTGAAGAAGACTGTATGTTCTTCGTTTTCTTGTTTTCTGGGCTTTGCATTTTTCCATTCCATTGATTTTTCTTCTTCCTTTTGTTTACATAATGACTGTTGAAGGATGTGATTCCCATTTCTGGTATTGTAATATGTATTATTAGTTTTTCATTTGATTTCCATAAACATATCAGCTACCTTGAATTCAATCCCATTGTTCAGTTAGAAACTCAGATTGATTTTGGATTTTAATAACATGAGATGAGTGGAAATTGAAAGTTTCTGATAATGTTTCGTGTGATGTAAATTAATGATGGGATTTGGTTGATTTGAAAATGAAATTGAATGTTCATCGTTTTACTTTGAAGCCTTGAGAAGGTATGAAGCAGCTGGGTGGCTAAGGAAAACTGTTGGAGTTGTTGGTGGTAAAGACTTGCCAGCTGAGCCTTCTGAAGAGGAATTTAGGCTTGGATTAAGAAGTGGAATTATTCTTTGCAATGTTCTCAATAAGGTTCAACCTGGAGCAGTGTCAAAGGTATATATGCTCATCATTTTTTCCCCTTATTCTAAGTTACTATTGCATCTTGTTGCGATGCCTTATTAGTTCTCGGTTTCAAAAGATTATGTATATATCTAGAAAGTTGGAATGTAAATATCTTTCCCACCTCATGAGAATTTTTGGCTGTCATTGAGTACATTTAATGTGATGGTCATTCCATTCCTGTTCTTGTATAGGTTGTTGAAGGCCCATGTGATTCTGTAATCATTCCTGATGGGGCACCCTTATCTGCATACCAATACTTTGAGAATGTGAGAAATTTTCTGGTGGCCATAGAAGAAATGGGGTTGCCAACTTTTGAAGCCTCTGATCTAGAACAGGTAAGTTTGGTAGTTTTGGACCTTTTTTTGGTATCTTGAACCAGATTAATCTTTCTTCTGGTTGTATTGATCTATTGAAAATCTATGGCTATGTCAGGGAGGAAAATCTACAAGGGTTGTGAACTCCGTTCTGGCACTCAAGTCATACAACACGTGGAAACAAGGAGGCGCAAACGGGGTGTGGAAATTTGGTGGGACAGCTAAATCACCGACATCGCGGAAAAACGTGGTGCTAAAAAATTCAGAACCATTCATGAATTCTCTTACAAAAACCTCATCTACTGGTGATAGTTTTTCTCTTGAATCGTCTTCAAGTGGTGATAATAGCAATGAAGCAGTTAGTGAGCTTTTCATCCTTCTTTTCTTTGCTTTCCATTTCTACCTTTCGTTACATTGTTGATTGAGTTGGTTTAAGACATCTTAGACTTTTTACAAATTTCGACTGCAGGAGTCCTCCCGTCCTTTACATATGCTACTTTCTCAACTTCTTTCTAATAAACAGCTCGACGAAATCCCCAGTGTAAGTGTCGGCTTTTAATTCTTGAGTTATAATGATCTCCTTCTTAGAAATATGAAGATGTTGAGCTGAGTTTTCTTTTCTTCTCCCTTCATTTCCTAACTTGTACTCTACTTTCTTTTTTGTCTAATGAATCTATAGATTGTGGAATGTATGATTGGTAAAGTCATTGAAGAGTTTGAGCATCGACTAACAACTCATAACAATATGGTATACTTTCTAATTCCCACAATGTTTTACGTTAGGAATCTGTATTTAGTTGTTGCTAATTCATGATTTCTCCCTTCACCTCAAGAGTGATTACTGAATGAGTTGGCCTCTGGAATTTTGTTTTGACTACAATCTTTTATCATCTAATTGTCTTGATCATGGATAGTTAAATCAATGTATCTCGTTAAGGTATCGGTGAAATATTAAATTTACTCTAACCAATCAACTTAATCTTTTGCGTCTATGATGTCATTTCCATTCAAATTAATATTAATAACAACTTGTTAGACTTTGTGCAATTATCCATGTCCATAATTGAGGGAGAGTACTAACTGCTAAAATATTGATAAATGTTTTAAGTTTATCGTAACTCATTAACTAGCTTAAACTTTTGGGTTCAATGGTGATTTAACAATCACTCCATCTCCGTATATTCTCTATTTTTTCTATGCTTATGACATTCCATTCTGCCCATTTGATAGATGAAAGCTAATGCAGAAGATGTGGCAGAATCTGTATCTGAGAAGTCTCCTCCACAAATCACTTCTGCTGATGAAACGGTAAGCTGTGAATTTATATATCTTGTGAAAATATTTTGGCACTATGTTAATAGTTCAAGACAATTTCTTCTTAAGCGGGATGGGATGCTAATATATTTTATGTTTTTTGAGAGATTAAGATGGAAGAGGAAACAACTAGGTCGCCTGAAGAAATAAGTAGTCCAGAAGCAACAAGCTTTCCTGAAGAGATAAATAGTCCAAAAGATAGTTCAGAGGCAGAGGCAACAAGTTGTCATGAGGCAGAGAGTTGTCCTGAAGCAGAAAGTTGTCATGAAACAGAAAGTTGTCATGAAACAAAAACTGAAAACTCTGAGTCTACTGATCAGCGTGATGAGGAATTAGAACGCAAAATCTTGAGAAGACAGATGCTGCTTGAACAGCAACAGAGAAACATAGAGGTAGCTGGTGTTCTAGTGTAATAGCTAGTAGCTAATTTATTTTTCTGGAATATATAACTTCAAAGTTGGTTTTCTTCTGTAGATGTTGAAAGATGCTCTTGGTGAAACCAAGGCAGGAATGCAGATTCTGCAAATGAAGTACCAAGAGGAATTCAACAATTTAGGTATAAATTATTAATAATTTAAATTCTTTTACTATTCTTTTAGCTTGTACCTTCAAATGTATTCTCAGTCTAATTGCTAGCTGCCTAATTTAGGTAAGCGCATGCATAGTGTGGCTTATGCTGCTTCAGAATACCGAAGAGTTCTTGAAGAAAATCGAAAACTATATAACCAAGTCCAAGACCTGAAAGGTAGCAATTGCAGTGGCTTAAGTTTGTAGCTTTGCAATGTGAACTTCCTCAGAAATTTTGGCTCTAATTTGGCTTTGTAGTAGCAGTCTTCTAAATATAATGATGTTCATACCTTGCATTCATCTATCAGGAAATATCAGAGTATATTGTAGAGTCCGACCATTCCTCGGTGGGCATTCAAATCGACCTTCTACTGTTGATCGCATTGATGAAGGGAATATGAGCATTGCGACACCATCGAAATACGGCAAGGAGGGAAGGAAATCATTCAGTTTTAACAAAGTATTTGGCCCTTCTGCGACCCAAGGTTCAACTTCTCTTCATGGTCTTATCATATAACTTTTCTGCATTATGAATATTGAGCACATACATTCTCTCTATGCAGGGGAAGTATTTTCGGACACTCAACCTTTGATTCGATCTGTGCTCGATGGTTATAATGTTTGTATATTTGCTTATGGCCAAACTGGATCAGGAAAAACCTACACCATGGTAAGAGATTAAGCATCAAACATATAAATTATGTGATTACTTTCATAAGTTTTTGTTAACAGCTTTTTGCAAGTGGTGTTACTGATTATCTCATTTGTAAAATCCAGTCAGGACCAACAGAGCTCACTGAGGACACTTTAGGTGTAAACTACAGGGCATTGAGTGATTTGTTTATTCTTTCACAACAAAGGAAACAGACCATTTCCTATGACATATATGTTCAGATGCTTGAGATTTACAATGACCAAATCAGGGATCTCCTTCTGACGGATTCCACTAATCGAAGATATCCTTCTTCTTTTTTCCCCATCTGTATTTCCTTCTATATTTCTTTATTTTCTTTCGTATAATGAAGCTCTTGCTATATTTCATGTCCTTAACTAGTAATTACACTGGAAGTTCGTAACAGTTCTCAAAATGGGATTAACGTACCGGATGCATGTCTTGTACCCGTGTCATCAACATCAGATGTTATAAATCTGATGAATCTGGGCCAAAAGAATCGTGCAGTGAGCTCTACTGCCATGAATGATCGGAGCAGTCGTTCTCATAGGTACATTTGCTATTAACTGAGAAGCAAACTCTCCGTAAATAAATTTAGTAAGAAGTTTTAGGCATGACTCATAATCTCATATAATCTAATTATTCGTTGCTTTGTGCTTGCATCTTTTCATACTTTCTAAGAGTGTCACAAGTCTTCTTTTAATGTGCATTAACTATTATTGCAACAATTGCAGCTGCTTAACTGTTCATGTTCAAGGAAGAGATTTGACATCCGGGGCGACTCTTCGTGGGTGTATGCATCTTGTTGACTTGGCAGGAAGTGAAAGGGTTGACAAGTCTGAGGTTATAGGAGATAGATTGAAAGAGGCACAACATATCAACAAATCTCTTTCTGCATTAGGAGATGTTATTTCCTCTCTTGCTCTAAAGAATGCACATGTTCCTTATAGGAACAGTAAACTCACACAATTGCTCCAAGATTCACTTGGTATGTGTGGCTTTGAAAACCATGGACTCCCTTTTGGCTGTAATGTTCTGGCTAACCACATTTGATTCAATATCCTTTCAGGAGGTCAAGCAAAGACACTCATGTTTGTTCACATAAGTCCAGAGCCTGAAGCTCTTGGAGAAACATTGAGTACTTTAAAGTTCGCCGAAAGGGTTTCAACTGTTGAGCTTGGTGCTGCTCGGGTTAACAAAGATAGTACCGATGCAAAAGAGCTCAAGGAACAGGTTTTGTACTTTTTATCGTCTGAGAAGATTTGGAAGACCCTTTACGCTTATTGTCTCTTGTTTTTCGCTTTTTCATCTGTTGTCACTGCAAATTCTGCTTGATTCATTAGTTGTTGGCCTTCTTCTTTCCACAAGGCAATTAAAAAGTTCTTTTATTTGCACGTTATTATGTGATTTTGATCAGTACCAAAAAGAGAAGTAATAGTATACCCTGTCTCTCATATTTTTACATGACAACTTTGTTTCTTATTATCAGATAGCTAGCCTAAAGGCAGCCTTAGTAAAGAAGGACGGTGAAACGGAGCAACATTCTCGATCAAGCACTCCAGAAAAAAGTAGGATGAAAACTTTCTTGTCATCCCCTTCACTTCCTAGCTATAAAAGTGTTGTGGAGATGTCTGTTAACAGAACAAACTCATTGGAAGATGTTCGTAATGCTGCTGAGGTACAAATTGTATTGAAAATCAATGTGCAAATAAAGCTATTACTTTTCATCCAAAGATCTGAAGCTTAACTTGATAACAAAATCTGTAGCATGAAAGTTATACTAAAACTAGAGACTAGGCGAATGATAAATAATCCTTATGTAGGGATCCTATCTTTTTTCAAGTTCATTATTGTATGCAGCACAAACCACTTCCACTTGAATGTTACTAAAAATCTTGGTCACTCTTTTCGGAACATGCTCTTTTCGGAACAGGTTCAAAACAAAGCGAACCAAAAGCTCAAAAGAAGAAGCTTAGATCCCCGAGACATTTTAAGGAATTCTCCATGGCCACCCTTGAGTGCAACGCTTGTTAATGCAAGGGACGACGACAAAGAATCTGTTTCGAGTGATTGGGACGACAAAGTTATGGTTAACAAGAATGACATCATTAGTAGAGATGAAAGTCTTACAGGACCTTGGGATGTAAACAAGTTGCCTGAGACATTTGATCAGAATTTTCTTCTAGATCCATCAAGGGTGTCCCCTGAAAGCCCGTTCAACAATCCTTCAGTGAACAAGAAGGAAAACCAAGAGTTTGATGTGCAGAGGAACCAGTATGAGATGACCAGCACTGATGATTCTGATGATCATGAGGCTGCAAATAGTGAAACTTCAGAGCCAGAAGTAATTTGGCAGTCAAGCCTTCCAATTCCAAAGGGTTCAAGCATTCCTAATGGTTTGGGATCAAAGAATAAGAAAACAGCTAATCCTAAGCAAGCCAAGAGCCAAGAAATCAGGTAATTAATCAATCTCTACATTTCTTCCTGCTTCTCAGTCCTGCATGGAAGATTACTTTTCTCTTTTTATGCAAACTCTGCTCCTCAGTCCTGCATACCATGTCTTAAAAAGAATTAGCTAATATGCAAAAGAACTTTCCACTCAAAGTTATCATGTCTAGGAGTCATTTATAATAACCATGGGAAAAGTCGAGCACTCAAAAGTTCTTTGTGAGAAAGTACTTGCAGAATGTGTTTGACACAAGTGCTTATTAGGGAATTACTTGAAAACACTGTTAGAGATGAAGAACCAAACATCAAAGTGGTTTGTCATTACCACTGATATCAGAATGTTTTGCTATTTAAAGTCAAGCATGCCTTTTGTAATGCACATAGAACTTCAGTCTATCACACTTTATCACCATGTCTGCTACACCAGATTGATATATTTGAATATTTTTTAAACTAGGAGCTTCATTCCATCATTGATTCCTCCGCCATCGCGGAAACCGCAAGCTGGAGTTGCCCAACCGGTGCCTAAGACGGGCAAACAGGTCGTTTCGGTTGAGGGGGGGAAGAGGAGGGGTGGCAACACTAAATGAGTGTTGAGGGATGGAGATTGTTCATCAATTGATTCTTCCTCATTTTTGTTTTCCTTTTTTTTCTTGTATCTATTTATTGTTGTATATAGAAAGAGAGAGAGAGAGAGAGAGAGAGAGAGAGTTTCTCTGTTGAATAGGCAATAGCTCAAGTTGCCTAAGTTTCTCTATTGAATCTTCAAGTGTATGGTGAAATGGGGTCCCTCCTTGTATAATCAAATTTGTTTATATATTGGTCCTTTGAGTTTTGTATTTTCAAAACTGTGACACAAGGAAGTTGCAAGCTGAGAGGAAAAAGAAGAATCAAATGTATTTTGTGTTTGTACCTCAAGGAGAGTGAAAATTTAAAGCTTTTAACCTATAAAGAAAGTTACTAATGTTGAGAGTGAAAATTTAAAGCTTTTAATCTATAAAGAAAGTTACTAATGTTTTGACCAGTTGAGTTTTGTTCAAGCTAACCTCTCTCTTTTAAATATATTGATTCGTATTCACTAGAATTATTGATAGAAATATTGATTAAAAAATTGTGTTGTTTAATATGCAAAAGAATATAAAATTGATGAATAAAAAAAAGGTGGTTTCATGTCTATTTCTTGGCATCTTATTCAAAAAATTTAAGCCACTAACAAATATTGTTAAAGCAATAAAAATCTAAATTTGATTCTAAATAATAATTGTTTTTAAAAATATTCAAGCTCAAACCCACAACATTCCAATGCAAATATATGATATTTGGGCCTTCTAGGACTAGACTAAGGTGTAACTTCTTTTTCATGCATTAAATGGATGTGTGTTGCATCAAAGTTTTAATTTAAAGTTTTAAGATATATTTAACTGTCTAAAGAAAAAACTCACATGCATTATGTAGAATATAAAAGAACATGTGTTTTTTTTATTATGCATGCATCTCTCTTATAAGTGAAAGAATGCAACAATTCAATATGTTATCATCTCTGTTTAAACAATCACAACACATCGATATCAGTTGTGTCCATTAGACTCAACAGACATATACATTCGAAGAATTATGTCCCATCTTAAAAAGTTGCATCTCGTCGGTATCAATTGTACCCTATTAGACTCAACCAGAAACCATATGAGAGTTGTGTCCCATCTAACAAGGGTAAAATAGGAATTTATCAAAAAGGTAGGGACAAAAAAGAAAACAAAAGACTCTCGTACATTGCCCCATTTATATATGGTATTATAGATAGATATAGATTTTTCTAGTCCTTTTGTCAAAAAGTTTTTCTTTAATTATCTGTATTTTTTCTTTCTCAACTATGCATCAATTCAATATTTAAAATATAAATACCACGTATTTTTTTTATGTATGCATCTCACTCATACGTAAAAGAATGTAGCAAAGCAATATGTAACCATATCTATCTAAACAATCACAACCCATTGATATCAGTTGTGTCTATTGGACTCAACAGACAGTACATGCGTTCAAAGAATTATGTCCCATCTTGAGAAGTAGCATCCCGTCGATATCAATTGTACCATTAGGCTCAACATACCCTATATACTCGAAGAGTTGTGTTCCATTTAAAAAGGGGTAAAATAGGAATTTATAAAAAAAAAAGAAAAAAAAAAAGAAAAAAAAGCTAAGGGTAAAAGAGAAAATAAAATATTCTCCTACATTACCCCATTTATATATATTATAAATAGATAAATAAGGATATATTCATATTCTATACATAACTAGAAAATATTTGAGATGTTTCCTGCCATTTCGAGATGACTAAGAATATAGTTAGACTCAAAATCAAACAAAGAGTGGACAGGTGTCAAAAGGAGAGGGGAGGTGTACAGAACTAACGGGTGATGTTAGCAGGAAGAAAAAAAAAATGGAACAGCAAAGGTCCACTTGGCTTTGAGCGGACAAATTGACCTTTCCAGCTGGAGGAGGAACGTAGGCCGACCCCTTTTAATTGAGTGGCCAATACACCCATCTGGGTCCCACCTTCACACGTGGCCACGTCACCTTTTCTTTTTTTCTTTTTTTTTTTTTTAATATTAAAGAGACAGCATACCAACAACAACAATTTTTTTTGCCCCTTCAAAAATTGGAAAGAAAATTAAAAAAAAAAAAAAAAAAAAAAAAATTGAGATTCCTTTACCAATACACTTTGGATTTTTATGATTGGGATTTTGAGATTTTTCTCCCACTACTACTCCTACTACCACCACCCTTATCTTCATTTCCATTCCTTTTAACTTATTTTCACATTTTGTAATTATTTTTTTCTCTTTATATAATCTTATATTCAAATAAATGTTGTTATAATTTTTGCATGTGTTCAAAATAAAATTATTGGAGGTGGTCGTGACAGATAATAACTATTAAGGGTTAAAGATATAGTTGAGTCAAAGAGACGATGCATTTCAATCTCTATTTTATATAAAAATTGACGAAAAATGATTACAATCAATTTCAAACGAGAGAGTTGATTCTATATGAATTGAAATCGATTATCATCTGTTTTATTTCTATGGTTTTTATAAAACTGCGTGATCAACAACTTTTTTTTCAGAAGAGAATGATCAACAATTTATCTGATGCTTGAGTACCGTCTAAAAAAATGGATAATTACATTAAAAAAAATTTATAATTATCTTTTACATAAATAAGATCCACATTCCTTTTTTAGAACTACTTTTAATGTCATTAACTACATTATTTTTTGCCTATATACAATGATTTATTAGGTAAGTAAAAGGAATTTAATATAAATTTAGCATTCCTTTTCAAAATACTCTTTGGAATGTCCATCATTAGGGATTTGATTTTTTCTCCCACAATCTTCAATAAGAATATCTCCAATATGATATTTCTTATGCCATCGTTATCTTTGGAATTATATATATTTTGTCTACTATGAACGAGATTATGATCGTCTAATTCAAAAAAATTTAAAAATATTGAATAGATTAAAAATTTATTAGATACAAAATCGAAAATATCTAGAAATTTATTGGACAAAACTTCAAGATTTAAGGACCTACTAGACACTTTTTAAAGTTTAAGGATCTATTGAACATAAAATTGAAAGTTCAAAAATGTATTAAGTCATTTTAAAAATTACGATACAATAGACACAATTTTTAAAGTTTAGGAACTAAATTTATAATTTAACCCGAATGAATTTATCAGCCCAAATAAAATTTAGGGATTGAAAATATAATTTTTTGAATAAATTGTGTGAGGAAAAAATGTTTGTATTAAAATTTTCGTCATCATAAATTTGAAGCTTCTATATAAATCCCTCAATGGAGTCACCATCGTCAAACCGCCTGCATTTTTGCATTGCTTGCAATATCATCATAACAAATTGTTTATGGGACCAAGTAGGAGGAAGATAGATTATATAGTCCCCCAATCTAGACATAGGATTTTATGACTCGTAAAGTGATCTCGATCGGCCTTAACACGTAGCTAGGCAAGATGATGAATGAAGTAAAATGTTTGTTTGTGTCAATATAAGCATGGTTCAATCAATAAGATATCAATTACCATTTCAAAAGTTGATGGTTTGCTTTCTACCTTCTATAATTGTTAGCTGAAAAAAGTCATTTATATTTACCAATAAGGTCATTTAGAATTTCTTATTAAAATAAATACGATCCAAATAACATTTTAGTCTCTAATGACTTATTTCATATATTTTGGTTCCATGTTCAAATAGATCTAAAAAAATATTTAGTCTCAATTTAAGTTTTATCAAAATTGTTAAATAATAATAATTTTCTTTCTAGAAAAATTCACCTTGTGAACATATCTGAAAAAGTTAAAAAGGTTAAAAATTCAAACTTGGACATTTGAAAATATGTGAACTAAAATAGTATGAATTCTAAAGTTTAGATTTCGTTTGGTAACAATTTGGATTTTAAAAATTAAGCCTATAACACTCGTTCCACTTCTAAATTCTTTACTTTATTATCTACTTTCTACCAATATTTTTTTAAAAAAATAAGTCAAGTTTTGAAAAAAAAAATGAAAAACATGTTTTCGCTTTTGAATTTTTGTTAAGAATTCAACTCTTCTACTTATAAAAAAGGAAAATTTTGACAGATAGAAAAACAAATTGAACTATTTACAGAAAATAAGAAAAACAACACTGATAGACATTGATAGACTTTTATCAACATCTATTAATAATAGACTTCTATCATTTCTATCACTAATAAACCTTGATAGACTTCTATCAGCGTCTATCACAACTATCTAAAAATTTTGTTATTTTGTGTAAATAGTTTTCCTTATTTTTCTATTTTTAAAAATTTATCTATTAAAAATGAAAACTATAGCAAGAAATTGAGAAAAAAATAAGCTTAATTTTCAAATATCAATAATTAAATGATTACTAAACAATGATATTTTAATATATAAATATAATATGATAAAAATGCTCAAAGGGATTGACTTTTGAAGCAATTGATCAAAAAGAAAGAATCATTGATCAAAAGTTATGCATAATGCTAATTGTTGGCATTACCTATATTTTATAATTTTATTAACCAACTACCATTTAAAGTCAAATCTTCGTTGGTGACAATATATTATTCTTTTTCTTTTCTTTTCTTTTTTTTTTTTTTTATGCATAAAGAAATATACATGTTATTATAACTAGGGAACTTTTGCGACTTTTCTTATTTAATGGATATTTTTCTATTACCACAGAGAATACATAATTTGGTATTACATGTATTAATTAATAAAAATATTTTCAAGAATATAAACTTAATAGAAGATGGAGACAAAGAGAAAAAAAAATTAGTATAATATATTAGATAAAAGTATATATATATATATATATATATATATAGTAATATAGATGTCTTATCCAATAAACTAAGTTCAAATTGACGATAAGATTATCATTTTTAATATTATTAAAAATAAATATAATTAATAGAAGTATGTAACATGAAACTAACATAAGATATGAAAAAAAAAATGAAAATAATAATTTTTCTATAAAAGAAAATATTTAATTAAGGTAGTATATATAAAAGTTAAAAGGTTAGTTTATGAAATAAAGATTAAGAAACAACAGTAAAAGGTTGAATTATGTGAAAATGCTTTTCTAAGCAGATTGAAGAATTAGATTAATTTAAGTAGTTTCAAATGTGTTTTGAAAAAATGTTCATAAACAATAATATGGTAGTAATTTTCCCATAAATATTTAGTTCAATCTAATTACTTTATTAACACATTTTATGTTATAAATTTTGTAAAATTATTTTTCTACAAGATTATATGATTTATAATATATTTTGTTATGCATTGTTTTAATTTTTTTTAAAGTACATGAATTTATGACATAAATAGTTGAGAAATTACTATAAACAGAAAAAATATCAAACTATTTACAAATATAGAAAAATTTCACTGTCTATCAATGATAGACAGCGATAGAAAGCGATAGAATTCTATCGCGATCTATCGGTGATAGACTGTAAAAAAATTTTATTTTTATAAATAGTTTGACTCATTTTTCTATATTTGAAAAGAGCCCTAAATAGTATATCTTTTTCTTTTTCATTTTTTTCCATCTCAAAATAGTTAATGGGAAAGACACTCATTCCCATCTAAAAAATGGATGGTTAAAATCTCTTGCAAAAAAAGAAAAAAAAAACTTTTTTTTTAGAGAAATTTTTACTAATAGAAAATATGTTAAACTATTTACAGAAAATAGCAAAAAAATCACTGATAGATATTGATAGACTTCTATTAGCATCTATCAGTGATAGACTTCTATCATTTCTATCACTGATAGACTCTGATAGACTTCTATCATCGTCTATCCAACTATCTAAAAATTTTGCTATTTTGTGTAAATAGTTTCTTTTATTTTTCTATTTTTAAAAAGTTTTTTTTTATAGTGTAGTTCTATATTTCTAAATTTAAAATCACAATTATCCAAAACTGTTTTAAAAAATAAATTTACCAAACATATATTTACTGAATATAAAAATAAGAAATAGAATCTAGACTAATATCAAATGGATGATAAGTTATAATGTTTTACATAGTTGAATTAATTGTGTTCAAGTTGACTAATATACATTTAAATTTAGTTATACTTAAAATTAATAATGTATAATCAAATATTAGGTATGAAAAAACACCCATAAAGATTCACTAAAATACTAATTTTAATACTGTTATTTTTGTAATAAAAATAGTTTGAACAAATTATTATTAACTCACTACAACAAAATAGATATTCCATGACACGTGAACAGTAGAAAATTTAGAAATGAGAGAAAAAAAAACAGTTATTAAAGCAAAAAAAAAAAAGGTGAAAAAAAGAGGAATTTTTTGGATTTTTTCAAATTTATGACAATTTTTTTCGTGTCATGAACTTATGACTATAAATAGCAGTCATTAAATGTATGAAAATGAAGAAGGTGCGATTTTGGCGGGAAAAGAAGAAAAATTTTAGATTCTTCGACTATGATGACAATCTTTTTGTGTCACCGATTTATAACTAGAATTAGTAGTTATTGAAGAGTGACTATTCTTTTTATGAAATAGGCTATAATAGAGAAGGGAAAAAAGAGAATTTTTTTTTTTGAAAAAAACTAAAGTGGCGCTCAAATTTTACAAAAACAAAAAAAAGGTCACGTTCTCTTCTTCCTTCTTTTTAGTTTCACCGCTTCATTCACTCGACTCCCTAGCTTCCTAGCTTAATGATAGGAAGAGGACGGTCGAAGCCTTGTCGACTACAACATCCAGAAGGAATCCATGTTCCACCTTGTTTTCCGTCTAAGAGGAGGCGCCAAGAAGCGTAAGAGGAAGACCGTCTTAGGAGAGGCGCCAAAGCTGATGGTGATTAGATTTTATCATATTTTCATTTTATCTATAAAATAGGAAGAGGGTTTCATTTTTTTTATTTTGAGGGTCGCAACATCGCTGGTTTCAGAGGAGGAGGGTTGTAGCGATGACTTTGATTTCTAGAGGTTGGTTGTGATTAGTTCCGATTTTCAGAGGTCTACGACTTCGATTTTTAGAGGTTGGTGCGGCATTGGTTCCAATTTGTGTCATTCTTGCTTGTCCATTTTCGATCTATTGTTGTTTCTGATTTGTGTTGTTAAGAATCAGATGTTGGTTTCGATCTCCAACTCCATCGTCTTTCCATCCGTTTCTAACTAGGTAAGTTATGTATTCCTTCTCATTTATCTCCTTATTTCCCTTTGATTTTTGTCATAATCTACCCTTAAACCCCATCTCTCAATTTAGGGCTTTACTCTGCTAATGTAGCCAATTTTACCTTTTATTTTTCTACTTTTGTTTGACTACATAATAATGATTCTACTCTCTTGCCATCTCTTTCTCTCTGGTTTCAATTCTCTTCATAAAACGTTTGAAAGAGGTAAGTGGATGGGGGACAAAGTTTGAGTTTTAAAAACTATTTTAAACATAACTCAACTGGCATATTAACGATCAAAAGGGTCTATAGTTTGATTCTCCTCATTGCTATCATACTTAAATATATATATTTATACGTGATTTTCCAACAAGTCCTCAACCACTTTTAATTTTATAGAAAGCCACCAAAACCAAATTTTCATTTCTTACCTTTTTCCACCTAATCTTTGCCTAGCTAGCTACCAAAATCTCTTTTAAAAATTGAAAAAAAAAAATTGTACATATATGAACAATTAATTAAGAAAGAGATTGATAAAAAGTCAAATGATATGGAAAAACAAAATTTAGATCCCAACTACAAGAAGAATATACATTAATCAAATTCCTTCAATCATGCAATTGATTTTCAACTTTTTTTTTTAAGTATTATTATTTGATTTCTACAAAATGATTTGAATCTAAAGTTTGTTGATGGGGTTTTATATAACATTTCATAAATTCCTTCCAAAATGCTGGTTTTATTTTAAAATCTCTTCGGGTTCAATATTAATGTGAATTTTGTATATTATATTCTTGAATAATAACTTAATTAAAATACAAACAATTGTAAAATAAATAGACACCAATAGACCTAACAAAGAAAAATATAATTAAGCCATACTTTTCTTTAACACCCTCCCTCAAACTCAAGGTAGTAGACTTGAGTTTGTGAAGCGTTGAGAGAAATTGATGACGAAAACTGAAGAAAACTTCTGACCACGACATATCTGGGCTGAAATAAAGACCACGAAAGACTTATGAGCTGAAAACAGAAATCCACAAAGAACTTTTGGGTTGGAGACAGATACCCACAAACACTTTTGGACCGGAAACAGAGACCTACGAAGAATTTCTGGATTGGTAACAGATATCTACATAGAGATCTAAAATAAAATCTATGAACAACCGATCGGGACAAAGATCCACAAACATAGTTCTAAAAACCTAACAGAGACAGTGATAGAGATAGATGAACAAGACAGGAGGTGGGATGAAGGAGACGAGACTTTGTGGATATGCCTCCGTCGACCGGCCGTCAACGGAGGTTATAAAACTCTAGGACTTATGGCTCTGATACCATGTGAATTTTGTATATTATATTCTTGAATAATAATTTAATTAGAATACAAAGAATTGCATAATAAATAGACACCAATAAACTTAAAAAATAGTAGAAAAAGAAAATACAAGAATAAAAATTATAATTAAGCCATAATTTTTTATAACCATTAATATGTAAACAAAGATACAAAGAAAATTCAAAACAAGTTCAAATGGGATCAAAATGAAATATATTTAATGTGATGAATGTAATTTTTTTTTTAATTTTTTAATTTTACTTTGATTTAAGATAGAGGGAATGGAAATTATTTTAAAACTTTTTTCAAGTGCTAATAAAATACCCTTGTGTGGTTTGCAATTTTGGCAACAATCACACCCCTAAATGTGTGTTTAATTTGCCAAATAGTATCGTGTTAGAACAACAAACTCATTCCCACTTCACATATGTATGGTTTTTTTAAGGCTAAATTATAAGTTTCATTTTCTTTTTTAAGATTATTTCTATATTTTTGGCTCTTTAAAATTTTCGAGTAGATCATTAAGTTTTGATAGTGTCTATCTAATTTTTATATTTTAATATTTTATAGGCTCTTAAATTTTGAATGTTTTTTTTATCTCTAAAATATCAATGTTTGAAATTCATTAGTTTGATGATCATTTTAGGAAGTTTTTAGACGTTGAGCTAAATCAGGTTGACACATTATTAAATGAATTTTATATAAAAATGTCTTCTATTGATTAGTTGAATGCCACCCATTTTTCTTTAAATAATATTATCATTTTTAATTGAAAAATTGCACTTATTTCACTTTTATTTAACAAATAATTTTATACCTAAAAAATAATCAGAGCAAACCAAATATAAATCTAAGTTGAAAGCATATACGATATAATATTTTAAATAGAAAAATTATTATAAATAGAAAAAATATCAAACTATTTATAAATATAATTTTTTTTTTTACAATCTATCACGGTCTATAGCTTAAGCGATAGAAGTCTATCGCGATGTATCTCGATAGACAGTGAAATTTTTCTATATTTGTAAATAGTTTGACTCATTTTTCTATATTTGAAAACAACCCTTTTAAATAATTATTTTAAGGGGAAAATATTTTTTTCTCCCTAGGTTTTGAGTATAATTTTCGTTTGGTCCTTGAGTTTCAAAATATTACATATTTAGTTCTTAGTTTTGAGTTTGGTTTTAATTTAGTTCCTAAGTTTTCAAAGTTACAATTCTACCATTGAGCTTTGAGTTTTGTCTACCCTTGAGTTTTGAGTTTTGATTTTTGTTTTAATTTGGTCACTAGGTTTTCGAATATACACTTTTAACCTCAGTTTTTCACTAAATACTCATTTTTTGTTTGTGTTAATATTTATTAATCAATTTAAAAGCATTATAATTTATTACGTTTAACTATTGTTCATTCTATTAAAATTAAATTTAAAATTTCACTTCATAATTATTTTAAATTAATTAATAAACATTAATGTCAATGACTGAAAGTGAATATTTAATAAAAAAAAGTTTAAATCTTGAAACTTAGAGACCAAATTGAAATAAAACTCAAATCCCAAGGATAAATTTGTAACATTTTGGAACCTATAATTAAATTAAAACCAAACTCAAAACTTAATGACTAAATACGTAAGATGTTGAAACTTAGGGACAAATAGAAACTAGACTCAAAATCTAAGGACAAAAAACAGTATTGTTTTTCCTTATTCTAAAATATAAATTATCAAGAAGAAAAATTATTCAAATATTGATAGCGAATCATTTAGTCATTATTATTAATCACAACAATTTAACATTATTTACCAAATATCACGAAACTTTTTTGAAATTAAAGCTGAAATTTACTTCATTTTACACTTGATTTTTGGAAAAATTTTTAAAATAAAAAAATAAGAAAAATTATTTATACAAAATAACAAAATTTTTAGATAGTTGTAATAGATGCTGACAGAAGTCTATTAGGGTCTATCCGTGATAGAAATGATATAAGTCTATTACTTATTAATGCTGATAGAAGTTTATCAATATCTATCAGTAATTTTTTTCTTTTACTATTTTCTATAAATATTTTGATATTTTTTTATTTCTATAAAAAAATTTCATTAATTTTTCTCAAAATACGATGCTAATAATTATTTAAAAAAGCTACCGCAACGAAAAATTAAGCTCCAGTAAAGAGTGGATAGCAACACAAAGGCTATAGTATTTTATTATAATTTAACAAGTGGAAAAAAGAATTTTTTTTTTTTTTTTTTTTTAACAAAAAAGCGTTTTTTCCCCTTTTCTGAAATTTTAGATAATGAAAAGTAATTTGTAAAATTGTAAAAAAACTTTTGAAATATGGAGAAAGGAAAGGAGCATTTTGCAAATAGAAATAAGTAGGATGAGAGTCAAAAGGACCGAAATGTGCAAAAAAAGGATAGTTGAAGGGTATTATAGGGATTTCGAAAAACAATGTTATTATCAGAGACCTTGCCCAAAAATCCCATCTCCAACCCCACCTTTCCGCGTCTCTCTCTCTCTCTCTCCCAATCAAATCACTGAAAAAAACTGTGGGTTTCTCTCTTTCACTTCATCTCTCTCTCTAGAATTTCTCGCTGAGAATTTTCCCCGCCATTCGATCGACCTTACTACCATTAGATAATTTCAAAGAAATTGAAGATTTTGTGAAATGGGGTTGCAGAACTGTCCACTGTCCGATCCCCTTCGCTCGATCTGTTACTGACACTGAATGTACCACCTGTGAGCTCTGTGGTCCCTTAATTTTCCTAATTTTCATCGTCATTCTGCTTTTTCTTTTTTCTCAAGAACTTGTTTGAATTTCCCCTCAATTTGTTCTATGCTAGGTTTGTAGAAGAGGGAATTTGAGAGGCGTTTGATTGTGTGTGTGTGTGTTTTTACCGAATTTTGTTGGAATTGATTCTGTGAATTTGCATTTCTTGGGGGTGGTTGATTGGGTTCTTAGATGGACTCGGTGTTGTGCATTTCTTTTGTTTTGGGTTAGTTTTATTTTTTGTTTATTCTTGTGTAACTGTAAATTATGCTGCTGAATCGGTTCCTCAAGATTTAGATCAGCCAGTGGGATTGTTCTTTTAAGAGGTAGTTTGTGAGAATAGTTTGTGTTTTGGTCAAGATATTGGTTATTACGTTTTGGCAGAAGAAAACTGTTTGTTGGTTCATGATGTGAAGTTGAAAGACTCATTTAATTGATTTGAATGACCAGGAATTTGGGGTGTGCTCTTGGAAATGCCGAAACATAGGATGAAATGAGTCAGACAGAAGTATCAAGGATAAAGCCCCCTCTCGTTCCGCTCGCTACTTTGATTGGTCGCGAGCTGAGGAACGAGAAGGTTGAGAAACCTTTTGTGAAGTATGGACAGGCCGCTTTGGCAAAGAAAGGAGAGGACTACTTTCTGATCAAACTTGATTGCCAGCGTATTCCTGGGAACCCTTCCACTGCATTTTCTGTCTTTGCGGTATTATTTCCTTTCAAAACGTTATTGTGCTCTTAGTTATCTGATAGTTTAGTTACTTCTCTTGGTAAGAATTTTGTGATTACTGTAGAACTGGGAAAATAGGGTGATTATGGGTGATTATGAGTCTTAGAAGGGATAAATTTCCATCTCAAATGGGATTGCTGAGGTTTCAAAGAGCATGTCCTGTGAGTAAAGGAGAACATTGAGATTGATCGAACCTTTTACTTGCAGATTTTTGATGGACATAATGGCATTTCAGCCGCTATTTTTGCCAAGGAACATTTATTGGGTAATGTCCTAAGTGCAATTCCTCAAGGGGCCAATCGAGAAAAATGGCTTCAGGCGCTTCCCCGAGCACTAGTTGCTGGTTTTGTTAAAACTGACATAGAGTTTCAGCAGAAAGGTATGTGGCATGTTTTCTCTCAGCGATTTCCTTCTTGTACTTTTTCCTGAATACACAATGCCCTTGTCTGCTGCGTCCTTATGTCCCATTTAATCTTAATTGCAGGGGAAACTTCTGGGACTACGGTTACATTTGTTGTGATAGATGGGTGGACTGTTACTGTTGCATCCGTGGGAGATTCACGTTGCATACTAGACACCCAAGGAGGTGTGGTTTCTCTATTGACAGTTGATCATAGGTTGGAGGAAAATGAGGAAGAGAGGGAACGTGTAACTGCAAGTGGTGGTGAGGTTGGGAGGCTCAATGTTTTTGGCGGGAATGAGGTATAATTTTGTCCATCTCCACCGTTTCTATTCTTACATTTAACTATTATAAATTTTAATCATTATATCCTCCTTCCCGTTTTTGCGGCTACCGTTCGCAGGTCGGTCCTCTCCGCTGCTGGCCTGGTGGCTTATGTCTTTCTAGGTCCATTGGTGATACAGATGTAGGAGAATATATTGTCCCAATACCACATGTTAAGCAAGTGAAGGTGACTTCTCAATCTATCAGTAATTGTTCGACTACCTATTTAGAATGTACCTTGACTATTCTGCTATCTTTTTCTTCTCTGTTAGCTTTCTAATGCTGGTGGAAGGCTAATTATTGCTTCTGATGGTATTTGGGACGCATTATCATCTGAGATGGCTGCAAAGTCTTGTCGAGGTTTACCTGCAGAGCTTGCTGCCAAGCTGGTTGTGAAGGTAGGTTCAACAATGCATTTTTGGTCTCGGAGACAATGTTCTAGGAGGCTTTTGAGGCTTACGCCTTGGGCCAGGCTAAAAAAGTTATGGCCTTGATCTTCCACCTTTGGGTCATAAGCGGCTTAGATCTTTAATATGAAGCTTACACCTCCAAGAAAATGCACTGAGCCTTATTGTCTTTACTCGAAATGACTATAAAATCAAATACCAGTTTATGTTAGCAATACTTTTTTTTTTTATTCCTTTGTTTTTAAATTGAGGCTTATGTGATGCATCTATAAGTTAAAGGAGCCTCAAGCTGTCTTTAGCGTTGGAAGTACAGTTCTTTTCAATCCTGTCAATTTTTATCTGTGCACATTGTAGGAGGCTTTACGGTCAAGGGGGTTGAAGGATGATACAACTTGCTTAGTTGTTGATATTATCCCATCCGAGCAACCTATATTATTACCATCAACTCCAAGGAAGAAGCAAAATGTGCTCACCTCATTCTTTGGGAAGAAATATCAAAACTCTTTGGGTAAATCTGCGAACAAACTTTCTGCTGTTGGAGTTGTGGAGGAATTGTTTGAAGAAGGTTCTGCTATGCTTGCTGAAAGGTATGATTGATGCTCTTCTTTGGGGGATTCAAGTAGGCATTTAAATTATCTTGTCTTTGAATTAATGTTTTCTTCTTTCTTGTGCTTACTATTTTATTTTCTTTTGTTCTTGAGCATGGAATGATGTCTAAAAGATGTTTTACTAGAATCATTCTCATCATCAGACTTCAATCAACCAACCAAATACCAAAAGAAGTTTATTTGATATCCCACGTCAAATATCAATTAACCATCATGGGTTGGTCTAATGGTAAATAGGGGACATGATCTTGATAAAAGGCTAAGAGGTCATAGGTTCAATCTATGGTGGCCACCTACCTAGGACTTAATATCCTACGGGTTTCCTTGACACCCAAATGTTGTAGGATCAGGTGGGTTGTCCTGTGAGATTAGTCGATATCCCACGTCGAATTTGACCATGACTGTTATTCTTTCAAACTTGCTATATTGTTAGTAAAAGTGCTCTTAGCTTAGGATAGTTTCCTAGGATTATTTTCTTCATTATTGATATATATCATACTGTAATTAACCAGACACATTTGATTTTCTTTTTCATTGTCGATTCTCTTTTTCTAATTCTGCCTAACTTGTTATAGTAATAGAAAAACAGCTGGTATTCTGCAGTAATATTGCAATTTCCATCTGAAGTGACTTAAAACATGTTCACTATCACTTATTCCTGAACTTTCTCCCATCTCAATCGAAATGCAGGCTAGGCAAAGATTTTCCTTCGGATCCAAACTCAGGGATCTTCAAATGTGCAGTCTGTCAAGTGGATCAACCCCCAAATGAAAATTTGTCGATGAACTCGGGGCCTTTCTTTTCACCGTCATCGAAACCATGGGAAGGTCCATTCCTCTGTGCAACTTGTAGAAAAAAGAAAGACGCCATGGAAGGAAAAAGGCCAATAAAACCTACAATAACCGTTTAGTAATTTATCCCATAACATAGTATATGTTGATAACTCCATATAAATTTTTTTTCCCTCATCTGGCAGTGTGAGCATGCTTGTTTTTTTTTTTTCTTTTCTTTTTTTTGTCTTTCCCTTGTGGTGATTGTTATAGATGCGTGTAAGAAAATGAGGTTGAGATAAAAGAAAGAGTTGGTAGAAGAAAAGATGTTTTGGAGACTTCTAAAAAGCTTGATTTCATTTGGTTTCTTGCTCAGCTGTTGGACTGACTGACTGACAAGATAGACAAACATGGATATCAGACAAAATTGCTTTGACTGTTTGATTGCTAACAACTTCAATTTTAGAGTAAATTGTAGATTGTTTTGTGACTGTCCCATTGTCTTCTTAGCATTTTTTCACATTCTGCTTCTACTTTTACTTTGCTTGATAATTTGCATCAATTTCCATAGAAAATGCTTAAATTTAAACTTCAATTGCAATTGTAATGACCCATACAATTCAAGATGACATTTGCGATTTTCATTTGAACTCTTCAGCTTTGCGTTAAGGAAATTTTCAGTAGCTTTTCACTGCCATTCACATTTTTGTTAACCAGACATGAAGAGTCTACATGGGAATCAGACAGTATTCTAGGTTTGATATTAGTTCTTGAAAAATAACTTATAAATGTGCTTAAATTTCTTTGTGTTAAACTTTTAAATGTGCTTAAATTTGACAATGAATTCCTGTGTGTGCCATTGCAAAAGGTGAAAATCATTGTCAATAGGACCATCCCATACTATAGAAAGTTGCTTCTTGCAATGTCATCGTTCAAGCACAGGCTAACCATTGATTCAATTAGTCTTCAAACCAAAAGCCAAATGGAAACAAAATATTTTTTCTAAGGATTATTTTAAACAGCAATAGGGAAAAGATTGTAATAATCTCCTCTGAAATAGGGATCATCCATAAAGCGGTTATCAAGCAAAACTTAACAATGTACAGCAACAAGACTAGTGAACTATATTTAAATTTTAATAATGTGGATTTCAAAATTATGATGCCTTCATTTTTAGGAGTGCATTTAAAGGAGATTAAAGATAACAGCAGTGACAGCTCTTGTGAACCTATAATATCCCTTGCCAATCCAACACAAAACTGGCTTAAAGCCTTGAAGAAGAAAATGCTACAATGTTAATAAACAATTGCAGGAAGAGATTATGGGGGATTGGTGGTTCAGTACTCAACTATAGTTCAATCGTCTAATGGCAATTAACAGCCTCTCTCTCTCTCTCTCCCTCTCTCTCGTGTCCAAATTACAAAGCTACACAAACTTCAACTGACTGAGGTTTTTGGCAACATGTTATGGCAATTATGTCTCGTTCTGAAACAACCCTTCTTCTGTAAGTCACAAAACCAGTAAAAAATAACACATCAGATTGCGATAGAGAATGAAAAAGTTGTCATGCACTGCATTGTTACCATGCTTAGTGATCATATAAACAAAATGGTTAACAGGCTAACTCACTTAAATCGTCTAGAGAAATATGGCTGGCACTTTCTCCGGGCTTTAAAAGGCGAATCTTCCCTGCAAAAATGAAGCATGGCAGTTAAAGGAGTCCCTAACAAGGCCTTTCACAGATCACATAAGAATAAACATGTAACAAAAAGTATTCTGTGCATGGTTGTAAATAATTTTCTGTTTGTACCGTATTAAGATTAGGATAAATTACCATTTTTGTCTCTATTGTTTGTTTGTTTGTTTTTTCCTATGGTTTCAAGAATTTCAACTTGGTCCCCATTACTGGTAAATATCTCAAAACACTTGAGAGTTTACCACTTGCTGGCACTTTTCTTACATGATACATATTCTTTAGACACCAACTCATCACCTCTCTATCATACCCAAAGAAAATGTGTTATGTCCAAAGAAAATTTGTCATGTAAAATAATTGTCAACTTTTTGTTATACTAGAGACATTTTGGAAAATCAAACAAAATAAAAGGGACTAAATTGGAACCTTTAAAATTATAGGAGCTAAATTAAAATCTAAAGTACAAATGATAGGAACTAATATGATAATTTAACGTTATAATTATGAACATCCAAAAACACCCTTTTATATGCTTAAACTGACATTT
Source organism: Lagenaria siceraria (assembly GCA_002890555.2). NCBI lineage: Eukaryota > Viridiplantae > Streptophyta > Magnoliopsida > Cucurbitales > Cucurbitaceae > Lagenaria > Lagenaria siceraria. The sequence goes on along the minus strand of CM016492.1, from coordinate 569,290 downwards.
AAGATATAATGAAGTAGATGCAGAAAGAACAGAAGTTATCAGAAGTTATCACTGTTCAACTAATTTCAGAGAACCATTCAAAAGGAAATAAAAAAACAATAGTATGTGTTACTATACCATCGCGTCGAACACATATCTCTGGAACATTTTTCACTTCACCATTGATGCTGTCATTGTAGACTCTGGTCTCAATGTCGCCCTCAACATAAACTGATGCACTGACAGTCCACCAAGAATCAGTGAAATTATACAGACAAACTAGCTTTTATGAGAAGTTCAAATCATACTTTTTAACAATTTGTTGAACTGCATAAGCACCAAGTGGTTCATTATGCACAGCAATACGATGCCACTGAGCAGGCCTTGGCAGATCTTTTGCTTCAACAATTCGTTGGTCAAACATCCCTCCTGTTCCAACCGTAAAGATCGTTATCATGCGCCCATCTCTCAAGATCTTCTGCACAGGGGCTTGCCCAACCTTTCCACAAATTATTGCCTGTAAACATATTGTCACATTTTAAAACAGAATAAGACATCATATTGGGGATCGCTGACCCCTTCTTTCCCTGCAGAAGAATAACAAATTTGAAGAGAAATCATTTCTCTGGTTTTCCCTCGTTTTCACATACTCTTATCGCCTGAATTAAAGACAATTTCTTTTGCTTAGTTGAGGATGAACTTAATATAACCCACCAAGGAAGATATTTGATCAATTGCCAAAGAGAGGAAACTCTTGTCTTTATTTTGGATAGTTTGTAAAAAAGTAAAACAATCACCAAAAAATCACGAAGTATCATCAAAAGAACAGAATGTTCACTTATTGGGAAAAATTCCAACTTTTAGAAATGGAACACGTCTATAGACAAAGATCAGATACCTTATGTACGCCTCGATATCCCCAACCTCGCCTGGGATCCACACCCTGGGGCTGTGAATCAATTTTATCATTAAACAATTCATCATATTCTTCTTCTCCATTGTTCTTCTCAACATCTATGTCACTTTCAGAAGCACCGGTCGATAACCACAACTTTGAGCTTGTTTGCCTACTTGCCACTACGACCAAACGTTCAAGAATTAACCAATCCATCCCTCCAGCACACACATTACACTTAGATAAACTCAATACACAAAAATAGCGAAATTCTTGGTTGGGCCACTCAAATTAAAAAACATAAACAAGTTCCCCCAGCATGTATTTGATAAAAACTCACTCCGAAGATCAAATTGCAAAAAAATCTAACGAGCTTTTGGACAGTTAACCATAGAAACGTCTTGGGAAATTCCTTCAGCTCTCAACCGAAAGCAATTCGAATAACAGAAAGAACATACGCCTTAATTAACAAAGTGAGAGAGGGAGAGAGAGTACCAAACGAAGATGTGGGAGAATTTGAAGAAGAAATTCTGAAACGCTTGAGGAATCTCATTGCGACTGTGTTCATGTTGATCGAGAGAGAGCAGAAATGGAAGTGACGATTCGATCAGGGTAGAAGAAGGGTTTTAGGCTCTTGCTACTTATTTACTTATTTATTTATTTATTTATTATTATTTTGGTTAAACATGTTTGAGAAATATCAATAATTGCTCAAATGAAAAGTAGACCTAACTTTCAAAACAAATGAATTTTGGCATTATGTTGATGTTGTCATCATATGAAATTACCACTTTAATCCTTCTTTCTTGTTCATTCTTTCTTTTGCAGCCTTCTTTCTTTCTTTTCGTTTTTCTACATTTCTTCTTCTTTCTTTTCTTTTTTTTTTTTACTTTTTTTTTGCATTTCTTCTTCTAACTTTTTGTTTCTCGTTGGTTATGTGTCATTGTCTTCTTCTTCTCCTCCTTCTTCCATTTTTTTCTGCGTTCTTCTTCTTCGTTCTTCAAGAAATAGTTATCTTCCTTCTTTGTTCTACCGTTTTTTTTAAAAAAAAAATTGCAGTTCTATCTGATGAGAAACAAGAGGAAGGAGTGAGAAGCGAGAGAAAGAATTTGAACAAAGGAAAAAATCGAAGAAAAAAGTTACAGTTGTGCCTAATGAGGAACTAGAAAAAGGAGCAAAAGTGAGAAGTGATAAGTAGGAGCAACAAATGAAAGGAAGAATCTTAACAAAGGAAAAAAATTAAAGGAAAAAATTGCAGTTATGTCTGATGACGAACAAAAGGAAGGAGCGATAAAATTCGTAACAATTTAGCCATCATTTGATAATTATTTGGTTTTTGATGTTAAGCCTATTTCTTTCCAATTTCGTACAATGGTTTTCATCTTTCTTAAGTAAAAGAGTTGAATTCTTAGCCAAATTCTTTTATTAAAAAAAAATCTACCTTTTAAAAACTACTTTTTTTTTAAATCCTGTTTGGTAACCATTTCGTTTTTTTGTTTTTGGTTTTTGAAAATTAAACATATTTCCTCCCCATTTCTTATAATGATTTGCATCTTTTTTTTTAAGTATAATGGTTGAATTCTTAGCCAAATTCTAAAAATAATAACAAGTTTTTAAAAGCTACGGTTTTTTAGTTTTCAAAATTTGGCATGATTTTTTAAACCATTGGTAAAAAGTAGATAACAAAGGAAGAAATTTAGATGTGAAAGTAGTCTCTATAGGCTTAATTTTCAAAAACAAAAAATAAAAAATCAAATAGTTACCAAATGGAACCTAGTTTTCAAAACTTCATTGGCAAAAAGTAGGTAACAAAGCAAAAAATTTAGTGATGAAAAATGTGTTTTTAGGCTTAATTTTCAAAAACAAAAAACAAAAAATCAAATGGTTACCAACGGGGGCCTTAGTTCTCAAGTTTTCAGATTTGTAGCCATTTCGTCTTTTATAATTTAAAATTTGTAATAATTTAGTCTCTCTCATGAAAACTCTCATTAAACTTAATCACAAATTTTAATTTTGTAAAGACTTAGAAGGTGTTTGAGACACCAATTTAGAATAGGTTAAGCGGGGTAGAATAATCCACCTGTTTAAGGGTGTGTTAAGAAAGAAAGTTTGGAATTAGCCTACTATATAACTAATATTTCACAAATATCCTAAAATTTAGTAATATTTCATAACTAGATTTTAGCAACATCTTTGAACAATTTTAACCTTTTGATATTCTCTCTTATCTTTTAATTTCGTAATATTTTGAAATAAAAATATATATCATTTCCAAATTTATTATTAATTATATAAGGATTTTATTTTTTTTGAAATATTATTAATTACATTATCTCTCATCAATAAAATTTTGAAATATTTAATTCTTTTCTTATTAACATCATTTTTGAATTTCGACTTTGGTTTTGTAATTATAAATTTTGGTTGATATTCATTTAATGCATGATATTTCAAATTAAAGTTTAGATCACCTCTCAATTGAGACCTCAAGTATATGTCGAATATACTAGTAATATATTGTAAAATGTAAATATACATCACATATACCATAATTTATTTTTTGGTGTGTTTACAAATATACTGGAAAATATGAATATACATTGCATATACTGTTCGGTATATAAGATGATATATTGTACAAATTGTCTTGTTCATACACTTATCAAATATATCATTGTTTAGTTCTAGAAAATTCAAATATATAGTATTGTATATATCAATATACATTGTTTTCTCTTTTGAAGCTTCTTGTTGATTCTTGTTTCCATTTACGAGGACAATAATTTTCGGATTTTTTAATGGACTTTCTTTACTTGTGTATGTTTTGTAAAGAGATTCGTTTTAGGAAGACTATAACTGCAGAAATTTCTCTTACATATTTCTTTTAATATTAATATTATTATATATAATTTTAACAAAGTAAATTGTAAAGAGGGTTGAAAAAGTAAATTAGGTCAGACTTTTGTGTAAAATAATAGCTCATTAGGATATTCATGTAAGAAATAGGAAAGTTTAGACAAACCTATTTATTTATGCTATATGTGTAGAAAGTCCGTTAAGAAAATAGGGAATAAGAGTATTTTAACCCTGTTTTGTTGTAGCTCTTCCTCCCTCCAATGTTTCCAATAACTCCAACCGTCGACAACCAACTCCAACGAAGACAACCTTTTATGCTCAATTTTGACCACAACCACCTCTGCGACTAGCTCAGACAACTACATTCGGCGGTCAACTCCAAATATCACCTCCAACGACTACCTCTAGTTGCTTTTGTGTACTTACAAATATGGAGTTTTCTTACTTAATACTTAGTCAATGAGGACCCATTTTACTGATGAGTCCTCATTTTACTGATGAAATTTATCACCACTTTAGCTACGTTAGCAACTTGGCTAGTTACTTGATGCATCCATTTTTACCCAAAAACAATATCTAGGTCATACTTTAGCTACCTCAAATGATTCACCGATAACAAAAACCCAACAAATCAAAAGAAAGGATCGTGTCCATTCCATTATGCAAGTATTAATTAATTTGATGGCAACAAAAAACAACCACCTTGAAATAGGATTTTCGAACAAGCAAATGGAGAGATTATAGCAACCATAAAGTAAATCTCTACGAGAAGTAAGAATTTTACACGAGATTTTCCATTTTCTCCCCCGGTCCCTTAGAATAAAAAAAACAAAACCAAAGACAATTTTTTAAGAAAAAATAACTTAAAAGAAGGGCCAATTAACATATATAATATAGTCCATGAAAACGCCTGTAAGTAGCCATTTCATCTCACCAAAGCCTCCCTCAACAGATCAAAGGAAAAAAAAAAAACTAAGGAAAAGAAAATTTACTTAAAATTTTGGCCTATAATTGGAAGCCATACAGGAATTCATATAATTAGAAAACAAAAGGATAACTTTTCCACCAATAATCTTCGGCCACGTAAATGATGCAAACAGACAACGCAAATATTACCGCCTTTTCCCTGCTGCTTCTTGCTTCCCAAACAAGTGATTATTTTTTTTTCAGAAATGAAATGATCAAACTCAAAATTTTTCTTCCCAATTCATATCAACTTTGCCAGACCTGCCAACAACAATCAGCGGTCCGTGCTAGAACGAGTAGAAGCTCGGGATGAGGACCATGACGACCTTGAACTTCCAAAAGCAGGTTTACGGTCATCACTGCGCCAGCTATCAGGTTGAGATGGTCGATTATCAGGCCTGCTGCTTCCCCATCGATTGGATTCAGGTGGTGGTGCATTAGGGCTGGAGCCTTCAGTCCGTCGAAACCTTGGCACGTATTTTGCTGGAGATGTAGCAGTAGCGGCAGCTGCAGCAGCAGGAGCAGCAGGAGCAGCAGTACCGGACTCCAGAGGCTGAGAACCAGTGGTAACATCAGGTCTAGCAGGCGCATCAGCTGATCTGCCACCACCAAAGAGCATTTCTTTCCGCATTCTTTCCTTTTCTTCCAATTCTCGCTCCCTTTGTCTCTGCTTCTCAGCAATTTCATCCAGTTTAGCCTTGCGTTCAGCTTCTTCCCTCTTTCTCCTCTCGGCCTCTGAAGAGTTCGAAAGATGCAAAAATCACTAGAGGGGGGAAAGAAAAACTACATGTCCAGACACTTGTAAATCATATCAACAATCACCAAAAACAGTTTCTGAATCGGCCAGCTAGAAACAAAATACCACAAGAAAGAAATGGAAAAAGAAGTTTCAGAAGATACATTTCAAAAGCACATATGAATTCAGATCATTGGGACCCAACCTGGGGAAAATAAAACTGCCACTGAAAGGGGTTAATATAGTTGTGGAAGGTGGTGGTTGGTTTGAGTGCCTTTTTTTATTTGTCTGAGGTTCTCCATCTAAATATGAAGACTCCACACACTAATGTACATGATATAAAAACTAGGAAGAGCCTTCTCAGATGATTGACCCATAGAAAACAAGAACATTTTGAAAAAATACCTTCACGCTTGCGTGCTTCCTCCTCTTCACGTAATATTCTAATCCTCTCCTCTTCACGCCTTACATAAAAGATTGTTTTCCTCTTAGCCTCCCTCTCTGCTTTCCGAGCCTGAATTATTTGCCTGATCTGTTCTTCTTTCTCAGCTCTACGTCTGCTGAACTCCTCTTGGCGAAGATTCATGACTCTTTCTTGGAAAATTTTCTGCAGAACAAAAAATAAAAGGTTTAAGTTCAATCTCTTGCCAATACTCAATTTCTGCAGCGATTCGTACACTCAAATTTCACTTCAGATCATCTAATGAAGTAAAATAATAATAATAATAATTTTGTCCCTAAAAATTTAAAATAATAAAATAAAAAATAGAGAAAACAAACCCCTATGTTTAATGAGCCCACAAGACAAATACAACAAACACCCACAGTCCAATGGTCATTCTATTAAAAGATGCGATTTTGGAGAACATTATTGGAGACTTACTAATTATACTTGAAATGCTCTTAAGGTTTTTTCACTAAGTTGAAATTCATTTAAATAAATTGTATGCCAAATAATCCTAAGAAGCGTATATAATAATTAATTAGTTATATTAAACAAAAAAACAAATCATTATTGGTTAAAAGTTAGTTATACATTTGATATTGTGGGATCGTAAATATATTCAAGAGAAGTCAAATGATAATTAAAAGGAAGTAGGCTAAATTTTCATGTTGACTATTAAAAAAGATTTATACAATTTTCAAATACTGATAAGATTTTTTTTAAATCACAAAACAATTAAATAAAAATTTTCGTGATCACAGTACATGATAACCAAGTGGAATTCTAAAACTTCGAGCAAACCAAGATCAACATTAACCCATTACATCCATATGAAACTAACTACTAACCTTACTCTCCAACATTCTAGACAATCGATTCTTCTCCTTGAGGTCACCTTCATGGCGCTGCTTGCTTAACTCAACCTCGAGCTGAAAAGCAGAAAAGAAACTCACTTTTTAATAGAATTAGAACTTAGAAACACCAATTATTAATTATTTAACATATTATCAACTGTGGCAAGACAATATCTAACAACACAAAAATGAAAGTACAATAATTTGTAATGGAAAACGAATAGATGGAATACATACAAAACAAAGTATAACCTTGTCAGATTAGTATGTTGTTTAAACCACGTGTCAGAAAATCATAACAAAATTAGCCATTCTCAACATCAGATTAATTAAAAATAGCCCTTGAAAATGGTAAACCCGCTGAATAAGTCATGTGCAGAACCATCAGTTCATCTTTATTGAAGTTCACATAGGATTATGGAGACGAGATCCAAGCTAGAAACTCAGAAGACACTGCACCAATATTTTTGCAACAATTTCCCACTCTCCGAATTAACTCCTAACCTCAATAGAAGCACCCCTCTTCGATAAATTTACTGCACCAACTGACTTCATGTCAATGCATTCAATAATACTGTTGTCCAACCCACTTTTCTCAAAAACCGAAAGTACCTAACAAAGAAGTTGATTTTTTTTATCCTACTGGAGCGCTTCCATGAATATAGTAGTGAGTGTTCTGCTAGTTTTTCTTCCACCCTCACAATACAACATTATGTGGTCAAATTCAAGCCACTTCTTGTTACCTCTCTATGTTCGTTCATTACTCGAGAAAGTCTATCTTAGAATTTTATTTCAAACTTGAACCAAAATTTGGATAAAATCTAACATTGACCTTGAATTAAATATGGAAATATTCTAAACTTCATCTCAAATATTTTTAAAACAATGTAAAATCCAAATTTAAGTCATCTAGAGTTGATCTCAAATTAAAAAAAAGTGTTAAATTCATATTCAGTCCCATATCAAATTTGTGTGAAATTGAAAATCAAACGATACAACAAACAAATATAAGAAAATTTGAAATCAAATTTGTTATATTTGAAATATAGCTCTAATTGTATAGTACAAAAAAAAAAAAAAAGTCAGCCTATATGCTTTAGAACAGTAGGTTAAACAACTAATGCACCTCAAACATAGACTTTCTAAACCCAATCTAAACAACTTTGCACCCTAAACACAAATTATTAATTCCACAGACTAAACAACTTCATACTTAATAGCTCAACTCAATGTCTCAAATGCCACGTGACAAATATGTTTGCACATATTCAGAATTTAAAATTTTAAAAATAAAAAAAAGGCTACAACCAAAAGCATATAATTATAGTCAGTTTCTTTCAATGTGTTGAAAAAATAATTCAGAAAGCAAGACCTGCTGATCACGTTCGTGAATCATTCTCTCTTCAAGCAAACGTTGCTGAAATGCAGCTTCAATTAACGTTGCAGCCTCTTCTCTTTTTGCTCTTTCTAGATAATCCATAGTTTTGGCTAGCTTTTGTAATTTCTTCTCCATTTCCTGCCTCTCCCTTAATTGTTCAGTAAGGGCCAATTGCATTAAAGTTTGTTTCGTCAACTTTTCCTAGAGATTTATACCGATTGTTAATAATCAATTCTACATCCTTCCAAATAAGAAAAATAATCTAAAAAAGAAAAAAGAATAACTCACAGAGTCAAGAACTGGCTTCCTGCTTCCCTTCTTTTTACCAACACGCTTTTCAGCTTCCTGAAGTAAAGCCTGTGCTTCTTCAAGTTCCCGTTCTTCAATTTCTCTACGAAGCCGTTGGTTTTTCCTTTGTTCATATTCTGCCGCAAGCCGCTTCTGCTCAGCCTCTTCACTTATCTTCAGTAATTTTAACCTTTTTGATTCCTCCTCGCGTTCCTAAACATAATTCATCACATTGTTTTCCATTTATACACTAAAAAAATGAATACGGCTATTCACAACTTGATGAGGGTACCAGTTCCAAAAGCTGACGTTCCTGCTCTTCCTTCCTTTTCTCAATTATTAATTTCCGAGCAAGCAGCCTCTTGTGCTCTTTATCAACAATATCTGCCAAATCAGGCAATATGTCACCTGTTTTTGATGCTTTCCCAACTGGAGGATAGATCATAGCTCTTGCTTTGTTTAAGGATTCAGCAAGAACAGTCAGGTGGTCCCGAAGCCCATCTGATTCAATACCCTAAATTGATCCATAAGAAACAAAAACATCGATATAAAAATATATAGAGAGAAAATATTAATTTCCCTAACTCCAAATAAATAGAAAGAAAAAGATAAAGCCGTCCCTTAAGTTCAATGTAAATAAGTTGAATAAGATCTAAAGACATGTTGAAGATGATGTCAACTAACACAAACAAAAAAGGAAGAGGCCAAATCAGAAGGGTTCAATTACTATAATCTTAGACAGCAGAAGAAAAAAAATCAGATGGGATACTTTTACATTATAAGGGAAAAGCAATTATCGAGCATGACTCAAATCTCAGTGGCCTTGTCTCTTAGTACAAATAAGAGAAGGAAAAAGAAGAAGAAGATGGAAAGAAAGAAATTTTCAATACCAAATTGCCAAATAACACAACGTTCCTTGAATGATCAACTTTCATGGCAATAAAATTTTGTTTAACTGCATCAACTGATAATTTCTCCATGGCAGAAAAATCAAAAAATGGGATCATCTGCGATAGACTCTCAATTTTCATAGACTGATACACCTTGGAGACCTGGCATAACATAGATAAATAAAAAGTTCAGTTTTTGAAATTACCAAGCAATGTTTTTTCTTTCTATATGGAGCAATGGCATTGCAATGTTCACAATATATAAGAGATATACTAAAAGTACCTGCTGAAGCAGCCTCAGGGTGGAAAGTTTTTCAAGAGCCGGAACATATTGGGACAATTGCACTTCGGGGACAGATGAAGCTGATGAAAGCTTACCTCCAAGCTTTGATATTTTGTTTAGTAAGGGTTGCAATTTTGTTGCAAGATCAAGAGGGAAGAATTCATGCTCCAAAAGATGATAGAGATCTTTAACTTCCTGAGTTGCACAGCTCAGGACTCCTTTAGACACCTAGAAAAGCAGAAATCTACTAAGCAAATAGAACTAGAATTATTGACTACATACAAAAAGTTGTGTTACATATTTGCATGCCACTTTCACTGTAAATGAAAAGACATAGTTCTTCGTATAAAAAAGGGGAGGTAGACAGAGGTAGAGATGATTGCACATCAGCTCAAATGAAAATAAATAAATAAAATAAAAATTATAGAGTCGTCCTTTCATCTTTGGCTAACATAGTATGAAGCTTATCAATATTGGTTGCTAAACTTTCAGTAAGAAGCATGATGTTAATTCCAGAAGGTATTGAAATTTACTATCCAGCCTTGTTACTTCAAGTGAATGTGAACCAATTGAAGTATCATAGTTTTAGAGGGTAAGAGGGTAATATTCAACAAAATATCCAAGTAAACGTACCAGTTCAGAAAGAAGATTCGCCCTTGAAAGCTGGATGAAACATAAACAGAAAAAGGGTAAGGCAATGTTCAGGTTGTGAAAAATATAAAAGAAAATCCAATTAGGCAAATTGCTTTACCACATCTCTACTTTCGAGTTTGGAGTCTAAATTGAACCCTATAAGATTAGCCATCCTCAAATTTCGTTCTTTCTCATGTTCAAGTTCTAAATGAGAAGCACCATGCTTGGAGTCGTAGGGGGACACTGCAAGAGCTGCTAAAAGAACAGATGAAGCTATCAGCTGTAAATCTTTCTGGCTTAGATTTTTGTTGAAACTCTTCTGAAGGGAGAAAAGTTTAAGCCATGCATAGGCATGGTAAAGATTCCTATCCGATATCCAGAAGATCTCTGTTAATTTGACATAATACACCACCATCAAGGATGGTTTAGGTGTTTTCTTCACCATGCACATCAAACCATGAATATCTTCCACAGAACGAAAAGCTTCCTGCAAATATCAGTGATATAGAAAATTTTGAATTGGCATTATTTGTAGAGAAGAATTCCTGATATAAATTCTTGGACTCTAGACATTATCCCAGCTCTCTTTATTGAGAGAAAATTACTGAAATGAACAATTCAGACCTGCCAGAGCTCAAGCTCTGTGGCAACCTTCAGCTGTTCAAATCTTGTGTCAAGGTACAATTGCAAGCTCTCTGGAGCAGAAAGGTCGGGCCGATCTCTTTGGTCTCTATACTTGTTAAGATTAGCAAGATGATTTCGGATAATTTCACATAATCTGCGAAATTCAGTTTTTCTTTTATACACCTTACAGAACTGGAAGGCACGATGGGCTGTCATCTACAAATGAAAACACCAGCAGAAATATTACATCTTGTTACAAAATTCTACATTCTTCATCCAGTGACTGTACAGAACACATCAAGGACAATAAAACTAAATTGCAGATCCTTCTATAATCATATAGAGGAGTCATGACAAGAAAATTGTCATTGTTGAAGTTCTAATTAATGGTAAATAAATAATGTCCAAACTGAGTAAGGCCTGTGACCTTGTCCAGAATAGTTTTTGTACCCTTCTCTTGTTATGTACAAGGTAAAGAATGAAGTGTCAAAGAAGTCCTACAAAAATGAAAAAACCAGCCTACCCACCCAAGGTTCAACACATCATAGCTCAATCTTTATAACATTAACCAACTAACATATAGTTTTCATGTTACCAATAAAGAAAAGACTAAATTACAAGTTTAATCCTTTAACTTCAAAATTTGTGTCTATTTAATCCTTGTATCTAATAGGTCCCTAACTTTTAGGTGTTTATAATAGGTCTTGGCATATTCAATTTTTTTTATAAAAAAAACTAATTGATATAATAAGTATAAAATTAAATTTGTGTCTTTTTTTAAAAAAAAGTAAACGAAGTTTTTCATTGAAATAATGAAAAGAGACAAATACTCAAGAAACAAAGAAACAAACAAAATAAAGAAAAATTCAAATGCAAGACAAAAGTCATATGACTAGGCTAGGCTGGAAGAACAAAAGCAATCCAAATTAAACAAAAACTTGGATGGAGAAGGCGGCAAGGTAGGCAAAATCCGAGCAACTTCGGAGTGAACTACCCAATTGAAAGACTTGTCTTGAAACTCTTTGCATCTTCTCAAAAAAAAATATGCAAATAAGGCTTTAACCAGAAGACCATAACAACTAAGACCCTAAACTGTCAGACTTTCAGTTTTGTATCTAGTTTGTCATATTTTTGGATCAATGGGACACATGAAATTTAAGGACCTATTAGGTACTTTTTAAAGTTCATGACCTATTGGACAAAGTTGAAAGCTCATGGCCCTATTACCAATTTAGGGACCAAATTTACACAAAGCTGAAAGTTTAGGGACTAAACTTGTTATTATCCCCCCAAAAAATCAAATTCTTATGGAAAAGTAGCTCCATGGAGTTATATACATAACTTCCAGATATGGATGTCAAAAGCTTTCTTAAATCCTCCAACCATTAGAACCATTAGGAATCTAAGTTGCAATATGACAGGGTTCTAACTACTATTCCCAGGCCCAAATCAAATTCCCACCATAATACTTAAATTTTTAGGCATGACATACTTCTAAGTTTTTAAAACATATAAACTAAAAAAGTTAACTCAATAATTCGACCAAATAACTAGCAATTTAGTCATGACCTACCGCATAAAGTGCCTCCAACTTTGAGTTATTCCTTAGTATTTCAAGAACTGTTCGATATGTCTCCCACAGAAATTTAAACCAAGGGGTAACAAGTTCGCGATCAGATCTATCCTTTCCCTTCTCACCACTGACATAACTAAGCATCAGATCTTCTGGCCTTTTATCAGCTTCCAGATCATCAACGTCCAGAGCTTCTTCTAAAGCTTGAGCTTGACTGCGAGCCTGCTCAGCCTTCTCAGTGGAAAGATGCATAAAGTGCTTGATTACTTCCTCTAAAGAAGTAACATTAACTTGCTGGCAAACAATACGGTATTGAATTAAGCCATCTTTAGCAAACCTTCCTTTCCTCATGTCCACACAGAGGTCAACATACTTAAACATAATCTTCTCAAGAGGTTTCTGCCATGATCGATATCTCTTTGAAGTGATAATATCATGAAGGGCTTGCAAGGCATCTTGCTTCTGGCCAACATTTATCAGCTCTGAATACATGCAAGGAGAATAAATTTAACAATTGGAATGCTTCATTTCATAAAATATATATATATATATATATATATATATATATATATATATAAATAAATAACCAATAGAAACATCATAAATTTCAAAATAGGGCGAATACATCAACAGTGGGGGACTAGAAACACAAACAATAAACTCAAGTAACAAGAGAAACACAAATCACAGCAAAGCCAAACTGACATTTTATACGCCCAGAATTAGAAAAGGGGTATTCCAATTGATTTTCTATTATCTTTCAACTACCCCTTGAAGAACCAAATTACATGTTTCCACAATAAAATACCTCGTGATAACATAAAATTTAAACCATGAATATGCTATCTAACTATAGTGTTCATACGTCATAAGTCACAGGCGCGCACACACACAACTAGCACAAGTTATCAAACTTCAATTTCAAAAAATTACGCAAACTTCATGGAAAACTTCCCAAAGTTAAATCAATAAATCCACAGACATCAATCAAACACACCTATAATGTATATATTCTCAATGTTAATCAGAACATGTATACTGAACCGACTTCCCAACAAACAATAAATGGAAAAAATTCATTGAATTTTGAGGACTTACAGCTACAAAACCAAAATTCATCAAAAGAACCATACATACTACAAAAACAAAGTACCCAAAAGAGAACATTATGTGGGTTCACCTTCAGCTCGTTTTAAAGCATTCTCTGGCTTTAGAAAAGACCCCATATCTCAATCCAATCTTTAGCTCACCCAACGACAGAAAGCAACGCTGAATGACCTGAGGAACCAGGGACTGTCATTACGCTGAGGGTGGAACGGAAAACATTTGCTACGAAGGAAGTTTAGTAGGGCCAAATTGTGAAAGGTGAAGTTAGAGGTGGGGATAGGGTTAGAGAATGTTATGCGGAGCTCGAGCACTGAGACGTTGTTCAGAGGGTATCGAATGTGAGGGGAATCTGTTGTGTGGGTGCGGTGGAGCCGAACAAAGGAAGATGAAGGATGCGGCGGTGCTTATTCCGGAAGGCAGGGATCGAGCGGCTGGTGCTTCCCTCAAAAGTGCTTAACAATGGGGCGTTGAGATAGGTGAAGCTCGGCTGGGGAATGAGGAAAGGGGAAATGGATCTGACGTTCAATATCTCGACGGCGGTTTTAGTGGAGAAGGAGATACATTCGTGGTGGTTTTGTTTTGTACGGATGGCCCATTTCACCCCTATCATTTGATGGGGTCGGCCCTAAAAATTCAAATATGATCCAAATAAGTCTGGGCTAGCCTGATTTGTAAAATGATAATTTATATCCAATTCAACGAATAAATAGTTGGGTTAAGCCAATCAAATATGACTTTGGACGAGCTTGGAGCGACTTTTGGGTTTCAAGTCGTTGATGAGGTTGAGACCCATTTGAAGTCTAACCAAACTTAGGACACGTTTACGCACACATAATCAAATTTGGCAAAGGCCTTCAATCATGAGTCAATTGTAATAGGGCTCAATCGCAAAGGAAATAAGATTTATTTTATTATTTAGTCTGCAATTGTAATTTAATTTCTATTTGGCTCGTTTATATTAATATGGGTATTACAACGAAACATGTGTGACTATTATAATGTCATTGAGATATAACAAAAAAAAAATTACCAAACATTTCACATAATAGTTTCATCTCCCATCTTCGTATTTCCTGACTTTTGAACTTCAAGTGATTTGCATACATTTAAGTTGTGCCTTGTGTCAGCCTCTTGCTCTTCCTTGCTTAAGTGCCCTTCTTTCATTGTTTGTTTAATATATCCTTAGTTTAGTATTTGGGTTTTTATTCTTTGTTCGATTGTTCTTTTCCTTCCTTTACGAAATTAAGGTGATCTGTCACACAAACTAAACGTGTTTCACACAATGACCTGGCGATTGCAAAGACAAATAATAAAGTATTGAAATAAACTTAGAATAACAACACACGGAGTTTGGTAACCCAATTTAGCGATATACCACCTACGTCTGGGGGCAGTATGCCCAGGAAAGATATTTTTACTAATATGAAGTTAAGCAATTACAACGTTATATTGATATGTAAATAAACAACAAATATAGTGACACGCGAAGAGCTCAACTTGATAAATGAACACCTAGACTCCCCCTAAGTGTAAGACTCCCTCTCAAGATAACATAGGCTCTAACTAAGCATGTGCAGTAGACAATCACTTAGGTTACTCCTAAGTGTGAGACTCCCTCTTAATAGTAATCTTTCTACTTTCTATTGGAGAATACTCCACTTGATGAACTTAGGCTCCTCTAAATATAAGAATCCATTCTCAATAGCGATTCAAGCTTCAAGGTGATCTCAAGCAACACTTCAAGATCTTCAGAGCTTTCTTGTTTTACAATCTCCCCAATTGACATAGCACTTTATTATTCAACCACCATGCGTAACAGAAAATTTAATAAAAAAATATTCAAAAGCAACAACCCTAGTAGAAATACAACTTGCTCTTAAATAAGCATAACAGAAAAGGAGAACAACCTCAATCAAAATCATCAAGGCTAAAATAGGGGGGGATCCAAGAGAAATAAAAGATTTTCCAGATAAGGAAAAAAAATAAACTGCAGGATCAACATTCCGAGAGACATCCTGAAGAACATTCTTTGAGATAACTAACAAAACAACTCTTATAACAATAGTTAAACACCCTTAAACAAATTTAGTCAATTCCAAACTTAACAATTTTATTCAATTACTGCTCTGTGAGTCCGTTGTTGTTCATGAGTCAATTGCTTTGGGATTCAGGTTTTTTGTTTATATTGTTCCTTTTTGGATATGGGTATTAATTGAACGATAGGGTTTAAGTTTATTTATGCAGTTTGTTGTTCATTGTACAATGAATTTGAAATTTTGGATAATTTTTAGGGGGTAAATGATTCTCGGATGTTGCATGTAGTTAGACATCTCCAATCGTTATTGCCATTCAGTATCGATATAGATAGGCTTATCAGTATCGATCCTTTGCTTAGATTTTGATTGTTGGTATCCTCATGGGAGACTTTCACGTGCCAGTTTCTAATTCATTCCTTTGTCTAACATCATTGTCACAAATTTTTCTTTCGTTATTTTCTCGTTTGACGTCTAATTTGAGTGATTCAAATTGCGTTGAAAAGATTATCAATGCTATGGACATTTTAAAACACTAAAACTATCGATACAATAAAGATTTGTTAATTCTAAAGCTAACAAACATTTCATTTTGAAATAAACATATTGTAGCAACAAATAACCCAAAAGAAAGAACATAAACCTTGAAGTTATTTATTTATTTATTTATTTTAGATTGGAGCTGTTAAGAAATCAACAAACAAAGATGAACAAAAAACATAAAGAAATAAAGAATCGACACACAGATTAACATAGTTCCCTAACAGTGTGTGTTAGGTACGTCTATGGGTAAAGAGAGAGCAATTTATTATTTGAGAGAATAATTCAGATTACAGAGTCAGGGGTATCTCTAACGTTAGAGAATTTATATAGCGCACTTCTCTAAACTTTAGGGTTAAAAACGTAAATAACGTGAATATGACAGGCACACTTCCCTAAACTCCGTACTTGGTCTTTCAAAGCACCAAATATCAGATTTAAGACATTCCAATAGGAGCTACAGTACAGAAAAAGGTTGTTGATGCGAAGGTGAAGAATGGAGATAGAGGACGATAACCGACATATCATCCATTGCAATTCTCGGCCTCTTTCGCTTCCATGCACGAGTAGCATAATCAACCAATCGTCGAGCAGATTTTTCTCTATCTACAGTTGAATGTACGATCTGTACAGCTTCTTGATTCGTGACCACATCCCATATCTGATAGAAATAGTAAACATTTGATACTACTAGGATTAGTATCATAAAATTGTGCATTTATTCATTTAGCTTGATAAGAACATATGCTTAGGAAGAGTGTCATTTTTCAGCTGAGAAGAACAAGTGTGAAAAGGCTAACCCCATCAGTTGCAAGTACAACAAATAAGTCTTTGTTGGTTACACTTCTTTGTGTTACATCAGGCATGGAAATAAGTCCAAAATGCTTAACGCAAAAATCGCCAAACGCTCTCGACATTGATAGCCCCGGCGTTTCCTCGTTCGGCAACCAAAGACGGTGAGTCCCTGGTTCATCTTGCAAGCAGAAAACCCTCCCATTGCATTGTGTTATCCTTTCAGCTTCCTCTGAAACATAACAAATAACCAAAAATATTAGAGCTTTGTATATATATACTCTCCATTTTCAATCCTCATTTTGTATACAAAGAGAGGAACAAACGAGGTAGATTCGGTTTGAAATCGATAGTGAGCTGAATTGGTGATGGTGTCGAATTTCCATCATTAGAAGTTGTAGCCAACACCGCTCGGGAGTCGCCAAGGTTTGCTATGACAATCGTATCACCCTGAATAACCACGAGTTCATATAATAAGTCATGAAAACTTGATAAAGAAAATGAACACTAGGAATCATATAGAAGAGACAAAACATAACAATATAACATTACTTGTCGAACGATGGAAAGGGCCGTTGTTCCGCTATGAAACGTGTCGATTTTACAGTGTCGCTCGAGTTCTTGATCCACCACAGCACAAGCTTCTATATAAGAATGCTCCCACAAATTGAACTGTAGATGTGTTTTACTTGAGTTGAGCTCCAAATGTGGGTGAAGAGAAGTTTGAACAAGTGCTTCTTGCCAATTGCAAAGCAGAGCAGTTGGCATTGACTCTCTAACATTTTTTGCAACGAAATGGCCCCATGGTCCATGGCCATCAAAAACCCCACAAAATATCATATCCTTTTGACATCCAAATTCCTATCATCAAAACCAGTTTTTTACATTTCAAAACTCAAAAAACAAAACATCCCTTTTTTTCCTGTCATTCTCTGATGAAAAATATGAATAGCTCTCTTCGAATCTTTCATTCGACGAACACGAGAAAGCAACTATATTTGACATCTTTGAGAAAAAAGTTCTTGTTCTTAAGTTATATTTGCATACCTCCCACACAATGCAGCAGTCCTGATTGATTCCTTTCTCACCCCTCTTCGAAAAACTCGAGACAAAGTTGCTCGAACCATCAATATTTATACTACCGGAACCATGGATGATCAGATCCTTCTTCTTTGCAGACTTTGCCATTGCTTCTGCAGCTTCTCTCCCACATGCATCAGAAACATTTTCAGAGTTTCTCCATTTCTTGGGAGTTAGTGACTTTGTTAGTTCATTGAACTTCAAGAACAAGTATTTCATCGTCTTTTCGATGTACAATCAATTTCATGTACTCGTCGTTCTCCCCCAAGTCCTAGTTAATGAAAACTTGGAACATATCAGATGGAATTAAATAAGAGATTTGGATAACACAAGTGGAAATAAACAAATATGGCTAAAAAGAATGTTTTTTTTTTTTCATCATCTCATTGATTACTTTGTTTGGTTTCTGTTTGTTTCTTCTCTCTCTCCTTTACAAACATTCTGTACTCAGAACCAAAAGGAATGATATTGGAGAGTAAAAGACAGAATCTGACTCAAAAGGTTTACTGTCTCAAATTTTAAATTTAGAATTACCAAATACAATGACAAATGAATCTAATGTACAAAACATGGAATATTCATTTAAAAGCTGAATATTCTATTTTTCAACGGTTCTCTCCACGTATTCTACGGTGGTATGATATTGTCTATTTCATACCTAAATTTGTGTAATTTTATTTTTGAATTCTCTCTAAAATAAAAGGACTCGTTCTACTAATAAACGAATACGAAGAAATACAATGTTCTTACTTTCAAATCCAGGATCATTCTCATTTCTAACTAAGACACGAGGTGGGACTAAGTTTTTATCCCGAACAAACATTGACGAATGACGATTAACATCGATTTTTAATTATCAGTACTACCTTTTACCTGAAACAATATTATAAGTTGTTGGTTATCCAAGACAAAAGGGTAGGTTACAAAGAATCTTGTGATGAATTTTCCATTATCAATCTGCTGATCAGTAATCCACCAAATGAAATCTGATTAAGGTTCATAGATTTGTTTAGTCACTGAAAAAATGAGAGAAAAAGTTGGATTGGTTCATAAAACAATGTTTCTACCAAATCCTAATGGCCTTACGTAAAATATTATCAGGTGCAAAATAAAATTAAGGGCTAAAAAAAAGAAAAAAAATATATATCTTTCTAACCTTGTAGTTTCATTGAAGCAATGATTTAGTCTGTAAATGTTATTCCTGACCAAGAACATTTGCTACTTCAAAGATTAAGCCAACAAGAGGTTGTTTGAGGGACCGTATTGGAATGAAATTGGATTGTAATGCAATCCAAAACCCATGTTTGGATTGAGCGTTTTGGGTCCGATTTGTAATATTAAATTCATTTCGTTCCGACAGTTTTTAACCAAATCCTCTTTTCCACTGTTTCCACGTTTCACGATCTCATTTCCGTTCCGCCCTCCATACCTCACGCATTCTAGCACTCCTCTGATTCCTAGTAATCCTGATTACATTCTAGTCTCTCAAACAATCCTAAGAGATTTGAGGGTTGGAATAATGTTTGCTACTTCAAATATTAGCATTAGAAAAATCAGCAAAAAAAAAAAAAAAAAAACACCTTTAATCTATATTTTCCTTCCATCTTGAGCTTTTTATAGGATAATTTAGTTCATATAGTTTAAAATATATCTTTTCACTCTCTAGAATTTCGAGTGATGTGATTCATTCCTTTTTTAGCTAAAGTTGAATGATCTAAGTCTACTTCAAGTTTAGTTAAAGAGATCGCAACAAAGTCATCAATTCAATCATTTTCACGCTCCCGACCTCTTTTCCAAATGAACTGAGTGAAAACTATGAACCAAATAGATACTAGACTTAAAACCTAAAGACTAAAAAGACATTTTTTTTTTTATAAATATTTTTGTCATGTTCAAAATTACTTCTAAAGATACTTCAAATCATTTAAAATAGCATTTAAGAGTACGGTCAAATTGAATATTAAATTGCTTTTTAACATAAACAAATTAAAGTGGCTGCAACTATTTCAAAACTGTCCTAAACTTCACATACTAAAATGTATGCTAAAATGTCACAAATTTAAAACTTTAGCGAGAAAATTAATAGGACTAAATCATTGCTTTAAGGAAAATTTTCAAAGATAAAAAAAAATGTCAAACTATTTATCGAAAATAGTAAAAAAAAACACTAATAAACATTAATAGACTTTTATCAGCATCTATTAGTGATAGACTTCTATTATTTCTATCACTTTTAGGCGCTGATATTTGAAAAAAGATTTTGCTATTTTGCTATTTTATATAAATAATTTCTATCATTAATAGACTTCTATCATTTCTATCCGCATCTATCACAACTATCTCAAAATTTTACTATTTTGTATAAATAATTTTCGTGATTTTTCTATTTTTAAAAATTTCCCTTGCTTTAATGAAATTAGCTGATCAATTGTTTTAACATCATGAGCATTTGGAAAAAGAAAACAAAAAAAGGGAAAATAAATAAATCATATTAGTAAAAAAAAAAAACCATAAACAGCAAAGATAGATAAAAAGAAAAGCAGTAATGTAAGATAGCAAGAACCTTGATTTTCCAGGAAAATGGAAGCTAGAGCACCGGAATCTGAAGCATTGACCGGAAATAAGAAACTTCGGGGAAATTCCGGCGACCCAAAACGGCGGAGAGAGAAACAAGTGGCTGAAACAGATCGAATTCCATGTCGATTCTTGCCCTGTTTCTTTTTAATTTTCTCGGGAAACAAACAGAAAAAAAATCAAAATCGAACTAAAAAGGCGTAAAGGGTCTGCGAGATTTAATTTCTTGGATTTCTGTGGAACAAATGGGACAGTTTCTTCAGCATTAAATAAACAGAGATCAGAGAAATGTTATTGTTAGTTTACGCAAAGGATATGAATCATATGATATTGTATTACCTCGGAGGTCAAAAAATGACCATCCAATAATTGAATTTTTTTTTTTTTTAGATATTTTTGTGGGTTTAAAATCTCTCCCCATGATATTTTGGTGTTTTTTTTTTCTTTTTAATTTAAAATGTTTCTATTTTAGTCTAATGTGTCATGAGTGTGTGTTTTTAAACCATTTATTTTATGACCATTTTTAAATATAGCAAAATGAGTAACTTATTCACAAACATAGCAAAATATATGTCTATCACATTTTTCTATATTTTGCTATATTTGAAAATATTTTTAGCAGTTTTCTATTTAAAACAACTACCCTTTATTTTAGGAAAATTTTCACATATGAAAAAAATATCAAACTATTTACATAAAATAGTAAAAAAGACACTGATAGATATTGATAGGCTTGTATCAGTATTTATCAGTGATAGAATTCTATCATTTATATTACTGATAGACCCTGATAGACTTCTATCAGCGTCTATCACAACTATCTAAAAATTTTGCTATTTTATGTAAATAGTTTCCCTTATTTTTCTATTTTTAAAAATTTCCCTTTATTTTAATGTCTCTCACTTTCTTTTAGGAGTAGTTTATTATATATATATTTTGAAGTATAGGTTTAGATGCATGTAATGGTAGATGTGAGAATTATATATATCTAAAATTTTTAGATAACCATGTTTGTTTTGTATAAATATTTTTAGTATAAATACTTTGTTAATTGTAATTTTTTAGTATAATGGAGGTGAAGATTTGAACCATAGACCTCTTAATTGTCAGTAGTTAAAAAAAAACCAAAAGATAAAAAGACAAAACCAAAAGGTAAAATTTAAATTACTAATTGTGAAAAAAATGGGTACAAGATTTTGTTTATGTTGTTGTGATGTCAGAGAAGTCAAAAATTGAAAACAAGACGACAAAAAAATCAACAGAAAGTACAAATACAATTGTTTTTCAGGTTCGAAATATAGATGTCGATGAAAATATGAAGGTTCCAATATTATGGAATTAGTAATGGAAATATCGATATCGATGGAAATTTTAGGAAACTTTATGGAAATTGATTGAAATTGTTAGAATTAGTTAATGAAACTTTGATTGTGGCTTAATTACACTAAAATTGACCATTTTCAATCATTAGTTCTATAAAGTAAGACAACATTTAAATGTATATTGTAAATGTTTGTGTAAATATTGACACGATAGCAGAAATTTAATAAAGAAATGGAAAAAGAATTACAAGATTATATAAAACTTAGGAATACTTTGAGGTAAAATGATGTGAATGAAAGTTTTGGATGGTAAAAGAAAAAAACTCACATCAATTTAATTTTGAGTTGAAATAATGTGAAAATTTAATAAAAGATATTTGAATGAGAACAAAAATAAATACATAGGTTCTTTTTTGCGATTTTTTCAAATCTAATCCTTTAGAAATGAAAGTTCGAATCGAAAATAAAGCTGAAAATTGAGAAAAATTGGAAATTACAAAAAGTAACAAATTGAAAAAGTTTCATCCTTCATCAGAAATGACACTGGTGTATGAAACTATACATGTGCAATCAGGATCATAGAACTGAAAAACTTGAACTAAGCTAACGTAGCTAATTCTTAAGAAATCAATTTTTTTTTTTGAAATTTCAAGATTTATCAAAATTTTGTCAAAGTAGAAGGAAAACAAAATAAAAAATTTCTAGTTGTTTTATTTATAAATGAGGTATGTGGGTATACTTGATTTAAAATGGTTCGATCCCCACATAACACTTTTTATATATGGACACAATTAAAGGTGAGGGTATAATGTACATTTATTAAAAAAATGAAGGGTAAAGTGGGAGATAAAGATTCTCCCCATATAACACCTTTTATATATAATCTCACTAACTCATAAATGGTTCGATCTTTATTTTTCTATTTTGCCCTCCATTTTTTATTTAAAATTGATTTCTAAATTATTTAGAAATCATACTCTTCCAATACAAGGTGAATAGTTCATTCCTATCAATTTAATGATATTATTTCAATGGAAGTTTCAACTCAACTATGTTTGGTCACTTTTTTTTTTTTTTTTTTTTTTTTTTTTTTTTTTTGTCGTCTCGAATTTGAGATGAATTGCTTTTAAATTTCAATTTATAATTTTACGAATTTTCATTAACTAATTTAGGCTTGGTTGGAAAACCATTAGATTTTAAAAATTATACTTTTTTTTTTTTTATTTTACAATTTTCATCTATATAAAAAAAAATATTTGAATTCTTAGCCAAATTCTAAAACATTTGGATTATTAACCAAGTTTAAATTCTTAACCTCCCTTAAAGCAAAATTTTAATTCGTAGTCAAGTTTTGAAAAAAAAAACTACTACTTTTTTCCTTCCAAACTTGGCTTTAATTTTAAAAGAAAATGAAGTAGGTAAGTAATTAAGTTAAAAAAACTCATAGTAGAAGAGGTATGTATAAGCTTTAATTCCAAAACTAGAAAAATCAAACTAAAATCTATAAATAGAAAAAATATCAAACTATTTATAAATATAGAAAAATTACTAGAAATAATTTTTCTATATTTATAAATAGTTTGACTCATTTTACTATATTTGAAAACATTCCATAAATTAAATATCAAATTATTATTAAATACGACTTTAAAGGTTTAATGTAAATCAATATGTTTCTAAATTGAAACATGAGGTTAATTATTTTTGGTAGGGATGTTGACTTTATGTGTAAGATTTGTGAACGTTCAACTTTTGTATTCGAACCTATATTTGATAGGTGTAAAACTGTTTCTTTTATGCTAACAATTTCCTAACTTCATATGTTGATACAACAAAATTTTATTGAATTCTAAAATTTATATCATAATAACATTACAAATCTAAATTTGTTCTAAAATTATTTTTTTTTTACACAATGTAAACTACATACTATAAAAATTTATAAGGGTTCTTCAAGTTTAGAGGTTACACAAATTGAAATATTATAAACATGTGAATCAAATATATGCTTGTATATTAAAATTAAAAATATGAAAAAGTATATAATTGTCAATCATTGAATGATACCAATTGAAAAGAGGTTTTACAAATCAAATAGATATTGAGATTCCTTTTGCCCCATGTTGTCTTTATGGGTCATATTCGTTGGAAAAAAAAGAAAAAAAAAAAAAAAAAAAAGATACCAATAAAAAGGAAATATAAAATTATAAATGCATGTGCTCTTTATTTTATACCACAACTTTGTAGATAGTTTCTCCCCTTCTTTGATTCTCATATATGTTTTTACCTCTCTATATACATTTGTAAAGTTTAATGAATTTTTAAAAAAATTTACAAGTCAAACTATTTATAAAAAATAGTAAAAAAAATATTTATAGACTTCTATTAGCATCTAATAGACTTCTATCATTTCTAGACCATGATAAACTTCTATCAGCGTCTTTGTTATTTTGTGTAAATAATTTCTCTTATTTTTCTATTTTTAAAAATTCTCCATGAATTTTTAATGTACATTTTAAATTTAAAATAACACATAATGTTGCCATTCATGTTTTTTAAAGAAAATATTCCATTATAGATAAAAGAAAAAATTTTAATTTGTGACTCTCCAGTGAAATGATATACCAGTCCTTTAATCACTATATAATTTTATTGATATGGTTATTAGAAATTCTATCATTTTATGTATATATTTTTTATCCACATGTATTTTGAAGAACAAACCTTAATTGGCTTTGAACAAATACAACTCAATTGACATGTATGTGTTAATAATTAAGAGATTTGTGGTTCGAATCTCCCCACTCTATTTTACTAAAAAAAGTATTTTAATTAAAAAAAAATTCTTATTTATTTTAATTGGAATTTGAAATTTAAAACATGATGGACACACTCTTATGTTAAACCATTATGTCAACCGATACAAATTATGTTTATAGGTAGGCTTTGTTCCTAAAATTAAAAAAGTTTAATTTTAGTTCTTAATCTTTTACCCATTTTTAATTTGGTTGTTTAGCTTTAAAAAAATTAGTTTTAAAATTTTTACTCACTTTCTACTTCAATCATTAAGATTTAAAAATTAGAAATTTAGGCCTTCTTCCATTAAGTTTTGCACATTTATCTGATATATTAAAATTTTTTAATATTAGCCTAATTTGTAATTTGATGATATTTACATTATCACCTTTCTAGCAAAAAAAAAAAAAAAAAAAAAAAAAAAAAATTTATGTATAGAAAAAAATGTCAAATTATTTACAGAAAATAGCAAAAAAAAAAACAAAACACTGATAGACATTGATAGACCTCTATCAGCATCTATCAGTGATAGAATTCTATCATTTCTATCATTGATAGACCCTGATAGACTTCTATCAACGTTTATCACAACTATCTAAAAATTTTGTTATTTTGTGTAGTTTTCCTTATTTTTCTATTTTTAAAAGTTCCCAAAAAAAAAAAACTAAATATAACATTTTATTGACTAAAATTGAAATTTAATCAATAAAGGACCAACATGAAAAGTGAATAAAATTTAAGGACCAAAATTTTGAAGGTTTATTAGTTTCAATAGAAGAATGAGAAATAGACAAAGTTGAGAGGGACGAAAATTGCAAATATAAAGTTTACAAAATTCCATTTCTACCCCTAACATTTGGATGTTGTCATCTATGCTATTGATGTTGTCATATTGTGCAGAATTCAGACACCAAAATGTGGTCATCTTAACGATATCACTTTGATTTTTCTCATAGCAACCAAACAAAACTATAAATATTAAATCAATTTGGCTCTTTTCATTCAAACTTCAACAATATAGAGATCTCCATTCCTTTTTCTTCTTTGATATCTCCAACAATGAATTTAGATCTTTTACCTCAAGATTGTATTGCACACATTCTCTCGTTCGCCTCCGCTCGAGAAGCATGTCGGTTGTCGATCATCTCTAAGATGATGCACTCGGAGGCTGATTCTGATGCTGTATGGAAAAAGTTTCTTCCATTTGATTATAAAGAAGTTTTGTTGAGATTAGATTCTCCTGTGATTTATGATACCAAAAAGGAGTTATATTTCAGGTTGTGTTGTCCACATCTTATTGATGGGGGCAAGAAGGTATATTTGCATATATTTATATAGCAATATATATATATATATATATATATATATATATTGGTATTCCAGATCATTCTCTTTTCATAAGAAAATTTCATATTTAAATGATATGTAGATATTTCTCTCTTTCTCCCTCATTTCAAATTTGGAATGAGGGCAAGAGAAATAGATCTATCTTGTTTCAATTGAGAAGGAACGTAGTCATGAATCGAATGAGAATTAAATAAGAGAGAGAAAAAAAGAAAAAAAAAATATTTTTCAAAGGTAATATGTAGCGGATACACCTAGCTAGCTACATATTAGCCAAAAATAAAATAGACCATGAAAACTTAAAAAGAGATTGAATAGGTAGCATTTTTAAAAGGTTATTTTTGTATGAACAGGCGGTGGATCAAATATGAATTTTAATGAAAAAAGTTCATATTTGTTCCATTGCTTGTTGACGCATCACTGGCCTTTGAAATGCTTCTATAAATAAATATGTTGTTTTGTTATATAAAATAATACATAATTATGCTTACTTTGACATCCACCCGCCTTTTTTTTTTTAATTTATAGAGCAAGTCAAAGTTTAATAATATACTATGAAAAGATTTGCTTATTCAAAATTTATTGGTTTATTCTAATACAAAAATTTTATTTATTTTTTTGTTTTTTTGGGGGAAAAACATTACTTAATTTGAAATTTAATTCCATCTCTAAGCTAAGCACTAACAATACAAATCTACAAACCAAATATAGTAAGCTACACAAGTTTAATTTAGACCTTTGAAGCTCTTTCTTTTACCTTATCTCCAATGGCAAACTACATTAATTTAGACTTTTCAAACTTACAAACCAAATATAGAGCGTGTTTGGGGCATTGACTTGACCGACTGAGTTGAGTTGATCAGTTTTTAACTCAACTTAGTGTTTGACCTACCAACTTCACAAGTCGATGTTAAATAACTCAACTCAATCAACTTTAATAGTGTTCACTATTGAAGTTTGTATATTAATTGAGAAAAACTCTAGCTTCTCCTCTTTCTCTCTCCCTCCCTCCCTCCAATGTTTCCAACAATGATTCCACCGGTCAGTCACGACCGATGGCCAACAAATCCAACTTTTAAGTTCTAATTCTTTTAGTGTTAGCTTCTTCCTGATTTATTTTATACATAGATGAAGAGAAATAATGTTTGCTTTTGCAAAATGCAGATTTTTTATATAGATAAAGAGACAGGTAAGAAATGCTATATTTTAGGTGCAAGAGAACTTCAAATCCAATGGTCAAACAATCCTCTATATTGGTCTTGGAATAGACAACCCTTTCTCAAATCAAGGTCTCTACTTTCTCTTTAACCTCTCACATCTTATACAATAATTCATAAAATATTTTTATTGTAAAAAAATAAAAATCCAGAAGATAAAATTTTATAAATATATTGACAACTTATTAAAATATTCTATAAATTGTATCATAAAAAGAGGTTTTAGTGACTAAAGAAAGTTTTTTTGTTTAGTAAACATTTCCTAGTAAATCTATTTTATAAATAAATTAAATAAAATTTATGAGTATAATAGCTCAATGTATATATTATTTTATAACTAATCATATCACATTATATATTTTAGTAGTGAACAATCTTTTCAATTTGTTTTCTATTCTTAAAATGGCTTTTATTTGAAGTTTTAATATAATGTTGTTAAAAAGAAACAACAATTTACCTTTTTTTTTTTTTGGGAATTCAGTCCAAGATTTTTTTTTAAAAAAATAGTATATCTTTGATGCTCCATTTTTTTTTCAAATATATAAAATTTTTACCGTTTATAAACGATAGACTGTGATAGAATTCTATCACTTGAGTGATAGACAGTGAAATTTTTTTATATGTAAATAGTTTGATATTTTTTTTTTTTTTTTTTTTTTTTTTTTTTTTTTTTTTTAATTTGGAAGTAGGTTTGAAGAAGTTGCAGAATTGAGAACTATATGGTGGCTAGAAATAAAAGGCTCAATCAACACCAAATTGCTTTCCTCAAAAACACTTTACTTTGCATATCTCTTGGTGAAGTTTGCAGACAGAGCTTATGGATTAAACACTCACCCATCTCAAGCCACAGTACAACTTAACACTGTGACGTCTAAAAAAAAAGTGTATTTGCACAAGGAAAAAGGCTACAAGAATCATGTTATCATTAATGGAGATGATGAAGATGATGGGAGTTGGGTCGAGATCGAGTTGGGGGAGTTTTACGTTAATGATTCCGGGGACGGCGTCGTAGAGATGTGCTTGAAAGAAATTGAGAGCCAACATTTGAGAGGTGGTCTTGTTGTTGAGGGAATTCAACTTAAACCTAAATTGAAACTATAAAAGTAGAGAAGGCCAGTTTTAAATATTTTATTCGGTTAAAAAATTATTCAATGAGACTGGTATAATGTGGTTACCCTTCTAGATGTCGGAGAAAAATTAGCTAACAAATTTATCAATGCATCTCTACAGATGATATACAACTACTATGCTTTTAGAAATTTTTTGTTTCATAAGAATCATGTTTTCATGATATAGTAAAATAACGTATTTTTTTTCACATTAACATGTTTGCATTTTTATTGCACTTGCACATTTTTAGAATAGCTTGATTTCTTTGGAAGGAAAATACACGAATCATAAGTCCAGATAAAGTGGATTAAATTTAAGGGAAATTACTACAAACGGAAAAAAAATATCAAACTATTTATAAATATAAAAAAAAAATTCACTGTCTATGAGCAATAGACCGTGATAGAATTATTTACAAATATAGAAATATTTAACTGTCTATCAACCAATTTTTCTATATTTCTTAATAGTTTACCTTATTTTTTTATATTTGAAAATCACCCTTAATTTAATCTAACTTATTTAAGAGTAGAAAAACTCATATCTTATTCGTAGATAAAATGATTAAGATGAATCCGTAGGTCAAATTCTCTATAAATACAACATTATTATAGCTAAGTAACTAAAACATCTAGCCTTTTCTGATTCATTAGAGAGTTTTCCATCTCTCACTTAATCATGACAATCATTTTTCTTTGTTTTACGGGTTATCTCTTCTCCAAATTATGAATTTATTATTGTGAAGATTAGATACATTCTTCTCTATCCAAATTTTGACATCAACAAACACTATTTTTTTTAAAAACACTTATTGCCACTCGAATTTATTCCTTGAGTTTGTTTTTTGCTTTTTTTTTTTTTTTTTTTTTTTTTTTTTTTTGCTGCACACATAAGTTAAGAAAACTTTTGTGGTGTTTGGTCACTCAAAGCTCACATTAAAAATATAGGAAAATTACTATAAACAGAAAAAATATCAAACTATTATATTGCTTGAGCGTAGAATTCTATCGCGGTCTATCAGACAGTGAAATTTTTCTATATTTATAAATAATTTGGCTCATTTTTCTATATTTGAAAACAACCCTTAAATATATTTATGTATGCAATAATTGGCTGCCACAAACGACATAATGCATAAATGGAACAAGGCCCAAAAGAAATTTTTTAAAATATTTTTGGGCCTTCTACACATATAGTCTAATAAATATGTCTAATTATATAGTTATCTAAATTATCTTTTTTTTTTTTTTTTTTTACCAGAATAGCTTAATAGGCTATTATTTTACCCAAAAGTTTATCCCAATTTACCAGGTCAATGTCAGACCTCCTTTTTTTTTTTTTTTTTTTTAAATAATAATAATATTAATACCAAATAAGCATGTAGAGATAGTTTTTGGAAAATTGTCAAAATTAACACCTAAAAGTTTCCATCTTTCAAAACTAACCCTCTTTTTGAAAACTGGTTGAAATAGTTTTTCTGGAAGCATCTCGATCAAGATCAACCACTGAGATTTGAATAAAAAGCTAATATTTTCATCTTATTGAGTGTTTTGGGCTTTCTCTTGGTGAAATCGGAATGAACACCAAGATTCTCTTAATTTTTCTAAATATTATGTAATCTTTTCGAATTTTATAACAAATCTTAACTCTTTTCAAAAGTTCTTCAAATTTTATTTATCAAATGGATCTTGTAGCGTGATTTTCAAATTTTGGAAAAGATAAAATTTTGCAAAAATATTTTTAAAAAAATTATGTGGATCTGGATTCATTTCCAGCAAAATTGTACGAGAAATGAATCCATTTAGATAAACATAATTTTTTCAAATAGTATAATTTTTTTTTCAAATAGGACAATTTTCTCGTACAATTTTGTTTGAAATGAATCCAGATCCACATAATTTTTTCAAATAGTATGCAATCTTTCTAAATCTTATACCAATTCTTACATCTTTTCAAATTTTCTCAGGTAATATTTCTCAAATCTCATATAAAATCTTGCATAATCTTGTAAATCTTACGCTCAATTTATGTTTAAACTAATTTTCAAATTGATTTACCAATTATCTTTTCAAAAAAAATTGTAATATTTGGTAGTGTAATTTTTAAAATTTGGAAAGATTTGAAAAGATTGAGTAAGATTTGAGAAAAGGTCCTCATATCCTTACCAAGATTTACCATGAAAGCCTAAAAGAATTGGTAATTTGAATATAAGTTGAAAATGTTAACTTTTTATACAAATCTCAATGGTCGACCTTAGTTGAGAAGCACTAAGAAAAATTATTTTAACTAGTTTTCAAAAAGCGAGCTTGTTGTTAAAAGTGAAACTTTAAAAGGATTATTTATGATAATATTCCATATTTTCTTGTAGGTATGAACTTCCTAGAACACATTTTTCTTTTCAAAACCTATGTAAAGAAAGTTTCTCTAAAAATGTGATAATTGTTGCCCTCATAAATAAAATCAAGAATCGACCAGAAACTTTGAATGAGAAAACAAGGTATATTGAGACTTTGTCTCTTTTTTACCACTAGGTCAACCCATAATGGTTACTAATTAGTTATATCTTTCAATATATTTCCATGTGCACGTGTCTCAGTGGAATCTGTGAACCCAATTCTGTCCACCAAATGCCCTTTTAATTGGTTCATCACAACAAACAGACAAATCTGAATAGTAAAAAGAAAGAAATAAATTAAAAAAAAGAAAATTCATAAAGTTTCAGACATTATATTCTAAAGATATATTTTTAATTTTAATACTCACTAACTTTGGTTGAAACTCGACCTTTTTTTTAATTGTTGTGCAGCAAACTTGGAATTTTCCCAGTAGAGCGAGTTTGCTACGGCAGCATAATTTTTCTACAAACTCTGGGAGGAAATCATAAACAAATTAAACAACAATCTTAAATAGCCGATTGACTCGAAAGCTTAAATTTAATTTATAGGTGGAGATAAATTTAATTTATAGGTGGAGATAAATTTAATTTAGATTAGATTTAAGAAAAATACAGATGAATTGTGAATTGTGATTCTGGGAATGCTTCATAAGGAGCACCATTTTTTTTTTTTTTTTTTGTTTATTTTCTTTAGTGGGGAGTAAGAAAGCTAATGTTTAATTTAATATATTTTTTATAGATTATTTATTTAAATTTGGGTCAAGAAGGCATACACTTCAGTGTTGGAAATGCGACCAAAATTACATATCGGTTAAATAAGAGGATGATAATGAGTTTATAAAGGAGAACAACTATCTCTATTGATTTGAGGCTTTTTGGGTGAAACTAAAAGCAAAACCATGAGCAGTTATGTCCAAAGTGAACAATATCATACTATTGTGGAGATAATTAGAAAGTTGTGGTCCCTTTCATTTAGCTTTTTCTTTATAATAATAATAATAATAATAATAATAATAATAATAATAATAATAATGTTGTTGTTATTTAATGAATAAAGGGAAAATTGCAAAAACTACCCTCATTTGAAAACTTTAATATAATTTTAATTATGAAAAATTACTATAAACAAAAAAAATATCAAACTATTTACAAATATAGAAAAATTGTATTGTCTATCGGTGATACATCACGATAGAATTTTATCGTGGTCTATAGCTAATAGACTGTAGAATTTTTCTATATTTGTAAATAGTTTGACACATTTATTTTTATTGTGAAAACATTTTTTAATTATTCTCTATAAGAATTCTTTTTTGATGAGAAAGTTTAGACAACGCTACAACTACTAAAGATGACCATTCAAACCACAAAAGCTAAAACTGTTCTAAGAAGAAAGTTTTCAATTATAAAAATTGGACAACCACATCAGCATTATCTCATTTCGAAAACTTTAATATAATTTTCAAATGAGATAATTTGATTTACTCTTTTGAATTAACAATCACCTCTCACATTACTATTTTTAATATATAGGAACAATTCCAAGAAGAAAGTTTTCTCTCTCTCTTTATAATAAAATATGGCCAACATAAATAAGAACCAGATGTTTTTCTTAATTAATTAATTAATACAATAGATTAATAGGATAGAGAAATTTGGCCTCTAACACATACCTATATAGATTAATTATTTAATAAAAACTTGCCAAATCTAAGGAGTGAAATATTTCATTTTTATGAGTAAAATAATCAAGATTATATTGTCATTAACAGTTTAATTTTAATCATCATCTTATATATTGTTCCACCTATAAATTAATTACAAGCAAAAACAAATTAAAGGAATATAAAAGAACTGATCATCAGCAAATGAAAGCATTAAAAACATAATCATTGATGTAAAATTTAATCTCTTTAAATCCAAAAAAAAAACTCAAACTATTATTGATAAATCAATTAAAAATTAATTTCATTCTAAAAAATTTATGGCATCATATCTCATTTTTATATAAATCTCCATATATATTTCTAATATCACAAGGCTAATTTTAAAATAGTTTTAGTGGTGGATAAGAGATTTAAATAATACTTTGGTCCATGTACTTTTGGATTTGGTTCATTTTAGTTCTTATAATTTTAAAATGTTCATTCTAGTCCATATAACTTTTTAGTTCATTTTTGTCCGTCTCTATATTTTCAAAATGTTCATTTTAATCCTTGAACTTTCAATTTTGGTTCATTTTGGTCCTTGAACTTTTGAAAAGTAACCATTTTGATGCTTTAAAAATGAAAGTTAAGAGACCAAAATGGTCACTTTTTTTTTTTTTTTTTAAAGTAAAGGACCAAAATGAACATTATAAAAGCACATTGACCAAAATGAACCAAAACAAAAAATATAAAGATCAAAGTAGTATTTAAATCTGAATAAGATTATATAGGTACTATATTTTAATGAAATATATTTCAATTTTCACCCTTTAGTTATCGTTGAATTTGTAAAAAAGATCATAATCGAAATGTATTATATATAAAGGTTGTGCTTATAATATTCCTTGATTTATGATTCTTCCTACCAATTAAGACTTTAATTGTATGATGTATCTCTTTCTATTCATGTTGGAAGGAAAGAGATGGTTTTCACATGATTAACTAGGAATTTTCTTTTTTCAATATATATCTTTTAATTAATTTTTATGACTTTATTTAATAAAATGACATCTTCATTTGTCGTGTTTCACATATGAAAGAAAAGAGTGTGGATTTTTTCTTCCACTTACATCTTTTCGTTAAATATAGCTTTATTTAACTAAATAATATTAATTTTCTTGTTTCATATCTAAAAGACAAGGAGATAATATGTTTGAAATTGTTAAAACAACTATTCCAACTAAAGTTTAGATTAGGTCCCAATTTCTTCCAATACATTGAAAAATATGAAAAATAATAATCTTTTCCCATGTTTCCAATTTTTAATTTCAGTTGTTTTCAAATATAGAAAAATGAGTCAAACTATTTATAAATATAGAAAACTTTTGCAGTCTATCAGTGATAGACCACGATAGAATTCTATCGTTTACTGTCG
Organism: Lagenaria siceraria; assembly: GCA_002890555.2. Taxonomy (NCBI): domain Eukaryota; kingdom Viridiplantae; phylum Streptophyta; class Magnoliopsida; order Cucurbitales; family Cucurbitaceae; genus Lagenaria; species Lagenaria siceraria. The sequence goes on along the minus strand of CM016492.1, from coordinate 535,499 downwards.
CTCAAGCAATAGAATTCTACCGTGGTCTATCACTGATAGACTGCAAAATTTTTCTATATATGTAAATAGTTTGATATTTTTTCTATTCATAATAATTTTCTTTTTAACTATGAAAATTAAAGCTAAAACAAAGAAAAAAAAACCTTCGACCCAAATTTTGTTGGAATCTCTCTGCCTCTTGTATTGAACTAAAAAGAGAATAAATTTTTTCATTATAACGCAAACCACTTTAGAATGTTACAATTTAAAATTCAAAATTTAAACTCTATGAAATAGTGGTTTTGGTTTAGTTTCCTTTTTAGAACCATTTTTTTTTTTTTTTTTTTTTTTTTTTAATTGTAGTCTAATCTTTATCTATTAAATTTAAATGTGGTTTGATTTTTTAAAACAATGTATTTTTTGTTTTTAAAAACTACTTTCTTCAGTCTTCAAATGCGAAGAAAGTTGAATAACACAACATAGAAACAACTAAATGATAGTCTTCAATGTGGAGACACTTGACTAACAAAGCAAAGGAAGAAAAATAATGTTTGTAAATTTAAATTTTAAGAAATGGAAAGTTAAAAACTCACCACGACAATTTTGGCTTTAAATGTAAGTTTTAAACTGACATTGTATATGTATGTTTTTCTTTTTGAGAATAAGAAGAGAGATTGAGTTGATGAGAAGTAGTGTATAAATGTGATGAGAAGGTCGTGGAGGGCAAACACAAAAATTCAGATACCAGATTTTTCGAACAGGACATTACTGTATTTGGTGCTTCAATTCTGAGTTTTATGATATTATGATCATATTATTGGATTTTTGTGAATTTTATGGTCATTGCTTTAGATTAAACATTTGATGCATGACACTTGATCTCATGCCGATCCCTAAAAATCGATATGTTAGGTTGGCTTGCCAATCAAATATGATAAGCATTGTTCTAATCAACCTACGATTGAAGCGAATGAATTGCTAATTAGGCGCTTGAAAATTAGATGTTCTACCTAATGTTTTTCTAGGCCTTAATGCAATTAGGACAAATTGGAATTGACATGCTTTTCATTGATTCGGTTTGGACTAATTAGTTCATTAGGACAATTAATTAACTTTTCTAATTAGCTCGGTTAGTTGTAAACAAACATTTAATTTTGGTAATGAGAATTCGATGATTAAGTAATTTGAATAGGAAAATTCCACAAAATAACCCAAGTTAGGGCCTTTTTGTATATTACATTATTAATTTGCAATTTGCTCAAAATTTTATGCAATTTAATTATTCTTGCATCAAACCAATCTCAAACCCCCCCTTTCGGTTACTTGGACAGTTTATAATTTAATTGAGAGATTCTTCGGTTCCCTGTGTTTGACCCCGTCTTCCATTACTAAGTATTTGGTAAGAACGGTTAATCATTTGGTCCGAAATTAGGCGATGGATTCCGTCCAACCACCCCCTATGGGGCAGCCTTGTTATTTTGGTCCTCTTTTAGTATTATTTGTTCCGTTTTGGTTTGTTTTACCTCTGGGACGTCCCGATGACCTCCTTTGCTTGATTCCATGCTTAAAAACACAATTAAACATTTAATTCCTTAAAACTTATAATCCAGTTTTGGTAAGAAAAGATAATATTTTTAGGGAGCTATTAATAGTTTGTGAAAGTTCTTGGACATTACGACTTTATGCAAAAACCTTTGCTGCTTGAATTTGTCTACCTAGAAGAACATCATCATCTTTAACTCCTTGATCGCTATTTGCTAGTCTTTGTAGCTGGAAAGAAACAATCGCACATTGAACAACATCGATTATATTATCATCAAAATGTAGGAAAATATATGCTTTATACCTAGCGGTTGGTCTCGTGATCTAAACTCTTTACAAATTTCAGTTCAACTATTATTTCCCTTAACTTAGCCACTTTTATGTAATTATCTATCATGTCTACTTGATCTTCATTTTGGGCTTCTCAGTCGTCTTGCTTCTTTTGTGATATTCCTAGATTTCTTTTGTACTTGATTGATTATTACTGAAATTTGGTATTGGAGTATGATGATGGTGCTACGAATGTATCAACTTAATTGAAATATTTCGGTACACTACTTATCCACACATCCTATCATATCTTTCTAAAAAAAAAATGTATAATCGTTTTTTTATTTTTATTTTGAAATCTATATAAAGGCTTATTATAATTTGGGATAGAAATTGAATAATTGCTCTCCAATTGGACAAAACTATTCTCCATGGGACTTCAACATATCAACATATATCACATCAATATATCTAAACACAATGTTCACAAATCGTTACCCATTAAAATATAAATGTTAAAATAAACTTTTTGGTCACTATATTTAGGTTTTATTCTTATTGATTAGAAATTAAATGAATGGTTCATGTATCTCATATAGGTTGTGAAGTTTTCTCCATCTTTTCAATATGAAATAATCTTTGGTTATTTTATTATTATTTTATTTTATTATTTTCAGTTAGATGTTTGATTATATTTTTATGGTTTCGACTTTATTAGAATCTTAGATATCTTATTTATTTGTTTGAACTAAAATTTTTTATCTGTTTCTCATATCTTTAAATTTAATATTTTTTTATTTATTGTGTTAAGAGAACTACCCATGACAACTATAACAATGTGAATCAATGAAAGAAAAAAAAAAAGACAACTATAGCAATGAGCAACAAAATCAAATTTGATAGATTTAAAATATCTAAAACAAAAGTATTGGTATCAAATATATCTCTAACTTTTTTATTTGAAAATAAATCTTTTTGAATTACACAAACATGCGAGCAAAACGAGTAACCATCAAAGATATTGGTCATGAGTTAGTTGATGATTTATATTGTTATTTCATTCCTTTTTAATTTCATGTAAAAAATTTTATATTTCCATGAAAAGTATATTGATGCAAAATTTGTATGCCACCGTCAGAATTTATGTTATCGTTGTTCTAAATATCCTCAAACACATCCAACTCCTCTCATATTTGTTGTGATTAACATATATATATATATATATATATATATATATATATATATATATATATATATATAGAAATTTTTAAAAATAGAAAAATAAGAAAAACTATTTACACAAAATAACAAAATTTTTAGATAGTTGTGATAAACGATGATAAAATTCTATCATGGTCTATCAATGATAGAAATGATTGAAGTATATCACTGATGGAAGTTGATGGAAGTTGATAGAAGTCTATAAATATCTATGAGTGATTTTTTTACTATTTTCTGTAAATAGTTTGACATTTTTTTTATATGTGAAAATTTCCCATAGTTTTGGCTAATAACTATTTTGTTATTTTTAAATTTTATGATATATATTTGTTATTTAAATTTAATAAATTTTATATTAATTTGTTATTGAAATTTCATCAATAAAATTTAAGTACTAAAAGATTTATAGCCACGTGCAGGTGTTTTATAGCTAGTATAATGAAAGGGTTGGTATATGGTATGTGGTGGTCAAGTAAATGGTTTAATATTAAAATAAAAAAGTGTAAAGTTTGATTAAGAAAGATGGATTGTTTAAAAATAAATAAATATTAAATTTAAAAATAAGAAAAATGGTGGGCTTTGGGTTAGTGATGGAAGAAGACTTAGACCGTTTTGTGGTCTCCTTTGCGCGTCGTCCAAACCGTGTACTCTCTCATAAGTTCATAGCCATTTTTTCAACTATATATGTGTGTGTTTACAAAATATACAAAACTAATAAAACGTTATTAAAAATGAAAAAAAATAAATAAATTATATATGAGTAAAAAAGTTGAGATATATGGGTTTCAAAGGTGAGAATCATAATAGAAACTACACAAAATTCTATTCATACAAGATTAGAAAATTAAAATTATATGAGAGAACAAAAAAAAAAAAGAAAGTTAAGACATAGGTTTTAATTTTGAGAGTGATATGATTGAAATTACAAAAAAAAAAAAAAAAAAAAATTAAGAAAAATTACTATAAACAAAAAAAAAATATCAAACTATTTACAAATATAGAAAAATTTAACTGTTTATCAGCGACAGACTACAATAGAATTCTATCACAGTCTATTGTTTGTAGATAGTAAATTTTTTTTATATTTATAAATAATTTAGCTCATTGTTTTATATTTGAGAATAAATTTTTTTTCACATTAGAAAAAAAATTTAAAATCTTTAAAAAGAGAAAAAAAAAAGAAAAAAGAAAAAGTTGTCCCATGATGATGGGTGCATTTCAAGATGTTCTTTCTTTTTTTTTTCTTTTTTTTTTTGTTCTCTCATATAATTTTAATTTTATAATCTTTTATGAATAGAATTTTTTGTAATTTCTAATATGATTCTCACCTTTCAAACCCATATATCTCAACTTTTTTACTCATATATAGTTTATTTTTGAGAAATTTTCACATATAAAAAAAATATCAAACTATTTATAGAAAATAATAATAAAAAAAAACACTGATAGACATTGATAAACTTCTATCAGCATCTATCCGTGATAAACTTCTACCAGCATCTATTTGTGATAGACTTCTATCATTTCTATCACTAATAGATCCTGATAGAGTTCTATCAGCGTCTATCACAACTATTTAAAATTTTTGTTATTTTGTGTAAATAGTTTCCCTTATTTTTTATTTTTAAAAAATTTCCTTTTATTTTTCTGGATGAAAAATATTATTATTATCTAATCAATTAATTTTGAGAGACTAAATTTAAGATCTATGGAGAGTAAATGACCTAAAATTCAACAAAGGAGAGAATTTCTAAAAATTAAAAAAATTAAAAAAAAAAAAGACTGACACGTGACAGCATAAGAATGAGGGAGTTGGGGGTAACCATGGTAGATGCAAGTTGTAGGAGAAATCCGAACACACGGCCGTAATATAAAATGAAAGGCAGGAAATTTCATGGGAGGTTCGGATATGATAAGTGGAAATTGCTTTGAGATTCAGTAGATTTTTCCCACAAAATTAACCATCTTTATATATATATTTCCACTTGCTTATGGCTTCTCCCACCAAAACATTAAACCTCCTCGAAACTCCCACGTACCTTCCTCTTCATTTTCCATATTAATTCAAACAATATTATGCTACAAAACACAGATTCTCCTCCATTTCATCTTCATCACCATGATCATCAACAACCACCATCCAACAGAATCTCCCACTCTAATTTTCCATCTGGGTCTGTGTTTTTTTTTTTTCTTTCTTTTGATTCTATGATGGATCTATAACTCATGATCTTGTGTTGTATTTCTCAGGTTTGAAGTTCGAGTTGGAGCTGAGGTTTTGTGTTCTCAATCTTTGGCTTATGTCGAAATTTTTTTTCGCCCGCTTGTACGTTAATAATTACTCTACTTTTACCCTTCTTTTTACGTAAAAGCTTAAGCTGATGGGTTGTGTTTTGAATTTAATTTCAGATACGAGAGGAGGTGGAGACAAAGCTTAAGGCTCACTTTAACCTCACCCGTCAATCATGTTCTAATTCAAGTACCGGCATGAAAGAAGTTGGTGGTGGTGGTGGTGGATCGAATCATTTGAAGTTACGTTTTATGAACAAGATTCCATCAACCATCTTCACCACGAACGACGTCGAAGCCGAGAACGGGGAGGAACTGCAAGTTGGACTATTTGATGTCGCCAATGATTACATCGTTGACGTTGCACATCCTTTGTCGTCGGCGTTGATTGAAATGGTCGTCCTCGATCGAGAATTCGATGATGATGAAGACATAACAAACTTCGACAAAAGTATTGTGTTGCAAAGGCTGGGAGAACGACCTTTCCTTATTGGTGATGGTAAGAGGTTTCGTTTGAGAAATGGAGTTGCCTCCATCAACAACTTGTCCTTCACAACAAACTCTAGTAGGACAAGGACTAAAAATATTCGATTGGGACTAAGAGTCATAGATGATGAGATTTTGTCCAACAACAACTACCCCACAATCCGTCACGCCGTCTCTAACCCTTTTAGAGTCAAGGATCACCGAGGCCAACGTACGTACCTGACCCACCTATATATATCTCTTTTTCGTTATATTTAATGAAGTCATATATACTTATCGGCTAACTAAGCTGCCCCTATTTGTTGTATCAGTAAACAAGAAACATCACCCTCCGAGAGGAGAAGACAAAGTATGGCGATTGGAAGGAATCAGGCGAAACGGTAAATATCACAAGCGCTTATCTTCTCAGGGTATCCTAAATGTGGATAATTTTGTGAAGGCTTATCAAAGAGATTATCGTTCTCTAAGAAAGGTATGTATATGGCCAAGAAATAAGAAATTCATAATTATATATCCCTTAGGTTTAATTAGTTGATTGTAGTAAGCAATATATATACAGAATTGATATTATTTGGTTGAATGCAGTTGCTAGGTAGTAGAGTTTCAGACAAGAAATGGAAGGCAATGGTGAAACATGCTTTGGAATATGTTCCTATTATCATCCCCAATTTTGATCCACCCACCTTTGAGGTATTTTTCTCATCACATCTATTTGTTTAAATTAAAAAAAAAAAAAAAAAAAAAAAAATTGGGTGCAACTTGCTTACCGTAATCCATAATTTTTGTTACGTGACAAATTCGTCTTTTTTTTCATTTTGATTTTTTAATATTTTTTAGTTTCTTACTACTTTTGAATGAACTGTGACAAATTCGTCTTCTTTTCATTTTGGTTTTTTAATATTTTTTAGTTTCTTACTACGTAATTTGAATGAATTAGAAAAAGATGGGTGCAATCTAATATATGTTTTTTTTTTAATTATATGCTTCTTAAATTAATTTCATGAAAGAGAATTATTATTGATAATATTATATGGAAAAAACAGGAAAATTTGGTGCAAAAGGAAGATGTCTTCCACCAAAACACTGGTGCAAGTAGTAGTAATGGGTTCCAAGATCAAACATTGTTGGGCAATTTTCAAGACTTTTTCTATACTCCCATATTTGAAGGTTGGATTTTTCTCTTTTTTAATTGACTATAAAAAAAATCTCTATCTTGAAATTATTATTTGATGTCTAAATTATTGTAAAAAAACATATAGAGGAATTTTTTAAAATAGAAATATAAGGGAAACTATTTACACAAAATAACAAAAATTTTAGATAGTTGCGATAGAAGTTGATAGAAGTCTATTAGAGTCTATCAGTGATAGAAATGATAGAAGTCTATCATTGATAGATGCTGATAGAAGTCTATTAATATCTATCAATGTTTTTTTTTTTTTTACTATTTTCTGTAAATAGTTTGACATTTTTTCTATCTGGAAAAATTTTCTAAACATATAATATTGTCCTTTTTTTTTCATTACTTTGTAGATCATTACCCAACACCAACTTTGTTGTCACATGGAGAAGCTTCAACCTCAAATGCTCAAAAAAATCATGTGGAAAATACAAGTACATGCAACCAATACTTCCAAGGAGCTTGGAACAAGTTGGTCCCCAAACCCAAATAAAGCAAAACTAATATTGGTCATAAAATCAAACTAAAATATATATGACCAATAAAATCATTTAGAAGTTATTTTTCTTAAAAAATCGTTTTTTTTTTCATTGAGAAAGTATCAAAGTCGAGTCGTGAAGTACAAGTTTGTAAGACTAAATATTTACATATGTGTGAATCTAATTGTCTAAAAAATCTGCTTTTAATTTAGAATATGATGTGAGCGTGCTATAAATGTATTAATCTAGTTAATTAAGATAACAAAAAGTAAGACTAAATATTTATTATCTTTGGTGTAATTTTCTTATTGTTCTAAGAATGTGTGTGGGTTTGTTCCTTTATGTATTTGTATGCTTTTCTATTTCAAATTATAAATTTAAGAATTTTAATTAGTTATTAGCTTCTTTTTTCTTAAGCTTTGACTACTTTTAATTTTTATCATTCAAACCCTATCATTTTATTATCATTTCCAATAAAATAATAATGAAAATACGTGACTAAGACTATTGTTGTGGTTTGTAAAATAATGATTTAATGTAATAAAGGATGGTGACGGGTTTAAAATAAAGTATACCCCTAAACTATAGGTAAATTGTAATTATGCCCTTGTTGTTTTAAAACCTCTCTTTTTTTTACCATTCATGTTTTATGATTAATTATTTAAAAACAATCATTTCATCGATGGTAATACTTTGTTGCATCTTATCGTTATGCATCTCTTCTCGTCACTCACACTAAAAAGAAATAAAATATTTAAAAAAGAAGTAAAAAAAAATTTGTCACATAGTAAATTATGATTGAACAATTCGATGAGATACACAAAAATAAGTGTTGTCTTTGATGCATCTAAGTATTTTTTTTTCTTTAAAACTTTGTGGTAGTTGTCACATATATATACATACTTAATTAGAAGTTAGTGACACTTTGTGTAATTCAACCTCGTTTAATTTTAAAATAATTAAGATGGTTTTTCTTTTAATCCTATAAAAACCCAATCTTGACGTTTTGAAAACAAATATAGAAGGCCATGTTTAGTAAATGTTTGTTTTTTAATTTGGGTGGTTTTTGAAAATTAAGAGTGCGTATGGATTGACTTTCTAAATGTTGAAATAAGTGTTTATAAGTGAAAAAAATGTTTATAAACACTTAGGAATTCAATCCAAACAGATCCAAAACCTATTTTCTCTCTATTTTTTTTATCATGATTTACATTTTTCTTAAGTAAAAAATTGAATTATTAGTCGAATTTCAAAAATAAAACTATTTTTTTAATTTTAGAAAACTTGATTTGATCTTTTAAAATATTGGTAAAAAGTAAATAATAAAATTAAAAAATATTGAGATAAAATTGATGTTTATAGACTTAATTTTAAAAAACAAAAGAGAAAAATATAGCTCAATTTTAAAAAGATGAAAAAATAAAAATTCCAAACGGTTGTCAATAAAGTCAAAAGTAGGCAATAAGTAGATTTTAAATATTTAGAATAAATTTATCTTAAGTTTTAGATTAAAAAAATAATTTGAAAGAGTATCCTTAGATTTGATCGATGGGGAAATAGTTATTATATTCTATTTAAAATCTTACTCTCACTCTCGTTTTTTTTTTAATTCTTGTTTTTGTCAAATATATATATATATATATATATATAATTTTAATTCTTGAACATTTATAAAATTTATATATACAATCATAGTAAAGTGAAGAAATTACTATAAACAGAAAAAATATCAAACTATTTACAAATATAGAAAAATTTCACTATTTCACTGTCTATAAGATAGACCGCAATAGACTTCTATTGCTTATAGACTTCTATTGCTCAAGCGATAGAATTCTAGCACGGGATCTATCGTTTATAGACAATGAATTTTTTTTATATATTTGTAAATAGTTTAACTCATTTTTTTTCATATTTGAAAACAGTCCAATCTAGTATTTATAATGTTTCGATATTAGACTTTACCCAAAACAACCAAGAAAAGTGATCTCCACTTGTTTTCTTTTCACCAATTTAACTTTCATTTATCTAAAAACATAGTGAAAAATTAAATAATAAATAGTTTACCTCATTGCCCAAAAAATGTTGAAATTTTAAAAAAGACATAATAACGTTGCTATATATTTAGTTATTATCCCAAAAAAATTTACAGAAGTTTTTTTTCTTTTGTCTAACAAAAATTAGATTAAGGTTTGTAAGTGGGATTCTCTTGATATTTTAGAAAATATTATTTAAATTTTCAAATATTTATGTAACTTCTTCTCAATCCGTTGATTAAACTTTCAAGTTTCATGTGTCTTCCATCATTATCATGTGGGAATTCTAATTAACTATTTTATTTTTCAAAGGCTTTGGAAAAGTTGGTGAATTATTGCATTATTGGTCATGTGTCACAAATGTTGAACAAATTTGTTTATAGTTGATAGATTAATTTTAGATATCTTAAAATTTCAAAGTTGATGTTTTACCCTATTTTTTTCTATCAATGTAATAATATCAAATTTTTTAGTACAATAAAAAGTAGAGGATTCAAACTACTGACCTCTAGGTCACTAGCAACATAGTTTATGTCAGTTGAGCTATGTTTATTTTGGCCTAAATATTTTCAATTAATTCCTTTTGAACATTCTAATTTATGTACTTCTTGTGATCTTTTATATTAAGGGGTCAAGTGAAACCATCATAACTATCAAATTTAATTTTCCTTGTGAATAGACATTTTGAGAAGGGAAAAGTGCATCTTGTTAATAAAATCATAGACACAACCTATCTAAAAAAAATTGGTTCCTATATTTAATTTCATTGAAAAATATTACCAAGTTTAATTCTCAAACTTTTAGTATGTAAGAAGTTATTGATTGTGGTTTAAAATTTATTAAAGAGTTAGGTTGTTTTAATTATGGTAACCATTCTGGGTTGCCCTAGTCGTGGCTGGAATATAAAAATAAAAAGAGCCAAAGAATTAAGAGGCTATGAGTTTAATTCATGGTGGCTACTTATCAAGGATTTAATATCCTACGGGTTTCCTTGACACCAAAATATTGTAGGGTCAGATGGATTGTCCCGTAAGATTAGTCGAGGTACGAGTAAGTTGGTCTAGACACTCATGGATATCAATAAAAAAAATATTTACAATTTGGTCTTTAAAAAAAGAAAAAAGTATTAATAAAAAAAAAAAAAAAAAAAAAAGGAAAGAGAAAAGGTCCTTGTTGATGTACGTTCAATTGAGCAAGTTTTGACTTTGTCCAACAAAAATTGGATTTTTGTGGTTTAGAATCAAAAGGTCACATTACCTTACTTTTTAAGTCTTATTATTATTATTATTATTATTATTATTATTATTATTATTATATATAAAGAGATAGAAATAGAGAGAGATGGTGCTTTAAATGTCCCATATGAACTTTTAATGTATATTTGAAGGGCTATGACTGAATCAATGGTCTAATGTGTGAAAAAGATGAGAATTCAACTCATCATCTCATCAGATTCATTCCCTTTTGAGTTATAAAAAATTCTATATTAACATAATGTTTGTTAGTGTTTGATTAGGTTATGAAGGTTAAATATTCAACTTTTAGTTCATTTTTAAAATAACTCTAACCATTTATCTATATACTTTCTAAGTACTTAATTAAAAATATATATATATATATATATATATTTTTATTTTTAATAAATATTTAAAAAATCATTTCAAATCAACCTTAATTTTAAATTTATAAAGACTCTTTATATATATATATATATATATATATTACAATGTACCCAAATTTTCCTTTTCCCACTTGCATCTTTAAGAAAGAGAGGAAATGATAAGGTTTGTTATTGGGATTGATGGTTGATTTGTGGAAGATATATAATTATTAATATTATTATTATTTATGTGTAACTTTCAAGTTTTTGTGTGACATCATCATTAACAACGTCATGGTCAAATGTCATGAATGAGCATAAAATATTCTTACGAGGTCAAATTTAGGAGAATATTAGTTCTGATTATTTTATTTTTCAAAGGGCTTTGTTGTAAATGTTCATGAATTGCATTATTATTGATGTGTCACCAATGCTCTAAAATTGGTTTATAGTTGATTTTCAAGGTTTATCAAAATTAAATGTTGTTAGCATAGATTTGAACCATTAATAATATCCACACCAATTTAGATCAATTTTAGCTACTTTAAACTTTTAAAGTTGTGCATAAATCCTTATGATTTTGTTTTAATTGTTATCACCCAAAAATTCTTGTACCAATGAAGATAATTGACCACACTTATATACCAACTATCACTTCATTCTCTAACCAATGTGGGACTTTGTTTAATTTACACTCTAACAATCCTCCCCTCGAATAAAATACAATTTTGAGCCTCCACTTGAATAAATCTGTCCACTCCCAGTCATGAAAGCTTGCTCTAAATCCCAAGGCACCTCCAGTTCATTTCGAGCCACTTGCTCTTCATCTCGAGGCACATCATGTTCATCCTAAGTCAGCTTAATTACTCTTCGTTCGAGTACAAACAAGGCTCACTAAATCTCTTTATTCAAAATATGAAGATTTCACCTACACAACTAGTTTTAAACCATGGCTCTAATAACAATTGATAAGAACAACGAAACCTTCACCTATCACTACAATGGTATGATATTGTCTACTTTGTAGATAAACCCTCATGACTTTGCTTTTAGTATACCACCCAATAGGTCTTATAACGCTGAAGATAATTGTCTACACTTATATATCTCATTATCACTTAATTCTTTCTCTAATTAATGTAGAATTTTGTTTGCACTCCTAACCATTAATTTAAAAAAATACTTAGGTTTCGTTTAGTAATTATTATTTTTTTTATAAAAAAAATTGTCTTCGATTTCTCACAATTTCTTACTTATGGTTTCTATATTTCCTATTTAAACATTTGAATTCTTAGTCAAACTTCCATAAACAAAAACAAACTTTTAAAAACTATTTTTTAAGTTTTCAAAATTTAACCTTAATTTTGATAACATTTTTTAAAATATAGACAATAATACATAAAAATCAATAATAGATGGTAGTTGTCTATGGTTTAAGAGTGATTTTTGGGATTTTTCAAGGTTTTATATGATTTTGAAGCTAGGGGATGATTTTTAAATTATTTTTCAAAAAAGTCATTTTTATTTAAATTCTTTTCATAAAAACTATTTAAAATACATTTCAAAATCTATTTTGATTGGTTGCCAAATATTCCACTTTTTTCTAAAATGACATATTTTTTAAATTAACACTTGAAAATGTATTCCAAACACACTCTAAGTTTGTACTAATTTTTAACATGGTTTGGTGTTAAGTGAACGGGGCTACCGATTCAGATATTTTATTTCACAAAAGATATTTCTTACCAAGCATGTAATTAAGAAGGTTCAAAGTGTGGTTAATTAACTGAAAAACTTAGGCCCTTTCCTAACCATTTTATTTTTAGTTTTTGAAAATTAAGTCAAACATTTATTCCATTTCTAAATTTTCTACTTTAATATTTACTTTCTATCAATATTTTAAAAAATTAATCTAAATTTTAAAAACTAAAAGAGGTAGTTTTAAAAAACTTATTTTTGCTTTTGAAGTTTGGCTAAGAATTCAGCTCTTTCACTCAAGAAAGACGAAAACCATGGTAAGAAATTAAAAGAAAATAGACTTATTTTTCAAAAACGAAAAACAAAAAAGCAAGATCCATTTGGTTTTTGGTATCTAGTTTTTGAAAATTAAGCTTAATTCATATCAATTCCTTACAATGGCCGGGTTGCATCTTTGTAAGTAAAAGAGTTGGATTCTTAGTTAAATTTCAAAAACAAAAATAAGTTTTTGAAAACTACTTTTTTTTTTTTTTTTTTTTATATAGTTTCCAAAACTTGATTTTGGTTTTGAAAACATTGAATTTAGAGGTGTAAGGATTGTTTCTAAACTACTTTTGAATGTGGGGTGTGACGAGGGTGCTAAAGATGTGTCAACCTACTTGAAATATGTTTGGGTGCATCGTCTCCTGATTGCCCTTGTATCTTTTAGTATCTTGCTAAAAAAAGAGTATTTATAAACTTAATTTTTAAAAACTAAAAACAAAAAACCAAATGGTTATCAAACGATACTCAAATTGTTACCAAATGAAGCCTTAGATACATGAATAGGAAAACACCAACTTTAACAAATTAAGATTTTTAAAACTAATCTAAGGATAGGTTGTTCCGTGAGATTAGTCGAGGTGTGCGTAAGTTGGCTCGGACACTCATAGATATAAAAAAAAAAAAAAAAAAACTAATCTAAGGTGTGGAAATTAATTGTTGAAATTTGTACTCACAAAATTTCATTTCAATCAACCATATAATTGAATTTGTATAACGTTCGTGACACATTAATAATGGTCACAAATTAATAATGCAATTCGACAAACTTTTCCAAAGTCTTTTTTTGTAGACAAGAATAAATAATAAACCAATATTCTTCTATTTTGACTTTGTATGAATATTTTAAGCCAAATTTATTTGGAATAAAGAGAGAATTTATTATTATTGTTATAATTCAGATCAATAGAGTCCCCATAACAAAACTTCTATATCTTCTTTCGGAAATTTGAGCCACATAGAAGGAAAAAAAATATTTTAAATACTAATTTGGTTTCTCTTTGCTTTATTTTTGTCCTTCTGGACTTTAAAGATGTTTATTTTAGTTAATATTATTTTAAGTTTTGGTTAATTTTATCAAAACATCCATATTGATTCATATACTTTTAAGAATGGATGATTTTGATTTCTATTTTAAAAATTTTAAAACAAAGTTTATACACAATGGACAAATTTTGAAACAAATTTATAGCTATGTTTTAAGAAATTTAGTGAAAGCCGAAGTATATGAGAAAGAAATAAGATGAAAATGAAAACAAATTAAAATGGGGGAAATTTTTATAAACAGAAAAAATGTCAAACTATTTACAGAAAACCGTAAAAAAAAATACTAATAGACATTGACAAATTTTTATCAGCATTTATCAGTGATAGACTTCTATTATTTCTATCATTGATAGACATTGATAGACTTTTATCCGCGTCTATCACGACTATCTAAAATGTTTTTACTATTTTGTGTAAACAGTTTCTCTTATTTTTTTTTATTTCTAAAAATTTTCCTTAAAATAGTCCCTTCTTAAAATTGCATGAGTAGAAAAAACGGTAAGAAAGATAATATTTAACCAAAAATATTGAAAGAGATCAAGTTTAATCACATATAGTTATTATCATAGTATTAAATTTCCATCGATGTGTCAAAATTTTCATCGATATTTTCACATTTCTATGGGTTTGATATTTCCATTATATCGTTGAAAAATACACGAAATACGAAAAAATAAGTATCAAAATGTCACTAATATAAATATAATATAAATAATAGACATGTTTACTTATTTGAAAATAATAAAATGTTTATTTAGTTATGTAAATTTAATTTTTGAATTTTTTATTTTTATAATTTTTCCAGAAATATCCATCGAAATCGATATTTCCATCGAAATTTCGGTAAAATTAAGACTTCGATATTTCCATCTACATCGATATTTTAAACCTTGGTAACTATAAGCCTAAATTTCAGGCATGTAGTGGAATAATTTTTTAAAAATATTCAAAGATGCTTTTAAGTGTTAAAAAAAATATTTTTTGTTTTTCTAAAGCCATTATTCCTAACAAAAAGTATTATATACATATTCATGGAGTTGAGAAGCTTAACTTTATAATAACTTGTAAATTAGATAATTTAAAAAAATGAATTAAACAAACTAAAATGTAATTGTCTAGGGGATGATTGTGATATATAATAAAAAGTATATATATTTATAGAAATGGGAAAGTGGTTGCAATTTGGATGTTAACAATTCAACAAATATTCATTTTTTTTTTAAAAAAAAAACTTTTTAAAAATAGACATTTTATAATTTTGAATGATACAAATCTAATTGGCAAGCTAAATATACATATATATGTTGTATTTGTTCAAATGGAATGAACTTTTTGTTGAAGATAGTTGGAAATTTCAAAGAGAATGGTCAAAATTCAAAAGGTGATAAATATGATATAACATACTACATTAGACTATTAATACAGCCATTGCCTTTCAATAGACATTAAATTAGTTCACATGAGACATATATTAAAAGAAAAAAAACATAAGGACCCCTTCTCTCTAACCCTGTCTCCCTCGTATATATATGTATCATACTCATAGCATATCGTTAAGATGATGATCTAAAATAAAGTATATCAATAGTAGAAGGGTATTTTGGACTTTTAACCTTTTAATGTTTAGGTTGAACTGTAATTTTGCTAAATTTGCAAAAGAAAAGATTGTGACAAACATGCAATTTTTTTTTATCATTGTCCATACGAAAATAACATAGAATATAATCGACATTTAATTTTTTTTTAAGAAAAGAAAAAGAAAAAATAGCTCTTAGATGATGATGTTATGGTCACATATATTTAATTTGTTTGATTTTATGAGCCTTCATTTGCCTATCATTTGGGTTTGGGCACCAACTTGTTCCAGGCAGCTCCATGGAAGTATTGGTTACATATGCTTGTATTTTCCACATCATCATCATTTTGATTTGATGTTGAAGCTTCTCCTTGTGACAAAAATGTTGCTGTTGGGAAATTATCTACAAATTAAACCAAAACACAAATATTATATATTCGAGATTTTTCAATTAGAAAATAAAAAAATATAAGAGTTATTTTCAAATATAAAAAAAATGAGCTAAACTATTTATAAATATAAAAAAATTTTACTGTCTATCACCAATAGATCGCAATAGACTTCAAACGATAGAATTCAATCGTAATCTATCGTCGATAGACAATGAAATTTTTATATATTTATAAATAGTTTGATATTTTTTCTGTTTATAATAATTTTTCAAAATATAATCTAAAAACCTAGAAATATGCGATTATAGAACTCTTGAAAATCATCCGCCAAGAATGTCTGATCTTGGAACCCATCTCCAAGATTACTTGCACCACTGTTTTTGTTGCTAACTTCTACACCTCCCATGCCTTCATTTTCCACCAATTTTTGCTGCTTTTTTTCCACATAATAATTAATATTATCAATTCTCAGCTTGGACAATACTAATTATGAAGATAAAGAGGGTATATATCTAACTAAAACGGCATCTTTTTGTAGCCCACTTAAATTACATGGTAGAAAAAACGCTAATATATATATTTATTCTTTTTATAAAAAAAAGACGAGTTCGTCACATAACATATTACTCAAGTATTTTTCTAATTTAAACTTGCATATGTGATGAGAAAGAGAAAGAGACCTCAAACTTAGGTGGATCAAAAGTACTAGGGATGTTCATAGGAACATACTCTAGAGCATGTTTCACCATCGTCTTCCATTTCTTGTTTGAAAGTCTATTACCTAGCAACTGCATGCAACTAAATAATCAATTATAATTAAATAATTTAGTAGGATGCACAAACAAAGATAAATGTTGCTCGGGATACAAATGGAGTATTTTTCTTGTTTAATACACACAAAAGTAAGCTAAAAAGGTATATATGATTATGGATTATTTCCTAGTCTAATTTGATATATCATATGTACCTTTCTTAGAAAACGATAATCCCTTTGATGAGCCTTCACAAAACTATCCACCGTTGAAATACTTTGAGAAGATAAGCGCTTGTGATATTCACCCATTCGCCCAATCCCTTCCAATCGCCATAATGGATCATCTCCTCTTGGAGGGTGGTGCTTCTTATTCACTGTAATAGGTGCAGCTCAGGTAGCAACTAAGTATTGTTGTATTAAAAATATTGAAAAAGTCGAGATAGGTGAGTGGAGTACGTACGTTGGCCTCGGTGATCCTTGACTCTAAAACGGTTAGACACAGCATGTTGGATTGTGGGGTAATTGTTGTTATTAGACTCATTTATGAGCCTAAGTCCCAATCGAATGTTCTTAGTCCTTGTCCTGCTGGAGTTTCTAGTAAAGGACAAATTGGTAATGGAAGAAACTCCATTTTTCAAACGAAACCTTTTACCATCACCAACCAACAAAGGTCGTTCTCCCAGCCTTTGAGACACAACACTTTTGTCGAAAATTGATCGAGTTATTATTGCTTCCTCGTCATCGAATTCTCCATCGACGACGATGACCTCAATCCACGCCGACGACAAAGGATGTTCCGTGTCAATAATAGTATTATTGGTGACGTCAAATAGTGCAACTTGGAGTGGCTCCTCGTTCTCGGCTTCGATGTCGTTTGTCGTAAAGATAATAGATGGAATCTTGTTCATGAAACGTAACTTCAGATTATTCTCGTTTCTAAATCCACCACCACCACCATCTTTTAAGTTGGTACTTGAATTAGAGCATGATTGGTCGGAGAGGTTAAAGTGAGCATTAATCTTTGCCTCCACCACTTCCCGTATCTGAAATCAAATTTACCATAACGTATCAACTTAAACTTTCACGTCAATCAGGAATTTGAAAATAAGGTAACGTACCCGCGTGCGAAGGAAATTTTCAACATAAGCCAAAGATTGAGGACACAAAATTACCTCAGCTGCTCCAACTCCAAACCTGAGAAATATAATCCAAAACAAAATTGAATGATCATGGAGAAACAAAAAAGAAAAAAACAGATGAATTAGAGGATCTTGAAGTTAAGAAGAAGAAATACCCAGATGGAAAAGAGTAGTGGGAGATTTTTTCGTCGGTGTTCTTATAAATTTGGTGTCTCATAATTTTGCTGTTAGTTTGAATTTGAATATGGAAAATTGAAGACACAAATATAGAGGAAGATTAGGATTGGAAGATGGAAGGTCTTTTGAGCGAGTTGTGTGGAAGTCTTAGAGAGAGAAAGGTTTATATAGAGATAAAAAAAATTATTGCTCACTTGGTCACTTTCCAAGAACATGCCAAGAACTTTCCTTTACCTTTCATTTTTAATTATTCTCTAATCAATGACGTGTGTTCTTTCTACCGAGCTATACTCATTTTTGTGCAGCTTACGAATTGTCCAATCACAAATTGACACGTAGTAAATTTTTCTTTTTCTTAAAAAAATGTGTTTTTAATATTTTTCCTATGTAATTAATCATATGCATGAGGATGAGGATGAGGATGAGGATGAGTGCAACTAAGTATTACTCTTTTTAAGACGGAGAGAGAGATTGTGTTGGACGAACTCTAGAGTTCCATTTTGGTCTTATATTTTGGGATTTGTTTAATTTTAGTGTATGTACTTTCAATGAATATTAAATTTAGTCTCTCGAAGTTAACTTTTTATAAAAGTTTATAGAATTTTGGAAAAATATCTTTTGGGTCCTTAGGTCGTTGTGAACTTAGTTTCTATTTGATTTCTAAGTTTCAAAATATTATATTTTTAGTTCTTTTCAGCGTTGAGTTTAATTTCGATTTCATCTTTAGATTTCAAAATGTTTTAATTTTAACTTTTGCGATTTGAATTTTATTTCAATTTGATCCATAAGTCTTAAGATTTCTACTTCTAACGTCGGTTTTTCGCTCACGAAGAAAAGATTGACCAAGTCTCTCTCTCTTCGAAATGGAAGAGAGAGAAATGAAAGCTCTTGAATGGGAGAAGAAGAGAGAGAGAACACGGTTTGGACGCGATATGAAGAGAGAGAAAGAGAGGTGAGACTGTGGAAAAGAAATTGTGAGGGAGACGACTTGGGGGTCTTCTCTTCTAATCTTACCTTTAAGCCAAAACGCCGCTAATTTTTCTCTTTCTTTTGACTATAATACCTAACCCTTTTGTTAACCCCTATCTTATACTTTTTAACCCAAAAAAAAAAAAAAAAAAAAACCAATGTGTTGGTTTTCATCAAAATTAAAGTTCGTGTGTTAGATTGGATTGAAACATTTTTTTTAGACTTAACTCAATTATTTGTGTGGTAAGTTTCTTCCACCGAAACAATCTTTATTAAGTAATGAACCCAACTCAACCATAAAATATTTGGGTTAGATTAATTACTTAGGTTATTATTTAAATTTTTGTTATATGAAAGAAGTAAAAGAGAAATTTTCACAAATAGAAAAAATGTCAAACTATTTACCTAAAATAGCAAAAAAACATTAATAGATATTGATTGATTTATATGATGATAAAGACTTTTATCATTTGTATCACTATCTATCACAACTATATAAAAATTTTATTTTTTGTGTAAATAATTTTTCTTATTTTTTTATTTTTAAAAGTTTACAGAAGTAAAATGTTAATATGTACATAAAAGAATTTATTTAATTATTTTCACGTTGAAATTAGGAAATCAATTTCAATTTATCATGAAGTTTTTATTTCCATAGTGTTAAAGTTTTTTTTCCATAAAATTTGAACGTCCCCACAGTAAAATTGCAAAATGAAAAATACTTGACGTTTTACATATAAATATATTGATTTTTATTAAATATAATTAAAGATTAAAGTTGTATTATAGTATTTATATTATTTATATTATTTTGTTTCTTTTGTTTAATATTGAATTGTGCTTTAGCGGTCAAGCAGAACATGGAGTTTATAGGGACCACGGTTCAAGCTTTGTGGAGCAATTTATTATATACAATGTTTTAATTTGTAGTACATTTAAAACCAATTT
The DNA here is from genome assembly GCA_002890555.2 of Lagenaria siceraria. Classification (NCBI taxonomy): domain Eukaryota; kingdom Viridiplantae; phylum Streptophyta; class Magnoliopsida; order Cucurbitales; family Cucurbitaceae; genus Lagenaria; species Lagenaria siceraria. Next base: position 515,396 of record CM016492.1, on the reverse strand, counting down.
ACTTATATGTTTAGATGAATAATTTTATAAAAATTTATAATAATTTTTTAATTAATATTACTTAATCTAAATATCATATATCAATACATTTAAAATACAAGTTTAGTCCATAAATTTTAAAAATTGTGACTAATAAATTCTAAAATTTTAATTTTGACTCTAGTCACTTAAAATGTTGGAAAAGTAACTATTTATAAGGCAAAGAAAACTTAGTTTTTGTGTCTAATTAAACTTTAAATTTTAAATTTTGTAGTTAATAGATACATTACTTTTATAAAGATGTTCAATCTTATCTGTTAAGCACAAAGTTAAATTTAATGTAATTTTAGGTAACATTATCAAATATGTAAAAGACCTATTTGATACAAAATTGATATTCTAGGAATCTATTAACCATAACAATCGAGAATTCTAAGATTTATTAGATTTATTTAAAAAAAAAAAAGAAATGCATTCTTTTTTTAAAAAAACATGGACTTATTTTCATCAAACTTGAAAAATTGAAAAACAATGACCCTGATTCAATTTTTTTTTTCACTCCATGTTTTCAATTAGTCATTGTGATTTTTTTTTTCTTTTTTCCTTTATGGGTTGTACAATTATTTTATTTTAGGATTATGGATTTAAACAACTGAATTTTATCAAACATCTAAAGCATGAGATATATTCTTAATTTTTCCGCTTGACTATGGTCTCCACTTAGTGAGAGTAGGAGTAGGACTAATTAAATAAAACGTATATTTTCAAAGTATAATTCTCTAGATAAAATGAGGTAGAACTCAATCACTATATTAAACCTTACACTGTACACTTGCGGTTTTGCAAAAAAATCGCTCAACAACACAATATAATGACCAAGCTTTTTTCATAGCATACTTTCAATCAACCATCGAGGGGTTTTTGTTGTTTTAGGGTGCTATAATTTTTTTTCTTTTTAATTTAAAGATTGTGGGTTTAAATATTTGGGGTTTTATATCCCTAGAACAATCCCTAACCAATCTACATGAAAATTAAAATGAAAAGGGAGCTATTTAACATTGGCCAATGGTACCCTTTAAAACTGAAGAAAAAGGACCAATGCTACCCTATTTAAAAAATGACGACCAAACCATGGCCTTAGCGAAAAAATTTGATATGTGTTTTTTTAATGAAAACGTGGGTTTATTTTCATCAAACTTGAACATCCCTGAAAGTAAAAATAAAAAAAAATGATGACACTGACTCTTTTTTTCATAACTTATGCTAATTTGGATTAACCTTTGTGGGTTTCAGTTTTTATTTTTTATTTTTTTGGTGCTACAGCTTTTTTATTTCTTTATTAGAAAATTATGATGGGTGGCAAAATAAGAATGATAACAAAAGAGCGTGTGTCACAACACTCTTTTTTTTTTTTTTTTTTTTTTTTTAATTGTAGATATGGAAATAAAGCAAACTTTTAATTTTCGTTTATAAATACGCCATTTTTACCTTTTTTTTTTTATTACCGATGTTTTTATTTATTTATTTATTTTTTTAGCTTTTAGCTTTTGGTAGCGGTACATACCAAAAGCTAAAAGTTACACAAATATATATATATATATATTTTAGGTATATTAGTTAATTGATATACCTAAATATAAATTTTTGAATCTTCTCTCTCAAGTATGTATTTTCAATATTTGAATTTGATTTCTTCTTTCTCAATCACGGTCTTTCTTCTCTTTAACATGATCCTGATACACTCATCACGTATGTGTTTTTTTCAATTTTATTTGCATGTCAATTTGTTCATCTTCGCGATGTATAATTGTATTTTATTTTTGTTGTATTTTATTTTTTTATTCTTTATTGGAGATCTTTGTGTTTCGTTTTAACTTTCTTTTGTTTGATTTGGTGTTTTTTTTCTTACTTAGGTTTTGACGAATTCATTTGTTTTCTTGTTTTAAATTAAGTTTTAATTTTTCTATTTACTTTAGATTTGGTATATCAGTAGTGAAGATAACAACAATTAACATGTTAAGTGTAACATATTTTGAAGTAAAACATGCTTGTTTTATTTTATAAGCATGATATTTCATATGTATCGACAATACATCATATATAAGACATGAGCGTATTATAAGATATCAATCAGTAAATACTTAAAGTAAGACATGAGTGTATTAGTAGTATATCTAACAACAATCAACATTCAATTAATACCTTATTATTTTGAAGTAAACCATATGTTTCATTTTATAAACATGACATTCAATTTGTAGCTTTAACCCTAGAACAATCTTGAACCAATCTACCCGAACATAAAATGAGAAAGAAGTGTTAGCATAATTACTTTCAATCTATATTATATAGATTAACCCTAGGATCATTCATGCCAAATTGTCAAGAATAAATAACATACCGGATTCCATTGAAAGATTGAAGATAACTTTATGATGATAATAGACTATTGTCTTCCTCAACCAAAACTTCGAATGCCTTAGTGGGATCTCTCTCTAGATGAGATTCAAGAAAGACTGAGTGTTTGTTGTTTTGGTGTATTGGGGATCATAGCCCTAAGGTCTCTTTATATACTAGTTCAATTAGGATTCCAATTAAACCCTAATCAATCTAGGAATAAGCTTCTACCTAGGGCCTTAATTAATTAGATCACACAATAGGGCCCAATCTAATAAAATAACCCAATGTGATAAAATAATAATCCACATACATAGCCCACATATTAATTATACATATTTTATTTAAAATATGTCTAACAATCTCCCACTTGGGCTATTTTTGTGTACCTGATGTAATTAAATCACATAAACCTCAAGCGCGCATAAACATGTTATTTTAATAATAGAATTCTGCTTTAGTTCAATCTGGTCCATCTCCTGTATTAACACGGAATCAAGGCGGCTTTTGTCACTACCCTCGTAACTAAACCTTCCTTGATCACCAGTTTCAATACGTTCAATGACATAGATCAAGTATGGATGGATAGCACGAAAACTACATGCAAAGTGATCTAGATCATGTCTGTTTCCAACTGGTCCAAATTCCTTAATGAGATCATTCTCAAAAAACTTTATGCTAAACCGCATGCATGATAAACAAGTTCAGATAACAAACATAAACCATCAACTTTATTCTATATAGAAAATAAACAAAATAAGGTCAAAGAACATCCTTAATAACAAACTCCCACTAAACCATGGAATCAGAAAATTGACTAACACCCATGTGAGCAACATGCTCATGAAAAACTTTAGGTGGTAAACCTTTAGTCAATGGATCTGCCACTATAGAGTTCGTTCCTATATGTTCTATCGAAATTTGACCATTCTGAACTCTTTCTTTCACAACCAGAAACTTCACGTCTACATACTTTGACTTTGTATTGCTTCTGTTGTTGTTGGAATACATAACTGCCGACTTATTGTCACAATATAATTTTAGTGGTCTTTCTATGCCAACCACTATCCGCAGCCCAGTGACAAAATTTTGCAACCATATTCCATGATTGGATGCCTTATAACATGCTATAAACTCCACAGCCATGGTAGAAGAAGCCATAAGTGTTTGTTTAACACTTTCCAGGATACAGCTCCTCCAGCCACCATGAAGATATAGCCTGAAGTGGATCGCAAAGTGTCTTGGCATCCAGCATAATCGGAATCAGAATACCCAATGATCTCTAAAACTTCTGATCTCCGATAAGTGAGCATATAATCTTTTGTTCTCTGCAAATACCTCATAACCCGTTTGGCTGCTTTCCAATGATCCATCCCCGGGTTGCTCAAATATCTGTCTAATACTCCAACTATGAACGCAATATCTGGACGCGTACATACTTGAGCGTATATTAGACTCCCAATAGCTTATTGATAAGGAATCTTCTACATCTCTTTAGTCTTGAGTATGGTATTAGGGCATTGACCTAAATGAAATTTATCACCTTTAGCGATAGAGGTATCTCCTGGTGCACAATCTTTCATGCCAAATCTACTCAAAATCTTTTCAATGTAGTTCCTTTGTGACAATCTCAAAATACCTTGAGAACGATCTCGCAGTATTTCAATTCCTAATACAAAAGATGCATCACCAAGATCCTTCATCTCAAAATTCCTTTTGAGAAACTTCTTAGTGTCATGCAATAAACCTACATCATTACTTGCTATGAGTATGTCATCGACATATAACACCAGAAAAATAGATTTACTCCCACTAAACTTGTGATATACACAATCTTCCACTATATTCACCTCAAAACCAAAGGAGGTTATTATTTCATGGAATTTGTGATACCATTGACGAGAGGCTTGCTTAAGACCATAGATGGATTTCTTCAATTTGCACACCATAGACTTTTAATTTACCTGACATAAAGTTTTCTGGTTGCACCATATAAATCGTCTCATCGATGTTTCCATTGAGAAACGCAGTTTTTACATCCATCTGATGTAGCTCTAAATCAAAGTGAGCTACAAGTGCCATGATTACCCTGAAAGAGTCTTTCGAAGAAACTGGAGAGAAAGTCTCTTTGTAATCAATGCCTTCCTTTTGAGTAAAACCCTTTGCAACAAGACGAGTCTTATACCTTTCGATTTTACCTTGCGAATCCCTTTTGGTTTTAAATATCCATTTACAACCAATGGGTTTCACTCCTGATGGCAATTCAACAAGCTCCCAAACGTCATTGTCTTTCATGGATTTTATTTCCTCTTCCATAGCATTTATCCACTTATGAGAGTTAGAACTTTGTAGAGCTTGTTGGAAGTTGATTGGATCATCTTCCATTACACCCATATCATCCTGATGTTCTTGAAGAAACACAATATAATCATCTGGAATTGCACTTCTTCTCTCTCTAGTAGATCTCCTTAGTGGCACTTCTTGAGGTTATTGAGTTTGAACTTCAGGTTCAACAATGGGGACTACAATGTTGTCTTGTTCTATAATTGGTTCAATAGTGACGTCAAGAATTGGAGTCTGAACATTATCTATAACCACATTAGGAAAAGAAACTAATTCCTCTTCAAAGACAATTTTTCTTATATTATCTTCTCCCCCAAACTCAACATCCTCTAGAAATCTGGCATTTCCCGTCTCAAACAGTGATCTAGAAGTGGGATCATAAAACTTAAAACCCCGAGAGCGCTCGGAATACCCAACAAAATAGCAACTAATAGTTCTTGAGTCCAATTTTCTTTCGTTAGGCCTGTAAGGCCTAGCCTCAGCTGGACAACCCCAGATATGAAGATGCCTAATACTAGGCTTCTTTCCTGTCCACAACTCATAAGGGGTTTTAACTACCGCTTTACTAGGTACCCTATTAAGGATATATGCTGCAGTCTTTAGTGCCTCATCCCAAAGAGATTCTGGTAGAGAAGAATGACTAATCATGCTTCTCACCATGTCCTTAAGTGTTCTATTTCGCCTTTCCGCCACACCATTCATGCTGGGTTTGCCCGGCATAGTGTATTGCGGGACGATTCTACATTCCTCTAGGTATTTGGCAAAGGGCCGTCGATGTTGTTCTCCTGATCCATCATATCTGCCGTAATATTCACCACCACGATCAGACTTGACAGCCTTAATTTTCTTTCCAAGTTGAAGTTCAACTTCAGCTTTGAAAGGCTTGAAAACATCCAAAGATTGAGACTTCTCATGAATTAAATATAGGTACCCATATCTTGAATAGTCGTCTATTAACGTAATAAAATATTGTTGTCCATTCCAAGAAGCTGTAGGGAATGGACCACAAATGTCTGTATGTATTAGTTCTAAGACATCTGAGCATCTGTTGGCACCTAATTTTCTTATGTTTGTCTGTTTTCCCTTAATACATTCCACACAAACTTCAAAGTTATTTAAATCAAGGGAATCAAGAATTCCATCTGACACAAGTCTATGAATTCTCTGTTTATAGATGTGACCTAAACGCTTGTGTCATAACTCAGCAGAATTCTCATTTAATTTACGCTTTGTACCACATGAATTAGATAACAGGATTTTATTAAATGAAGCAAGAGAATCAAGCATATATAGATTATCAATTAAAGAACCAGTACCAACAAGTTTGGAATTTTGAAAAAGACTAACTTTATTATTTCCAAAGGAACAAGAAAAACCAAACTTGTCCAAACTAGAAATAGAAACTAAATTCCGTCTAAATGACGGTACAACAAAAGTCTCATTCAAATCCAAATAGCATCCAGTTTTTAAAAGTAATCTAAAATTCCCAATAGCTTCAACTTGAACGACTTTGTCATCGCCCACATAGATGAATCTTTCAGCATCACTTGGCAACCAGCTCCACAGGCAACCCTGCATAGATATACTTATGTGAGTAGTAGCACCAGAATCTACCCACCAAGTATATGTAGGTAGAGAAGCTAAATTAACTTCAGAACAAACTAGAGTAAGAAGTTTACCCTTCTTTACACGCCACTTGGCGTATTTAGGACAATCTTTCTTGAAGTGACCTTCCTTTTTGCAGAAAAAACAAGGATGTTCAGTAGCCTGTTTCTTACTTTTATTCTGCTGAGATATCCCTTCTGCAGCACCCATAGATTTCCTTTTCTTCTTATCACGAGAGTCAGTTGCCAAATGAGCAATTTTTGTCCTTTCTCTCTTAATCCTATCTTCTTCTTGCACACATTGTGAGATAAGCTCATTAATACTCCACTTATCCTTCTGAGTATTATAACTTATCTTAAACTGAGTGAATTGTGCAGGAAGAGAGATAAGTACCAGATGTACGAGTAAATTTTCATTTATCTCGATATCTAGTGCCTTTAATTTACCTGTGAGATTGGACATTTTCATAATGTACTCTCTTATGTTCCCATTGCCCTTATACCTCATGGAAGTTAAAGAAGTCAAAAGACTACTTGCCTTTTTCATTCTTAGCAAAGTATTTTTCAATTTGGGTAAGAAACTTATTGGCATTTTCACTTTCCGTGATAGAACCCCGAAAAGACTCCAGAATGGAGTGCCTAATGATCATCAAACACATGCGATTTGACCGTTCCCACTTCTCAATATTAGCCGTATTCGGCTGTTCCTCAGTAGAAGTAGAAGTAGGTTTATCGATCCTTAATGCAAGGTCCAGATCCATACACCCGAGAAGTATCTCTAGGCTTTCCTTCCAAATCTTGAAGTTCGATCCATTCAACTTAGGGATTGAACTAAGATTTTCAGATATTTGCGAAAGATCAACTGTAACAAGGAACAAGTAAATAAAGCATATACTCACAATTAATACGATATGTCATAAAATAAAATATGACAAAATAAATTCACATATATGGTGGACCCCTTTAACGAGATACCCAACACAACATTGATGTCTAGCCTTTGGGCAAAAACACCAACTGTAAATGGTACTCTCAACGTAGTAATCAAAGTATTGACAATAAACTTGGTCAAAAAATAGCCTTTCTTTGGACTGACTACTTTTCACATGAGCAATCCTTATAATTGTCACATACTCATTACCACATGCATACCCATAATTTGGCCAAATAATTATCTTCCTTTAGGCCAATAATCATCCGCATAAATTAATGAATATGCACATCTTATATTTTAGAATTAAATTAATCTAGATAACAGAGGATACTTTGGTAACATATTATTTTGACTAATTCAATCCAAAATATAAGACACAATAATATAATATTCTTAAATATATTATTATACATAATGAAAGAAAGATCACCAAAATTTATCAATTAAGTTTAAATTCAAATCTCCAAATTATTGATAAAATTTAAATTTAAATACCAAATTATCGATAAGATTTAAATTTAAATCACCAAATTATCAATTTAAAATATCAATCGAATTTATATCTAAATCCACAACAAGATCAATTAAACTTGAAACCACAATATGATCAATCAATTTAGACTTAAATCAGATTCATAGAATAATCAATCAAAATATTTAGATTCGATATTCACATACTTATCAACCAATTCCAAATTAAATCTGTTTAATTAAGCTATTTCACAAGCATCGGCAGAACAAACACAAATATCACCGCCAATTACCGGAGTTCGTACTTGGCCAACTTGTGAATAGAACTTCGGCTTTGTGTTCCAGTATAAAAAAAAAAACTAGTGCACCACTACTTATTGTTTCTTCTTAAAAAAAAAAACTTAAACTATTTAACTAACTTGAAACAAATTGATTTTGCCGCACTATGCTTTAATCAAATTGGCTTTGTTGCACAAATTAAATTTCATGCTTTGATGAAATTGAACCATAGTATCAATGGATAAACGAATGTAAACCAATAATTCAACATGAAATTAAGGCTCTGATACCACTTGTTAGCATAATTACTTTCAATCTAGATTAACCCTAGGATCATTCATGCCAAATTGTCAAGAATAAATAACATACCAGATTCAATTGAAAGATTGAAGATAACTTTATGATGATAATAGACTATTGTCTTCCTCAACCAAAACTCCGAATGCCTTAGTGGGATCTCTCTCTAGATGTGATTCAAGAAAGACTGAGTGTTTGTTGTTTTGGTGTATTGGGGACCATAGCCCTAAGGTGTCTTTATATACTAGTTCAATTAGGGTTCCCATTAAACCCTAATCAATCTAGGAATAGGCTTCTACCCATTAAGTCCATACTCAATTAGGATTCCTAGGGCCTTAATTAATTAGATCACATAATAGGGCCCAATCTAATAAAATAACCCAATGTGATAAAATAATAATCTACATACATAGCCCACATATTAATTATACATATTTTATTTAAAAATATGTCTAACAAGAAAATCTTTTTGGAAAATGGCACCCCTTTAAAACCGAAGAAAAAGGGCCAATGCCATCCCCTTTCAAAAAATGACCAAACCGTAGTCATACAAAAAAAAAAAAAAATTAATAATGTATTTTTTCTTTTAACGGAAAACATGGATTCATTTTCATAGGCAAAATAGAAAAATGAAAACCTAAGCCATTGAGGGTTTTTTTTATTTTTTTTTATTTTTATGGATTATTTGTTTAAACATTTGGGGCTTTATATCTAAAGCAATTTAGAAATAACTTACCTTCAAAATCAAAATGAGAAGGGAGCTCTTTGTCATTGGCCAATGATATCCTTTTTTAAAAAAATACCAAACAATGGTCATAATGAAAAAAAATTGATTTTTTTTTACTGAAAAATTGGTTCATTTTCATAAAACTTGAACATCTCCTAAAGTAAAATTGGAAAACAATGAGTTCTAAATTTTTTTCCACAGCATGCATAGAATTAGCCATTGTGGGGGCTTTTCTCAGTGCTACAAGATTTTTTTTTTTAATTTTATTTTTTAGTTTTGGATTATTATGAGTTTAAATATTTGGTTGTTTATCCTTAGAACAATCTCGGACTAATCTATCCGAAAATTAAAATGGGAAGGAAGTTTTTAGCATTGGCAAATGGTACTCCTTTAACATATCGAAGTAAAAGGTCCAATGCTACCCCTCAAAAAATGATCAAACCACGGTCATAGCGAAAAAAAAAATTTGAATTTTTTTTTTTTTTAAAACATATGGATTCATTTTCATCAAACTTGAACTTCCTCAAAAGTAAAATTGAAAAGCAATGAGTTTGACTCAGTTTTTTTTTATAGCATGCTTTGAATTAGCCACTGTGAGGTTCCTTTGCGTCTCTCTTTAATTTTTTTTTTTTGAATGGTACCACTTTTTTTAGTTTGTGGATTATGGGTTTAAGCATTTGGGGCTTTATCCCTAGAACAATTTCAGACCAATCTACCCAAAAATTAAAATGAGAAGGGAACACTTTAGCATTGGCCAATGGTACACCTTTATAATCGAAGAAAAATGGCTAATACTATCCCTTTAAGAAAAATGAACAAATTGTGGCCATAGCGAAAAAAAATTTGAAATATGTTTTTTTTTTAATAAAAACATCAATTCATTTTCATTAAAGTAAAATTGAAAAATGATGGCACTTACTCAATTTTAATAATAGCGTGCTTAGAATTAGCCATTGTGGCTATAGTAAAAATAATTTGAAGTGTGTTTTTGACTGAAGATATGAGTTCATTTTCATCAAACTTGAACATGATCTCCCAAAGTATAATTGAAAAATGATGACCTTAACTTAGTGTTTTTCACAACATGTTTAGAATTAACCATTGCGGGGTTTTTTTTGGCCAAATATACTCCAAAATGGACGAAAAATTGCTAATACTAACACAACAAAAAATGACAAAATTTTGGCCGGTGTGAAAAACTTCTCAAATCTCATTTTTAGATAGTAAATTGGTTCAGTTCAACAAAACTTGAAGTCTTCTCCAAAGAAAAATTGAAGAAAGATGACCCATACTCAATTTTTTTTAAAGTACAAACTAGTCGTTCTACGGTTTCATTTATTTTTTTTTTGAGTGCTACAAAATTTTTATTTAGAGATTATGAGTTTAAAAATTAATGATTTTATCCCTAGATGAATCTTTGACACATTTATTAAAACATGTAGGGTGCTCTTTACGGGAGGCCAAATGTACCCCAAAACAGACGAAAAATTGCCAATAATAACACACCAAAAAAATGATCAAAATTTTAAGGAAGAGACCGTGAGTGACAAAGAGAAAGGAGATCGGGAGAGAAAAGATCGAGCAAGAGGCCCAATCTATGTGCACATGTTTTCATTTTGGTAATTTCAAACGAATATGACGTAAGCAAAAGGTAAAAAAAACCCTCAATTTCAAAAAGTACGACATATTTCATTTTTTTTTCCAAATTTTGGGTCATACGTCTGGTGAACCCATTCTAAGTAGGGAGCAAGATTTCAACCCACATGCACAAATGGTGGGTCTAAGTAATTTCATGTTGTTATGAAGGGTAAAAAAAACATATATTTTAAAAATGGACTCATATTTCATTTGTGTCTTAGTGTGCTAAGTGTGGTGGTTTTGGTCATTTGGTTGAAGTGTAGGATGGAGAGTTTGACAAAGTACTCCTCTTTGGTAACACTGGCTCCTACTGGTAAGGGGCCAAGTTGTGGGGTTGTTGCCCTTTATCTGAGGGGTAATCGATGTTACTGTTGTAAGTTCTTCTATGGTGCAGACATAGAGTTGCATTCTTGGGTCTAGTCACGTGGTTGATCCGGTGATGACTAGGATGATATCTCCCATTTTACTGTTGATTGTCGCTATGTGGCTAATGAGTCTAATCTTTTGGTGAACCTCCAAAACTCCTTTGACTTCCCAAAGGACTTGGGATAGTTTCTTTTGTTGTATTTTCGACGGTTTCTTTTGGCTCGAGATACGAGCTTGTCTTTTGTTTTACTTATGTGCTTTAGTTGTGAGCCCTAAGTTTTGTACGTTGGTTTGTTTTATTTGTACCTTTTGACTGTAGGTTAAGAGATTACCTTTTTCCAATATATTATACCATCCTTGTGAGAAAAGAAAAAAGAAAAAAAAAAAAAAAAAAGGCGAAAAACCCAAATTTGACGACATCAATAGAGATATATAAGTAAATTATAAATTTGAATTCGCATTGTTGACGCATTCGCATAGCACGTACTCACAGAACTCTTCTCCCTCAAAACAACACGGATTCCTTCTGGCTCGGTAAGTTCTTTCCTCATTTATATTGATTTGCTTTTCTGAGATTTTTCGCCGAGAAGTTCGACAAGACAAAGGAAAACCCGGGAAGAAATTCGAACTTCTTCGAGTATGAGGCGGTCTACTCGTTTTGCTTTCCACAGCATTTCGGTAACAATGGCAATATGATTGTTTAAGGTCGATAATGGGTTGTTTCGCTCTGAGTTATTGTTAATCTCAATTGAATGTTTCTGGTTTCTTTATATTTGCTTCTGCTTTTGTTCAATTGTTTGGGAGCTTTCACATATTTCTCTGAAACGCTTGATCTGGAAATCTAATTTTGTTCTCTTTATTGCAATTTTCTACTGCTCTTTGTTTATTTATGAGTATGACTACTTTGAGCATGTATGTTATCTTATTCTTTGCTTCTTGTCGCTTTATTACATTTTAGCTTTTTTAGTGTAAACATTTTAGTTCTCCTTCATAAACCCTTCACAGTCTTCAAATGTCAACTGGGGTCCCATTTTTTACTTGACTTGAGGGATAAAAGCAAGGAACAGATCTTATAGTTAAAGTGGCTGATAAAGAAAAAGATTAACGAAGTTCATTTTTCGTTTGTGACTAAAAAACTCATCTAAAATTCTATTTGTGGGTTGTTTAGGACTTTTTTTTTTTTTTTTGATAGAAACAACTTTCACTGAGACTAAATGAAAGAATACAAGGACATACAAAAAAATCCAAAAAACAAGAGCCTAATAAAGAAAGGGGTTCAAACTAGGCAAAATGTTGCCTAAAAAATAATTACAAAAAGTATTCGAGATCAAAGCCCAAAGAGAAACATGAAACCTCACTAAGGACCAAATATCACTAGAGTCCCTCTCCACCCCTCTAAAGACTATTATTTCTCTCACCCCAATGATTCCATAACAAAGCACACATCCTACCGAACCACAAAAATACCCATCTGACTGAAAGATGGATGGAGGAGTAACTCCTCGATCGAACCTTGGAGGGAATCCTCACTAACCAAAATTCTAGAATCAACCCTGGATTATAATTAACATTGAAATTAATAAAATTAGTAGATCCATTTTCTTACTAGTCTCACGATTCTGATATTTTTAGAATGCAAGAACTTATACTATCTATATCATGATTCACAATTCCTATTTGATTCCAAATTTGGCACATGTATTTTGGTTACGAGTCCTTTATCATAGGCCTTGCTTACAATTTTCATTTTTAAATGACTGTAGTCTGCACCATGTCTAGGACTTTATTTCTTCTTCTCTCTTTTAGTTTTTAAAAATATTGTATGATGGCTACAGGTTCCCGAGACTATCTTGTAGCATTTTAAAGTTGACTCTTTAAATTGCACCAATCACTTACTTTGCCTTTGTTCAAGAGTTGTGTTGTTTTAGTGGAACTAGTGCATATAATATTATTATCACTATTTAATCATTGTCATCTTCATTCTCTATTCAAGATTTTTCTTTTCTTTTTTCCCTGTTCTTTTTTCTTTTTAGGACCATCATTTTCTCATTGGCATGGGATTCGATCAAAGTGTTGCTGAACCACTCGACCCTATAGATCAAACTCATCTAACATGGAAAATTACTGTGCACTCCCTTTGTGATCTATCTTATATATCTCCTGTTGTATTCTTATACCTCCTAAAAGAATGTTATATTCGTGGTATGTCTCCCCTGTTTCTTATGATGTATCATGTATGTAGAAGTTCTGTTGTTTTGCTTACTCCTTATTTGGTCATGTGTGTGTCTGTATATATTTTTTGAACTTTTTTCTCAGTGCGTATGTGAAGTGCAAAGCTTTGTCTTGCTTTGATTGTTTTGATTCACATGTGAACCTTTTTTTTCCGATGATACAAGATCTAATGAATTGTAAAAAAGAGGAAGAAAAATCTTCCAATTGATTCGGAAGTGAACTTGATATAGTTTGATTAGCCTTTCTCTTCATGGTCTAAAATTAACTTTCTTCTTTGTGCACAACAAGTATTTTCGAGTTAGCGGTGATAATATTGAGGTTTACTTTGAAGTAATGGAGTCCAGTACTTTCTTTCCTGCTTATAAATGATTTTGCCTAAATATTTCACCTGATATGTCATTTTTTATGTTGAACCTTTACCAATCAAAAAGTTAGTTGTTTCAATGCAGAGTTCATCAAGTAGACGAATTTTTGTCATACCCGTGTGGGAGTTATTTTGGTTCATTTCCATTCTATATTTTTATGTTCTACTTTTTAATGTCACTGAGTGCAAATGTAGGCACATTGAAAGCAACTAAGAAGTTTCGATTTCTTCAGCAACAAGTTCATCTAGTACTTCATAATGGTCCCCAACCTGGACCAGCTACCTTTGTTATTCGTTGCCTATATGTCCTGCCTATATTTGGACTATATAGTGAAGGATTCAGTCACTTGATTACATCAGCTCTCCAACGTTTTCTGAAAGTAGTGACAACCCTAGCAGACCTTGACAAAGCAAAGGACCTAGCTGCTCAGTTATTTGTGGATATTGTTGGAGGATTCATTGATCACGATGACAGGATAGTTGTGAAAATTTTACAGGTATTTGATGTTCAATTGACCAACATCGAGAAAGTTCTGTTTGAATCTAAGGCAAGAAAGATGTGTTCCTCTGACTCAGCCAAAGACTTTGTTGAACAATATGTATATGAGTTAATAGAAACTCAGGCTTACACGACAGCAGTTGATTTATTAGAGCATTTCTCTATTCACCAATCTGGGCAGTCTCTTCTCTATAGCATGTTGCAGAACAATGAATTTAAAGCAGCTGAGAAATGGGCCACATTCATGGGAAAGCCAATGTTACATCTGCTTGTCCAGGAGCTGATAAATAGAAACAAGCTAAAAAGTGCATATGGCATCATAAAGAAAAATGATTTTCAGAAGGAATTCCCCGATGTCTATCAAAAGTGTAAAGAGAGGTACTTTGATGACCCCTATGCTGCATGTTTCTTCTTTGAACTCAATTTTTCTTGTGCTCTTGGTATTGGTTTATGTCTCCATTGGCTTAAAATCTTATGAATGATTATGATTCTTACCCTAGCTCCTTGAAGAATTTAGCCGAAAAAGGATGCTGGGATGTTGCTGAGGCGAAAACAAACAGCAATAGACAACTTCTTGAATATCTGGTGGGTAGCCCATAGATTCATTACTCATACTTCGAAGATTTTTAGGCAATATATATACTTCATTGCAAGTCTTAACTGTTGAACGTGAGTTCTGGGTTTTTACTAATAGTTTTTGAAGCTCAAAGTCTTCGTATCTTTACCTAATCTTTATGTGTTATAAGGTTTACTTGGCATTGGAAGCTGGTTATTTCGAAAAGGTTGATGAACTTTGCAATAAGTACTCCCTTACAGGATTTTTGAATATCAAAGGTATGACATCTGTACCATAGTCTCTTGATCATTTAGATGCTTCATTGCGTATGTCTGGCTGTTTTCTCCAGCTTTACCAAGATCAATATTTCATCTTAGACTATTATTATTCAGAAGTGTTCTACAAACTATCTTGTTGGCCTAGCTGTGTCCATTCCTTATTACACCAAGTCATTCCTCTTTACCTTTTCTTCTTTATTGCCCCAAGTTCGTCCGCAGTATTTATTTCTTATTTGGATAAGAAATGTCATCTCGTACAAAATAAAGAGCTAAAAGTCCCTAAGATCCAAAGGCGCTTGCAAGAAATCACTCCAATTGTTATAGATAAAAGATTAATTAAAAAGTGAAACAAATAAAAAGACTAGTTGTAATTACAAAATAGTATAGAAGACTAGATCAAGTAGTAGAAGCCAGAAATAATTGCCAAATTTTCGCGGTGTAGTAAAATTGAGTGGCTCACTAATGGTGACAAGAACTCTACCTTCCTTCACTGGGTGATCGATGGGAGAAGGAAAAGGCTTGTAATGGGTACATTTTACCTTTCTTTCAGTCCGTGAGTACCTTCTGGCCCACTCATTTGGAAAACAATCTCTCTTTTGAGAAATAAAAGAACATGTCCCAACAAAAGCGTTAATCTAAGGATTTCTTTGGTTTTTCACTAGATTCGGAAACTCCACTTCTTAACGCCCATGGAAGGCAATCCCCAATGGCATTCAACCAGTTCCTTGTGTTTAATTTTTAAGAATGGCAATTGCAAAACTTTGGGAGGATGCTCGATGTTCTAATACAACCTTTATTATGACATCCCGCCTTTTGTGCTCTAGCTAAATCTGGAGGCTTTCAATATATAGCACTTTGGTAAGTATTAAGTGTACACAGCGAAGTCAGAGAAGAGTTAGGAATCACTTATTCACGAAACTCATATGATTACAATAAAACTCCTCTGATATAAAAAGGAGTAAAGCAATAGATAACAAAAGAAATGTTTTTACAACTTATGAACCGTTTTTAACAAATTAAAAAACTTCTTATGCGTAATACTCCCCCTCAAGTTGGAGCATAAACATAAAAAATGTGCAACTTGTCTATAGTCGAATTCAAAACAGAGGAAGGAAGAGCCTTTGTAAAGACAGTAGCTAACTCTGACTTTGAACAAACAGGCAAGAATTTTAGGAAGCTTTCAATACTATTGTCCCTAACAAAGTGATAATCGATCTTGAAGTGTTTAGTCCGTTCGTGAAAGGTAGGATTGTCACAATATACCACAGCTTTGTGGTTGTCACAATATACCACAGCTGGTGGCTATTGCAACTTTGTGGTTGTCACAATATACCACAGCTGGTAAGAATTGATCAGTTTGAAAATCCTTCACATGCCGTGTCATGTATCCAAATGATTTCACTGGTGACTGCTACTAGTTCTCAATACTCGGCCTCAGCTGAAGATCTTGAAGCGGTAGGTTGTTTCTTGGACTTTCAAGCAATTAAGGATTCACCCAAGAACACATAGAAACCAGTAATAGACCGTCTAGTATCAACGCACGCACCCAAATTAGCATCAACAAAGGCTCTTAGCTTTCCTCTCAACTATCAAAATTTTTTCATGTCATTTTGCTGCATGCCTAATCTTCTGAAATATTTGGTTAACCATCAGTTCAGTTGTAAATTATCTTTAGGGCAACCTAAGATGGTTTCCAGTATTAGGACCAAATCTTGGTTCCTGTATATTATATGGCTTCACTGCCCTTGAGCATTAGCTACATGAAAAAAATTAGCGTGCTTTGAATCACTGCAGTTAAATTTTATTTGTATACAAAAATTTATCTGTTCTGATTCATATTGATTAACTTAACGTGCATATTGGTTTTCTGTAGAACGTGAGGGAGGTTATGAACAGAAGTCACAGAATCACTATCTGAATCTTAATCAACTAATTGCTGGAGATATATTGTGGGTTGATAACGCTGATGCTTTACATCATGCAATATGCCATATCGAGGAGTGTAAAGTTGTTGGTATTGATTGTGAGTGGAAACCTAACTATATAAAGGGCAAGAAACCGAACAAGGTAATCATTGATAAATTATATGTACTCTCTGTAAGTGCTTTTCTCCTCCGATTCCTTTCTTATATCCTTATATCTGCACCAATTGTATTTTATTATTTTTTTTAATCTTATAAGAACGTTGAAGTAGTGTACCTGTTATTTTTCTCCTTTGGATTGAGAGGAATAATAGGGTTTTCAATAATAAAAAACAATTTTTTGGGAGCTTCTTGGATCATGTTATTTCTGTAGCCCTTTCCTGTTACTTCTAGTGTTTTACCTGTTTTGTTTTTTGAGAGAACTGACTTTATGTATACGCATCTCTTGACCCTTTTTTTTTTTTTTTAATGTGAACTTTTCCTTTGATTTCATCACATTTATGTTCAGGTATCTATTATGCAAATTGCTTCCGAGGAAATGGCTTTCATCTTTGACTTGATCAAGTTATATGATGATGTCCCCGACCTTCTAGACAATTGCCTGACTCGCATCTTGCAGTCTTCTAGTATTTTGAAGCTTGGTTAGTAATATCTGAATGGTTCAACTTCGTGTAAATCACTTGAAGCCTTAAATTTCCCATTCATGTCCCGAAATTTTGTTCTTATTGATTGAATTGATGTCTTTTGAATTATTTTAATTTTTAATGTGAACCTGAAGAATCATTCCAAAGATGCCTAATCCAGAAATTATCTTCTGTATATTGATAAAGAAGACACTCCTTGATGTCTTAAAAAGTGTCTGTTTTACTGCTGCCTTTCTATGTTCATGTACTAACTCCCTTTTCTTTTCTCAGATAGCTAATTTTGAGTAAAATATGCTCTTGCCTTTGTAGGCTACAATTTTCTATGCGATGTAAAGCAACTGTCCCATTCGTATGAATCATTGCAGTGTTTCAAACACTATGAGATGTTACTGGACATTCAAAATGTATTTGATCATAGTGGAGGTCTATCTGGGCTAGCAAAGGTAACATAACTGCAATTACACGAAATTCTCTTCTTCCTTGAACTTGATATTGAAATTAATTGGTTTTTTCTCATACTTGACCTACTCCTGGTGTATATATTGTTTTTATGTTGTAATTCTTTTAGAAAGTATTGGGAGCTGGATTGAACAAGACAAGAAGAAATAGTGACTGGGAACAGCGGCCCTTAACGGTGAATCAGGTCAATTTCTTTTCTTTCCTGATATTTTATATTAGTTTTGCTTCTCTATTGATGTGGGAGCGATAAAAGCAACTGAAAGTGTGAATAATATATTTCACGTATATGACCATTTGATTCGAGTTGGATAATTTTTTGTGTTTGGATCTTTGCATTACTATTGACGAAAGGTGAGAATGGGGTAAGGTAAGTAAATTTGAATCCACAATGTGCATTTTATTTCAAATAAATGAACTTAGTAGAGGTGTCACTGATAAATGGATATTTATTGACGATATTCCAAGTTCTGTATTAAAAATGGAATGACTATAGAAGGTATTCCTTTTCTTTCTTTTTCTTTTTTCTTTTTTCTCCTTTCCACATTATAGTAAGAAATATCTATGAATTTTGTGTTTGTAGAGGTGAAATTATTTCATACTCCCAGTCGTTTAGCACTTACTAACTGGGCTTTCTCATGTGTGTTTGCTTGTAGATTTTAAATTTTCTTTTAATTCCTCTTCGAAAGAGTCTATATAAAACATTCATTAAACTAATAGTAGTATTATTGAATGTTGAGCAGCTAGAATATGCGGCTCTTGATGCTGTGGTGCTCGTCCATATCTTCCGACATGTTCGAGATCAATCACAGCCATCTACAACAACAGAGGGGCAAACAAGACTTGAGTGGAAATCCTTTATTGTAAGTCTTCTGTTCTTAGATTTGTTATCAGTTGACAAAATGTGAAAATTTTGGATCCTAATCGGATTGAAGCAATTAACAAGCTATCGTCTTCTCGCACTCAATCTTTCTTAACTCCGGATAATGTAGGTCTCCCACATGGATAACCATTCGAAACTGAAGAAGAAAAAAGACAGGAGCAAAAAGGAACCTGAAGTTGTAACCAACTTGTAATGTCAATCATGTTAGGATCCTTATGGTACACTTCTTCCTTTCTGTACATATTCAAATCAGAATTAATTGTTGATCTTCAATGTATTTCCATGGATGATGTTAAGATTGGTGTTCTTTTTGTCTCTGTATTCTTTCATTTTTTTCTCAATGAAAGTCGTCGTTTCTATAAATAAAAAAAAGAAGATAGCATGAAATTTTCTGTTGAAATGCTCTCATACTGTATCAATGCCTTTGGCACGGGAAGAATTGAGGAGTGACGAGTAAAGACTTGGAATTACTAAGTCGATGGGATCAATTTGTTCTATCCTGATCACATGAATGAAAGATGTCATCAGTTCCAGATCCTAGTTATATATATATACATACATATATATAGAAAAAATTTCACGGATAGAAAAAATGTTAAACTATTTACAAAAAAAACACTCTCTATCAGCATCTATCAGTGATAGACTTTTATTATTTTTATCATTGATAGACTCTAATAGACTATTAGTGTCTATCACAACTATATAAAAATTTTACTATTTTGTGTAAATAGTTTTCCTTATTTTTCTATTTTTAAAAATTCCTTGAATAGAGATTTTTTTTTTAAAAAAAAAAATTTAATTCAATTTTAGAGATTATATTTAAGTTGAATTAGTTATTAGTATATCATTAATTATGGTGAATCCTTGATTTATCTACATTGAATATTGATTATAAATTGTTGCTTGGTTTTTCTAGGGAAAGAAATAAATTTTTTATCCTTGATAAATGTAGAAATATTCTATTAGTGATAAAAAAAATTATTTTTTAGTGATAGGTTTATTAGTGATAGAAGTCTATCAATAATAGAAATTTATTACCGATACACTATATAAATAGTATATAAGTGATAAATCTAAAAATTTTAAAAGTTGTCATATTTGCAAATTATTTATGTGGGAAATATTTACAAATATGACAACCAAGGTTATCCTTTTTTTTAAAGCTAACTACATAGATAAATCTTGAGCCTATATTTCAAAAATGTCAAAACTTTCCATGTTTACACAAATGGAGAAACAAACTAGAATTTTTCACAAAAGTTAGGGCTCAATCACTAATAAGCTCTTTTTGTCTAATATATTTTTTTATTTTTAGCTTTTTGTCTAATATATTTTTTTTTTCTAAAAATAAAAATAAATAAACAAATAAGGAGAACAATAAATGCACCACCATATCGAACACTTGAAAGTTTAGAGACTAAATGAAATACAATCTAAAATACATAAATAAAAATAGTATTTTAACATAAATTTTTTGAGGAAAAACTACACTTTTACTTTCTGAAATTTGAGTTTGTTAGTATTTTGGTCCTTGAATTTTCAAACTCAATATTTTAGCCCCATAAATTTTGAGTGTGATAGTATTTTGGTCTTTACCGTCATAGATTTCCATTACTATAGCTATCATAAACTAATGTTTCATCTTCTTAATAAAAATAAAAAAGTATTTTTTCTCTCCTATTTCTCCATTTTCCACATCCATGGCTACGTTGCAGCCTCTTCTTTCTTTCTTTTTCCTCCTTTTTTTTTCCTTTACCTCTTCTCTTTAAAGTTCCTCTTTTCTTTTTTTAACAAAAAAAGCAAATTATTAATGTATATTATTAGTTGCAAAGTAGTGGAGTATATTAACGATACTTTGTATATAGATTAATTGTAATGCATCAATGATGTAAATAATATCGCAGATAGATACATTAATAACTTATGAACTGAAGTGCAATGATACATGAAGTGAGTATATTATAATCAGTCGAAGAAAATATTATTAAAGGTTTTCAATGTCAGTCACCTTTAATGTCGATTTTCAACTGACATTATAATTTAATTTTGTACTATTAATAACATATCTTTACTAAAACATATTTGTTTTAATTACATAGCTACAAAAACTAATTGTGTGGACACAAATTAAAAAGCTTAGTAAAATTGTAAAAAGGAGCTCCCATATGCATATGAATAATTAAGGAAATTAGGAGTTGATGAAGTTTAGTGTTTAATTAAAATCCAGAGATGATTTTAGCACATTTGTTCTTCATCCATTTGAAGCCTTTGTTAATGGAATTCTTAAGTTTGGCATCCACAGCATAGAATTTGTATTTTGCCACTCGTCTTTTCCTCTTATTCTCTGGATCATTCCACCATTTTTCCAATGATTTCTTTGACGATTTCGTTGCCTCAACCACTCGTTCCTTCCGAGATCTGATTTCTTTAATCGTTTCCAATCCCATGTTCCCAATCCCACCGGAGCTCCGGCAACTCGCCACTCCCGAGTATCGTCGCCCCATCTCCATCGCCCGTCGTTGTTTGATGATAATGTGGGAATTGGAAATTTTGAGGCTTTTTATGTTGTTGAGGGAATCCATTTTTAGAGTTCCACAAGAACTTGTTTTTGGTTCTTTAGTTTTTATTATTTTTACTTCCTTTTTTTTTTCTTTATGGTTTTTAGTTTGCTGTTTTTGTAGCTAATAATTATGTGCTATTGGTTGGAAGTTGGAACTTTTGCTCATTCTTTTCATTACATTTTGCAACTAAAGGTTTATAGACAGTTTTTAATTCTTTTTCTGTTTGCTTTATTTATTTATTTTTAAAAAATTTATTTCCAATAAAAATTCACAAAATAATGAGATGAAAATGTTGAGTGTATTACACATACAATTTAGAGAAATTTTTAAAAATAGAAAAATAAAGGAAATTATTTACACAAAATAGCAAAATTTTTAGATAGTTGTGATAGACGCTGATAGAAGTCTATTAGGGTCTATCAGTGATAGAAATGACAGAAGTCTAACACTGATTGATAATGCTGATAGAAGTCTATCCAATGTCTATTAGTGGTTTTTTTTTTTCTGTAAATAGTTTGATTTTTTCTGTCTGTGAAAATTTTCCTAAAATTTAGTTTTAAACGAAATAGATTAATTTATTTTTAAAAATTTGAGTCATTTAGTAGACAAAAGATTGATAGTTGATTGACTTATATTAGACATTTTTAAAATTGAAGGACTTATTAGACATAAAATTTAAATTTTAGAGACTTACCAAAATTTTTGGAAAACATAATTTTTTTTATCATGAACTCGACTGGTTGTAGCAATTTTAACCCTAAACTTTCAATTTCATCAATTTAAATGTAATGTCCAAGTTTAGGAGGGTTAGATGAATGAACTAAGATCATAAATTCAAGAATTAAATTAAATTCATTCTTAATTTCAAACATCTTATTCATTTGAACATAAAATCTATTGTGGAGTAATCTTCAATTTCTGGTGATGGTCATGGCGATGATAGCAGTGGATGGATCGCTGATGAGAGAAGAGAAGGAAGAGAGGAGGCAGGGAACGGGCCTTGACAAAGCGTCATTGAAGGTGGAAAAAGAAGAGGAGAATGAGTAGAGAAAATAACAGAGAATTAATCATCTCAGCAATATAATAATAATATTAAATTAATATATTTTCTAATGCACCCACACAATCAACAACTTAACCTCCACATTATTTTCCGTTAGTTAACTACCAAACCTCGAGGACTAAAGTGTTCGTTTTGAAACCCCAAGGACCAAATAGACATTAAATCCAAACCTTAAAGAACAAAAGTGTATTTTGTCCTTTAATTATTTACGGACAACTTTATATTTTCAGTGTTGTACGTACCTTTAATGCTTTTTTTCTTTTCTATTTAATTTTACATTCCTTTTCATCTTTCAACAATTTCTATTTTGTCCTTATATCCTTTCATATTTTTTTTTATCTATTTTTTTATTAATAAAAAATTAATAAATTAAAAATTTTCAACTAAAATAAACAAGATATAACTATTTATCAATAAATTATTAGAAGAAATATGCATATATTCTATACTGAGGGGAGAATTTTTAACTTCCTTCTTTGTCCTTAAAATTTCTAATAATGATTATATTGTCCTCACAATCACATCTATTCATAGTGTTGTACACAACGTTGTACACATAGTTTAAAATTTTCATCCAAATTTCGATAGACTCGAAATTTCAGTAGGACCCAATTTCTCGAAAGTTCGATATTTCCATAGAAATTTTGAGTTTTTTTTTTATTTTTATTTTTACAATTAGCTATGCTAGCTCAATGGTATTTTTTTTTTCTTTTTTGCCATCAAGAAACAACATATTTTCATTCAAATCTTTTCCATTGAATTTTCACATCATTTCACCTCAAACTTGAATTTCACATAATATTCCTCTCATTTTCTCTCAAACTCTATCTACTTCTAGAGTTTTCCTTTTCTTCTTTCTTTTTCATTAATGTTGTGTTATGTTTAATGTTATGTTTTTTACATCCCTTTTATTTTAATGTTATGATTTTTCTATCCTTATTGTGTTATGTTATGTTAGTTTAATGCTATGATTTTTCATTTTTGTATCTATTTCATTTTATAATAAACAATTTACAAATATTTCATATTCTTTAATTTTGTAATTATTTTTCCATTTCTTTTTTAAATTTCTCCTCTGCAGACATTTACGCAAATATTTTACAATATACAACTAAATATTGTCTTACTCTATAGAAATAATGATTACAAATGGTCAATTATAGTCTAACTCAGTTACAATCATAATTTCATTAACTAATTATAACAATTTCCATCAATTTCCATAAGGTTTTCCGAAATTTCCATCGATATCGATATTTCCGTAAAATCGGGACATCGATATTTCCATCGACATCGATATTTCAAACCTTGGTTGTACATACATTTTAATGTCTTTTCTTTTTCACTCCATTTAATTATACAATCCCTTTTTCCATTAGAAATAGAAAAGTGAATTTAGAATTCAGAATTTAATACAAAGGTAAACTACAAAAGAAATAAAAGCAAGATTTTTTTTAAAATTAAACTAATATTAATAATGTGTGTACAAAAGGAGAAATGATACAAAACAGAAAAAAATGGGAAGAATAAATAAAATTTTCTTTGGGAAAACCTTAAAATCCTTAGGACTTTCTTCAACAATGGTCTCTAATTTTGGAGAACTTGAACACCTTTTATATGGTACGATCATTATTGGTGCCACTTCAACTCGACTTTGAATTCTATTCACCATCTCTATATTTTTACTTCTTGTGTAAAAAAAAACAAAGTAAAAAAAATAGTCTTATATAGAAGAGAACTAATTGGATTTGGGAGGGAGGAGGTAAATTTTGATGTATATATAATGTAAAAATGGGTAATTTTAAAGGCTAAAAATGGATTTTCCATAGGGTTGGCAAGGTTTCAAAATGGATGGTGGGGAAAAAATGTGTTCAATGTCTCTCTTGAGAAATTAAAGAAACAATTGGAGCTTATTTTAGAAACCATATTAAGAAATCCAACCAAAAAAAAAAAAAAAGAGAGGATGTGTATGGTAAGCTATTTATAAAACAACTTAAATTTTTTCATGTTGAAAGTTGTTTTAAGGTGATTATTAGGGTGATACATATTCTCACAACTTTCCATTTAGGCATGTGTATTAAAAAAAGTAGCGCGAAGTTACTTTTTTTTTTAGACCCCGAGTTTTGAAAAATATGTGTGTTTCGTTTATGAGTTTTCAAAATATATCTTGCTTTTGGTGCCTTTGGTTGGAACGTAACAATAGAATATTTCAGAGTAAAGAGAAGTCGCCCAGTCATCTCTGGGAAGATATCATTTACCATGCTGCTTAATGGAGTACTAGGTCAAAACTTTTTTTTTTTTAATTATGATACTTCTTGTATTTCGCTTAATTGGAAGACTTTTCTCTAGCTTCTCCCTTTTTTGTTGTTGTTGTATTTGGGTTGTTATGCCCCTTTGTACATATTTCACAACTACTGCATCGCTTTTGGAATCAAGGCGTGATGAGGGTGCTAAGGATGTGTTAACTTAGTTGAGATATTCGG
Organism: Lagenaria siceraria; assembly: GCA_002890555.2. Lineage (NCBI taxonomy): Eukaryota > Viridiplantae > Streptophyta > Magnoliopsida > Cucurbitales > Cucurbitaceae > Lagenaria > Lagenaria siceraria. Next base: position 490,417 of record CM016492.1, on the reverse strand, counting down.
GTGCGCCTACTGATCATTCGACCTCTAATACTTTGTTAAAAGAAAAAGAGTTTTTAAAACATATCTTTTTCGTCCTTGAGTTTATTAAAAAATACTGCATTTGGTTCTTGAGTTTTCAAAAATATCTTTTTAATCCTCAAATTTTTAATAATAGATTTAAAAGGTCCCTGAACTATTTTTTATTTTCATTCTTTATAATTATATTAAATTTTAAATTATAAAAATATGTTTAAAAACTAATTTTAGAGAGAAGAGGTAATTTAAAAAAAATAATTTTCTAATTTAAAAAGAAAAAACATCGAGACTAAAAAGGTACATTTTGAAAAGGAAAAATTATTATTTTAAATAGAAAAAATATCAAATTATTTACAAATATAAAAAAATTTCACTATTTATCAACGATAGACCTCAATAGACTTCTATCACTATAAAAGTCTATCGCAGTCTATCGCTGTTAGACATTGAATTTTTTCTATATTTGAAAACAACTTTTTTAAAAACTTAGGGATCAAATAAACCTATTCTAAAAAACTTGTGGACCAAAAATTTATGTTTTGAAAACTCAAGAACTAAACGAACATATTCTTCTTGGAGATTAAAAAAAAGTAATTTTTCCAAAAAAAAAAGTCTTATTTCTTCTATAATTCAAAGAACATTACCAAAATCTAGAGGCATCCATGCCATTCAAGATCGACTAGTCGCTTATAGTCCTTAAGAAATTTATTGAGAACAACTAAATAAGTCATAGTATAATCTAATGCAAATAAAAATAAGGTGTACGAGGTTAAAAATATCTTCTAATTAAGTTAGATATTTTATAACGCTAACAAATTTGAAAAACTAATGCAGTGACAATCAAGTTAGAGGGTAAACAAATGAACCGACGGGAAAATTTCTAGCACTCTATAGTACCGCACTCTCTGTGTTCACACTATAAATTTTTCTTCATAAATATTTATGGAATACCCTACATTGATGATGTTAGTAGGTCTCACTCTATTTTTAAAAGCGCGTTAATGTGATACACAATAAATAGAGGTAGTATGAAAAATTTTCCGTACTACTACTGTAGTATAAGAAATTTAGGAACTGACCCTGTATCTTAATGAAAGGTATATGAAACTATGTTAGCATGGTGACCACGTGTGAGTATGCATGTGGTAGTATTGAGTTGGCAAGAAAAAGAAAAAAAAAAAAAACCCTAAATTTGGGGAAAAAGAGAGAGGGAGAGGATATTTAGGAAGAAAGAGAGGATTAATTAGTAACGATTCACATGAAAAGGCAAAAGAGAGATGAGTAGGTGTGGGAAAGAATGTGATTTATAGGGTTTTTGAGATGTTATGAAGGGGAAGTTGTCTTGTTAGGAAGAAGAAGAAGAAGAAAACAAGTAGAGACAGCAGGGAGAGAGAGTGTGAATTGAGTGGAAGAAGATGAAGATGATGAACTAAAAATAAATAAAAATAAAAATAAAAATGGATGGTTTTAGTTGAGAGATGAGTTAAAGTGAGTATGAAGGGAAAAGTGTGGTATTATGTGAAGAAACTGAAACCAAATTTGGTAACTAAGTATAAGGAGTACTGTGTTGTCACATGAAAAATGAGAGACAACTTCACTTGGATGAGTGAACACTCAACCTACATTTTACTCATTTTTCTTTTAGAAATGATAGGAAAATTGTTGGAATATCTTGAATCTGTTATCTAGCACGAACGATCTAGGGAGGGATCGCTATTTATGTTATTTGCGCTATTTACGATTTTGGTTTTAGGGTTTAGTAGAGTGCTGTCAGATCCTTTTTTTTCATCGCATGGCTTGTTTTGCAAACACGTTGGTTGCCTTCTTTGTGTTTATGCGATCATGGCCACAACATTTTCTTCATTTTTTTTTTATAGTTTTCTCTTCATTCCTGCGATGAAACAAAAAGATTTTCATGATTTCTAGATTCAACGTACTTGTAAACACATGATCGCAAAGTATGCTCATTTGCTAGGATTTATAACACATTTATATCATTTCCTTGCGAATTTCTCTAATTGCTTTAAATAAAAGAATAGAATAACTTGTATTTCTACAAGTTATCAAGTGCGCTATATTAAATTCTCTAATTCTACTGCCGCCTCTAACTCCGGAATACGAATTGTTTTTCTCTAATAAAGTTGTTCTCATCTTCTGCCCGTTGACAGAGATAATACACTATTATTGAACCATGTAAATCTGTATGTCGATTCTCTATTGTTTTAGATTTTTATTCATGTTTAATTGTTGGTTTCTTAACCAGAAGAGATGGTTAATGAGAGAGAGTGGTAATTAGAGGAATGATGATTTTTTTTTTATATAGAAAATGACATGGGCTATGTAAATAGAAGAGAATATTATTTAAAATAATTTCTCTATTATTTAAAATAGAAGAAGAGGACAAAAGTACCATGGTAATTTGAGATGAAACGGAAGGAAAATTGTGAAATTTTGGATTAAAAAATTGGTTGGAAAATTGGAAATTAGTTTAATTAATTAAAGGGAGAACTTTATGTTTATTTTTGTTTAGAAGTAATTATTTGTGATTCACAAGTTGATTAACGGAATATTAGGTTGGATTGAAGTTAATTGGAGCAACTTGTGTGAATGATAGTAATTCTTTGAGTGGTTTTTTCACAAAATAGTCTATTATTTAGGCAGTATTGTGAAAATTTATGGAATCAGTGATGGTTGGGTATAAGTAATATGTCATAGAATACATATCTCACCCGATTTAGTGCAAGTGAAAGATTATTGGAATTTGTACTATAAGCCTTGTAATTAGTGATCATTTAATTATTTTATTTGCAACAATAAATTATCCATTACAGTAAAAATCTAAGATTATTAAATGTAACTTTGATCAGTATGTAGTTGACATACGAGTATATCATATTCAAGTAATAACTTAAAGGGTATATAGTATATGGATAAGGTTGGATGTTTTTTTCTATTAACACGTACTATTGATATGACTCACTTCGTAATTGTTACAAACAATTTGATCCAAGTCGTTTATGTGGAGATATGTGAGTGGAGATATATTTTTACAAAGAGTTTTGTATAAGACTAGACTATGAAATATTTAATCTCTTTTTATAAGTTCGGTAGTTGAAGAGATTAATATTTCATATGATGACCATATGTGACTTGATCTAAATCTTAATTGAGTTATGAACTCCTACCTATGAGAGCTTGTCATTTGACTTGCGCAGGTGAGAATGACACATGTAGCCGATTTAATAAGCCTGCCATTTTAGGAAATTTAATAAATCGGGAGCTAGAAATGTAATGTCACAAGATGAAATTCACTCTTTCCATGATATGGTTGAGTAGATGAGTAGTTCTTTTAAGTACTGATTTCAAGAATTGAACAATAGGGTCCACCCTCTCACTAGCTCGAGAAGAACTTAGTTTATGATTGAATCATAAAAATTGTAATGACTCAAGGTTATATAGGAGAGAGATATGAAAATATGGTTTAGAAAAAGGTTTAAAAGAATTGAAAGTTACTATCTATACTAATAAGGTGTGCACCTTCTTTTTCGGTGGCTTAATTATAGGAGAAACTCCACAGTTAAGTGTGCTTAGCTTGGAGAAATCCTTTGTTGAGTGACCTCGTGAAAGTTTTTCTAACGAGTATGCGAGTGAGGACAAAACATGCTGAAATGACCTATTCGATAGAGTTAAACTACAAATCACACTATGACTACTTTCAAGGCTCTATTTACAATTTTTGTTTGGCGCACCCGAGGATTCTAATACCAAACATGACTAAGTTAGGGACATAGCACTAATACCACTTGTTATGGATAACGATCGTCTACATATCTCCACAATGGTATAATATATATTATCCACTTTGGACATACCCTTATGGCTTTGCTTTTGGTTTCATTCCAAAAAGTCTTATACCAGTAGAGATAGTTGTCTCACTTACATACCTATGATCATCCCCTTATCTAGTCAAAATATAAGAATTTGGTGCATTCCCAACTAATTATTCTTTGAATTACTTAAATCTTAGACTAGCATAAAGCAAGAGTTAATAAACATGTGTACTTAATGTCAAAATTGAATAGTACACACAACCATTGAGGTTCAACCTACAAACAAAATCAAAAGCAACAGAGAAAATCAAGACCAACAACCTGCCATCACCCATTCAGGACAGATTTAGATATTTTTTTAACAAGAAACTAAAGGATAGATGGATAAGTAGTAAGTGCAACCAAACATCTCGACTAGGTTGACACAATTATAACACCTTTATCATACTCTGAATCTATTAGAAGAATATCATTACCTTAAAAGATGTAGCACTAGAAGAAGACAGCAAAGAAGTCCTTCGACAACAAGAAACAAAATATAGATAAAAAAAGATTAGAAGAAAGTCTTCTAATTGAGAAAATAGTTAATGCATCATAATTACAAATTCAAGAAAAAGGAGACTCACATATATTCAAAACATCTATTTTTTTGAGTGATAAGTCTCTTAGAAAGAAAGTATTTAAATATGGCTGTCAACGTAATAAAAAAAATGGACAATATGATGACATACTAAAGATGTCCCTTCTTTATGTATTTGAAAGTTTCCTATACTACCTCGAAAAGACTCCCAGTTAACGCTGAGGGATAATTTAAAATTTTAAAAGCTCATATTCACTAAAAAAAAAGATAAATAACATTTTTATTTAGGAAATTTTTTTAAAAATAGATAAATAAGAAAAACTATTTATACAAAATAGTAAAATTTTTAGATAGTTGTGATAGACGCTGATAGAAGTCTATTAGGGTCTATCGGTGATATAAATTATAGAAGTCTATCATTGATAGATGCTGATAGAAGTCTATCAATGTCTATTAGTATTTTTTTTTTTTTACTATTTTCTGTAAATAGTTTGACATGAAAATTTTCCTTTTTATTTAACAGTTATTTAAAAATATATCAGTGTTTAAAAAGGTTAAATTATATAAAATATTCATCAGTTTTCGACTTTATCCCAATCTTTAAATTTGTTAAATATATTCTAAAATGTAATAATTTGTTGAAAAAAATCTCCACAAAATTTAAATTTTAGCCTCCTTTAATCAAAATGTTGTTCCTTCGAGTAGTTTTTTTGGAATTGACCCTAAATCCTAAACCCTAAACCCTAAACCCAATCTAAAAGCTCATTAATGTTGCTTAGAGACTATAAGAATGGAATCGGATATATTACAATTTAGATATCTTTTTTCTTTTCTTTTCTTTTTGTAGTAAGAGAAAGAACAAACAAAAATGATTAAAAATAATAATAATAAAAGATCCACTAAAAAAAATCAATATTAATGACGTGAAAAAAAATCACAAAAAAAAAACGTCACTAAAACTTTTAATGACGAATAGAATTTTGTTGCTATATAAGTCACTATTGCTGCATAGTTGTAAATTTTAGCAACGAAAGTCACGTGCATCAATAAGATTTATTATTTAGCAACATGCACATGTTGCTAAAGGAAACTTTTAGTGATGCAGAATGCGTCATTGAAAAGTAGTTTAGTAACACGTTAACAAATACTATTGATACCTTTAGTTGTTTTTTTTTTTTTAGATAATAATCTTAGAAGACTTGTACTCATTATCAACAAGACACACAAGTCAATCAAGGAAGAAACATCCACTAAAGAACCCAACCTTAGAAAGGTCATGTCCTTTTTTCAAAGAAAAGATGCGAATTACACTAAGACTATTGGATTCAATAAGGACAGAAAAGGAGAACAATCCTATGGATTGACTGCATTCCCTCTTCAATCGCCCACATTTCAAATGTTTTAAAACTCACAGATCTAGTATATCGCTTTAAGGTTCTATTCGGCATAAAATTTAAATTTATACTTAATATATCAATTAATTCTTAGTAATTTTAAATTTGTAAATAGTTTGATATTTTTTCTGTTTATAGTAATTTCTCTATTTTTTTCCTACTTTATTATGAAGAAGATGGATAAATTACCTTTCATTTTTAGAAATATAGTTAGTTTGTTTCTAGTTTCACTGAGGAGGGGTTTTTGAAATATAGTTAGTTTTTTTCCTAGTTCACCGAGGAGGAGGAGGAGGACGAAGACGAGGAGGAGTCATGGGTCAGACGAAGGAGACGGGTCACACATTTCTTCCAGGTCAGGTGCACGTTTCTTTCCAGTTAGCGTGCATGTCTTTCGAGTCGGTCAGGTCAGGTCGCATGGAAGATTTCGAACAGAAGAGTTGAATCTTTTGGTGGGCTTTCCAAAGAGTTCGAGGTGCTTTTGACCTTTTACATGGGTTGAGGAATTTTTTTGCCATTTTTGTATTTTTTTTTTTAAATTTGTTATAATTGTAAATAAATTGGCTCATTTTGCCATATATGAAATCATCCTTAATTTGCGAGTATCATTTATAGATGAGAGAGTAAAGTAATTTTAATGAAAAGGTGATTGGGCCGGCCCAAAGAATAAGAAATGAGAACGCTGGAAATTGATGAAAGTCTTAGGAGAGAAATGAAATTACACCTTTTAGTAAACATCATCAATTGGATCATAACTGATTTAATTCCTGCATTTTAGTAAACATGATCAACAATTCAATATAATGAAAAATTTATTGTTTCTTATAGCACGAACTTAGAGTAGATTAGAGTTACAATAATGAAAAGCCCTTCAATAACCCCATAACGAGAAAATTCTATCTATTCTCATTAAATTGAATTGCGCATGAAGATAAAAAAAATATTTTAGTTCTTTTTTTCCCTAATACATCTCTTAATATTATAATGTGTCTAATAAATACTTAAATTTTTAATTAATTATTTAGCGTATAATTTTTTTGAACAAACTAAGAAACAGATAACGAAGGATCAGTATAGGAGCACTCGAATATTTTAGTGAAGACATTTTTTATGAAAAATATCTTTTTTAAAATAACTTTAATTAATAATTTTTGTGTATCACCTGAGACATTTCTTATGAAAATTCACAAACTTAGTAAATATTTTCAAAGTTTATGCCAAAATTGAATTGTGCCTAGTGAACTATGTGAACTTTAAAAAAAATATTAAATAGTTACCTATTAAAAATATAAAATTAGAAAATCCAAAATCTATCAAAAACAATTTGCAAAAAAAAAAAATTAAATTTATTTTGAACAATCTCTTAAGTTCAACTTACTTATCCTATGGAGGAAGAATACGCTTTATTTTCCCATTTTGTATTTTCTTTGTTCTTGGATTAGTAATTTAATTTTATCTTTTTCGTTTGATTTTTTTTTCTTTTTTGTTGATTTATTTTGTTTTTTTAATTTTAGACCTTTTTAACCAACACAATAATGGAAACAAAGATTTGTACCTCTTTTTAGTATTAGTATTTTTTTTAACATGATACTAAAGGTCGAGGGATCAGTAGGTGCACTCAGATATTTCAACTAGGTGGCCACATCCATATCTGAACTAGGTACCAAAAGTGATGCATTGATAATTAATATGTATAAAAGAAAACTAGAGATGAGCTTAGAGTTCAATCAAATAACAAAAGATGAGAGGCTAAAGAAAGTCATCCAAATTAACAAAATACAAGATGCATCATAGTTAGAAAAAGAAGTAGATCTAGTACTCCATTGAGCAACAAGGTAAATAATATTCTCTAAAAAGACAAAATTTGGTTAGTTTTATTGCATTTTACTTCTGGTTTAGAGTATGATGAGAGTGTTATGAATGTGTCAACCTACCTGAGATGTCTTGTTGCACTTATGGACTCCTCCTTCCATTAGTATCTTGTTAAAAAAAAAAAAAAAGTACATAAACTTATTTCCATCGATGAAGAGGTAGCATTGAAAATTTATCCATTCTAGTTCAAATTTAAATTTTGGTGAAATAAATTTATATCAACATTAAGTATTTTGATGACAACAGGAGATCACATGATACTAAAAAAAATTAGTAAATTATGAACGATTCAACGAATAAATCATTCAAATGAATTAATAATCATCCATGCAGTGCATGCAATTTTCATTAATTTTGCAGCTTCACTAACTATGAAGATATTTTAATTGAAATTAAACATTTAATGGAGTTTAGAGAGTGTGACACCAAAAAAAAAATGAGAGTTTCTGGTTAGATCTTTAATTCGATGGAGATTGATTTGATTAACGTAAAAAAAATAAAAAAAAAAAAAAGAAAAAGAAAAAGAAAAAGAAAATACATATTTTTGTGAATAGAGTACAGTAGACTCTATTCACACAAATATTTTTGTATTGAGCTTATCTCTAGCTCTTTCCTTATACATCTTCTTCACTTTTTCCTTTTGGATGAATACAAAGCTGATCTGAGACCATGATGAAAGTGCTAAAGATGTGTCAACCTAGTTGAGATATCCTGGTGCATCTATTGATCCCTCCTTCTCCCGTATTTTGTTAAAAGAAAGTGATTAGAGTACGGTAGACATCAAATGGAATGTTGAAGTGGGCTGTTGAAGTTTGATTCTATCACTTACATAAAAAATAAAAATAAATAAAATAAAAAATAAAAAACTAGATTTAGATATCAAAATACTGCCATATTATTTTCTTATTTGATTTTTTTTTTTTTTTTAAGAATTGGAATATGACTTCTTTGTTTATTTATTTATTTATATGTTGTATGCATCTTAGTTCTTCTCTTCATATGGTAATAATTTTTATGCATTTTCATGTGTCTCAGGTATCGAAGAATTTCATGTTTTCATGTAATTTTATCGAATTGTAATTAAATAAGTATATCCTCGATTTGAATGAGTTAATTAGAAAATGAAAATTTTTGGTTAGATCTTTAATTGGAAATAAAATTTTAACATAAAAATTAAGTTGTTTTTTTGAGAATGTAGATATTAAGAATCTTTAGATGTTCGAAACTACATATGTTTAAACTTACATATGTTTCATATCTTTAAATAACTATGTTTGTTTATGAATATTTTTACAGATATCTTGAAATATTTTTTTACAACTGCGCGTTTGTTTTGTTAGATTTTTACTTGAAAATGTCTTAAATTTACTTAATGTTTCAAGAATGCCCTTTACGGTCATTTATTAATTTATAATTAATTTCATATAAGTTAGAATTATATAACATAATTATTTTTAACAATTTGAATTTATTTTTAAATTAATACAATTTATATTATTTTTATATGATATTTTCTCAACAAAATAATATATAATAATTTAAAATTTTTTATAAAATAAATATTTATTTAAATTTGAATTTGAATACCTTTGCTAAAAAGAATAATAAGAACTACCATATAACCAAAAAATATAACATATAAGGTTGTTTTCAAATATATAAAAATGAATCAAACTATTTACAAATATAGAAAAAGTTTACTGTCTATCAGCGATAGACCGCGATAGAACTCTATCGCTTGAACGATAGATAGTGATGGAAGTCTATCGCTCAAGCAATAGAATTTTATCGCGGTCAAAATTTTTTTGTATTTGTAAATAGTTTGATATTTTTTCTGTCTATAATAATTTCCCTAATATATATGGTTGACAATATTTATTTAATTACATAATGCAAATAAAAAAGAGTACAAAACACAAAAAAAAAAAAAAAAAAAAAAAAAAGGGAATGCGCGCCCTTAACATGGGAATCTAGAAAACCCATGATTTAGGAGAGAATCCAAAAACTCTCGAGATGCCCTCCGTAAAGGCATCATAAAATGTCCAGGAATCTTAAGATGACAAGGCATCTTACAATACCATCAAACAAACGCAATAATGCAGATGAACACTCCATGAAAATCTAGGATACTCATGAAACAAATGGAGATAGACAACTAATTAAATGGTAATGTCACGGTTTTTATATTTTAACAACACATATTAAAAAAAAATACATAGTTGAATTGCAACAACTTTTAACTCAAGGGTAATTTAACTTATCGCAGACATGAAAATAGCTTAACTGATTAAGACATAAAAATCGTTGAAATTTTGAATCCTCCACTTCCACACATGTCATTAAACTCAAAATAACACAAATAAATAAATAAATAGCCTTTGTAAAATATGAAAAATAACCCCCCCCAAAAAAAAAAAAAAAAAAAAAGCCAACCACGAATGTCTATAAAAGGGGTTTGTTGAGGGTAAACATTGGGATTAAAGTGTAGAGGGAAAAAAAAAAGGAAAAAAAAAAAAAAAAAAAAAATCAGTTTGAAATGGATAAGAAAAAAGAAGAAGATAGTGGAAAAAAACTGTATTTTACTTCAGAAAATGGTGAATGTTCCAGTTTTCCTATAGTTTCTGGTGCAGAGAAGCTTGATCAATATTCCATAACTCGAACCCTTCCTCAGGTCTATTCTTATTTTCAATATTCATATTCTTTTATATATTTTTTCTGTTTGCTTTAGCGATCATGGGATTTCTTTTCTTTTTTTTTTTCTATTTATTTAATTTCTTTGGGATATCTGTTAAAGTATTTCTCATGGAAATCATGAGAACCCTAAAGATATTAATAAGAATTTACAGTAAAACTGAAGTTAATTATACTTCAATAATTCTTGTGTGCATGCAATTGCTTTAATGTTTTGATGGATATGTGTTTGCTTTTAATTTCTGACTTTTTAATTGCTTTGTTTTCAGATATCTTCATTCTCTTTCAATTTCACTGAAAATTGAAAAAAAAAAAAAAGAAAAAAAAAAAAAAAAAGAAGAAGAAGAACCCTAGAAATTCATTTTTGGGATTGGGGCAAATTATAAGAGAAAAAATTTGAAAATTAATTTTTTTTTTTTTTTTTACCAAATCAAGTGCATATTTGGATTGGCATTCTAAGTGAGAAGAAGAGTGAAGAAATATACAATTTTTTTTCCCACTATCTTCTTCATTTTTCATATCCATTTCAATATCTTTTGTAGAAAGATATTGGGTTTGTTTTCAAATATTTTCTTTCACTTTAAATTGAAAACCCTAGAAATTAATTTTTGAGATTGGGGCAATTTTTTTTTGAGTAAGATACTAGAGGATAAATAGAAATCAGTGTGTAGGACCAGATCGCATCATAACTCTACAGTTAAGCGTATTTGGGCTAAAATAATACTAAGTTGGATGACTACTGGAAAGATCTCATGTTGCAATATTTAAAAGAGATTAGGGCAAATTATTAGACATATAAAATTTTGAAAATTAAATCTTTACTCTTTTTTTTAATTTAATCAAGTGCATGTTTCTATGGGCTTTTTAAGTGAGAAGAAGAATGAAGTAATATAGAATTTCTTCTCACTCTCTTCTTCATTTTGCTTATCCATTTCATTATCTTTTTGTACAAAGATCTTGGGTTTGTTTTGGGTTCTTTTTTCTCTTTGAATTCCCCTGAAAATTGAAAACCCTAGAAATTAATTTTTAAGAATTGGTCAAATTAGACAGATGAATTTTGAAAATTAGTTTTTTTAACTCATTTTTTAACCTAATCATGTTTGGATTGATTTTCTAAGGGAAGAAAAATGAAGTAATATATAATTTCTTCTCACTCTCTTATTCATTTTTCTTATCCATCCAATATTTTTTGTTCAAAAATCTTGGGTTTGTTTTGAGATCTCTTCTTTCCCTTTGAATTTCACTGAAAATTGAAAACCCTAGAAATTAATTTTTGAGATTGGGCAAATAATTATTAGACCGAAAAATTTTGAAAATTAATTATTTACTCATTTCTTAACATAATATTAAGGGCTGGTTTGGATTTGACTAAAAATAATTTTTTACTTAAAAAGTTAATCCAACCAGATCCTAAATAGTTAAACTAGGGTTAAAGTTCAATATATTTAACCTGTCCTTAATCAATTGGTTTTTTTTTTTAAGCATTAATGAATGTTTGATTTCAAACATCTACCTAATTAGGCTTTTCTTTTGATTTCTCTGTGGAAAAAAAAAAAAACTAAACCTAGTGAGATAAGAGCCTCTATAGGGTAAATTTTCAGTCACTACCCATGAAAATTGAAAATCCTAAGAATTAATTTTTGAGATTGGGGCAATTATTAGACAGAAAATTTTTGAAAAATAATTTTTTACTCACTTTTCCTGTTTAGATTTGCTTAAAAATACATTTCTTTCACTTAGAAATACTTACTTAAATACATAGAAACCAATCCAAACAGGTCCTAATTAAAATGATTAAACTAGGGTCAATGTACAAAAGAGAAAAAAAACTGGATGACAGAAAAAGAGTACTAAATCGAACTTATTTTATAACTATGATGCCTTTACCATTGCTTTAAACTGGATGGCTTTCCTTTAATTCGTCTTTGCTTTTGGATGAGTTACCTTCTGGCTCTTTGTTGTATATAATTTCATATAACTTCTTCATCTGAATGAATGCATTGCTTTTGGCTTTGGGGCGTGATGAGGGTGCTACGGAGGTGTCAACCAGGTTGAGATCTCCTGGTGCACCTACAGACCCCTATCTCCATTAATATCTTGTTTTAAAACAATGTACAAAAACGAGAAAAAGAGGAAGATGGAGCTCTACGATAAACATGCAGACTTCAATAGTAAACACTATTGAAATTGAGTTATTTAACACCGAATTATGAAGTGAGTGAGAATTTGAGAGATTAATTTGTTTGTTTGTTTGTTTTTGATGTGTAGGGTGAAAAGACAATTGATGTAGTGATAAAACTTCCAGCAGTTCGTCTCACTTCTCTTCTTGAAGCAATGGAATTAAAAAAGGATACACAAATTTCAATGAAAGCTCCATTTACAAACCTCCAAAATATCTTCAATGGCCGTTCGCTAATCCCTCTCCCTCCCACAGCTGAAGAACAACAACAAGAATACAATACTGAATCAAATGAAAGAACAATCACTTCTGGACCAAGCAGCTCTTCCTCTTCTCACCTTCCCTATTCTCTCTTTAATGCTTCTCCTTCCCTTTTCCTTCGTATTGGATCCTGGCAGGTAACATTTAAAATACTCTCTTCAAAATCACTTTTATCGTATCTGATTGTATGCAGAAATCCCATTAAACCCTAAACCGAGAATCACGTCTTTATTCACTCAAAATAAGACATGTTTTATAGCGATTTTGAATTTAACAAAAGTGATTTTAACTATTTCAAAATCACTAAACTACATAAAAAAAAAAAAATCAAAAGAAATTGTGTTCTAATATTCATTTTTCTTGTATTTGGTAATTTGATTTTGCAGGCAGTGGCCAAAAATGAAGGTGATCTGCTCCTGAGATTTGATTACAAAAACAAGAAGATATCTTGGGAGATTGTGAGGGAAGGGCCTTCTAGGCACAAGATTGAAGTTGATTGGTCTAATATCATAGGAATTGAAGCTGCCTATGAAGACCATAGACAAGGAATCCTCCAACTTGAGGTATTGAAATTTTGTTATTGCATTTTTAAATGGTTGAGAGTTTGGGTGTAATCACACCCGCAATAATGCACCGGATCTCATCAGAACTCCGTATTTATGCTCATTCGGACGAGAGTAGTACTAAGTTGGATGACCACTTGAAAAGTCCTCGTGGTTGCACCCTTTTATAAAAAAATAAATAACTTGTTGAGAAAGTTTGATATTTGGAGTTAACCCTTTTCAAAATGGTGCACACTTTGTCTGATGTTTTATCTTTCATGTATGAACTTCATTTTTAGAATATATGATCAGGTTATTCTTTTTTTTTTTCATACCCATTTAGTTTTTTTTAGAAAAAATTATTGAAATTTTGATGCTTGAAACCCTTTAAAATTTAGATCATATCACTTTCTTTTAGGGTTTCTTTTTCTTGTACAAATGAGTTGTTCTTTTTTTTGCATAGAAGAACTTTGTGCCCATTGATTTATTGATCACCAATTATTTGGTTTTTTTGTTATTATTTTAAAAAATTAAGACCTAGATGTTTTCAAGCCTTTTCAAAATAGAAAATCTCTGCTATTAAGAAAAAAACCCAAATGAATAGATAACACTTTCTTTAGGGTTCTTTTTTTTTCATTTTTTATTGACTGGTTTGATTTATAGAACAAATTATGATGGTATATTATCTTCTATTCAAAATTAAGGGTTTGTAAATATTAACTTAATGCATATATAATAGTGATAGTAATTTTCCATTTTTTTTCATGTAATATGAATTTTTTAGCAAATAATTTTATTCTTCTTAAAAAAAAAGAAGAAAAAAGAAAAGGAAACAAAGAAATTAAAATTCAATCAATAATCTGAAACTTTTTATAGATTGAATTTCAATAAATTAAAAAATATATGTTCATATTCAATATAAATTGTTGTAATTCTCCCCCTTTTGAAGCTGCAATCACCACCAAGATTTTACAAGGAAATTGAAATCAAACCACTGAAGCATTTCAAATGGGAAGCTGAATCTGATTTTACTGGAGGTAGAGCTTCTACGAGCAGGTAATAATCTCAAAAGATATTAATTAAATTTCATATCTTAACATTTAATGGAATAGAAATTACCAGGTTGAAAATTCTGTTAACATTACAAACATAAGTGAAAATGGATATATACTGAATAACACAAATGAAAGTTTTTTCTTTTTCAACATGTGGGGTTGGGTTTTTCGAACTTCCGACCTCTTTATATACTAATTTAAATGTTTTTATGAATTTTTTTTTTCAGGAAACACTTTTCAGTGTTTCCACCAGGAGTACTTGGTGTACATTATAAGAGACTGATGAAGAACAAGAATTTGTTAGAAGTAAGCCAAAAGTCATTTCCAACAGCTGATTCCCCTTATTTCCCCAAGCATTAGACTCCTTATGCTTTTCTCTCTCTCTATTTTTATTGCTCCATTACTTTTCAGAGTATGAAATGTAAAGCTTAATAGAGAGAGATGATGTGTGTGAACTTTGTTGTGTGTTTTCATTTTAGTGTGTTGTTGAGTGGAAACTTGGTTCAAGCTTTGTCAAACACATTATAATAAATGACAACTTTTTAAATCAGTTAAATTGCAAATTTTATCTCTGTGGTTTAGAAATAGTAAGAATGTTGTTCCCTATAGTTTTAAAAGTACTTTTTTGGTTCCTATAGTTTGATAAAACTAATTATAATTTAGTGCTTATGGTTTGATAGAACCTCATTAATGGTTCCTATAGTTTGATAAAATCTTCAAAAATAGTTCTTATGAAGAACGCACGATTTTAATCGTGCCTTGAATATTGAGGCCTCCAAGTGATTGAAGTTCGATAATTTTGTCCCATCCAATGAGGTGGAAACCATGTTGTGTTGAGCCACCTTTCGGCCCCTTTCTAAAGGAAATTTTTGAACCGTTTTTTAATGTTTAATTCAACATTTGTAGGGATCTTGAAAAGGGGTAGATAGTAGGTAGGGAGATTAGAAAGAGTAGCCTGTAGGAGAGTAAGACGTCTGCCTTTAGAGATGCGTTGGCTCCATGACTGAAGTTTTTTTTTCAATGATAGGATTCCAAAAAGATAATGTCCTTGGCTTGTTAAAAAGAGGCAAACTGAGATAGGTGCACGACCAATGACCCATTTTGTAGCCAAATTTACTAGCTATCGATCCAATTCAAAAAAGAGAATGGTATCATTAGTAAAAAGGAGGTGGTAAACTCTAGAAGGGCTTCTCCCAACATTAAGGTCTTTAATAATCCCTCTCTCACCGGCCTCAATCATCATTTTACTAGAACAATTCCTAATAATTAGGGAAAGAAAGCGAGATAATGGATCACCTTGGCTAAGGCCTTTCAAGGTGAATCTTTCTTGGACGATCATTGATGATAATAGATAAGTTTGATGCGGAAACATATCCATTTATCCATTTTGGCCCATTTTGTACCAAAGACTTTGGCCTCGAGGATGAGCTCAAGGAATTCCCGATCGACTTTATCAAATACTTTCTCTATGTCAAGTTTAACCACCACGCCTTGTTCCTTTCTTCTAGCACAATCTTCTATGATTTCATGGGCAATTAATGATGCATAAAGAGTTCGTCTACCTTCCACAAATACTAACTGGTATTTAGTAATGGTGGAAGGCAGAGTATTTTTTAGGCACTCTGAGATAATTCTGGCAATGATTTTGTATTGACAAGAGATGAGACTAATGAGTTCGTAATCACCAACCATACGTGCATCAATCTTCTTTGGAATAAGACATATAAGTTTCATTCAAATACTCATTAATAAGTCTGGTCTTAGAAAAATCTTAGAACACATTCTTAATGTCTCCTTAGAAGATGTTTCAATACGTTTTATAGAATTCTACCATAAAATCATCTGGACCTGGTGTTTTATTAGAACCAAGGTCCTTTATAGCCACAAGAATTGGGTCTCTAGATCAGACGCTTGTTGGGGGGAAATGGAGTCTCATTGATCAATGGATGGCAGAAATCTGACTATGTTATCTTTAATATAGAGATGCTTATATAAAATGTTACAAACTCTGTTTCAATATCATTATCAAACATGCCTTTCACTCACCATATATACATTTGTTCAAATCAACTTCAATTTCTCAAACTTTATTCATACGCATCAAGGTTAAATAAGATCATAGGCCAATGAATTAAGAACCAAAAAAGGGAGCTGGCTGAACCAAGGAATGAACAAATCAAACTCTTGTGAGAAAAGAAGGCTGAGTTTGAACAATCATAAATACTTTAATGGCTATGGTTATTACAACAGAGTAACAAACCCCATGGCAGCTTTTCCTGTCAAGGAAAGGTCAGAGTGTTTTCACTAAATTGAGTTCAGATGATGAAACTGATCATTTCAATATGATAGCCATAGCCCCTCCAGCTTTAAATGGCCAAATGTTGTATCATCTTCCATCAAAAAGATGCAAATGCAAATACAATCTGTTCTCTTTTGTGGATCTCATCTGCTTCACAAACAACATAAGAGATTCATTATTGGGTGGTGTGATAAACTGGTCGAATGAATGGATTCAAAGGACATTCAAATCTGTGGGGAGGGGGCCTAAGCATGAGCTTGCATTTTACTGTTCTTTTTCATATATTCCTTAGAAAAGGAAGCCATCTACCTATATATGTTTTGGTTTCAAACCTATTGCTGTTCTTATGATTTTATATTTTATGAGCAATCATGATTTAGTATCTCTAACTTTCCATACTGTTTTAGTTTTCCCTTGTTTTAATCTATAAAACTTTACATAAAATTTTATTTTAGCCATTATTGGTGATTTATTCATTAACATAAATCCTAATCTACCATAAGTGGATTTAATACTTGTACATTTACATATTTACTCTTTAAATAAATGAACTAAATGCATCCCTATATTAGATTTCTCTTATATAAGGTTAAATTACAAGTTTACTCTCTGAAAGATGTGTGTCTAATAAATCCGTAAACTTTATAAAATGTCTCATAGATCTCTAAACTATCATGTACCTAATAGGTACCTAAATTTTGAGACTTTAAGGACTTGTTAAAAGAAATTTAGTGTTTAGATATTCATGAAACACAAAAATGAAAGATCAAGAACTTATTAGACACTTTTTAGAATTCAAAGACCTATTAGATTCAAGCGAAATTGAGGTTGAAGTGTATTTAATGAACTTATTTTCGACTCAAGGAGGAGCCGGAAATTTTCAGACTGGGCAAATTTTACTTTAAAGAGGACTAAGGTGTCCTACATTTTTTTTTCTTCCCCTTGTTTCAACTTAAATACATTAATGCTCTAAATATCTAGATTAGCAAAATTGATCAGTTGCTAAATTACCATCGATCGCAGTACAACTTTACGGTTCATCTCCATCTTTGTCCAGGGATGTCGACAAATAGTTCAAAATAAAGCTGTCGAGATCTCCCTCAAGAACCGAATCAGGATCCGAAACCTCATAATTGGTACGAAGATCTTTTACCATTTGATAAGGCTGCAAAAATCATGCAATTGGCAGTTAGTGATGACGGAATCACAAACAACACACGAGGTGAATTGAAAGTACACCATGTTTAAAACAACTCACATGGAGGACATAACTACGAATTTGGTTTCCCCAAGTTATATCAGATAGACTCTGTGTGTGCTGTGCATTTATCTGAGCTTGCCGTGCCATCTCAAGCTGATTTAATCGAGACTGAAGTACTGCCATTGCTGAGGCCTTGTTATGATGTTGTGATCTGTGTTATTTTCCATTTCAATAAGCAATGATCCAGCAGTGGTTTTATTCATCATATGAACCCGTGCTAAACTTCCTTACCTTTCATTTTGACAAGTTGCCGTAATCCCTGTAGGTATATGGACTATCCTCACGGCACTATCAGTGGTGTTAACACTTTGACCACCAGCTCCTCCAGACCGGAAACGCTCAATTCGAAGATCTGATTCATTAATTTGAACATGAGTTGAAGCATCACCAGTTATTGGAATGACAGCTACAGCAGCAAACGAAGTATGTCGCCGCTTGTTACTATCAAAAGGAGAGATGCGAACCAATCTGTGTACGCCCACTTCTGCTTTGGCATATCCAAAAGCGTATTCACCGTCTAATTTTATTGTTGCACGCTGGAATAACAGAATAATTTGTCAGAACTGGATTTTATCACTCAAGCCAGAGCTTGAAAAGAGTAGATATGGCGATTTCAACTCGAGCTATACAATTAATAGGGTTAAAAGACATAAGATTTTTCAACTGTCAAACATTATATTAGCTAGCAGTTACACGCGCATGCAGATTTGAGCTCATACTCATTTTTATGAGATATCACAATGAAGAAACAGACAATTGAAGTTAGCAGAGATTGAACCTTGATTCCTGCAATCTCACCCGGCATTTCTTCCATAACAGTAACCTTGAAACCGCGTCTTTGAGCCCACATTTTGTACATCTGCATGACCATCGCTGCCCAGTCCATACTCTCAGTTCCGCCAGCTCCAGCTTGAACCTGTTTGATCAACAAATATTTAAAAAGGTTGCTGGCTGTATCTCTACATTATTCACTGTTAACATTTCTCAAAACTTGAATCTGGCAACAAACAGAGTAGCACTACATACGAGAAAATTCACCCAAGAAACAGAGATTAGCAGCACCAAATTAAGCAGACCTCAATATAACAAGAGCAAGAATCATTCTCCCCAGATAATAAAGCTTCAAGCTCTTTCTCTTTTGAATTTCTTCGCATCGTGAGTAGAGCATTTAGTGACTCCTGCAAAAGGCCGTGCATAATACAGGATTAAGACAAAAGAAAAAAATCTATCTACTTCCTTCAAAAATTGTTCTAATTTCAAAAGAAAATTAGCATTTATCTCATTAAGACGAGATTACAGCCTCAGACTTACCCAAGGTAATTGCTAATGGGAAAGAGTAATACAAAGAAATAAAAACAGAAATGTTTCAAAAGACTATTGAGGGTTACACCTTGAGGATAAGCTTTAATTTTTAGCTTCAAGACGTATGCCTTCTTTGAACCATAGGAGGCTTACGCCTTTATGAATACACATTGAGGCTTACGCCTCGTATAACAATTTTTAGATTAGTATTAATTTACCCCATTCTTCAAAAGTATAAAGGTTTGAGTTGTATTGTATTAATTTGAACTATTTACATTACTATATAACTATTATGTTTAACAATCACACAAATTTAAGATTGCATAATGTATTCTAAAAAAATTGAGGCTTGCGCCTCGCTTCTTAAAGAGGAAAAGCAAAAGCCTCAAGGCTGCCATTTAAAACATTGAATAACAACAATCTCTGTCAAAATAGAAACCAAAATGGAAAACTATATTTCGAGCTTGGGAGGTTGAACCCAGAACTCCAATCTCCAAGTATCCTAAGTTCTTAACACGGGGCACCGAAGATATCTCTTTCTTTCTAACTAAATAATAAATATAATTTTCAGGGCATTCTTATTAACTCTGTTCTTGTTTATGGAATGACATAAACTAGATAATTTACCTCACATACTGAGGAAGGGATGCACAAAACTGAACACATTTAAAAACAACAAAAACAAAAAGAATGAATACATGCCTAGAAGATGAATTTAGAGCCCACCGATTCCAACTCTGTATCGTTCTCTTCTCTGGCAAGCTTTAACATGTCGATATGCTCAAGCAATTCTCTCTCAAATGCCTTGACCTCTTTTATCTTACTCATAATAGAACCATGCTCCCGACTTATCTTCCCTGCATGTGCAGGATCATCCCACAGATCAGCCTTATTCAACTCCACCGATAACAACTCCAATCTCATCATCAGCTTCTTCCACTGCCATCGCCAAACAATATTCACAGCCAATACAAGAACGATAATCGAAACATCAAGCGTTTTGATAACACAACTGATTTACATCAAACTAAAACTTGAAAAACCTGTAAAGCAGAAATTAGTGGAAAAATTAAGATATGGGGAACCATGTTTAAAACCTGTAAACGCTTCTTGATGAGATGAATGGATTGGGCAATTGCAGCAGCATGGCTCCTCCAATGGCTCTCGCTCTCGTCCAGAATCGTCCATCGATTTCCAAGGATTCCTTCGACTGTAAGCCCATCAGACGTTGAGGGCTCAACTGCAACCTGTGTAGAAAACAAGCGCAAAGTGCTAAAGGGAAACCCAGAAATCCTGCTAAAATCAGATATCCCATGATTCCAAAGGACACAATTTTGAGCAGTAGCTGATGAACATTGAAGTTCTGGGGTAAGCCGGTGCCTGGAGATCAATACATTTCTGAAGAGGCTGAAGATTCGATTGCACACTCGTTTTCTGAACGTGAAAGTGGACATTTTCGGTTTCAATTGAATGAGAAATCATGCAGATTCTCTAAACGAAGCAAATGCTGTTGCTCATGGGTTTAGGGTTTTGGCGATGTCCGATCTGTACATGGTTTGATTAAATTAAGATATGTAAGATGTTTAATAGCAAAATGGGGATGTAGCTCAGATGGTAGAGCGCTCGCTTAGCATGCGAGAGGTACGGGGATCGATACCCCGCATCTCCATATTTAATAAATTTTATTTTATTTTAACCTAATTATTAAATATGAGTTGGGTTGAGTTGGTAAAAATTATCAACTCAATGGTTGGTTAACTTTACTAACTCAACCCAACTTTTTATCCTATCAATGACTAGCCTGACCAACATTCTGATGATGACTTTTGCGCAATCAACTCCAGTCCTTGATCAATTTCAGCCCAACCAATATTGACATTCACCTTAAACAATCAACTCGAGTAAAGACCACCCATCCACACATTGTACTAAATATTTATTACTCACACACACTAAAAAAACACAAAAATACATACTTTTTTAGGTTACAAAAAATTGCACCAAATATTCATAAACTCCACCCAACTCAACTATGAACTCTAAATACAACGTTGTTAATTAAACACTAATTTAATAACACATATACACACGTTGTTAATTAAATACTAATTTAATAACACATATATTTTCAATTTTGAACCCTTGATCAAACATCTTTTCTTAACAAATGAACTTATTATGAAGCACTTTTAAAATACATTCAAAAGTTTGAAATGAACATAATAAAAAAGTTGTCTTTTTTTTTTTTAATATATAATATACAAAGTTGTTGGCCTAATTAAACTCTCAAACAAAAACTGCTAATTCCCTTTTTCACCCTTCACCTCACAAAAATCTCTACATTTTCTTCACCAATATTTTCCACCTTATGCGTTGGCCTAACTTCCAACTGCCATTCCCATCATCTCATTCATCTATATATTCACATAAATATATCATCACATTTCTTCTTAATTTTCTCACTTCCTTTCACTCCAATGGCTTCCCCAATTAGCCTCCTCCCCGTCGTTCTCGCTCTCGTTGTCTCGCTCCCCTGCCCCTCAGGTCATCTCAATGCCGTTCGGAACTCAATCCCGATACGGTTTCCCCCTTTGTTTGTTTTCTACGAGTTCGGTTTCGGTTTTTTATTTTGAAGGAGATAGAATATAATCTATTTGTTTTGTGTTTTGTATTGTGACAGTTTATGGTGAGGAGATTCCAGGACAAATGGTGGTTGAAGCCTTCAAATGTTTTGACAATAAGTTTGTGTGTTTTTTCTTCATAAGCTCTCTCTCTCCTTATGACGAGTTTCATAACTTTTCTTTCAATAACTAAGTTGTATTCGTATTTGTTATATTTACATTTTTTACCTTAGACGCTTCTGATCTGTAATCTGAATTATTCTTTGTAATAATAAATTGCTCTGTCTCTGCTCGTGAATATAGCTAACACACTATTAATAAACTACATAATTAATTTGTGTTTGTAGATATACCATGGGTGTGAAAGTGGTTATAGATTGAACCCAAGTGGGAGTTTCAATGTCCCTCCAGAGGCTACTAACCTATTTTGCAATGGACCGTGTTTGGTCGAAACACAACTTGTGCTCAACTGCCTTGACAACACTTTTCAAAACTTCTTGTTCTTCAACAAGGCCACGACGCAAAGCTTTCGAAATGTCCTCCGTGTCGGCTGCAGCTTCTCGAGCCAAGGACGAGGTAGGCCATAGGCTGCTGCTAGCTAGCTTGTGTTGGTTTTCACTTTATTTGATAGATGCATTTTTCATGCCTAAAAAAACATAGAGAAAGTGCATCTTAGTAATTGAGAAAAAAAAGAAACTAAGTTTTAGCCACTATATAAATTAATTAAATATGAAAAAAGATAGGAAAAATACTTTTGGGTTTTTTAGGTTTTGGGTCTAGCTAGTTAGTTATTAAGTTTTGAATTTGATTTCAATCTAGTTGGTAAGTTTCAAAATGTTACAATTTTACCTTTGAGATTCAAATTTTGATTCTATTTGGTCCCTAAGTTTCAAGATTTGCAATTTTAACATTGATTTTCACTAAATATTCACTTTCAGTCTTTAGCGTTAATATTTATTAATTAATTTAGGGAAATTACTATAAACAGAAAAATATCAAACTATTTACAAATATAGAAAAATTTTACTATCTATCAGTGATAGACCGCGATAGAATTCTATCGCTTTCTATTGCTCAAGCAAATAAATTCTATCGCCTGAGCGATAGAAAGCGATACAATTCTATCACGATCTATTAGTGATAGACGGTAAAAATTTTCTATATTTGTAAATAGTTTGGCTCATTCTTCTATATTTGAAAAGAGCCCATTAATTTAAAATAATTATAAAGTTAAATTTTAATTTTAATAGTGATGAAAAACCATGAAACTTAATTAATTATAATTCTTTTTAATTCTTTTAAGATAATTAATTGACATTAACACTAAAGATGCAAAGTTAGTATTTAGTTAAAAATCAAAGCTAAAAATGTATATCTTGAAACTTAGCTAGTGACCAAGTTTGAAACAAAACTCAAATCTTAAGGTAAAATTGTAACATTTTAAAACTTAAAGACTAAAGGTTTGTTTGAGGGTTGAAATGTAATCAAGATTACTGAGATCAGAGGAGTGTTGAAATGCGTGAAGTATTGAGGGTGGAACGAAAATGGGATCGTGAAACGTGAAAACGGTGGCAAGGAGGATTTAGTTAAAAACTGTTGGAACGTAATGGGTTTAATATTACAAATTGGACCCAAAACGCTCAATCCAAACATGGGTTTTGTATTACATTATGTTCCAAACTCAATCCATTACCGGCTCTCAAACAGCCCCTAAATTGAAACTAAACTCAAAATTTAAGGACTAAAAATGTAACATTCAGAAACCTTAGGGACCAAATAGAAACGACTAAACCCAAAATCTAAAGACCAAGAATGTTTTTTTTTTTTTTTTTTCCAAACATATAACTTAAGTGGTCAAAATTTATATTCTCAACCAAATTTTGTGTAGAACATAACATTCAATTTTTTTTTTTTTTTAATATAGTTTAGAATGATATGATTTGTAACATCATCTTTTATTTGCCATTGTTGTTTATTGGTTTAGGGAACTTCAATCCAGGATTGTTCGTGCAAGGTGAAATTAGTGAAGCTCACATCCTCCAAAAATGGCTCATCATCTATTGTATTCTTTTTCTTGTTGGCTGTTGTTTTTTCATCTTATAAACCATCAACCTAACATTATATTTCTTGTTCTCTTCAACAAAATTTACTATATTCCATTATAAACCTTAACATTCATCGTACTAAACTAAATAAGAATAGAAAACTATAATCCAAAAATAAACGAGAACACAAAACCCTAATTTTATATATACATAGTAACGACAAAAAAATATATAAAGAAGATAACAATTTATAATCTATAATCTATAATCTATTAAAGACTTGTTCGGTAGGTAAAACAAAAAATTTAACCATTTTGGTGTTTTTTTTTTTTTTAATTTCTTTTGGTTCTAAAGACTTCGTTTTTAAGGGATAATTGGTTTAAATCTTTTGGATTTTACCACTTGAACAATCTCTGATCAATATATAACGAAATTAAAATGTGAAGAGAATTCTTCAAAAATGGTCAATGCTACCCGTTTCAGGAAAGACTGAACAATGGTCGACCAAAAAATTTATTAAACGTGTTTTTACTAAAACATGCCTCGGTTGAATTTCATCAAACTTAAAGATCTCCAACAATGAAATCAACGAATGATTATCCTAACTCAGTTTTTTCACCACATGTTTTCAATAAACTTTTTTGGTGCTATTGTTTTTTTTTTTTTTTTATGCTACAAGTTTATTTTAATAGAGATAATGGGTTTACATTTTTTTTAATTTTATCTCTTGAACAATCTTTAATCAATATACAATGAAATTAAAATAAGAATGGAGTTTATTTGAAATGACAAATGATACCCTTTCAAAATCGACAAGTAAAGGCGCTACCCCTTCCAAAAATGACCCAACCAAAAAACTTCTTAAACATGTTTTTATCAAGAATATGAGTTTAATTTTATCAAACTTGATCATCTTTCAAAATGAAATTGATGGATGATGATCCTAACTTTTTTCACTATGCATGTTTTCAATTGACTTTTTTGGTGTATCTTTTCTTTTTTATTTTTTTGTGCTAGAGGTCTTTTATTTAAGGATTAATAATTGGTTTCAATCTTTTGGGCTTTATCTCTTGAACAATTTTTAGTAAATATACAACGAAATTAAAATAAAAGGAAGCTCTTTGAAAATAACAAATGGTACTCTTAAAAACTGACGAAAAAATGTCAATGCTATCCCTTCTAAAAATGACCAAATAATTGCCCGACAAAAGAAAATTTTGAAATGTGTTTTTTTACTGAAAACTTGTGTTAATTTTCATCAAACTTGAACATCACCATGAATAATGATCATAACTCAATTTATTTCACCATGTGTTTCTTTCAATTATCTTTTTTTTTTTTTTTTGCTGCAGGTTTTTTGTTAAAGGATAATGTATTTAAATCTTTTAGATTTTATCTTGAACAATCTCAATATAAATGAAATTGAAACGAGAAAATAGCTTTTTTGAAATGGTTAATGGTACCCTTTCAAAACTGAAGAAAAAAAGACCAATGCTATCCTTTCCAAAAATGACCAAACATTGGGTATACTAAAAAACTTTTGAAAGATATGAGTTAATTTCCATCAAACTCGGAGATCTTCCACAATGAAGTTAATGAATAATGATCCTAACTCAATTTATTTTATCACATATTTTTAATTAACCTTTTTTGTGCTTCTTTTCTCATGTCTTTTTTTTAAAAAAGATAATGGGATTAAATCTTTTAGATTTTATCTCTTGAACGATCTCCAATCAATATATAATGAAATTAAAATGAAGACGGAGTTTTTTTTAAATGATCAATGGTACCTTTTCAAACTTACAAATAAAGGTTGATGCTACCTCTTCCAAAAAAGACCAAATAGTGACCCGATCAAGAAACTTCTAAAACGTGTATCAAAAAAATGGGTTCAGTTTTATCAAACTTCAAGATCCCCACTATGAATTGACAAATGATGATTCTAACTCAGTTTTTTTACCTCATGTTATCAATTAACCTTTTTGATGTTTTTTTTTTTTTCCTTTTTGGTGGTAAAGGTTTTTTTATTTAAGGATTATGGGTTTGAAGGTTTTGGAGTTTATCTCTCAAACAATCTCTAATCAATATATAATGAAATTAGAATGAGGACGCTTCTTTGAAATGGTCAATAGTACCCTTTCAAAACCGACGAAAAAAGGTCAATGCTAGCCCTTCCGAAAAAAACTTCTTAAACGCATTTTTATTGATAAACAAAAAATTATTGAAAAAAGTTATATTATCATTTTAGCCCCCAATAATTAGCCTTGGATGTCAATTTGATCTTTATGATTTTAAAAGACAAAACTTGTAAATTTCTAAAATTTTAGATCTGATTCCTATAAATTTTTTAATCAAATAAAATGTCATTAAAGTTGATTCTTCTTTTAGTACAATAATTGCACGATGGAGATCGAAACTCCAACTTCAAGAGAAGTAGTATATGTCAATAATTAGCACTAAACTAAGCTCATTTTGCCCATTTAAATTGATTCAAAGTCAATACTATTTCCAATTTACATAACACCCTTACCTTACATAACTAAACAACAAATATTAAATTGAAACTTATAAGATCATACAAACTAAATTGAGATTTATTACAAACTAGAATAACTATTAAGTCCAAAGAGAATGAAAAATGAGTATTGTTTAGGAACTGTTTGGAGGCCAAGTTTGAAATGAGTTTGGGTTGTAATGTGATTCAAAACCCATGTTTGGATTTGTTGTTTTTTTGTCCGATTTGTAATACCAAACTTATTTTGTTTCCACAATTTTTATCTCAATCCTCTTTTCTATCATACTTCACAATTCTATTTTCGACTCCTTACGCATTCCAAACACTTATCTGATTTTGATTATATGAACTCTTTAGCCCATTTCATGAGAGAGAAGTATGGTGGGGAAAATGAAATGATGCAGAAAGGACTTTTGGAGACTAAAGAGGTAGGTGGCATATTCAGAGAGTACCTATTGACAATAAAAAGAGTGGGACCTCTTCATTTCATTTTCAGTAACCCCTTAGATTTTGACCAATCAACATCAATGACCCAATCAATTCATTGCTCATTTTTCTTTTCTCTTGCATCAACAAGCAAACCCCAATAATGGACCTAGGACCACTGATGTGATTTTCCTACTGTTTTAACTCTCAAATTTGCTTCTTTTTCCCTTCTCTCATTATAACACCACCTTCAATCAACTACCTCTAGCCTCTACCTTAACAATGTATTAACAAAACTTTCTAAGTATATGAAACCTTTACTTGGTCTATCACCTAAAGGATGAGTGTAAGCCTAAATTTAAGTAGTATGATACACTCACTTTACGACTTCAAACTATACGAACCAAACTCAGGAGCCATACTCTTTCTAAGCTCTCCAATTAACTTTTCTGCATCAAACATGGCTTAGTATTTCTAATCAAGAGGGAAAAGCATAGAGGGGAAAAAGAAAAAAGTTCATTTGTTGTTGAGGAACATAAACTAAGTGGATAAAGGCAATGTGATTTTTGAGCTAGTTAACACAGATTTTGAATAATTATATTAGACAATTCTTTTGATTCTATCATAGAACAGTAAAATGTTTGTTATCTAAAATAAGTGGCTACTAAGATTCAGTGATGACTTCAATAATATTTGTAGTCACATGTTGGACCAATTCACATGAATTTCCAAATATGGAGAAGTATTAGCAAATAATGATTTAGGTATCACATGAAGAAGACTGACAGGAAAAAGATGGAACCTAAAGAGAAGCTGCCAATTCAATAATAGCCAAAAGAAGTAGACAAATTGTGTGTGTTTGGTTCCACAAAAAAGTATATATATAATTTGACTAGTGTCATTATCTGAAACTGCTTTATACATCAATGTCCAGAAAGAGAGACAAATATCCATTCATATTACAACACCCCCCCCCCCCCCCCCCCCCCCCCCCCCCCCCAAAAAAAAAAAAAGGAAATCCTCTTGCAAATAAATGAAGCTACTTTGTAGTGTTATGAAAAGAACGTTAGTGAAAATCATGACTTGATAATTGTTTTTTCCTTTCCATCTGTTTTAGTTTATTTTTATGCTTACATTTTATTTTGATGCTTCAACTTTTGAAGATGTTATTTTAGTCTTTCATCTTTGCACTAAAGAAAGAAAAAAATATATCATCATAGCCATTTTTGTTAATTTTGTAATAAAATTTTTTACAGAAAACTTAGGGGCACATTTATTTTTTCATTTACCAAATCAAATGTTTGAAGGTGCAACAGTTAGCTATTGAGTTATTAAATAAATTTAAATCTTTGGTACATGATTGATGAAAAACTAACAACAGAGACAAAAGTAGGCTTTTATACAAAATTTAGAAACTAAAATCAAACATTTGAAAGTTAGGATACTAAAACTTTATTTTAAAGTTTAGGAATCTAAATGATTATTTTCATAAAATAACTATAAAAAGTCTTAATCAATCTTGACCTTGAAAGCTACCCAAATAACACTATTCTTAAAACAAGTTTTGAAGACAAAAAGTAGAAAGTTGATTGTTAGAACAGCTGCCAACCAAAATGGTCACTACAATCAACTCTTTGTTTTTCATTCACATAATCCAAAGTACCATTAAAAGATATGGACCTAAGGTTTGATGCAACAAAAGAAAAGCTTGTCCCAATGCAAAATTGGTAGCACAAAATGCATTCTATTTCATGAACACAAAATCACTAATCTATGTTGACATCAGCTTAAATCTCAAAGTAGTTAATTCAGCATCAACCCTTCTCTAGTTGA
Organism: Lagenaria siceraria; assembly: GCA_002890555.2. Taxonomy (NCBI): domain Eukaryota; kingdom Viridiplantae; phylum Streptophyta; class Magnoliopsida; order Cucurbitales; family Cucurbitaceae; genus Lagenaria; species Lagenaria siceraria. Next base: position 461,699 of record CM016492.1, on the reverse strand, counting down.
ATGGAGCACACAGAAAAGAAAAAGAGAATCAAACAGATGCAATGAGAACTAATTCATATTTGATAAGGATAAATTTACAGAGCCACCATAATGGGGCAAAAATGGGGTCATTAGGAAGAACCCCATCACTCAGAGCAGCCTTTTCTTTCACACTAAAATGGAGAAGAAGACATTATTTTATAGGAGAACCTAAACCAGAGGGGAGAAACCAAACCAGTCATCAAGAATCTATATATCTGAGAAGGGATTTTACCTGGAAGAGACAGAATTCAAGGCTTTGGCAAATCCGTTCACAGCTCCATATCCCTTTGAGCTGAATCCCAAGCAGCCAAGCAATCCTTGCCTGTAAGGCAAGTAAGTCTTCTTCTTCATCTCCTCTGAGTAAGCTCTGTTAGCTGTGTAATGACGCTCATGCGGCGATGGCGGAACTCTCCTCTTTCCAACTCCATTTGCAGGCTTCCTAGCCCCATCTTTCTTTGCTCCAACTGTTCCTTTTGCCTTCTTCCCTTCTGAAGACCGACCCACCAATGGATTGATGAACTTTTGCTTGGAGATACTCTGGTTTGCTCCTCCTGATTTCTTCTCTTTCACCGGAGCAAACGATATGTTGGACCAGAAATTATTGTTGCTTCTTCCTTCACTTTTACTTCTATACAGAAAATCCTTCAGAAAAACCCATCTCTTGGAGCTTCTTCCTGCCGAAGACGATCTCGACGATGAAGCCGAAATCGAAGGAGTACTGGCCTCGGAATTGGATGCAACTTCTGCAACCTTCTCCATTACTTCACTTTCTTCAGAAACTTCCTTCTCAGTTACAGAGCATTCCACATTGATTCCATCTCCATTCTCGCCCTCCCTCCACTCAATCGGCGAATTTCTTAACGGCGACATCGATCTAGTTCTTCGCCTCTGAAACTTATCCCTCAGCCTCAGATCCCTCCCTCGAACAAACTCAACGATTCCATCCCCTTCTTCATCCCCAATCTCCAGGTCCAGCAATGGCGCCAGCGGAAACTCCAAGTGCGTCGAAAGCTTCATCGGACGGATCTTCCCGTCGTGAAATAACTCGTCGGCGGAGCTCATGGAAGTGGAGCCGGCATGAGACCCAAACCTCGCGGAGAAATCAAACTCAAAGGAAGAAGAATGATTATTATCCATGGAAGGAGAAGAGGATGAAGAGGTAGGGTTTTTGGTAATGGCAAAGTGCATAGGGCTGGCCGGAGCACTGTAAAAGAAACCGGAAATGGGGCTGCGGGTGGGGCTGGAAGGAGCACTAACGTAAGGAGTAGAGCAAGAGCTATCGACATCTTCGAAAGAGAGGTCGAGGTCGGTGGAATCGAGAGATTCGCCATTGATAGAGCATTGAAGCTCTGTTTGGGGGTCTGCAATGGAGTTTCTTTGGGGATTGGGAGTTTGGGATTCCATGATTTTGGTGCTCTGTTCACACAACTTCAACCAACAACAATGGAAGCTCTCTACTAATTAATAATAAACAAACAAATACCTCGCTGCAATTTCAAAATAATAATTTTTTTAAAAAAAAAAAAAAAAATCTAATTTTCCAAATTTCTTGAAATTTAATTCAGCTTGGTATCAATATTAAATGTTTGGCTTTTCAAATTTTAAAAAGCTTTTAATTGTCTTTTAATTTTGTTACACTAAATAAAACATGTTTTGGTGAAAACTTTTGTCACATAATTATATTATTGAACTTAAAAATAGAGACGAAAAGATTAGTATCCTTACATGTTGAATTGAAACTTTAATTATATGGTATAAAATGTTATTAACGTGAATATAATATATAAATATTAACTGTTTTAACTCATTATTTAAATGATTTCAGTAAAAAAAATATTTAAAAAGTATAAAAAGTTCATTTATTAATTTAAATATTCTTTTCATTTTTGATAACCTTTTTCATAAATATCAATAGTTTATCGATATTTTTATCAATATTTTGTAAAATTGAGACATTGAAATTTCTATTATATCAATATTTTAAACATTTGATTTGGACAACTAATAATATGCTTCACTAGTCTCATTCGTTGATTAATCAACATCATCATAACGAAATGGGTTAATGAGTCTATTATTATTTTATGTTGATTATATCCTTCGATAAAAAATCAACCATAACATCTAAGTATCACATAGAAACTAAATTAAAAAAAAATAATAATAATATTATCGAACTCAAAAGATGAAATCGAAATTAAACTAAAAATTAACATATAAGAATAAGAATGTGAGATTTAAAATGTAGTCATCAAATGAAATCATTCTAAAAAATTAAGGCTTAATAAAAAAAGATTTTTTTTTCTTTTTCAAAAAGGTTATACAAAGCCATTTTTTTTATATTGTATAGTTTAGATTTTTTTTTTTTTTAAACTGCGATTTTATTCTAAATATGTTTTTTTAGAAATTATCTTTAAAATTTTAAAAAACGATCTCATGCCAATGGATTGCATTTCGATTCTAGCTGGCTGCTTTATTTTTCATAAGTTGGTTATAGTGTTTGATAAATAATATTAAATTGTTGTGATTAGCAATAATGACTAAATAATCTTGCTATCATAATTTGTCTAATTTGTTTTGTTGATATTTTATACTTTAAATAGTTTTTAAAAAATATCAAAATGAGCATAGTTCAATTTACATATTGTTTGTATTATAAACTCAAAGTCAAATATTCGATTCTTTTACACCACATATTGTAAAAAAAAAAAATGTTATAACACATACTTTCAATTTATATTTATATTCTGTTTGCTCTAAATTATTTATTAATTATAATATTATTGATTAAATATAAGAGAAATAGGTGCAATTGTATTATGATATTAATTACTAAAAAAGAGTTAGTGGCATTGAACCGATGAGTCTGAAAATCTTGAATATAAAAATTGGTTTGGTAGAAAATCTTATTAAACACTCAAAGGCGTCCCCTGCCTGACAGTAAATCTACGATCCCTTAGCGCTTTGGGCTTTTTTAGATGTTTTCATTACCCTTAGACCAACTCATGATGGTTGGTCATCAACGCTCCAACGATCAAATTAGTTACAATCTTGATAAAGAGCTAAAAAATAGGGCGAGTATTTTTTTTAGTGTAAATCATAGGTTACAAGCCCTCTTGATTCTATAGAAATATGGTTTCGTAACGATCCTTCGCTAATTAACTTTTCGAATCATTAACTAGACTGTTACTTACCATTACATTTGTTGGGATTATTTCACTAGCGGGCCCAAGCACGTGTAGAAGTTAAATACTTGACATAAATTTTCCTTCACGGCCCATTCCTCATCAAGATCTTAGGTCAACCTCCATACTTAGCCAAACAAACATAACTTCTCTTGGGATAATCTCCTTAGACCTTTATAATTAAGCATTATTTCTTTCATGGGTTGACCTTCGTGTAGTCTATGAAGTCAACTTTGATGGCTGATCCAAGGGGACAACCTCCATAATTCTTGTTGATCTTATGACGTGAATTGAATTCTTTAGATCTTATGGTTGAGTTTATAGGTCAACCTTCATCTTTGGCTAAATAACTTACTTTTTTTTAATGACCTATTCAGTCATTCTTATAAGGCTAGATACTTATATATTTTTTAATCCATAACAGTCTCATTAAATGATATGACAATGATTAAAAAAAACAAAAGTTGAGAAACAAAATTAAATTAAGGTTTAAAAAAAGCACATGGACTAAAGTTGGAATTTTACATAAAATTCTTTAATATTTGACTTTGCGAAGAACTTTAATACATGAATAATTATTTTGCAATAAATGATATAATCTATAAAAAGGGGGAAAAATAAACGAAAAAGGAAAAGAAAAGTGAACTATGGAAAAAATAATTATTTAATTTCACTTTATTGTGACATCAGAGCACCAATTGTTCTTCTGCCATCCCCCATTTGGATCACGTGGCATGTTCCCATTCCCCATACTCTTCGGGTTTTTATTCTATACATCGTTTCTACTTTAACTTTTTTCCACAACACAATCATAGCCGTCCAATTTGACATACATTCAATGGTCATATCAACTTCAAGATTAAGTAGAAAGAACTTGTTAACCAATATCATGATTCATCAATTAAATTTAATTTTTGTCTTATGTTATTTCAATTCAATTAAAGAAAAATTAATCCAAGACTATCATTAAAGTCCAGTATAATCGGATTATTTAGAGGAGGTCGAGTTATTAAATAATTAAGTTGTTGATATAAGAGATTAATTTTATTATTATTATTATTTTGAAAGTTGAAGAATAGTACAGACATTGATGATGTTCATTCCTTCACATCGTCACTACATATATAATAAACAAATGACAAATATCCTTGTGTATAAATCAATATATGAGTAATGTAACACTCTTCTATCCGATCTCGAGCTTTCTTACTTTTTCGTGTTTTATGACTTAGTTTGAAAGGAATTGATTCTTTAGCCTTTGTTTGATTATTACTGCTCTCTCATTAAAAAAAAATTAAACTAATGGAAAATACATTATTTAATAATTAAGTTTGGATTCCATCATGTAATTTGTGTAGAAAAGATTATTAGAGACCTATACTTTGTGTTACATGTAATTTCCTTTATCCAATTGTTATTGGATAGAATGAATATCACATCTAAGATGGATAAAAAGAAAATTTAACTTAATATAATTTAAATTATTATATTAAAATAATTAAGACCTTGTTGGATAATCATTTTAATCTTTTGATTTTATTGATTTTTTTTTAAAATACTTTAGTTTATAAATACTACATTCATCTATCTATTCATTTGCTGCTATTTACATTTTAAAAACATTTTTAACCTCTAAAAAAGTAGTTCTCAAAAAGTAATTTTTATTTTTGAAATTTAACTAAAAATCTAATTGTGTTTATAGGAAAGATATATAACAAACCAAATAATTTTATAAGAAAAAAATAATTAAGTTTATGGCTATACTTTAGGAACTTCAAACCATTCGATTTCATCATGAAGCAACTATTTTTAAAGGCTAGAAAATAGAGAAATTTTCATAAACAAATTATTTAGAGAAAATAGTAAAAAATAAAATAAAATAAAATACTAATAGATATTGATAAACTTCTATCAGCATCTATTAATAATAGACTTTTATCATTTTTATCTTTGATATACTTTGATAGACTTCTATCCACGTCTATCACAATTATTTAAAAATTTTGTTATCGTATATAAATAATTTTCCTTATTTTTCTATTTTTAAAAATTTTCGTAGAAAATAGGTGATATATATTTTTAATTACAAAGTACTTTATCGATTAAACATTAAAGTATAAATATAATACGAAGATAATCACAATACTTATAAACAACATTTCCTTTTGTTTATTTTCCCTATTCCCAAGAAATAAAGAATATTGGTTCAAATGGACAGCTTTTGATGCCAAACAAATTGCAACATCAAATCAATACTACACACATGCTTCATATGCTAATTTAAAGATCTTTTTAAAACAATGACATACTTATAATATCATTTAGAGTAATTTATACTCATAAACGGTAAAAGAACCAAAAAAAAAAAAAAAAAAAAAATTCAAAAATAACTTACCTTAGTATATAAACAAAAATGTCACTAATGTAAAATATAATATAAACAATAAACACATTAACTAATTTAAAAAACTATAAATATTCACTTATACATTTATTTATGAGTTATTTTCAAATATAGAAAAATGAGTCAATCTATTAATAAATATAGAAAAATTTAACTGTCTATCAGCGATAGAATTCTATCGCAGTCTGTCTTTGATAGACAGTGAAATTTTTCTATATTTATAAATAATTTGATATTTTTCGTGTTTATAATCTTTGAATGAGTGGGTGAAAAAAAAGAGGGAAAAAAATGGTGTTTATGAGACAGCATCTTATGTGGTGTGAGGTATGAGAACAAAGCATGGGATCCACATACACTCTAATTAGTATATCTCTTATAACATATAATGCTCTAAATCAGACACACACAAAAAAGAGAACATTATTTACTTTGACACATCATAATTGAAATTTCATTTTCTGTCACAAAGGACACTTTCATCCATTATCTAGGGATTGATCAATGCAATGATGTGACCATTGATCAAGTCATTATGTATGTTGTTCATTCTCTTTCTCCTCGTGGGTATTAACCAAAGTTTGAAATGTGAGTGTCGATTGAAATATCGATATCAATGGAAAATTTTGAAAAAATATATGAAAATGGATGAAAATTGATGGAAGATGTTATAATTAATTAATGAAACTTTGATTATGGCTTAATTAGACTATAATTGACCATTTTTAATCATAATTTTTATAAAGTATGACAATGTTTAGATGTTTATTATGAATGTATGTGTAAATATTGATGCGAGAGCATAAATTTAGAAAAGGAATGGAAAAATAATTACAAAATAATAAAAAGTTTAGGAAATTTTGAGGTGAAATGATGTGAAAATTATGAAAGTTTTAGATGGTAAAAGAAAAAAACTCACATCAATTCAATTTTAAGGTGAAATGACGTGAAAATTTAATGAAACAAGTTTGATTGGGGTTAAAATAAATATAGGATTTTTTGTGGTTTTTTCATATTCAATTTCTTTATAAATGAAAGTTTTGGGCGGAAAATAAGCTAAAATTTGAGAAAAGGGAATTAAAAAAAGTAGCACATAAAAAAGGAGAAGTTTTAAAATAGAAAAATAAGGTCAACTATTTACACAAAATAGCAAAATTTTTAAATAGTTGTGATAGACGCTGATAGAAGTCTATCAGGATCTATCAGCAAGAGAAATGATAGAAGTCTATCACTGATAGATGCTGATAGAAGTCTATCAATGTCTATCAGTATTTTTTTTGCTATTTTATGTAAATAGTTTGACATTTTTTTTTATTTGTAAAAATTTTCCCATAAAAAAAGGTTTAATCGTTTGTCAAAAATGATATTAGCATGTGAAACTATAGAATTGTGTGCAATCAGCACTATAAAATTGAAGTTTTTGAATTGAGCTAACATAGTTAATTCAAAAATAAAAAATAAAAAAATTTCACGAAATGTCAAAATTTCTTGAAAATTTCTCGAAATCTCAAAATCTTGTCGAAATTGAGGGAAAAACTAAAATTTCCCCAATCAAGATTTCGAGACCCTTGAAATCTCAAAATTTTGAGGTTTCAATGGAAATTTTCCACTGTAGTATTACCACTATTATTATTATTATTTTATATCGATGAATGATATAATGTCTTAATCCATGCTAGAGTTGTTAACTCTACTCATTGTTTGACTCAAAGAATTTGTAGCTTAACGATTTAAAAATATCAATTATATAACTTATTTAATCCTTACATTGTGGCACTCCTACAACTAAACAAACTCATCAACTCTTTGTACCAAACATTGTCTTAACTCTTTTAAAGAAATATTTATAAAATAAAATAAAACATATTGTAAGCAAAAATGTTAGATTTTTTTTTGGTTGTACATTGTTGTCGTTCAGGCAGAACTCATCCAAGTCGTTAGTCTCCAGGCAATGCTCCTTGTTTTTTAGAATTTCATTCGAACTAAACTATAAGAAAACTTATATCGATGTGGTACCAAGCCGACCACACTCTAATACTTAAGTTAGTACACGAAATGTTCAATTCAACAAAGCACACAGAATATTGTTTACCTCTTAAAGTAGTGGAATGAGATTATTTATAAAATCCATCAATTGACATCTATTGGGGACATGTGCAATATCGACAATGTTACCATAGGTGTAGCCCTTAAGCTAGTTGCAGCGTTCTAGCCAGTAAACTCAACTCGATCATTACCCTTTGGTGGATAAGATCATAATCAATCTCTATGGGTAAAAATTATGTTTGAAATAATTTTAAAGTATTCAATGTGGTAACTTGCTCATACATAATTATTAGAATATTTTCTAGAAGTGTGTCTAATGTTAAGTATATAAAAGTGAGAACCTTGCAAACTCAAGTAATTAGATAACATAGTTATAACGTGTCATTAGACATACAATCCAATTCGACACTTTAAAGTGCATCTTGAGTGATGTTTGTTTTATTATATAAAAATGATTTAGACAATAAATTAGGTTATAACTCTCAGAAACGCCATCGGCGATATCAATACATTTAATTTACAAAACTTGCTACTTCTTTCCAATATCATTTTTTTTTCTTAATTTGGAAGAAAAAAAATGTTGTATTTTGAGAGACAGATCTCCAACTTAAGAGACATTATTTACAAAAAATGAAAGAAGGAAAACAAAGAGAAGAAAACAAAGGAAATATTAAAAAGAAATTGGTAGGGAAGGATATTGTTGGAATATGATGGTTTGTATTTATTATATATTAGGCTGTCATAGTTGACCGTTGAATATGGTTTTTCAGAAAGTGCTTAGGACATTTGGAAATGACTTGTCCTAACTAACCCAAATATAATTAAAAATAATGATTAAAAATTATTTTTTGATCTTTAAACTTTGGTCCCGTAATAATTTAGTATTTAACAATTTAGTCTAAAATTTCTATCTCTAATTTAAAAAAAAATTCATAAACGACTTAGTCTTTATATAAGCAAATTTGGCCCTTAATAAGTTATCAATCTGCATAGGCAAAAAATTTCAAGATAGGGATTAAATCGTTACGAATTCTCAAGTACAAAGACTAAATTTAATTTTTACTCATTAATATTTAAGGATCAAATCTTGACAAATTTGTAAGTAACTAAATCGTTACAAATTGAAATTTAAGGACTAAATTGTTATTTCTATAAAAGTTGATGGATAAAAAATGATTTTAGGGACAATTGCAAATATAGCCATTAGATTCAAAATATTAACAGGTATAGCAACATTTTAAAAAAATTGCAAATATAGCAAAATCTATCAATGATAGACTTCTATCGCTGATATACTTTTATGATTTAGGTGGTCTATCACTGATAGACCATAAAAATCATTGATAGACTTTGCTATATTTGCAATTTTTTTAAAATGTTACTATACACTCGGTTATTATCCCTAAAATTGCTACTCATTATAATTATCTTTAAAAAAAATGAAGTGCTTTCAATTTTTTTATTTTTTTATTTTTCCATTTTAATGTATGTTTTAGAGAAATTTTTACAGATTAAAAAAAATGTTTAACAACGTTTCATAACTAAGACAATATAGATTTGTTAGCAATTTATCTACACTAGCTCAAATCCAACCCTATGGGGGAATAAATTAATAAATCCCCTTCCCTATTTTTTATGTCTATTCTAAAGTTTTACAAGCTCATAAAAAGAGAGTTCTTCACAATTTTCAGGGAAGAATAATGGATTATCATATACTTAATTGACATTAAAAGATGTGTCACAAATAACCAAATATTATTACTCTAAAATTTAGAATCAAGGACCAATTCCCCTTTTTGAATTGTCGCTTACTTGGAAGAGAAGTGAAGTTAGATTAAAAGTTTAGTCCTCAAATATTATAAAATAGATAAAATTAAAAATTTAGCCCTCAAATTATTAAAACTTTTGTTAAATAGGTTCTAAAATTTTATAAATATCTAATAAATTTATGAAATTTTAATTATGTATCTAATAACACACCGAGTGAGCTTTCAATTTTGTATTTGATAATAAATTTCATGTTTAATATATTTGACAATATCTTAAAATACACACATAATAAGGTTAAAATATCATTTTTTATGCAAGTACTTTTTAAGTTCCATCTTAATCTATGTACTTTCACAAGTCTATTTATAGTTCTTGTATTTTCAACCAATTTTAAATTAGTCAATGCAATTTAGTTAATTGTTATTTTATAGAAAACTGTCTTTTAAGTCCCGAGTCTTTAAAAATGTGTGCATCTGATCCTTAAAATTTCAATTTGACCATTTTAATTCTCAATTTTGAAAAATAGGTTTAATAAGTCCCCTTTATATTTTCTACATTAATTAAATATGTATTTAAAAAAAATAAAATATTTAATTAATGTAAAAAAAAAAAAGAAAGAGAGACATTTTTTCAACCGTGAGAGACTAAAATGATCAAATTGAAATTTTAGGAACTAAATGCACCTATTCCTAAAAACTCAAGAACTAAAAAAATGTAACATTTTTTTTTATAAAAAAAAAATCTAAATTAACATTATCTTTATAAATTGTGGAAATATAATCCCATAGTGATGAAAATTATTGTTATCATCTAACAAATTTTGGAAAAAAAACAACTTTCAAATACTTAATTTAAGATTTATTAAAAGTAAATAAAATTAATGAAACATACATTAAAATAAAGAAAAATTAATATAAATAGAAAAAATATCAAACTATTTAAAAATTTTACCATCTATGAAAACTTCTAGACAGTAAAATTTTTCTATATTTAAAAATAGTAAATTAAAGGATAAGAATGGTATTTTATCCAATTAATAATTTATAATATCTTCTTCACAGTTTCAAGTTTCAACCAATGATTTTTCTCTATCGTCCTCTTTTAGCAGCTAGCTTCCCTCCAAATCTTTTATGGGGGCCTCCAAAAGTATTGCACCAGAAAAGAGGGCCTTTTTCCAAATTCAATATTAAAATTGAGAACCTGCCTAAGTCACATGCTAAGGGCCTAAGGCTACTTTATAAAGTAAAAAAAAATAATATATGAAAAGTAGTCCTCAAAAATCTATTTTTCTGTTTTTTTTTTGTTTACACAATTTTACATGTTGTATTATTTATTTTGTGTGTTCTTATTGTTTTTTTATATATTTTTTATTTTGTAGGTTAGCCTTCTAGTCTCTCGCAAAAATATAAGGGCATTGTACTACTTCTCGTTGACTCTAAGATCGAAAAAACCTGCACTACACTAATCGTAGAACAAGACGCAGAAGAGAACAAGCCTATTGATTACTGAAAATATGTACGTGTTGTTTTAGTTCAAAAGCCTATTAAGAATAGTCAATGATTGAGTGCGAGTGCGAGTGCACACTATCAACAGGTAATAATATAAAAGTACTATAAGTATCATTTCTCAAGTGACCATTAGCAAAATTTAGATTTGCAAGAAAGAGTTTTTGAGATGAAATCGAAGGTAGCAAATAAAAATAGTTAGAGGGTGGTTCGTGCTAGTGCAAAGTAAATAATCATTGAAAGTATGAGATTCAATTAAGTTTCAACCCTTAGAACAAGTAACCCATGGATTGCAATCACATTACAACCACTATGCTCTCTATGCTATGAACCAGATTAAACTTTTATTGATCATTGGTTTCAAGTAATCTTAAAAGCCTATGTAATTAGACTTATATTTCTATGACTCATTATTATTTAGATTAATTCCTATGTAGACCTTTAGTCCTATAGAGTACATTATGTCTAAAGGTCATATGACGTCCTTTGTTTAGGCCCTTAGTCCCATATTCACTTTTATGTCATATAACCTTAACCTTCTCAACAATAAAACTCAACTATAACATGTTAACTTACGCAATCAGTTTAAATTAACAAGATAATCTATAAACTCAACAAAGAAAATAACATAAAGGAGAGTGGATAGCAATGCATAAACTAAAAAAAAAAATAGTGTTTTCAACCCCTTGCGACAATCTCTACACTCCGGGGATGCTCTCTTAGCTTGATTCAACTTCTTTCTAGGAGAATCTCGTTTACAAGTCTAACTCACAAGTAAGAATTGATCTAAAAGCGCCATTTTTAGAGAAACTTTCATTCTTGAAGCATTTAAAGTCTCTTCTTCAGTTGGGAGTGTGGAAAATCATCTCAAGACTTGATACCCGAAATGAATGGATTGAAGAGCTTTATATAGGTTTCAAAAGGATGGGTAGTTGCCGAAATGCATGCCCCAATTTGAACTAGGAAGATTCGGAGTGAACTAACAACTCAGGGTCTCAAAATTAGCAAGTTAGGTTTGACCATGAAATTTCCATTGTTGTTTAGGGTACAATGCAGCCACATTGTATTTTGCTTGTTGAGCAACGCGACTAGATTAGGGGTTGAAAACCGATGGCCTGCAGTTAAGCAAAAATCGATTAGTTCGTAACATGAATGACTTAGTTTTCCTTAAAAAGTGCTAGAATGACGCAAAATAGAACTAAACATGCAACAAACTCATCTTCACTTAATAATTATGACGGATCAAGAGCTTATACTAACAATAATTTAATACTTATATTTCACCAGAATTAATCCTAAATTCAAAGCAAAAAGTATATAAAAGTGACATTCAACACCTAATAGAAGACTATTTGCTTAAAAGCTATTACAACAAGAGAGGAAGATGTGGCTTTGTGTTTCGGAGTTATACTTACAAATGGAACACCATTGAGAGGAGGAGTCATACTTCGCAATAATAATGACCTTCCCCATAAAGCCGATTCCTCATTAGAATATCAACAAGTCCATTTGGCAAGGAAGGCGGCTCTATTCTTGTTCTTTATGCGCCATGGAAGCCAACATCCCCATGTTAACACACACTTCAGAACATCAAAATTCAATATTCATGGATGTGACAAATGCTAAATTATGATAAAGCACCATAGACATGAGGAATAGATCGTACCTAAATGGCTATTGAGACAGCTTTCTCATTAAATGAATGCAATAGCAACCAGAGGAAAGGTCAGGCCTTTTTCCTTGTGAAGCTCAGTCTGTTCAAGGTAATCCAAGCCTTCTCATTTCTTACTTCTTTCTTGAGATAGAGAGATGGAAAATGAAGATATAAGTTCACTTTTTTTTTCTCTGTTTAATTTGATGGTTATGGCACTAGAAAACCATGCTAAGTACACAACCAAACAATTCCAAACACTATCATCTGGTAGCTCATGCAATTGTATGTCTTGTTTTTAACAAAAATTAAGGGTGGATGAGCAGCTGCATCTCAAGAAATTTCAACAAAGTCGTCGCTAATTTCATTTTCAACATGCATCTTTCTAATATCGTTGCTCAATGATTTAACTGTCAAGATTATGTCTTCAATCTTAGGATGTGAATTGTGAACTGAAAAAAATGTAAAACTGGTTCCATGAACCTCAATAGAACTCCATCCAGGAAGCTTTTTCAGACCAAGAGATCTCATTTGGGTCCATGCCTCCTCCACTCCATCCCATCTACTCATGGATGCATAACTATGGACCAATTGCAGAAAGTTTCCAGCATCCACAGGCTTTAATTCAAACATGTCTCTAGCAATAACCTTTCCAAGTTCGACGCTGCCATTCACACGACAAGCGTCAAGGAGTATGCCTAAAACATCTATTGAGGGTTCTTTAAACATCATTTTATAGAAGCTATATGCCTCATCGACCTTTCCAGCTCGACTTAGGAGGTCGATAATGCAAGCTCGGTGTTCGAGATTTGCTGGCATTCTGAAATCTTTAGTCATTGACTCATATATGCTCAAACCTTGACTAATAAGCCCACTGTGGCTACAAGCAGAAAGAACTGAAAGGAAAATAACATGATTTGGTTCCATCCCTGTGCCAAGAAACTCTGAATACTTTCTCAAAGCAATTTCACCTTTTCCATTAAAACCATATCCAGCAATAAGGATGCTCCATGTTACAAGATCTTGTTGTAACATATAATCGAAACACTTCTGAGCAATCTCTAAGTTTCCACACTTGAAGTACATGTCAACTAGAGCTGTTTCAGTCATAATGCACGGGATAAGGGAACTTCTAAGAACGAAGTTGTGAATCCACTTTCCCTGGCAAAGTGCACCAGCAGAACCACAAGCTTGAAGAAGTGAAGTCACTGTTATTGAGTCAGGCCTTTGTAAGCTCGTTCTCATTTCATTGAAGAAAAAGATGGCCTTGCTTAAATAACCATTTTTAGCATGTCCAGCCACAATAGCATTCCAAGAAACTAAATCCTTTTCAACCATCTTATTAAAAATTGAACAACTTTGCTCCAGCTTATTACACTTTGCATACATGGTGACAAGAGAGTTTTGAGCAGGGATGTCTAGCATTATTCCTTGCCTTAATACATAACCATGAATCGAGGTACCAATATCACAACAACCAAGTTGAGCACAGGCTGCAAGAGCACTAGCTAAGGTAGCAGTACTCAGCTCGACATTTGATTCGATCATTTGAGAGAAGACCCCCAATGCCTTGTCAGCACAATCGTTCTGAACAAGTCCTGATATCATTGCTGTCCACAGGACCACATCCTTTTCAGTAGTTGATTCGAAAACTTTATGAGCGAGATCCAAACATCTACATCTCAAGTACAAAACTACGAGTGCTGTCTCTACTTGTTGATCTATATCTAACCCATCTTTGAGAATCAGACCGTGCACTAACTTACCAAATCGAAGATCACCCTTTATAGCAGAAGCAGACAATGCAGAGCAAAAAGTTTGCTTGTCGGGTTTAATATCTTCAATCCTCATTCCTTGTACAAGCTGCAATATTTCTTCAATGCCTCCAATTTTCGAATAGGCCGATAATAGTGAATTCCAAGAAACTATGTCTCTGTAATCCATTGACTCAAACAAACTTCTTGCATCAGCAATTCTGCCACATTTACCATACATATTCACCATGGAGTTCGATAAAGCTAAGTCTGACTCAAAACCATATAAAACAATCAAACAATGCAAACAAAGAAGAAGGGGAAGCTCTGAAACACCAGGAAGCAGACTCAGGAAGGTGACAGAAGTGGGCTGAATACCACTCTCCCGCATTTGTTTAAACCTTGAAAAAGCAATGTCAATGTCTCCCTGCCGTGAATAGCAACCAATTAAGGTGGTCCAAGGAACAACATTTCTTTCAGGCATTGTATCAAACACCTTGCGACCAAACTGAATGCAACCAAATTTGGCATAGAAACTAATGAGCGAAGACCCAATATAGGAATCATGAGAAAGCCCATGAACGATGACAGATTGATGAATTGAGAGGCCATTTGAAAACAAGTTCAAATTGGTACAAGCTTTGAGGAGGCTGGGAAAAGTGTAAGCATCTGGTGGGGTATTGGTGTTTTGGAAAGAAATGTAGGTTTGAAGAACTTTGAATGTGAGCGCCTTGAGAAGAAAGGCGATTTATGAGAGAGTTAATTGATTTGGTGCTGCCATGGGCTATTGGCTCATGGATTAATCTGTTCATAACAATCCAACAACGAAATGCAATCTTCTATCAAAAGTTCAACAACTCCCAACAGCGATTATTAAAGAATTGAAGACGATTGAGGAAGAACTTCAAATACTTGTAACAGTAGAATTCGATTAGCTGACCACAGTGCATTTTCTCAACGGAGTTGACAAAGATCTGACAGAAATCACGGTCTTCATCGCCGAGATTCAACACCTATCGAAGCAAAGCACCATTTTCCCTTATAAAAATTGAATTTTTTTACCATTAGCTCACCAACTTGAATTTTTTTTTACCATGTTTTACCAATCTAATTAAGCTTCCACTTCACGACTTTTGATTGCATTTACTTAGAATTAGGATGACAGATTCATAATTCTCATATTGTTACGGTACTAATATTTGTAACAATAACAATAAAGATAATGGATCCCATATAATTTTCAAATACAATCGGATTAATCACCATCCACTCGTCAATCAGATTGTGCATTTTGATTACAGATTTAGATGCGGGTTCCACAATTCATTATGATTATGGAATACACGTAAACAACAACAAACGTAATTAACTGGGACCACTTTGATTACGTTTCACTTGGGATAAACGTTGCCTTAAAGAAAGTCGAGGTTAAACGTGTAAAACTCTAAACATTAGGACGATATTGAAGTAAAAATAAATCTCAAATGATAAAAATGAAACATTTTGAAATCAAACTCAAAACTTAAGGACTAATATATGTAATATTTTGAAGCTGTGAGATCAAATAGAAACTAAATCCAATACTTAAGTTCCAAACAAAAACTTTTTTTCCCTTAAACATAATACATGCACCACCATATATCTAATGTAACTTCTATAAACAAATATATATATATAACAAACGTGAAAATAATACACACCAAAGAGTGTAACATTCTATTAGAAAAGTTCAAAATAATCATAACTCAACTCGCATATCAGTAATCATATTATCAAGTTCGGTCAGAGGTTTTTGAAAAAAAATTTAAAAATGTGGGCCCATGTGTTGTTTGCCAATTTGTTGAGGAGGGGAAGGGGGAGGGGGAGGGGGTAACCAAACTCCATATTCATCAGTTGGCCAATTTGAGAAGTAACCATTTGAAGCTTCTAGAGAATGTGATGATCCATTAGGGTTAATTGCTTCATTATTATTCCAAATCTCATCACTATACGTTATTATTGGCATATTTGTGATGCTGCTGCTGCTGCTGCTGCACCCATTATTATTTGATATTATTGATCCTCCAATATCATCATCATCATCATTATTATTATTCCATAAATACCCATATGAATTTGAAATTGTATTTGCAACTTGAGGGACTCTCCAATTTGAGCATTGTTGTTGAGTGTTGGAATTGTTCATTGTAACTGTCCCAAAAGTTGGGGCAAACAACATTGAATTTGATGGCAAAACAACACCTATCAAAACAAAAATTTAGGTTAATGTATGTTTATAGCTCAACCGACATTAATTATGTACGATAATCTTGAGAGTTAGAGGTTCAGTTTCCCTACCTCCTATATTGTCAAAGAGAAATATATTTCCAAGATTATTTTTCTTGTTTATGGCTTCTACCCTTTCTTTTAATACTTTCATGTTCGTTTGATAATCATTTAAGTTTTGTTTAGTGACCATTTGTGTTTTGGTTTTTAGTTTTTGAAAATTTAAGCCTATAAATACTTCTTCCACTTCTAGGTTTATATTTGCTTTGTTATCTACTTTTCATCAAAGTTTTTAAAAATCAAGTTAGGTTTTGAAAAAAAAAGGGTAGTTTCTAAAAATCTATTTTTGGAATTTGGCTAGGAACTCAATTTCTCTTACTTAGGAAAGATAAAAAGTATTATAATAAATTTAGAGAAAACAAGTACAATTTCAAAAAACGAACAAACGAAAAATCATGTAGTTATTAAACAAGCATGTTTTCTCGCAAATCCTTAATCATAGTTTTCATATTTTCTATGTAAACATTTTTTAATTCTTAACCAAATTCCAAAAATAAAACTACATTATTAAAATCTACAATCCCTAAAGCTTACAAATACCACTTCCATCAATTGGTTTCTATGGTTTGTTATCTATATTTTAAAAGTGTTTTCGAAATCAAAGTCAGACTTTGAAAACTAAAAAAAAAATTGTCTTTTTCTAGTTTTCAAAATCTAACTTGAATTCTCAAACCACTCATAAAATGTATACAAAAAAAACAAAATATGACTTTTTTTTTTAATTTTTAGTATTTTTTTTTAAAAAAACTGTACTTATTTCCCCACAAACTTCAATATTCAGAACTCATATTCAACTAGAACTTTAAACACAAAAGGATATACATGTTACTAAAATTAGTGGCAGGGTTCATGATGTTTTTTTTTTTGTTTTTTTATTTTTATTTTTATTTATCAATATTATGTTCTTGGCAATTTTGCTACTTTAGGTTTGAGAAATAGACGACAACAACAACTTATTCAAACTAAAATTTAAAAAACTTAACAAAAAGGGTAACAAAATCAAACTTTTCCCCAAATTAGTTAAAAAAAAATTCATGAAAAAAATGAAACTATAATAATGCAGTAAATTTTAAAGGGTAAAAAAGTTGATACCTGATGTTTGTGGACTTGGGATGAGATCATGAGCATGAACATGAGGAATTTGGAGAATTTGATTATTAGAAGTCATTGTAAAGTGGTTTTGAATAGCAGATTGAAATAAAGGTTGTTGTTGAAAGTAAGGAATATTAATTGTTGGATATGGCTTTTGGCTTAACTCAAACAAATGTTCATCAAAACTTATGAGCCTCTCAAAGTGCTTCTCCAACATTCCTGGTGGAAACAAAATCAAATGCCTCCTAGAAATAGAAAGAAAAAAGAAAAAAAAAAACCATGTATAAGACATAATTATTAAAGATTCATCCATGATATAATTTTTGACATGTTTGGGAGTGTTTCTAAAAATGGTTAAAATCACTCCGAAAATGTTTATAATAAGTTGTATCCATTATCAATAATATAAAAAATAATTAAATATTGAATTGATTTTGAGTGTTTTATATTTGGAGAGTAATTTTAGACTTTTGTCATATTCTAAAACACTGTCCTCAATCACTCAAAATTAGAGTTTAGAGAAATTACTATAAACAGAAAAAATATCAAACTATTTACAAATATAGAAAAATTTCAACCACCTATTAATTTAATTATTACATTTTACACTTTTAAATATAATTATTATATCATTAAAATTAAAATTTTGAATAATTAGAAATAGTGTTTTTGAAAATAATAAAAGTGATTTTGCTTATTTTAGAATCACTCTCAAATATATTCAAGATCTGTTTCAAAGGGATTTTGATTTTAACCATTCCAAAATCACTTTTTAAATATTGCACAAAAACATATTGTCGTGAAAATATGTTTGAACAACAATAGTTTTAACGATCTCAAAATCATTCCCGAACATATCCAACCTGCATATAGGAGCTTGGCCTTGGGTGAAATCAAATCCATGAACCCATTTCTCATGTGCATGCCGGTGTACGTTGTTGATTTCCTCATAGAATTTAGGTGGTTCTGATAGCTACAAATTCCATTCAACAACAATTAATTAAACTTTAATTAATTATAACAATTTTCCATTAATAATTCAAAAGCCATTAAACCCAGTTTCTTCAATCATATAATACTATATCATAATTAAATTATATAATCAACTTTTCTTCATCATATTCACATCTTATATTATCTATATAAAACTCTTTCTCCAAACCCTAGTTACTAAAAATTAAAATTTTCCTAAATTAATCAAATTATAATTTAATTTGCAATTAAAATTAAAAACATCAATTAAAGAAAAGAAATAACCTCGACTTCAAGAATTCCAGGTTCTCCGTCATTCAATGAAGCTCTAATGCCCATGATATTTGACCATTCAATTTCAATCTTTTTTCTAAACCCATTCCACAAAACTTCATAACATATTTTCTTCGTTACAAAATAAATCTTTACAACCAACTCATCTTTCTCATTTATGGGCTCAAACTGCAATAAAAATTATTAAAAAAAAAAAATAAAAAATAATTATGCATAAATTAAAGCAATACATAATAGAACAAAACCCCCCACAAAGATTTTGGGAGAATTTTTTTGTTTTACCTTCCATCTGCCAATATAAAGCCTTAGAGGGTTTAAAATGGATACCATCAACAATCTTTTATCCATTTGATTTTCTTTTTTTGAGCTATCTTTAGTCTTTTTCTTTTGAATTTCTTGGCTTTGTTCTTTCATGAATCTCTGTTGAATTTGAAGCCTAAAAGTATAAAGAAAATATTAATAAAGAAAAAGAAAGTAAAGAAGATATTTCATATATAAAAAGTAAAATAATAATTAAAAAAAAAAAAGTAAAATAACTTCAAATTTTGAAGTATTAATTAGATAGTAGATTTAGAAGAGTAATTAAAAAATTGTTAGGGTTTAATTTAAAGTGGAAATTGAAGCGAGAGAGGGATTTGGGTTACTTTTCTTTATTTCCTATTTTCTTTAATCTTAAAAGAAAATCTCTCCAACTTAAAAAAAAACCTACCACATTAAATAAAGTCTAATTAGAGAGGGATTTGGATTTCTTTTTAAATTTAAAAAAATAAAAATCTAAAACTATATATATCTTTTTTTTATGGTAAAAAAAATTAGAAATATATACTTTTTATTTTATTATTAATTTTTTAGAAAAATTGAAATAGATTTAAAACATAGAATGAGTTGTCGGGTTGAGACTTGGCTGGTCCATGGACTAGCCCTTGAGCTCAATTAATTAGGTTTGGGTATTTGTTAGTGGTTTGGTTAAATTAAGTTTATTTTTGGACTTAATTAAATTTTAGCCCAAGAAAATACACTGCGGATTTGCCAATTTACATTTAGCACACATTTAATATTTAATTAGTCCCAAATCTAATTATTTCTAATTTGTGGCAATTTGTGATTTATATGGGTGGGTGAATGATAAAGTTGGTTATCAAAATCCAAATTGTATGTAGTTGATTTTGAAATTTAATCAAACTATGAATTTGATACATAAGTTTGATTGGATTTTTATAGGTTTGACAAATACTTTTGTGATTATGCTAACCTATCAAAAACCTGAATGAATTTAAGTCAAAATTTCTTTCTTGGCATATAAACTCCAATTTGAACTTTAGTAGAATTTGTGCTAATTAATTCAAAAGTAAATTTGTAATGACATTGAACTTCTACCCAAATACTTTAAACTTGGAATAAAATTGAGAGAGAATTTCATTCAATTTGAATTTGAATGAAATTTAGATTGCACCCAAATTTAAAATTTGGAATATTACCAAATTTTAGTTTAAGTTAAATGGTATAGATGCAATTGGTCCTCAATTTTAAATTAGTCACTTTGGCCCTAAGTTTTGAAAAATAAGTTTAAGAGGTACCTTAACATTATATTTATCATTTATTTTACCATTTTAATTTAAAATTACATTTTTAAAATTAAAATTATCTCTCTTCTCCCTCTTCTCCCCCTTCATCTTCGTCTCCCCTTTCCCTTTCACAGGTATCTTCCTCATCTTCTCTTACTAAATTTTATTTTCTCTTAAATATTCTATTTCCCTTTCCTCAAAACTGGAGTCATCCGTGAAGCCTCCGATAGCACTGGTGGTTGAAAACATAAGAACCGAGTGAGACAATTTGTCGAAAACATCCCCTTCCTCCTTGTAGTAGTCGTGTCTGCATTGTCCTCGTCGACGGCTTCCTCCTCGATTACCGCGTACCCTGAAGCCCAAGCCCTCCTCAATTACCAATCTATTTGCCTCCAAAAATTTTACTATGGCGACTCCCTTGCCTCTCTAACTAATTCAATTGGCTTTGTTTTCAACAAATTTCTCACTGAGTTTACCATAGCTATAGAGTTCTTGGGTTTTTAGATTTTATAATTGCCTAATTCTTCTGGTGGGATTTTATTCCAATCTCAATTTGAAAATTTCTCCGATTTCCAGAGTGGGTAGATAAGGGAGAGGAGAGAGGAAAGATGGAGATAGGGATATTTTTATTTTTATTTTAAAATATCAAATCTAAATTAAAATAATAATAAACAAATAAAAATAAATATAATGTTAGGGACCTCTTCTTAAACCTATTTTCTAAAACTTGGGACCAAAATAGCTAATTTAAAACCTTAGAGACCAACACACTTATATCCTAAAAGGTATTTTTTTCAAAAGTTTTAATTTGGGAGAAAGTTTATGGTTTTATCCTCAATTTTAATTTGGGTTCAAGATAAAAGTTAGACGAATTGAATCCTCGTAGAAGCACACCATACCTTTGTCGATCCTCGATCTAGAGGATTCGAAAATTACCATAACTTTGTCGATCCTCGATCTAGAGGATTCGAAAATTGGGATAATTGTAGAGATTATTATTGTGGAGAGAGTGTGTCCAATATAGAGGAGAGTGTGTGGTTTATGAGGGCTCCAACGACTCTATTTATAGAACTCTATGGTTAGTCCTAATCCTATTGGGATCTTGTAGAGATTTTTAAATTAAATATTTAATAATATCTATATTATTAAATATCTATCCAAATAATATCTCATGATCTTAAATATTTAAATCATATTTAAATATTATCTCCGATAGAATCTTTAATTTGAATCTCATCCAAATTAAACCATTAATTATTTGAATCCAATTCAAATGAATTAGTTCTCCTTCCAATTATTTAATTCAAATCTTATTTAAATTAAATAACTTTATTATATGAATCTCATCCAAATAATTCATTATTTGAATCATATTCAAATAAATTAATTCTCCCATATTATAAAGTTATAATTTGAATCTCATTCAAATAAACTTTATAATAAATCATGTAATTTAATTGTATCCAATACAATTAATATTTTCCCTCAAGGGGACCTCATGAACCTACCGATTATAAAAATAATTTTGATCATTTTAGAACCACAGGGGACCTCATGAACCTACCGATTATAAAAATGATTTTGATCATTTTAGAATCACTCCTAAATATATTCAAGAGGTGTTTCAAAGAAGTGATTTTAACTATTCCAAAATCACTTCTAAATATTGCACAAAACATATTGTCGTGAAAAATATATTCGAAAGTGATTTTAAACCTAACGACAATGGTTTTAACGATCTCAAAATCTTGAGTATTGTTGATCCTCTAGTTAACAATTTGATTATGATTCAATCATAAACCAAGTCCCTCTGAGGCTAGTAAGAGGGTGATACCTCATTGTTTAAGTCTCGAAATCAAAATTTAAGAAAACTACTTATTGAATCGACTACTACTACTAGGGTCATTCTCATCTATGCAAATCAAAGGACAACACGCACAGATAGGAGTTCATAACTCACTTAGAATTGAGATAAAAAATATCATATATGATCATTCTATAAAATATTAATCTTCTCTTTTAATGGATTTACAAAGAGATATTAAGTAATTTCGTAGTCCAATTTTATACAAACTCATTGTATAGGATAACCCTACTCACATGAACAATTTGGAACAAATCATTTTGAACAATTACAAGGTGGGTTGTATCCATACTGTCACCAAGATGAGGATATACCTAACCTTATCTATATACTATATGCTCTTTAATTTATTTCTTGCACAATATGATTCACGAAACCTTCTCTAGATATAAAATTTAAGCATAAATATTTATCTTACCATACTTTTAAAATCACAACAAATACCCAACACCAGCTATTCGTATATTTCTTTCTTATTTTCTCTCCTTTGCTCTTTTAAAAGCAAATGGCCAAAAGAGGAATGTTCTTTATTGTGGATCTTTGAGCTCAACCTTACAGTGCATAGTGGTTTAAGGTATGCACAATATGAAAGGGACAAACCATAGTTATCGATTGCACTAGTGGTTCATGAAGAAAAACATTATATATACACACTACAAAAGAGTTTGAATCTTCTGAAAAAGAGAGAGATACTCACACCTCATTATCATTATTTACTTCGATTTTCTCCGTTATTTGTAACTCTTCCAACAATACTTACGATGTTGATCCGTAATGATACAAATTAATAGAAATAAACTACGAGAATGTAATAGACAATTATTCATTCATTTAATTTGGAAGGTTTTAGAGTACATTTATTTGAGTTAAGTGGGATTACTTTTTTTTTTTTTTTTTGACGGGCTGCCAGCTTACGCGCACTTCGACTAATCTCACGGGACAACCCACCCGACCCTACAACAGGCGGGCTCTAGGTAGGTTTCCACCATGGATTGAACCCACAACCCCTTAGTCCTTTGACTTTTTTTGGATGTTTCCACTACCACTAAGCCAACCCATGATGGTTAGTTAAGTGGAATTACTTAAAAAAGTGGGCACTTGGGACTTGAGGGACTCTCATGTCCATAACAGTTCCATTGAAACTACACTCAATATGATCATAATAATTTGTGTTTGGTTGGTCACTCAAATTAGTTGCTGCTGCTTCACCATTTTGTCCCAACCAAAACATAGAAGAAGCCATTGGATCATACCCATTGTAGTAATTGGCTGATGATTCTTCAACTTCATATCTTCTCATGGTGTTTCCTTTGTTCAACACGTCCATTCTTTGGTCTTCATGGGTTATGATCTCATTGAAATGTGGCGTGTAATCAACAACTATAAGACAAATTTGTAAGGAAAAATTACAAAAGTTGTAATAAATGTAAATCATAATTTATTTTTATCTACTTAGCCATGTTGTAAATATATTATTCCATTTCATAGAGTTAGATTCGACCCCCTGACCTCTTGTTAAAAAGTATATGTGTGTCTTTTACCATTTGAACTATGCTCATATCAGCTATGTGAAATCTTCAAAAGAGTTGTTGTGTTAGCAAGTGTTAACAGTAAAAAAATTTATGAATATAATTGAAATTTTCGTCTCTCGAGACTAGATAGATTGGTCATAATACTTAAAAGTATAAGATTAAATGTTTAATTTAACTAGATAAATATATTATCTCTATTGTACTTAGTTGAACAGAATAAGTTTAAAATCAAAATTCCATCAATAATCTAAAGATTCACGTGATTTCGCAATTACAAAGAAATATACATCTAAAGAACGAGAACCAAATTGTTTCAAAAGGAAAGGTTACAAATCCTAAAAATTTCTAATATATAGAGATAACAACTAACAATATATTATTCTTTATTAGAAAAATTTTCACAGATAGAAAAAATGTTAAAATATTTATAGAAAATAGCAAAAAAAAAAAAAAAAAAAAATAATACGGATAGACATTGATAGACTTCTATCATTTCTATCACTGATAGACTCCGATAGATTTCTATCAGTGTCTATCACAACTATCTACAAATTTTGCTATTTTGTGTAAATAGTTTCCTTCATTTTTCTATTTTTAAAAATTTTCCTTTTTATTAAGTATTATAGAGAAAATGCATACCTGATTTTGGTGAAGTTAGGCTGTGAATTGCAGTAGCTGAAAGATGGGGTGGAAAAGAAGGGATTTCGAACATTATTTCCTCAAATTGAATAGAAGAAATTTGATTGAAAGCAATTTCTGAAGGGAAATAGGAGAAATTTAGAGTTGGGAATGGCCTTTGGCTCAGCTCAAACAAATGCTTATCCTTATCTTTTAGTTTCTGATAGTGTTTGTCCAACACTTTTGGAGGAAACACAATGCAATGTCTCCTAAAAGTTTACAACAAAAAAATAATTCTCCATTAACTTTACAAAACTTCTTTTGATCATTATAATTAATCTAACTAAAAACTGCAAAAAGAATAAACCTGTTTACATAAGCTTGGCCTTCCGTAAAATCCGATCCGTCGGTCCACTGTGTGTGTTTTCGTGGCTCAGGTTCGATCTCTTTGTAAAATTTCGGCGGATGGTGTAACTGCAAAATTTCAAAAGAACAAACGAGGACAAACTATAAACAAACTGTGTGTTTAGATGGAAACACTTGGTCTTACTAAATTCATAAACAAAATAACATCGTAATTGACTGTCAATCTTATAGTATGAAAATAGAAGTAATAGTTAGGAAAATTACTATAAACAAAAAAATTATCAAACTATTTATAAATATAGAAAAATTTTACTGTCTATCAACGATAGACCACGATATAATTTTATCGCTGTCTATCGCTCAAGCAGTAGAAGTCTATCGCGGTTTATCGCTGATAGACAGTAATATTTTTCTATATTTGTAAATAGTTTGACTCATTTTTCTATATTTAAAAATAATCCTAATAGTTAATTACCTCCACTTCCAAGATTCCTGGTTTGTTTTCTTCCAAGAAAGCTTGGATTCCTATGATATTTGACCATTCAATTTCAATTTTTTCTTTCAACCCATTTCTCAAAATCTCCCACACAAGCTGCCTCTTTGCAAAATAGAATTTTGCCACCAAGTCACCTTCATTTCTAGCCACTAACTGAAGAAGTATACCATAAAACAAACATTACAAAGTTACCTCATAAAATCACCATATTATCAATAGTTGCACAATAATCTTAACATTTATAAGTCACCCGTCTCGAAATTTTACGAACATGAATCATCGAACAAGCTTCAAAGATTCGATAAAATTATTATAATTACCTGCCAAGACCCAATTTGAAGCATCAATGCACCTAAAATAGAGGCCTTCAACCTTTCACCATCATGATCTGTTCTTGCTTCTGCTGCATGGTTATTTATCCTCTTCCTTTTGGATAGTGTGCTTCTTTGCATTTGTTTTACCAAAGAGGGTGAAATTTGAAGCTTTAATCCAATTGCAGGCAACTTCATGAGAGTTTCCATCAACTTTTCCTACCCAAAAAAAAAAAAAAAAAAAAAAAAAAAAACCTTTTTTTTAATACACTAGTAGGTTACTTGAAAACTTGTAGAATACCTGACGAGTGATTACCAATTACGTAGAAAAAAAAGGGACAATTGCAAATATAGCAACATTTTAAAAAAATTGCAAATATAGCAAAGTATATCCGTGATAGAGTTCTATCGCTGATAGACTCTTATGGTTTATCAGTGATAGACCACCTAGACCATAAAACTCTATCAACGATAAAACTCTATCACGGATAGACTTTGCTATATTTGCAATTTTTTAAAATGTTGCTATACACTTTGTTATTATTCCTAAAATTGCTACTTATTACATAATTACCAGAAAAAAAAAAAAAAGATTACATTTGAATAGTATAAATATTGAACCTCTAACTTTGATACTATATTAAAACATCACCCGATTCATAGAATTTTAATAATTTATAGGTTAAATTACAAATTTCTTCCCTCTAATGGTTTGGAGAAAGTCAGAGTTTAGTCTCTATATAGTTTGATAAAATCCTCATAAATAAACCCCGCAATAAGGATTATTTACGAAAGTTTTATCAAACTATAAGAACTAAATTCTAATTTTCTCCAAAAAAAAAAAAATAATAATAATAATAATAATAAAATAGCGATGAAACCCATTTATGAGAAAAAAAAATTTGAGAAGAGAAGAAAAATAGAGAGGAAAAATGATGAAGAACCTGTTGTTTAGTTTCTGGTGTGCAATGGTGAAGACTGTGATTTGCAGGTTGAAGAGTTGAGAGATGATGATGATGATGATTATTGAGAAGATGAGAATTCATAAATGGAGTTGAGAATGATCCATTATTAAAATGTTCTTCCTTATCCATTAAACTTTGTTATATTAATGGCCAGAAGCTTCTTAAGAGATTGAAAGATTTGGTGAGCAAAGTGTGTGTATTTATGTGTGTGAACAATCTATAAAGTTATATTTATATATTCTTTTTAAAAAAGAATTGTTTTCTTAATCAAATAAAAAAATGAATGGAATGTTGTTTACTTAATTTAGTGGCTCATAAAGTAATATACATATTTTTTTTTTATTTGATTATCAAATCATTTCTTTTTTAACACACATTTGTATTAGATATCTTCCAAATTTTTAGTGTTTGTTATTTAATTTCTATACTTTGAATTTTTTTTTTTAAATAAGGTCCTTGAATAATAACTTTTAATTTTGTGTTTAATTAGTATTTATCTTAACATTGTCGGTTTTAATATAATGTCTATGCCACGGGACATTTGAAACTATTTGACATCAGCTCACTATGCAATCATTAAATAATAGAATATAATCAACGTCTACCGTAATATTTACATTAATAATGGATTTAACAATAATAAAAACTTGTTGGACATAATTTGAAAGTTGAATATAATGACCTATATGAGAAATAAACTTCAAATATATATGGACTAGCTAGACACAATCGAAGATTAAATATTCTATTAGATAAAACATTTCGGTATAGTATGATAACTATTTCATTTTTGTTTTATTGTTTATAAAAAAAATGTATTTGTTTCCTCCTAATTTCTTTACTACTATGGTTTTCACATTATATTTTTTAAGGAAATGTTTTGATTATTCTAGGCCAAATTCCAAAAACAAGAACACATTTTTAAAAGAAAAAAGAACTTCTTTTTTGTTTTAAAATTTTGGTTTAGTTTCTTAAAATATTTTTTTTAGAGAAAATTTTGAAAACATTTTAAAAAGCATGTAACAAAAGAAAGAAATTCATAGGCAAAAATAGTGCAAGCAAAGTTTAAAACGTTGATGAGTCGACCAAAATATTGAGATCTCAATTTCAAGAAAATGTAGTTGCAATGAATTTTTTTTTATAAACATTTTACATTTTTTACACAAGTTCTTTTTTATTTTTTTAGTACAATAATTGGGAGGATGAGGATTAAAGCTTCAATCTCTAGGGAGGAAGGTCATGTCAATTACCATTGAGTTACGCTCATTTTGACACACTTTTTAAACAAGTTAACATGTTTATAATTCATATATATTTACATTAGTGATATTTTTTTGTTGTTAATTTTTTTTCATGGGTTTTTTTTACTATATAACAGACATGTCAATTCACCCTTATTTCAATGCTAAACTCATTAAAATGTAGAAATATAGATGAATTTGTCTATAGAAATTTAAAATCATGAGTGTAAGTATGATTTCAAAAAAAAAAAAAAAAAAAACTATATAGTTATTTAATGGAGACTTAATTTTTAATGGTCAAAGCTCTACTTGATAATTATATGACTTTTTATTTTTAATTTTGAAAAATATGCTTTTTCTTACGATTTATTTACCATAGTTTTTATCTTTCTCGACGAAACACATGAACCATAACTAAATGCTGAAAACATAAACATAAAGTTCTTAACAACTATTTTTTTAGTTCTTAAAAACTTGAATTTTGAAAATACCTTAAAAAAAAGTGGATAACAAGAGAAGTGGAAGAGTGTTATTTGATTAAAAGTTTTAGAAAATTGAAATAATATTGTTTTTATATATATATATATATATATATAATTATTGTAACTTTTTTACTTTTTTATTTTAACAGTGTTATGAATAGTGGATTTAACCTACAACATTTAAGACAGGCCTCCACTAGTGATAAAGTGGGCTCTACAAATCTATGACGTATTATATAAATTGATTGTATCACTATTGTGTGGG
This sequence comes from Lagenaria siceraria, assembly GCA_002890555.2. Taxonomy (NCBI): domain Eukaryota; kingdom Viridiplantae; phylum Streptophyta; class Magnoliopsida; order Cucurbitales; family Cucurbitaceae; genus Lagenaria; species Lagenaria siceraria. The sequence goes on along the minus strand of CM016492.1, from coordinate 432,978 downwards.
ACTATAAATTAGAAAACACAAAAAAAATTAAAAAATTAAAAAATTAAAAAAAAATAAATAAAAGAAGTTGATATTAAAAGACAACTTGAGTATAGTTTAACATTCCCCACTACACATATTATCAAAAAAAATAAATAAATAAAAAAAAAACAAAAAAAAAACGTTTAGTTCTTGATAACATTATCATTCATGAGTTTTCAAACTCAATGTTTTAGATCTTAAATTTTAGGTATGGTAGAATTTTGATCTTTGGTGTCAATTTATCTTTACTGTAGCAAATAGAAACTAGTTCGACAGTTTTACTTTTTTAACCATTATAGTTTTTCTTGTTTTTTCTATGGTTGCTTTTTCCTCCTCCCCCCCATTTGCAACCATTGCTTATCTGTCACTGTCTTCGTCTCCTCCAGTCTACAATGAAGGGAGAAACGGCAAGCAGTAGATGGGAGGTGATGAAAAAAGAAGGTGAAAGAAAAAAAAAAAAAAATTATATCGTCTATTTTAAATTTTTGAACTTTTTAAGCAAAAAGCGTGTCATATGTTAGCTTCTGTTAACTATAGTAACACGCTGATGAAAAAAAAACAAAAATGCTACTAAATTTAAATTTTAGGGACTAAAAGTGTATTGTTCCAAAAAAAATAATAAAAAAAGAAAAAAAAGACTATTTGAATTTAGGTTAAGTTACAAGTTTAGTCTATGAACTTTTAAATTTGTGTCTATTTGGTCTTTGAACTTTAAAAAATGTCTAATAAATCCTTGAAGTTATTATAAGTTGGCGGTTGGAGATCACGACTAGAGACCGAGACCTGCAATTTCTAGTTGGCGGCTGGGGACTGGGACCGATGATCGAGATTGGGGACCAACAGTCAACTTCATCAACCACTCAAATTTAAAGTGATTTGTTAATAATGTTTAAATGTCTTTTTAGTTTTCAGTTTCCAAACAAAATGTCATTTATAATCATTTGACATTAGTAGAAGTATTTTTAGTATAAAACAAACAAACCAAACAAATTTATGTATAAAAACACTTTTGAGAAAGGTAACTAAACATACGTATATTTTAATTGTAAACAATTTTCTACAAAAATGTTTAAAAGAAAATGCATTTTTGAAAAACACATATATTAGGCAATCCAACCATGTCCTTAATTTTCTTTTATAAATAAGAGAGTATAAAAATATGAATGTTAACTTTAAGAAAAAATATATATTTTAATCGCCACTAAAGCAATGTTCATGTTCGTGCACACCTTTGAATTGTTTTTCAACTCATATTGAATAATTAAAAGTTTAAGGCTAAATTATACAAATGTCCTTAAACTTTGTACTTCGTGTCAAAAATATTCTTCAACTTTCAAAAGTTTCAAAAATACCCTTAAATTTTATAAAAAAGTTAAAAAAAATATCCTAACTATTAATTTTGGATAGAAATCGTTAGTGTTTTGTTTCAAAAGTACCTTTGAACTTTCAAAAAATTTAAAAATACCAAAAAATACTATTATTGTTAGTATATGAACACAAATCGTTAATGCTCATTAAAAAATATCCTTAAACTTTCAAAAGTTGCATCAATACTCTTAGCCTTACAAAAAAAAAAAAAAAAAAAAGAATGTTCTTACCGTTAGTATAGTAATCAATTTGTTTGAAGTTTTTTTGAGTTTGAAAAGAATCAATTTAACAAATTATATAAATATCCTCTTTTTTTCTATATATTCTCTCTTTTTTTTTTTCCTCATTTTTCTCATCTTTACACCAATTTTCTAACAACAAAATATAAACCAAAACTTCAAGCTAAAGCACAAAATCTCACAAGATTCTAAGTTCAAAATCTCTTCTTAAAACTTACTAAAACGATAAATAGCTAAATACAAAAAGAACATATCTGGCTAATAACACACACTCGACTACTAATATACAACTTTGTTAAAACACATAGCTAAATACAAAGACGATAAATAGCTAAATACAAAAGATCTCAGGTCCCATTGAAAAAGTAATCCATGGATTTCAATAGTCTTTCTTTTTCTTATAACTTTATACCTTAATTGAACTATTGAAAGGGACGCCTTTTTTAATGAGATAAATAAAGGCCAAACAGTTCACAAGAAGGAAAGTAAGAAGGGAGAAAAAATAGAGACGTGTTAGGTCATATATTGAATGAAAGAGAGAGGTAATAGGGTGTAAATAAATGATTTTTTTTTCCTTTTAAGATAAGGGTACTAATGCAATCTTTTGAAAGTTTAAAGGTATTTTTACAATGAATAGTAATAGTTTCTGTTCATATATTAACCGTAAGGATATTTTGAACTTTTTTTTGTAAGTTTGAAGGTATTTTTGAAATAAAACTTTAACGGTTTCTATCCAAAATTAACGGTAAGAGTATTTTGTAAATTTTTTAAAGTTTAAAAATATTTTTGACAATATTTTTCTATAATTTAACCAAAATTTAATATAAGTAAAAGAAGAATCTAGAAACTGATTTAACTTTAAAATATTTAATTAAAAAATTAAGCACGCTGGAGTTAACACGTCAGATTAGTGAAGGATAAATGATAATCCCAATGAAATCATTCTAAACTTTCCAATTGACCAACTTCATCTTATAGGCTGCTCCCGCCTGGCTGCCATATGTTAACTAAAAAAACCAATATTATATTTATCACTAACCTAATTGGCTCAATTTTTTTAAACTTTTTTTTTTTTAAAAAAAAAAACACCAAATTTAGTTCCAAAAATTTGCTTTCATTCAAATTTAAGTCTTAATTTAACACGAAAGCAAAATTAATTTTTAACAAAAGTTTCAATTTCATCGGATGAATCACTTTTAGGGTTAATAATTAAGTGTATAGCAAAATTTGTGATAGACTATAATATTGATAAACTCTAAGGGATGAATCTAAATTTTACTATATCTACAAATTATTTTGCATTGTGCTATATTTGTTAATATTTTAAGTTTGATTGTTATATAAATGCTTGTAGTTTTTATATTCGGTTAAAATTTTGCTAATCTATTACTTAAACTTATATCGTTTTAGATATTTGTAACAAATTGTAGGAGTCGGTTCAAATGTGATGATGAATTGCTACCATTTTATCGTTGTGTTGGCTTTTTTTTTCTCCATTTGATAGGTGTAAGTTTATGCTCGCTGATCTATGGTATTTATTCTTTACTATGAATAAATCTAAATTTGACTTACTCAACTTTAATGCAATAATAATAATAATAATAATAGTAATAATAATAGTTTTGCTAAGAGAAATTTTTAGAGATAGAAAAAATGTCAAACTATTTACAGAAAATAACAAAAAAAAAAAAAAAAAAACACTAATAGACATTGATAAACTTCTATCAATTCTATCACTGATAGATCTTAATAGACTTATATCAGCGTCTATCACAACTATCTAAAAATTTTGCTATTTGTGTAAATAGTTTCTCTTATTTTTCTATTTTTGAAAATACTCTTTTTATTAAAAGTAAACAGTAATTGATATATATTCTTGGCATGGAGTTGGAGGTTTAAATTTTCTTTACATCCCCTCTTTATATTAAAAATAACAAATTTTGTTTTATTTTTATAGCTTTGTCATCAATTTCGACGCTTTTTTTATAATTTTCACAACCACCTTAAATACAATACAAAATCAGTATTTTCTTAAGCAAAAACTATATATAATACTATGATTTTATAAATATTAATGGTATGATTAATTTTAGTTTAAAGAATAATTAATTACATAGTTGATGGGATTGAGGATGAAATCATAAGGAGATAATGACAAAGCCTTTTTGAAATCTTAAAGTAAAATAGTTGTCATCATTAATGAATTACATCATATGCATAAAGATTTGATGCTGTGATGGGTTTCTTCATATGAGGCTTTTCCTAATAATTAATTATATAAACACAGCTCAATGACAACACATCTTCCACCCTCCCTACTTGCTACTTGCAATTGTTTTATAAAGTTTATGCACATTTTTTTATCAAGGGTTTTTTTTTTTTTTTTTTTTTTTTTTTTTTTTTTTTATGCAAAACTTTGGATCTTGTCAATCCACATAGTGATATGGAAACATATGTTATAGCAATGCTTTTGATTGCTAAAATCTTCTTCATATATAGTTTTTTCTATCTTGTGTTAACTTTATAAAAAAGAAGGAAAAAAAAGTTAAAGATACTATTTTAGTTCAACCTGCTTTCAAATGTTGGAGTTTTAGCTTCTATACGGTAACTTTGTAGGTAGGTATGTTAGGCCTTTTTTTCTAGATAATTGTATACTTACCATTAGATTTTGGTTGTTTTAGCTTTGGATTATGGTAGCTTTTTTTATATTTCTAGTACGTATATGATTTTATGATCATGTTTGATCATTTATTTTATGAAAAAAATTTATATATTTATGCAACTACGTTGTAAATAATAGTGCAAGAAATATGGAGTAGGAGTGTTTGAACTTTCGATTTTAAAGGAAGAAGTATATGTCAATTACTGTTGAATTTTGTTTAAGTTAGTATATATTGTTGATAACCTATAAGTTTGTTTTTATAAGGAAACTTATATTATTTTTGAATAATTGGAAAGTTTTATTAGTTAGGTTATATAAAGAAATATAAATTTTATAACTTAATTTTTTTTTATAGAATAATTTGACATCATTAGATATTTATTATTCGGAACTTTTGAAAATGATTAGCCCACCTTAACTGTAGTTCAACAAATGAAGACATTATTTTTCAATTTAGAAGTTAGATATTCAAAATAATCATAAAAAAGGTTTAAATTGAATTATTCACTAACGACTAAGGTTTGAAATATCAATGTCGATGGAAATATCGAGGTCCTGATTTTTTAAAAATATCGTAGAAAAATCGATATTGATGTAGATTTCGAAAAACTTTATGAAAGTTGATGGAAATTGTTATAATTATTAGTTAATCAAACTTTGATTGTGGCTTAATAGACTATAATTTACCATTTTTAATCATTATAAAGTAATACAACATTTAAACATATATTGTAAATTTATGCATAAATGTCGATACAAGAGCAGAAATTTAAAAAAGAAATGGAAAAGTATTTACAAAATAATATAAAGTTTAGGAATATTTTGAAGAGAAATGATATGAAAATGAAATTTTGGATGGCAAAAGAAAGAAAAGACTCACATCAATTCAATTTTAAAGTGAAATGATGCGAAAATTTAATGGAAAAAGTTTGAATGAGGTTAAAAATAAATATATGTAGTTTTTTCAAATTCAATTTCTTTAGAAATAAAAGTTTCGAATTGAAAATAAAGTTAAAAATTGAGAAAACTTGGAATTGAGAAAACTTGGAATTTAGAAAAAGTAGCACGTTAGAAAAGTTTCATCTTTCGTCAGAAATGACATTGACGTGTGAAACTATACAATTGTGTATAATTAATACTATAAAATTGAAAAACTTGAACTGAGTTAATGTAGCTAATTAAAAAAAACAAATTTTTCCTGAAAATTTCTCAAAATCTTGAAAATTTTGTCGAAATTGGAGAAAAACGAAAAATTTTCCAAATAAAATTTGAAGCCATTCGAGATTTCGGTGGAAATTTTCCACCATACCGTGATGGGTTGGAATGGAATGATAGATAGAGATAAGAGGTAAGAATGAAATCTTGGTGGGGTATGTACAAACTAGGCAATTGATGCATAATATCAATGAAAAAGAATGTATAAATTAAGGTTTTCCCCAATTATTTTATGATATCTTAGAAGAATCAATATGAGTCACATTCTCATCTTCAACAAAGTTGTGGCCTTTTACCTCATTCTCAAATCCAAAAGATTCTCTCAAGATCAAACACTCACGTGGCCGTTTCCTTTTGCTTTGTGGCTTTGCTATTTACTAGATCCTTTTTTTTTTTCTAATCATATTTTCTTCTTGGTTTAAATTTCATTTTTGTGCAATAAATGTTGAAGTTTGAGAATTTAAACTTCCTTAATTTAAAAAAGAATATATATGTAACACTTGAATTTAGAACGTATACATGATTGAATCGATGTCACATCTGAATGAGAGAGATCAAGAGTATATGAAAGTATATAGTTAAGAAAGTCTTACAAGAATTTAGGGATGGTTTAAGAGACCGTGTTAGAATGAGTTTGGATTGTAATGTAATCCAAAATCCATGTTTGGATTGAGAGTCTTGAATCCGATTTGTAATATTAAACTCATTTCGTTCCACAGTTTTTAACCAAACCCTCTTTCCAACCGTTTTCACGTTTCATGATCTCATTTCTGTTTCACCCTCGATACTTCATGCATTCCAACACTCATCTAATTCCTAATAATCTCGATTACATTCCAGCCTCTCAAAACAACATCTTATAGTTACAACTTATACTAACAAGGTGCACTTTTATTTTCGGTGATTTAAGCATAGAAACTTTAAAATTAAGTTTGTCTGGCTTGGAGCAATACTATGTTGAAGGATCTACCGAAAATCTTCTTAGATATCCAAATTAAATTAAATTCTAAACTTAAAGCGTTACAATATATTAATTACTACTAAATTAAGCGTGTATGTGTTTGGATTGCACACATACCTATACTATAAGTAACTTCAACCACTTGTTAATATTGACATTTATTCATTAGATAAACAAATCAAGAGGGTAGCTATTGTAATAGGCAATTTATTTTACATAGATTAGTAAAGAAAATAAAATGGTTTTCATCTAGGAAGGAAATAAAATATTTATAAAGATTAAAGGAGAATAAATATAAGGATATGAACTTTTCTTTTTCAAATGGGAAATCATAATGTTTTCTCACCCTTTTTTTTCCATTAAGGTTAGATTTCGAGGTTCATGCATGATAAGATTCATATGGGATTCTCATTCTCCCAAAATTAAATTCACTTTTTTTAATTTTTTTTTTTTTTTTAAAAATGTGTTCGTGTCTTTAATTCATCATTTTTAGTGTATTTAGCCATACTCTAAACGTCAAGCGTCTTTCTTAATCTACTTTTTAAAAATTTTGAGAGACATAAAATTATTAAAAAAAAAAAATCGAGCTCTTAATGATTGTTTCAGTAAAAACCCACCTTTAATTTTAGCTGCATAATGATAAGTCCGTTCAACTTTTATAATTTTGGGAGTCGTTTTCGAAATCGCAATTAAATCTTTCCCATCAAAAGAATTGGGAAAGAAAAAAAGAAAAACAAAAGATGATCACCAACCCACTCTTGGATTATGAAATAAAAGGGCAAAAAAGGGCGGCATCTCTTTTTGGAAAATTCAAAGTGAGCGTGCAATTAAGATGCATAGAATTCAAACATTATAAGACTATACATTGAAAGATTTCTTGAATATTGTGATTTTCAATCAAGAATTCAAGCCTAATATTGTTCATTTATATTCCTTTTTATCTATAGATCTTCCTAAATTCTAGAAATTATAATCTAAAAAGTAGTGTTTGGATTATCGTTATCTGATTTTCATCATGAAACCAGCATTCCACTAGAAATAAATAATGGAGTTGTTGATTCCTGAGTTTGAATTTGGATAACTTAGAATTAAGAAGTTAGACTTTTGATAATATGTGGGGTGGGAAAATCGAACCCCTAATCTCGAGATTAATAGTATATGTTTTGTGTCACAATTTAGTTATAGGCTCATTTTACCTTTTTATATTTGAATTTAATATTTGAGCTTACTTAGAATCTTATATTAAGGTATAAACTAAATTTGAGTGTCGACCATAAATTCACAACTACCAAAACAAACCTAGGTTACATAAAATTTAAGTTTTTTAACCTAATTTTTAACTTAAAAAATTTATGACCCCATTTGATACTATTTGGATTTTTATTTTTGAAAATTGAACTTTTTTGTACAACTTCGTTACCGTGATTTTCATCTTTCCTAACTACATATTTGTATTCTAAACAAAATTCTAAAAACAAAAATATGTTTTTAAAAACTATATATTTTTTAATTTGGTTTTGAAATATTTCCTAAAAATATAGGTATAAAATAACAAAGAAATTAATAGGTGAAAGTGGTGTGTGTAAGCTTAATTTTCCAAAACCAAGGGATTGTTTAATAACGATTTCGGCTCGATTTGATAACCATTTGGTTTTTTGTTCTTGAAAATTAACCTTCTAAATACTAGTTCATCTACCTATTAATTTATTTGGTTCGTTATCTACTTTTTAATAGTATTTTAAAAAATCAAGCCAACTTTTGAAAACTAAAAAAAAAATTAATAATAATAATAATAATAATAATAATAATGTTTTTAAAATCTTATTTTTTTGAATTTGAAATTTGGTTAATAATTTAAGTATGTATAGTTAGGAAAGATGAAAATCATGATAAAGATGTTGTAAGCAAACAAAATATAATTTTAAAAAAAAAAAATCACATAGTTATCAAACAATATTTTTTTTTTTTATTTTAGTTTTGGTTTTTAAAAACAGGTATGTTTAAATATTAATTCATTTTTTAATTTTAGAAATTTTAAAAGCATTTTCGAAATTTTTAAGAAAAAGAGAACAAAAAAAAAATGGTTTTCAAAATCAGATTTACTTTTTTAAAAAACTGATCACCACCAAATTAATTTACTTTTTTTTAAGTGACAGGACATCTATACTATACTGAAGTGAGGCTAAGAGGAGAGAATTTTTAACTTCTCTCCCTACCCATAACTTTTTCAGTAAAGACCATCTACTGATCTCAAGTGTATATTGTTATTAATGTTATTGATAATTTATTTTTACTCAAGACCATTTAAAATTATAAATAAAAATATCTTATTTTAATTTATCTCTTTAATTGTTTTTAAACATCATGTCTAATATTTACACAAACTATATTCGTTTAACCTTTTATATTTCACTCTATGAAATTATGCTTCAAATATTTTTAACTACATCCAACATATTTCATATTAATTACAAATTAACTAAATAAAACATATATAAAGTTTTAGTCATTATCTCTTTCATTACTTTTACATTTTACGTTAGATATTTACTATTTAAAATTAAAAAAAACGTAAATTAATTTACAAACTTATGTTTTAAACATTTTAAATCATGTGCATCGCACTTGTCCTCTAACTAGTACTTATGCAATAACATTATAAAAATAGTTTTCTATTCATTTTACAAACAAAAAATAATAATAAAGGCCCGTTTTTTAACTAGTTAGTCTTTAGTTTTTAGTTTTTTTAAAAAATTAAGCAACACTGCTTCCACCTCTAAATTTCATGTTTTTTATCTATTTTTTTTCTGTTTTCAGAAACCAATTCAAAATTTGAAAATCTTATCGTTAACTTTAATTCAAAATCTATTTATAACTATTTTACAAACTTAAGAGACTAAAATGCTGATTAAATTGATACCAATTCCAAATTTCAAAGACCAAAGATGTATTTTGTTTAAAAAATTTCATTACCGTAAAATGTTTTCTTTCTTTTTTGAACATACAAAGTTAAGGAAGATTGTAAAATGTTTTAAATGGAGTTGTATTTAGTATTTAATTAAAAAAAAATGTTTTAAACAAACCAATGTAAAAATATATCTTTTAACTAAAAATGTGGAAATCTATCACAAAATAATTAAAACTAAACATCAGAAAATTTTCGATCAATTGCAAGTTAATTAAACCACATTTTATAAAATTAGGATCAATTAAAAATAAATATCAACCTCAAAATTAAAATTTAGGGACAAAATGGCAAACTCAAGTATACCACATGTCTTCTCCATGGCTATCTGATTATACAAATCGAGTGATAATTAAACCCAACATGGGGTTGGATTAAAGTAAATCCAAACCTTTATGGTAATTAGGGCCGGGGCTGGAATTAGCTGAAGCCCATTACTTGGAAAATTGGGCCAATAAAGGGTTGGGCCTGAAGCCTAGATTTGGTCAAAACGAGCCTAGGTCCATAACATGGGCCTTGAATTTTTGGTATGTAATGATTCTAAAGTTTTTGTAATTTTGTGAGGATTTTGAGCATTAATGATAGTATCTTTCCTTCGAGTATTCTTTAGTTCATGTTTTTTTTTTTATTACTTTAGCATGTACGAACGAATTTGATTGGCGATTGCATGTCTAACCATTATAAATTGTTACATAATATGTAGTTGTTATGTTTTCATTTGCCTAAGTAGCAAGAAGTGAATCATGAGTTTGTGTTGTCTTTTCACGACTTTTCTTCGAGCACGTAGCTTGCATGGTTGGTTTAGGACTAAAGAAGTAATCGGTTAATTAATTAGGCTTTTTCTAATAGTTAGTTGTCATGATCTTAATGCAAGAGTTAGATTAGCACATAATGTTTTCTCATTCCTAGTTGGTTTGGCTCATAGTTTAATTAGGGTGTGAATCTTAATTAATGAATTCAAACGCTTAATTCAGCTTTTTAGAGTTAATTAGTAGATCGTGCACTTGCAAATGATTGTTTGAGTGTTTCATGTGAATAATGCTACATTTTGAGGGATTCTAATATTCTAAGCTAGAATGTTTGCAAGGTTTTCTGTTTCTTTTTTGGTGCTACATGTTTTTTATTCATAGTTTGTGAGTTTAAATATTTGGTCTTTTACCTCTAGAACAATCTTTGACAATTTTTTTTAGAAATTAAAACAACAATGGACCTCTTTTAAAATGACCAATGCTACCCCTTTCAAACATGATCAAATAGTGAACATAACAAAAAAAAAAAAAAAAAAAACTTTTAGAATGTGTTTTTTACTAAATATGTAGGTTCATTTTCAATCAAACTTGAATGTTCTCCCTAGTGAAATTGGCATGCGTTGATCTAAACTCGGCTTTTTTTTTTACCATATGCTTTCAATAAACCATTGTGGGGTTTCTTTTTTTTTCTTTTTTTTTGGGTTCTATAAATTTTTATTTAAGGTTTATGGGTTTAAATATTTTGTGTTTTATCTCTAAAACAACCTTGAAGCATTTACACGAAAATTAAAATGAGAAGAGGCCTCTTTTGAAATAGTCAATAATACCTATTTAAAATTGACGAAAATATGGTCAATGCTACCCCTTTTAAAAAATAGCGAAACAGTGGACACATAGCAAAATAAAACATTTGAAACATGCTTTTTTTTTCTTTATTCTAAAAACATGGAATCATTTAAATTAAACTTGAACGTTCCCAAAAGGAAATTGAAAAACGATGATTCTAACTCAGTTTTTTAAACCATGTGCTTTCAATAAACCATTATGAGGTTTCTTAATTCTTTTTGGGTGCTATTGGTTTTTTGTTTAAGATTCATGAGTTCAAATATTTGGGGTTTTATCATTATAATAATCTCTGACCAATTTATTCGCAAAAAACTTTTGAAATGTATTTTTTTAGTAAAAACATTGATTGATTAGAACATTCCCGATATTGAAATTGACAAATGATGATCCTAACTCAGTTTTTTTGACCGGGTGAGACAAATTCCTTATTTAGGGTTTATGGATTAAATATTTCAAGTTTTACCACTTGAACAATCTTTGACTAATTTACGTGAAAATTTAAACGAGAAATGACATCTTTTGAAATGGGCAATAGTACCTCTCTAAAACCGACTAGAAAATGACTAATACTACCCCTTTTTTTTTTAACTAAAAACATGAGTTCATTTTAATCAAACTTGAACATCCTCCATAGTATAAGTGATTAATGATGATCCTAGTCCTAGCTAACTATTAACTGTTGTACGAGTTTTTTTTTTTTTTTTTTTTTTTTTTTTTTTTTTTTTTTTGTCTTTTTTAGTGTTATAGGTTTTTTTATTTAGAGTTTATGAGTTTAAATATTTGGTGTTTTATCTTCAAAATAATTTAGTGTCAAGAGTAAGGATTGTAATCGATGATGTATAGATAGTAGCGAGAGAGAAAGTTGAGGACCCAACACATATGCACAATAAAATTGTTTTAGTAATTTTTGCTGATGATGACGACACGATCAAAAGGTTAAAAAAAACTCACATTTTGAATAAAGGACCTATTCTATGTTAAACTTAAGATCTGGATCAACGTACTATTATCTCTTTATTATTTATGGCTAGAGAAATATACTTTCTTAACTAAAATTATCGGTTCAAGTTTCAACACAATCAAATTTTAGACGAACATTTTTTTTTCTATTCAAATAGGCATGCCTACTAAAGTTTTCATTTTTTTTTCAAAAAACAAATAGTGTTTTCAAACATTTTTTAAAAAGAAATTTGTGGTGAAACTATTTGTTGAATAGACAATCACACTAAGAAATACCATATTTTTTGGGGGGAAAATGTTATTCAAATATTCTAGCAGAAAATCTATCATACAAGATTGTTTCTTCTTGATATTAATAAATAAAGTAGGTTGATTTTTTTTTCTCATTAAAATAATAAAATTCTCTTTTTTCTTACCTTTCTTTTAAGCATTATAATTTAATTATAAGGTGAGATTGAAATCAACGCCCTTTAAAAAAGAGTAAAGAGAATATTTTCTTTTTATAGTTTAACGTAGTAAGGTGGTGTTTGAAAATTCAATCTTTTTGGTCTAAAATATATTTACTCATTCACCCATTAAACTATGTTTAAATTTGACCATATAAACGGATTACAAATTTGATCTCTATGATTTTTAGAAAATTAGAATTTAGCCGTCATGATTTTAAAAATTAGAATTTAATCCGTTTGGTTTGATAAAACTTCATAAATAGTTTTTAAAAGGACCATTTGGTTTGAAGGTTTTCTAGATGGAAATTGACACAGACATCCTAAACTTATGTTCGTTACACAATTTTGAACATTTTATTTGGAAATAAGTTATTCTCATATACCTATTTTCTTACCAACAACGGTTTTCTTTACCTTTCCAAAATTGTGAGTTTTCTCTCTCTCTTCTTTTGTTTTCCATTTTATATATAATTTTATTTGGAATATAGTTAATTAAATAATTGATATTAATTTAACAAAAGTAATATAATTATTTTTTAATAAATCAATAATAATTTAAAATTTTTTATTTAATTTATTTTTACAAACAAAAATTTATTAATTAATTAGTTAACAATTTCTTAAATATACTTAATTAATAAAGTAGGATTAGTTAAGGGAAATTGTAATTAATGATATTGAACTCTACTTAACTAAAATCAAACAATTGATTGTAATAAATAAATAAATAACCATATACTAATTTCATTAATTTTTAATGATAAAAATATACTAAATTAAGCTAATTAATGATATTTTATAAAAATACCAATAAGTTAATTTTAGCATTAGTTTCAAATAAAAATGTTAACTTTTGTCTTAGGTATTTAAACTTAATATACGTATTCATTTTTTAATAGTACTTGTATTTAATTATCCAATTAAAATGATTTTTTCATTATTAATTAATTAATATTTTTATTAATTGATCTAATAAAAGTATACAAGTTATCAAGATTAATTTATTAAAACCAATAGAAACATAATCTGTTACCTTCAAAACTTAATAACATTTTCATGCACAACCAAACACAACAAATTTTTATTTCGAACAATTTTATTCCAAGACATGCATCTATAAAATATTAAACTAAATGGCTCTAAAATTTGATAAAATTCTCATAAATAGTCTCGTGGGTTTTTATCAAATTATTGAAACTAAATTCTAATTACGTAGGGATGAAATTTGTAATTTAACTAGTTGAAATTTTTAGGAATTATTTTATAGATTCTATTTTTCCCATCACAAAAAACTTACACAAAATATCTTCCATTAGAAAAATGAAAAGGCACATTGAATGGAAGAACACACTTTGCATTAATATAAATATAAATATATATATATATATATGGTCCAATAATAATAATAATAATAATAATAATAAAATGAATGGAATGCTATATTATTGTTGAGAGGTGGCTTCACTGTTCATAAAGTTTTGACTTAATTTATAGCCAACAAAAATGCTATTGATTACTTTTGCAGCAAAAAAAACAGCCATCAATTTCAAAAAATTCTCTTCTTTGTTGAAAAAGAAATGATTTGACTTTTAAAAAAAGCAATTATATTAGATATGCTCACTGCTCCATGCATATTACAAGTTTAAGAATATTACCAAAAGAAAAAAGAAAAAAAAAGTATAATAATCTCTTATCATAATAATTATGGAAGTGAATTATTCTGTTTCTCTCTTTGTTTTAAAGTAAAGAATTTTGCCTCTCAAAGAAGCAAAAATTAGAATAAAACAAATGATTTCTAATTCTTTAGATTGTTCCAATTTTGTGGGATTTTAGTTTTCTTTCTAGATACGTATGCTAATATTTCTGTTTTTTGTTTTTTTGTTTTTTGTTTTTTTTATAAATGTATTTCGTTATAATTTTTCTTCTACCTCTTTCTTTCTATTAAATTTTAAATTTAAGAAATCTTTTTAATATAAACTATTTGAAATTTTTAGCGTTGTTTTCAAATATAGAAAAATGAGTCAAACTGTTTACGAATATAGAAAAATTTTACTGTTTATCAGCGATAGACCGCGGAATGCGATAGTAAACTTCTATCGCTCAAGTGATAGAAGTCTATCGCATTCTATCGCTGAATAGTGAAATTTTTTTATATTTGTAAATAGTTTAATTATTTTTTCTTTTATGTACTATTTGATTTTAAAATATATCTAACATGCATTTATAAGGAAAAGATATAAAAATATTTTTATTTCTATTCTTAAAAATGAAAGTAAGAAACAAGATATTATTTTATAAAACTTAAACAGATTTTTGGTAACATCTTTTAGGAAAAAAAAAACATTTATCAAATACACCTAAATAGTTTAAGCTTTGTTTGGTAACCATTTGGTTTTGAGAAATTTTTACAAATAAAAAAAAAAGGTCAAACTATTTACATAAAATAGCAAAAAAAAAAAAAAAAAAAAAACACTAATAGACATTGATAAACCTCTATCAGCATCTATCAGAGATAGACTTCTATAATTTCAATCACTGATATATCCTGATAGACTTCTATCAGCATCTATCACAACTATCTAAAAATTTTGTTATTTTGTGTAAATAGTTTTCCTTTTTTTTTATTTTTAAAAACTCCCCTTTGGTTTTTTGTTTTTGAAAAATTAAACATGTTTCCTCTTAATTTTTTACAATGATAATTTTCATCTTTCATAAATAAAATAGTTGAATTCTTAAGCAAAATTCAAAAATAAAAATAAATTTTTAAAAACTATTTTTCTTTTAGTTTTCAAAACTTGACATGACATTTTAAAAAATTGGTAAAAAATAGATAACAAAAAAAATAAAACTAGAAATGATGTTTATAAACTATAAATTTCCAAAAACAAAAACCAAATAATTACCGAATAAATTTGCTTTCATCTTTTTCCCTTTTGTTTTGCTCCACTCTAATTGTGAACTTTTAATTTGTTCTTTTTTTTTTTTTTAGTTTTTTTGTTCTATTTGTTTCTTTTTATGTTAGTTGGCCGTTTATAGCACAATATATATATATATATATATATATATATATATATATATTTATTTATTTGAAAAGTTGTAGAAAATAACAATAAGCATTGGATTTTGATTGGCAATAAGATGTAAACCCCACAAAACTTTTTGAAAAAGAAAAGAAAAAAAAAAAGATGCTTAAAATTCAAGGTCGAGTAGTCGCATTTGGTTGGGAAGACTTAGACCTCTTTGTTGGAAATAAATGGAAATAGATGCATCAATCATCTTTCATCAATGAAAGTGGGACAAATTGCTCAAAAGGATTTCCTTATCTTTACCTTTTTTTTTTTTTTAGAAATATATTAAAATATCATTTTGGTCATTGTATTTAAGATTTATTGTATTTGAGTCCCTCTAATTTTGAATGTCTGGATTTAGCTCTCATTCGATAAAATTATTTGAAAATTAGTTATTATTATTAGTTTATTGTTAATCTTTCTATTGAAAGAAAAAGGAGCGAAGAGCAAAATAAGATCATAACTAACTAAGCAAATAACTTAATTTAAGTCAAGTTCATTAGGGTAGTCCATTATCCTTAATGACTATCTAATGCAGTGTTGATAAAGAAGGTAAATGAAAAGTGGCTAATGTGCATCGACTTTAGTAATCTTAACAAAGTTTTTTTCCACGGATAACTACTTTTCTCTTCCCATGATCAATCTTTTAGTAGATGCAATAATTGGACACGAGATGTTGAGTTACTCAATGTATATTTAGGATACAACTAGATTAAGATGCATTGACCTGGTCAAGGGAAACCTTATTTCATGACGAGTAAAGGTCTATACTATTATACATATAGTCATGTCATTTGATCTTAAGAATGCAGAAGCTAATAATTAGAGAATAGCAAATTATATGTTTGCTTCTCCCATTGAAAAGAACATAGAAGTGTACATAGATGAAAAGAGGTAAGTGGGCCAATTGACACACTCCTATACCTTGGCCTCCGATGCCGAGGCAAACCCATGTTCCATGAGGCATGCTTCTTGCAGGCCGCTAATTCTTTCCTCCTCTTTGATTAGTTCTACCTCACATTTTTTAGTCCAATTCGAAAAAGGATTAAGAAAAATCTTAGGTTTACTACTTATAAATATAAATCATTATATAGCTATAAAATAAGTTCATCTTCCTCCCTAAAAGCTTGTTTCCTTCTTTGCTAAAAATTTGTACATCGAAGTGTATGTGGTCAAACTCCACACCAATATTTAATCTTCTTATTTTACAGACCTTTTATTCTCCAAATTACAAAAGTATGCTTAATGGCACGTGCATGTTAGGTGAGTTTTCCTTTGCCGAATTTTGCTAAAAAAAAAAAAAAAACTCTTATTTTTTAAATCAATAGTAAAAACCATATAGGAGATGTGAACTAAATAGAAGATCATTTTTAAATAGAAAACAATCAACCTAAGTTTTTACAAACTTAAAAGTCAATTACTCAAGTGAAATAAAACTTTAGGAAAAGACAACATTAATAGTTTCAAATTTTTTAAATTGAAATCATCCATTTGCAAAATTGATAGACAGAACATATGCAAAATTGCAACTAGTACCACTTGAAATAGAACATACATACTTTGTATCACATAGAAACAAAAATACAAATAATGACTAAAAATGTACAAAAACTTAGGGTCTAACAAATTGTTTTTATTCTTTAAAAGAAAGAAAGGAACATAATTATTCCTCAAGTCCTTGTCCTTTTCTACTTTCAACACTCAAAATTCTTAAGATTATTAGGTTCTTTTGTTTGTATTTAGTGTTTTTACTTAAAATTTTAGCAAATTTGCAAACATTTTTTCCTGGCTTTTCACTAGAATATATATATATATATATATCAAAACTTTTCATCAGAAATATTTGATTTAGTTTTTAGCTTTTAATTTTACATTAATCATTAAAAAAATCTTAAGCTTTTTTTGAAATCAGTACACTAGTCCTCTCACATTTATTATTTTAAATACATGTGTGTATATATATACTCATCAAGTACATAAATAAGTCAACGTGAATATAGTTCAGTTGATAAAGATATCAAATATTATTTTAAAAGTTAATATTATTTTGAAAGGAAGGAGTCTACTTTTTTTTTTTTAATTTCTTCTTTTAAGTAAAAACAAAGAGAATTAATTAATACCAAATAATTATCGAATTTGTTTTTTTCCCTTAAAAAATCAAAACCAAACAAGAACAAAGAACAATGTTTTTTTTTTTTTTTTTTTTTTTTTTTTAAGAGAAGAACGTGTTTCTTAATGAACCCTTACAAAAAAAGAAAACATGCATAGCATAAAAAACATAACAAATAATTATTTAATTGTTTGAAGCTATTGAATTCTTTTGCACATACATTTATACATTTGATATAAATTATGATATATACGACAAAGTGAGGTGTCCATCAATTTGTCCTTTGCGACGACTTGAGCTATGTCGATGATTAAATTCAATTTAAAATTTGTAATTAAACAATAAAATATGACTTAACTAGGTAATTAATTAAGAATTATTTGATAACATTTTAGTTCGTTGTTTTCTATTTTCAAAATTAAATTTATAAACATTAATTCCGTCGATAAATTTATATGTTTTGTTATCCTCTTATCTTGCTAATGTTTTAAGCACTAAATTGAAGGTCCGTTTGAATTGACTTTCTTAGTGTTTGAATCTTGAAAAAAAATTCCAAAAAACTCGCTATTGTTTTTAGAGTTTAGCTACGAGTTCAAATGATTCTTTAATATATGTGAAAATCATAATTGAAAAAATGAGAGGAAAGAAGCATTAATTTCAAAAACTAAAATCTAAGACCCGTTTGGTAATCATTTCGTTTTTTGTTTTTAATTTTTGAAAATTAAACCTATAAACACATCTTCTAGCATAAATTTTTTTTTGCTTTGTTATCTACTAGTTAGCAATGTTTTCAAAAACTATGCCAAGTTTTGAAAACTAAAAAAATCATCTTTAAAATTTTGTTTTTGAAATTTGAAATTTGGCTAAGAATTCAACTCTTAATGTTACCCAAGAAGGATGTAAACTATATAGTAAGAAATTATTGGGAAGATAAGGAAGCATATCCACGGTAGATCTGCTTTTATATATATATATATAGAAAAACATATCTCTTGTAAATCTGCTTTTTCTTTGATAAAGTAACATATCCCTTGTAAATTTGCTTTTTATTTTATAGAGAAACATATCCCCATAAATCTGCTTGTTGTTTAATAGGCCAGGAAGCATGTAGATCTGCTTTTCATTTGATAAGGAAGCATATACGCTACAAATCTCCCATAAAAAGCTAAGGTATGCTAAGATAAGATTGACTTGAAACCTAGTTGGTCGATTCGACTTCAGCTTGGGCTCATCAATCTCGAGTTGTGGTTTTTCTTCGATCAAGCTTCACATGTTTGTCTTTGGTTGTCTCTTCATCTTTCGAGGTTCTAATTGATTTTTAGTCTCTGGTGATGCTCCAGACCTCAACCTTAACCTTTTAGAGCAACTTGCTTTTTATTGATGGCCTCAAATACTTTGGATTCACACAACCATCTTGACGTAAGGGTGAGGTTGGCAGAGATCTCTAGCCCTTATGTGCTTATGATCGGCCTCGGCCTGAACAATGTTCCACAGTGCGCATGGTGTATTTGGACTCATATGAATGGTGAAAATATTTTACCTTTATGCGCTTAAGGTCAGCGTCAGTCAGCCCCCTATGAAATTTTGATCGTAAATTCATGCTCCATTAATAATTTTGAGACTTAGCATCGACCTTGACTCTTTGCTTCAACTTGGTCTCTTCGGTATCGGCCTTGGTTGCTTTGTTCTTTGCAATTTGGTCTTCTTGGCCCCAACATTGATCGCCTCGACCTTTGCTCTTCGCTTCAACTTGGTCTCCTCGGCCTCGACATTGGTCGCCTCGGCCTTAGTCTCAGTTATCTTCGTCCGATTTTTGTTCTCGTCCCTCTTACTCATGCTTTGTAAGGTATGCAAATTGCTAGTAGAACACTTTCTTCTCCATAGACGACAACAATTATTAATGTCAAATTTTGGACAGGGGTGAACGCACCTAGCCTTCACGTGTCACCAATAGTGAATGTTTTTGAAGGAGAGAAGAAAGTAGCCTGCAAAAGAGAAAAATATGCACACCAGTGTGTTGCTTGCTACACACACTTCTCTTCTTTAATTGAAAGTATGGATTCATTTGCTTATGAAAGTTTAAGTACTCCATCGATAAAATTATAAATCTAACATGACGTTTATCCATTAGAATATAATTGAGGTCTAAATTGATACAATTATGAAAGTTGGATTTTAAATTGATACAATCATTAGTTTAAGGTTTAAATTGATACAACTCCCAAAATTTAGGATTATAAATTGATATATTCTCTTATAGTAAATACTAAGCTGAGAAAAATTCTAGTACTACCGTGGTATAATATTATAGTACTACCGTGGTATGAAATATTATCTATACTATCTTCATTCATTATTTGTCATGATAATATTATTTAAGAATAATATGTAGAATCCATAAAATAAATTAATAATAAATAGTAAATACTACAAACGATGTGTCAAATTATAAATAGAAATAATAGATACTACAACTGTTACTATAAATTTTCCAACAATAAACTTGTCGACAAGATATGTGCATATTTGAGGCTTTTTTTTCCTTTTCTATAGAACGAAACAAAGAATTAGATAAGTAAGTTTATTTAATAAAAGTCTATGAGAGTGAAATTTTTCTATATTTATAAATAATTTGACGAAAAATATTTAAAAATAGAAAAATAAGAGAAATTATTTATACAAAATAACAAAAGTTTTAGATAGTTATTAAGTCTATCAGTGATAGAAATTATAAAAGTCTATCACTCTGATAGAAGTCTATCAATATTTTTTTTGCTATTTTTTGTAAATAGTTTGACATTTTTTATACTGGTGAAATTTTGTCTAATTTAACTCATTTTTCTATAAAAAGTTATAAAATAAAAAGCGCGACACGTATATGGCAATGTCATAATTCCTAAAAATTAAATACCATTAATTATGTGGAATGACGTCAGAAATAAAAAGACTAAAAATTTAGAATATGGAAATGAGGTCATTCTTTTTTTTTTTTTTTTGGGAAAAAACAGGTCATTCTTTTTTTTGGAAGAAGGGAAATGAGGTCATTCTTACATATATATATATATATGGCATTAACACTGTCAATTTGTGACACCCATTCGGCTATTTACAGAGCCACAATGAATAATGCTCCCACTCAAGTGTGTTCTTGATGCCTAAATTTTGTTTTATTAAAAAAAATTGAATTTAAAATTAAAAATTAAAAACAAAATAAAGAAAATTGTGCTGCCTAAATGTACTCATCATTTAAAAGCTATTCCATTAAAAAATAGTAATAAAAAAATATCTAAATGTCATTCTTCATCACAATTACCATTAATATGCTTAAAAATATAAATGTCATACCTCAATTGACATATAGTTGTATTAGCAATTAAAAGGTTCGCAATTCGAATCCTTCTACTCCTATTATTGTTTAGAAAAAAAATTATCGTTAAATTATGCTAATAATAATTCTTTATATTCTTTCATAAAGGTTGCAATATAATTGCCCTCAATCTTTTATAAGATTTTACAACGATTCCAGGAGTATAATGTTGAAAAATTTGTACCATTGCACTGTTCTTAGCTCGTCAACACAGCATTTGCAGGTCTCGGTTTCTATCTAACACTCTATTTCTGCTCAAAGGATAGTTTTGATACATTTATGAAATGTCAATGATAAAATTGTTTATTTTTTTTTAAAGAATATGGGTCTTTTTTAAAAGAAAAGAAAATTTTCAGTATTTTTTTTCCTTAACAAAATAACATTAATTATTTATTTATTGTGATCGTATTTGAAATATCTGTATTTAGCTATAATGAAGAAAGATAAGAGACCCTTATAATTATTTATTTATTTATGTTGAAGAGACCTTTGTAATTAATACACTTGATTGTGTTAGAGACATTTGATTTTGGCCACATGAATTGCTCTAATTTGATTCATCTTCAAAAACTTTAGAACCATTTTTTTAAAAATATTTTCTTGGAGTTAGATGCATTGTATATGGTTGCAAATTCTCTTTAGTATTGTTATCTTACCATTATTTTCCTTTAATGTTTCTTAAAACAGATGCAAAAACTTTTTTTTTTTTAATAAACTGAAATAATTATTTAGATATTTTTTATAACTATTTTAGTTTATTATATTTTATTTTATTTTTTAAATTTTATTAACTTATAAAAACTACTTTTACATACTTCTTCGTTTTGTTGTCAATTTTCTGAATGATTTTTTTTCCTTTTCAAAATCTTTGTAAACTATAAAAAGTAGTTTTAATTTTAAAAACTTGTATTTTGCTTTTTAAAATAAATTTAACTAAAAATGTAAATGCCTCAACAAGAAAACAATAATAAATTAGAGAATTTTAAAAAATGGAAAAATAAGGAAAACTATTTATACAAAATAGCAAAATTTTTAGATAGTTGTGATGGATGCTTATAGAAGTCTATCAGAGTCTATCAGTGATAGAAATGATAGAAATCTATCACCGATAGATGCTGATAGAAGTCTATTAATGTCTATCAATAATTTTTTTTGTTATTTTCTGTAAATAGTTTGACATTTTTTCTATAGGTAAAAATTTCCCTAATAAATTTACAAAACTTAAAACGAAATTATATTGTTATCACAAATCGGACTTGGGATTTATTTTTTATTTTTTTAATTTAATTAGAAATTATACATTTATATATGAGAAATTACTATAAACAAAAAAAAAAAAATATCAAACTATTTACAAATATAGAAAATTTTTACTGTTTATCAGAAATTGACCACGATAAAATTCTATTGTAGTCTATCGCTGATAGACAGTAAAAATTTTCTATATTTGTAAATAGTTTGACTCATTTTTCTATATTTGAAAACAACTTTTTATATATTTATTTTAAGATTATGAGAATTTAATTTAATATTCTTTTTTAAGTAGAACAATGGTGGGTGAGGGATTAAACTTTCTATCTTTGAAGCGGATACCAATACTATTGAGTTAAGCTCATTTTCGAAGTTGGTAATTTCTAATTTAATATTTATATAACTAATGTGTTTTGAATATTATAAAAAGAATCACTTGAAATTGAAGTTAAGAACCAAAATACCAAATGGGGTGAATGTTTGGAAAGAAAAGACATTCAAATTGCTTCATTCTAGCTTCGAGAAAAAAGGAATGACCAAAACAATTCTATTCTAGATCTTAAACTTTTGCATTATTTATTCTAATCTAATTCTTATACTTTCAAGATTTTTTTCTTCTTAATTCCTAAGCTTTGCAAATAAACCCCCTTTTTTTTTTTTTTTTTTTTTTTTTTTTTTTTTTTTTTTTTGTCTTTTAGGGTTTTCATTTGTTACCGTAATTAATTTTCTATATATTAGTTTGGACTTATTTTTTAAACTATATTCCAAAGCTAGTAAAAAAGATATGACCTAAAAATTCTATACCTAATATGTAAATTAAAGTTATGTTCAATGATTTAAAATAGAAAAATATTAGAATCCAATAACTTAAATTTTTTCAAAACCATCACCATATACCAATCTACATTTTTATTAAAAAATAAAAATAAAAACTTGATTTTTAAAACAAACCGGACGATTATAAAAAACGACATAAATAAACTAAATCGACCTAAAATTAAAAGTCTAACTCAAGTTTAAAGTGTTCAACTTATAACCATAATTTACTTTTAACATGTTGAATGAGATTTATTAAAACTAGAACGAATCTACTATTTTTCAACTTTATATATACTTTATATATCCAAATCTATCAATATCTATTGTACAAGTTCACAAAATTGACCCAATTCAACTAATTAATTTCATCGATAATTAAAACTAATTTTATAGACTTAGGATCTGTTTAGATTAAACTTTCTAAATATTTATAAGTGCAAAAAAAAAATGTTTATAAACACTCAGAAAAAAATCAATCAAAATGGATCCTTTAGCATCTTCAACTAAATTGAGATTGAATATGTACTAGCTAAGGCTTAGGGTTTGAAAGGAAGGAGAAGGTAAGAAACTCTAAACTTAAAATATATATGTTTGAAGTAAAAATTTTAGCCCTATTTGGTAACTGTTTGGTTTTTGAAAATTAAGCCTATAAATATCTCTTTCACCTTTACATTTCAATCTATTTTCAAATACAAGAAAATGAATTAAAATATTTACAAATATAACAAAATTTCACTGTCTATCTGCGATAGACCGCGATAGACTACTATTTGTATCTATCTAAAGTCTATCGCTACACAGATAATAGTCTATCGTAGATAGCCAGTAAAATTTTGCTATATTTTAAAATATTTTCAGCAATTTTATCATTTAAAATAATTTTGCTTAAATTTTTTGCTTTGTTATCTACTTCTTGTCAATGTTTTAAAAATCTCAAGTCCAAGATTTGAAAATTTTAAAAAAGTAATTCTTATTTTTGAAATTTGGCTTAACATTCAACTCTAGTACTTAAAAAAAATGTGTAGAAAATTGAGATGAAGTAGACTTTATTTTTTATTTCTTTTTTTTAAAAAAACGGTAACCAAAGAAAGCCTTAAACACTTGAGTTTAATAAAAACAAAAAGAGTCAAAACATATAAAATTTATCTATAGATTCGACATCTTAAAGTTAAAAACCATAAAAATAGAATATATATTATATATATAGTTCCAAACCCTTGCATGGACCCCACAAGAACATTGGCTCAAATGTCAATAAATAAAGCCATTCATTGAAGAACCCCCTTAAGAAGAAGAAGAAAAAAAAGGAAAAAGAAAAACCTTTCTTTTAAACCTCTCTCTTTGTGTTTGGTGTCTTTGTTTTTGTTCATAGTGTCGACATGGTTTGTGAAGAAGAAGCTCTAATTCAAAAAGTTAGTGAATTATATGATGAAATCTCAAGCCTTGAAAGCCTCAAACCTTGTAACCATGTCGACACTCTCTTCACTAAGTTGGTGGTCACGTGCATGTCACCCACCTCACCTCATTTCCATATCAATTCACTTTCGAAACCACTTCAACAAATGAGATCAAATCTCATTAGCCTTTGTGGTCAAGCTGAGTCTCTTTTAGAGTCTCATTTTTCTGATCTCTTAGCCAAATTCGATTCCCCTATTCACCATCTTCATGTCTTCCCTTACTTCTCTAATTATCTTAAACTTAGTCTCCTTGAATTCTCCATCCTTTCCCGCCACTGCCCCGTCGTTCCCTCCTCCGTCGCCTTCGTTGGCTCTGGTCCTCTTCCTCTTACCTCCATCGTCCTCGCCACCCGCCACCTCACCTCCACTATCTTCCACAACTACGATCTTGACCCGCTTGCTAATTCCAAGGTTATATATGTTGGTTCATTTAATTTAGTGTAATGAACTTTTGAATTTAGCACCATGTTTTTAACTCTCTGATTAATTTTGATAACTACGTGTTTGGTATAGCTGTCTGTTTTAGAAATTTATATGTTTGTTTTCTTCCTCTTTTTCGGTTATGGTTTTCACCTTTCTTAAAGAAACCCTTAAAATTTTAGCTAAATTCTAAGAACAAAAACGAAACTGTTTTTTAAAACTTGTTTGGCAACTCTTTAACCTTTGGTTTTTAGTTTTTTAAAATTAAGCTTATAAAAACCATTTTGATCACCTTTAAATTTCTTGCTTTGTTTTCTATTTTTTTACCGATATTTTCAAAAACTGAAACAAGTTCTGAAATTCAAAAAACAGTTTTTGAAAATTTATTTTTGTTTTTGGAATTAAGCTAAGAAATCAACTCTTATACTTATGAAAGATGGAAAACATCACAAGAAATTTAATTTTCAAAACTTAACTTGATTTTTAAAAATAAACCTAGGACGAACTTATGATTAGAACAAAGAAATAATGTTTATAAGCTTAATTTTTCCCAAAAACCAGATGTTTATCAAACAACACCGGAAGTAAACTGAACTTGTATTTGCTTCCCACAGGCGTCGAATTTGGTGTCAGTCGACTCGGACCTGAAGACGAGGATGGTGTTTCACACGTGCGACATCATGAAAGTGACAGAGGAGCTGAAACAGTACGAGGTTGTGTTTTTGGCAGCTCTTGT
Source organism: Lagenaria siceraria (assembly GCA_002890555.2). Classification (NCBI taxonomy): domain Eukaryota; kingdom Viridiplantae; phylum Streptophyta; class Magnoliopsida; order Cucurbitales; family Cucurbitaceae; genus Lagenaria; species Lagenaria siceraria. The sequence goes on along the minus strand of CM016492.1, from coordinate 407,315 downwards.
AGGAATGGAGAAAGAGGAGAAATTGAAAGTGATTAAGCATTTGTCAGAGTTCATGTCAGAAGGGGCTTATTTGATGGTAAGAAGTGCACATGGAGGAAGAGCTTTTCTATATCCTGTTGTTGAAGATTGTGATTTGGTAGGGTTTGAGGTTTTATCTGTGTTTCATCCCACTGATGAAGTTATAAACTCAGTAATAATTGCACGAAAAAAGACGACTTTCGATAACGATAACATTAACGACAACGACAACGATAACAACGATGACGAAGAAGGCTGTTTGTCTGTTAATTTAGACAAACAAGAGGAAGATGAAAATAAGAAGGTGAAGATTAGCAGTGGAATTGATCATAAGAATAATAATGGAGTTGTGCATAATAACAAATGTTCTGAGATTCAAAGCTTCAATAACCATGGAGGTAAGATTGAGGAATTTGCCATGGAAGCTGAGTAGTAATAATTCATCAACTTGAATTATTATTCTTGATCTCTTTAATTTTGTTTAAGTGGGGGTTTCTGATTCTGATTCTGAAATTTCTGGTTTCAAAAAATGTGTTCCACTTTTTGATCAACATGGGAAATAATTTTGATTTTATTGAGGAACATATTCAAGGGGGAAGGAGCATTAGCAAAGCTTATAATATAAGGTTTTTATATGTTTTGTTTTTGTTTTGATTAATGTTCTTAGAGATAATTTGGGTCATTCTTCTCTTGCAAATGGACCCTTTGATCAGTTATGTTGGGTTGATGTTTTGTAATAATTTTTGTGTTCTCACTTTTGGATGAGAATCTAATTTAAGATGGTTGTTTTGTTTGGCTAATGTCTGTTTTTTAGTTTATATGTGTTTATTTGGGGTAGGTAACGATTTTGTTTTTAGTTTTCTGTTTTCTCATTAAACACTAGAATTCTTAGTCAAATTTTAAAAGTGAAAGAAAATTTTGAAAATATTTAATTAAACACTAGAATTCTTAGTCAAATTTTAAAAAGTGAAAGAAAATTTTGAAAATTATTTTATTTTTCAAAATTTGACTTAGTTTTTGAAAATATTTAGTAGAAAGTGAAGAATAAAACAAAAAACTTATGAGTGGAAATAGTAGTACGGTTTATTTAACTAACTTTTCAAAAACTAAAAACTAAGGTCTTGTTTGGTAAACCATTTAATTTTTTGTTTTTGAAAATTATGCCTAGAAGCACCAATTCCATCTCTAGATTTTTGTACTTTATTATTTACTTTCTATCAATATTTTTGAAGTTAACTCACCAAGTTTTTGAAAATTAAATGAATAGTTTTTAAAAATTTGTTTTGATTTTTAAAATTTAGCTAAGAATTCGACTCTTTTATCTAGGAAGGATGAAAAGCATTGTAAGGAATGGAGAGTAAGCAAACACACAATGTTCAAAACCTAAAAACTAAAAATTAAATTGTTACCAAACGAGCCTATTCGCTTTTCCTTCTTTAAAAACAAAATAAAATAAAATACATTTTTGGTAATTTTTTTTTAAAAAATAAAAAATAAATAAAATCATCGATAAACTAATATAATATTTTTTAGAGAAAAAAAATTGTTATGAAACTCAAACAGAAAATTAATTTTCAATTGATCAAAGTTCACAAATGCGAGTGCGCAACATGAAGGGTTAAATGAAATAGCTAGGGTTTTTCATATCAAAACAATATATATATTATGTTTCAACTTTTTTTTTCCCCTTGTTGATCAAACAAGCTAAGTTTGCTTCTGATGATCTTCAATTTGATTTAGTTGTTAATAATGATTCAATTATTTTGAATAGGTTCTAAGTATAGATATTCTACCTCAATTCTAGTCCAGTCTTTGGTTTTATTTTTTATCACGAGTCTTTTCTTAGGTTAGTTTGAGCATAACTTAATGAGTAAAATATAATATACTACCTTTCTTAGCATTGGAAGAAGTTTGGAACTCCATATATATTGAACTTAGAGAAGAACAAAAAAAAAAAAAAAAAAAAAATCAATTATTTACATAATAAAATAAATAGAGAGAGAGGAAAAAAAGACTAGGGTTGGAATTTAAATGTTGTAATACGTAATCTTACTAAGTATAGGAACCATTTGGTTTTTTAAAATTAAGCGTATAAACACTACTACTTCCTATTGAATTGCTTGTTTGTTGTTTACATTTTGAGAGTGTTTTTAAAATTCAAGCCAAAGTTTTGGACCTAATTTGGTAACTATTTGGTTTTGAAAAATTAAGCATACTTCCTCTCAAATTCTTATAATGGTCGGTATCTTTCTTAAGTAAAAGAATTGAATTCTTACCAAATTCCATAAAAACAAAAACAAGTTTTAAAATTTGGCTTGATTTTTTAGAACATTGGTAAAAAGTAAATAACAAAACTAAAAATTTAGGGGTAAAAAAAGTATTTATATACTTAATTTTTAAAGACTAAAAATAAAAAATCAAATGGATACCAAATGAGATCTACAAAAAACTAGTACTTAATTAAAAATTTTGTTTTTGTTTTTAAAAATTGGCTAATTAGAATTGAAATGCTTACTTGGAAAAGATGAAAATTATGGTTATCAAATAAGTCTTAAAAAACAAGTACAATATTTAAAAATTAGAAAGAATCAAAGATGGATTGACTATAATTGCTGATGGTATAGAGAAGATTAGAAATACTATTCATTTTTTGTCTCTCATGCAAAAAAAAAAAAAAAAAAGTTGAAGAAATAATTCATCAATTACAAATTCTATGCACTAAAAAATGTGGTATTGATGGTATGACAAGATGAAATTCAACATTTTTTATACTAAAAATTACTTTGGAATACAAAAATGTTTTTCCTCGTTTAAAACAGCATATAAACCACAATATAAATGTCTTCCTTCAAAAAAGGGATTAGACTTCTGAAAAAGAAATGTGTAATAGATTAGAATCCTTCTACACTACAATTTGAGTTATTTTTTAGTTAACTTATCCATTCTCCAATGTATTTTTCTTAGAAATTTGTGAAATTAGATTGGAACTTGCTAAGTGGCTTACTTCTGATATTGAGCAAATACAAGTGATGACATCAAGAATGATTACTAAGTTTGAAAAATATTGGAGCGGATTCATGGTGTGTTGGCAATAGCTACAACATCAGAATCCTAGATTTAAGATGAGATTGATCGAGTTTTATTTTCCTCAAATATATGGATATCGATATACTATTAAATTTAAATGTATTCGAGATTTGTGTAGTAATTCGATGAAGTATTATTGTTCAAACTCAAGTATAGAAGGAGAATCTTCATGTTCTACAATTAGTTCTTCAACTACACGACAAGATGGTAGTAGAAGTTCTAATTTTATTGTTCACAAGAAAGATCGATTTCTCAAGATTGATGAGTTTATTAATAATGTGGGAAATGTTGACAATGTTAAATAAGAGCTAGATCATTATTTAGATGAGAGTATTCTACCGCAAACTGATGACTTTAACATTTTGACTGGATGAAAATTAAATGGAGTAAAGTATCATATTTTGTATCAAACTGCTAGATATTCTAGTCACTCATGTCACTACTGTTGCTTTTGAATCTACATTTAGTATCGATGGTAGACATGTAAGTTTTGTTATCTCTTATTTACCAAGTTTTATTTGTACTTGTCTTAAATAGATACAAATACTACAATATATGTTAAAGTGTTGAAAATGTTCGAGATCTAGATGATTTAAGTTATAAGTTTGTTTATTTTAATTCTTTTTTCTTAATTATTGATTTATAATAATTTTTCAATCTTTGCTTTTTGAGGACTCATGTTTTAAGAAGTTTGATGAAGGACATTGACGACTATGTTTTTGTTGTTGTATTCTAATATTTCTTTTATAAAAAAAGTTATGTTATGACTTGTGATGTAACTGAAGACTTTTCCAAAATAATTATAGATATTTTATTATTTAAGTTTAAGAGATTTTCTAAAGATAAAAAAATAAGAAAAACTATTACACAAAATAACAAAATTTTTAGATAGTTGTGATAGACGTTGATAGAAGTCTATCATAGTCTATCAGTAATAGAAATGATAGAACGATAATAAAAATGATAGAAGTCTACCACTAATAGATGCTAATAGAAGTCTATCAATGTCTATTAGTGCTTTTTTTTTGCTATTTTCTATAAATAATTTGACATTTTTTCTATCTGTGAAAATTTTCCTTGACTTTCCTTGACTTGAAGAGTTTATTACTTTAAGACACTAAATGTACAATGTCATAATATTTAATTTTTTAACTTCTATAAATTAGAGATTTAACACATATAACTCTTGAAAAAAAAAGTGTTATTTGTCGAAAGTGAAAAATTTTCCTGGACAATTATCCAAAAATCCTAGATTCCCAACGAACTTCCCAACAGTTTATATAAATGATTTTGGCTCGATTCTCTTTCATCAGCTGAGGAAAAAAGCATCAAAAGATGAGCTCAATCTCCACCTCACACCGCCCTTTTTCCTTGAAACCAGTAGATTTCTCGACAGAGAAGAAGATTCCCACATCAAAACTTCCACAGAAAACAGTTTTGAAGCTTTTCGACTCAAAATCCATCACTTCTTTGCAATATCTCAGCCAAGTTCATGGACTTGTATTGCGTAGTGGCCATTTCCAAGACCATTACGTCTCTGGCGCGTTGGTGAAGTGTTATGCAAATCCCCATTTCGGCAATTTCGATTTCGCTTTGAAGGTATTCTCCTCAATTCCAAATCCCAACGTTTTCATTTGGAATATTGTGATTAAAGGGTGTTTAGAGAACAACAAAGCATTTAAAGCTATTTACTTCTATGGTAGGATGGTTATTGATGCTAGGCCCAATAAATTCACATACCCAACTCTGTTTAAAGCTTGTTCTGTGGCACAAGCTGTTCAAGAAGGGAGACAAATCCATGGCCATGTGGTGAAACATGGCATTTGTGGTGATATGCATATCAAAAGTGCTGGAATTCAAATGTATGCCTCTTTTGGTGGCTTAGAGGATGCAAGGAAACTGTTTGATAGTGGGGAATCTGATGTTGTCTGTTGGAATACAATGATTGATGGGTACCTGAAATGTGGGGATCTGGAAGCTGCTAAAGGGTTGTTTGCTCAAATGCCAATCAGAAACATTGGCTCATGGAATGTGATGATCAATGGTTTAGCTAAGGGTGGGAAGTTGGGAGATGCAAGGAAGGTGTTTGATGAAATGAGTGAAAGAGATGAAATTTCTTGGAGTTCTATGGTAGATGGTTACATATCAGTAGGTTGTTACAAGGAAGCACTAGAGATTTTCCAGCAAATGCAAAGAGAGGAGACCAGGCCTGGAAGGTTCATTTTGTCCAGTGTTCTAGCTGCTTGCTCCAGTACTGGAGCCATTGATCAAGGGAGGTGGGTTCATGCTTATCTCAAGAGGAACTCCATTAAATTGGATGCGGTGTTGGGGACTGCCTTATTGGATATGTACGCAAAATGTGGTAGGCTGGACATGGCATGTGAGGTATTTGAAGAAATGAAAGAAAGAGAGATTTTCACTTGGAATGCCATGATTGGTGGGCTTGCTATACATGGAAGAGCAGAGGATGCACTTGAGCTTTTCTCTAAGATGCAGAAGGAGAGGCTGAAACCGAATGGAGTCACACTCGTCAGTGTCCTAACTGCTTGTGCTCATGCAGGTTTTGTTGACAAAGGCCTGAGAATTTTCAAAACGATGAGAGAGTTTTATGGTGTTGAGCCTGAAATGGAACATTATGGATGTATGGTTGATTTGCTAGGGAGGTCAGGGTTGTTTTCTGAAGCAGAGGATTTGATAAGCTCAATGCCCATGAAACCCAATGCAGCTGTTTGGGGAGCACTCTTGGGTGCCTGCAGGATTCATGGAAATTTCAAATTGGCTGAAATAGTGGGGAGGATTTTGCTCGAATTGGAGCCACACAACAGTGGCCGGTATGTGTTACTGTCAAATATATATGCAAAAGCAGGGAGGTTTGGTGATGCTGCTCAAATAAGAAAGATGATGAAGGATAGGGGGATAAAAACATCGCCTGGTGTTAGCACAGTTGATTTAAATGGTACGGTTCATGAATTCAAAATGGGCGATGGATCACATCCGCAAATGAAAGAAATTTATAGAAAGCTAAAAATAATAAAGGAGAGGCTGCAGATGGCAGGCCATTCACCTGATACATCTCAAGTTTTATTTGATATTGATGAGGAAGAGAAGGAAACTGCAGTTCAGTACCACAGCGAAAAGCTTGCAATTGCTTTTGGATTGATTAATACCTTGCCAGGCAAACCCATACACATAGTGAAGAACTTGAGGGTTTGTGACGATTGCCATTCAGCTACAAAGCTCATTTCTCAAATTTATGATCGAGAAATAATTGTGAGGGATCGTGTTCGTTATCACCATTTCAGAAATGGAACTTGTTCATGTAAAGATTTTTGGTGATCTATGCTCCCCTAAAAGTGTGCATACTCAATTATACTGAGTAAGCATCTTAAGCAACGGAAGGCTATAGTTGACAACTAAAAATGAGAACCTAGTCAAGATTTCAGATTAACATTGAATTTTACAGTCTGTTTAAAGTATACAATCGAATATAGAGACCCAGTGCAATCAAACTTCGAAAGCTAAGGTACACATGCTCATATGTCTATAACCTTAAAATAATTTACTAGTTAAATTCTAAATTAAAGTAAATGTATAAGAAGTTTAAATTCATCTTCATAAGGAAAGGTGAAATGTTATCCAAATTTCAATGTGTAATCCATAAAGCTTAAGCAAAATACGGATTGGTTAAAATCGTTTTTCATATCATATCTTTTCATTTCATCGTAAAGAAGCTAACACAAAATCCACCATTATCAAGTAGATATGTACTGATTATTGCATGTTTCTCGAAATTTTCTCTAACCAAACATTTTTGAGCAGCTTGAGAAGTCACCGACTGTTTTGGATGGCTAAACTAAGTAACTTAAGTTTGGTATCTGAAACAAATCGTTTCCATTTCTTTGTAAAATTCAAAACAGATGTCTTGATCCATTAGCACCTTTACACTAATGATGGTTTTAAGTTTTCAGGCTTTTAAGATTAGTGCTGAGCCCTGTTACATCTACCTTATTCTAAAGTCTTACTGCTCATCACTGCTTTTGTTACCTCAAACCAATGGAGTTATGAGAAATTTACTTACATATTATTAAAAACAAAGTTATCCAGCCGACGGTTCAAAATTTATTCTAACGCTCATTTACTACAGTGACCGAAGTGTGCAAGTCTCGTTAGAACTTGAGAGATAGGGGCAAACAACATGCTTAATCTGCTCCTTCTCTTTTCCACTGGGCCTTTATCCCTCCAGTCCAAAGCAAATAGAAGGTGAAGGCTTTCCAGGTTGCTAATAACTTTCGCTATTTTGATCTTCATTACTGTCGTCTGTAACTGTTAACTGAAGGTTTTGCTGTCTCTGTTGCTAGGACTGAACCAAGCCAGCTGGTTTCCAATATTTACTAGAGACCTCTTCATTTTCAGGTTGATCATTTGGCTTCAGCACATAGTTCTGCCATTTTCAATCCCAACTTTGTATGAAGTAGAAAGAAGCACCAATTCAACCTTCATCAATCAGTACTCAAAATTAAATCCTAGAATGAAGGAATTACAATACCTGTAATGTCAATAAATTTATGTATTAATGATAAGCAAACATGTTCATTCACTTTATCGTGTCTTGCTCTTCACCATGTGTATTGAACATGATGGAGGATTTTACACAACTGAAGTAGTGTGTGGGCGCTTGTGCATGAAGTTTATGAAATTATTGCAAAAGTTTCTCCATCTATCAATCTGCCTTCTGTTTCTCTTGTAATATCATCATAGTCGTAAATTTATTTACCATTTCTAATGGGTTTAACAGGTTCTTCATGTGTAACTAATTCAGTTTACTCTCACCGAATGATTTTCTTTCTTTTTCTTTTTAACTGAGTTAAGAGTCAGAAGTTTGTGTGGGCTGATATTTGTTCCATCTCCCAAGTCCCAACAGAGGCAGAAGCAGTCCAAACAGTAGTTTGGAGAGATACAAGAAATAGAAGCAAATGGTACCATTAGCTCATTAAGTGGATAATGCAAATGAAAGAGAAAAATACGGCAAACCCATTTCTCCACCACTGAAAAGAGTGTAAATTTCTATACAAAAAAAGGGAAAACAGAGGAGAGAGAGAAACAGAGAGAGTGACAGGAAGAAATCCCTACCATACAATTCATAGAGATCCGTAAAATGACATTAAAACTAATCCATTTTAAGGAAATTAAATGGCGTTTTTAACGAAACTCCGCTCTCTGCCACTCACAGACGAGAAAGAGTTCAATGGAAAGCTCCATGACCTTGAAGTATCTTTCCCCTTCTCCTCCGCTTACGTCTTCAGCCAGAGTATGCTTCTTCTCGAGTAAGTTAAGAGGAACAAGACCCACATCAGTTCCTTACTATCTTCTCGAATGGAGGTCGAAACGCTTCGTGTTTTCGCGAAAAATGGCGGTTAAAGCTTGCGTGAAGGTGGAAGAGAGCAGTGCTAAGGGGAGCGCTTATAAGAGCGAGTGGGGGAAGGTTTCGGCAGTGTTGTTTGACATGGATGGAGTGCTTTGTAACAGCGAGGACCTATCTCGAAGGGCTGCGGTCGATGTTTTTAGGGAGTTGGGTGTTGAAGTATCCCCTGAAGACTTTGTGCCATTTATGGGGACTGGTAAGTTAAGTTGAACAGATTTTTTTTTTTTTTTTTTTTTTTTTTTTTTTTTTTTTTTCCGTTGATCAAAACATCTCACTTGGCTGATAATGAATAATGTTTGCCAGTAATACTTATTTTAATCGTGAGCAGTATGAAATTGTTATGCTAAATTTGTGATCGTTATTCGATTATACAAGTAGCGTTATGATGTAGGGATGTACTTTGGATATAATATTGGAGATTGCTGAAAATCCCACTGTTTGTTATTTAGTTACGTAGATGCTATCACAATGGGTTGGTAGTAGTGGTTATTGGGATAAGGGAAAGAAAGTAAAAGGAATTTTGGTATGAACTTGGGGTCCGGGTGGCAACCTACATATGTAGTAGAATCCTGCCTGAGTTATTTTATTATTAATTTTTCCTTCTTCTTATAATCAAATTGTGTAGAGTTAGATAGTTGTTTATGAGATTAGTTTAGATGTATGTAAGTTTTTTTGGATACTCACAATATTGGTATGTATATAATACATCAGTACTTCAAAATAGTTGTTTATAATCTATTCATCAACACCGAATTCTAGATTGCGGGGAACTATGGGTTTTGATTTCGATTAGTAATAAATTACTAGAGTTGGCTTGACTCATTAGGAAGTTAATGTAGAGAGTGTGCTATTGCCTTTGATCGGAGTCACTAAGCTCCAAAGTCCCATCACATGAATGGTGGGAAAGTAATGAAGTAATGTTGTTTATCAATTATCAAGAATTAGTGTAATTGTGGGATTACTGCTTGGTTGAGTGCCTAAGAATTTAGTACGTAAATTTCAAGCCTAAGGTCTCAAGTTTACTGGTACACATGGTCATCAAGAAAAAATGGACGTGCTAACAGGGTAGAAGGATCTTAATCTCATGGAGGCTTACTTTTGGGAGGACAAGTGGTTGGGGTATCTCTCTGTTCTTTTTTAGAGACGTATACTCCTCCAAAGAACTAATGAACATCCTAAGCACAAGGGGTTAGAGATTGGCCCTCTCCACAAAACTAACAAAAGAGAGCCTTCCAACCTCTCTGCTCTTTATTTCCTCGGTTATAATCTCTTACTTTTAAGAGGGACTATTCAATGGATACTATTCTCCCTTCTTTCAGCTGTGTTTTCGTGGCTCTAGTCAAGTAAAATAAGAGTAAGAGTGTAATTACAAAAAAGTTTTATATGCTTCTTGTATTCTTTCCTTTTTTTTTCCCCCTCAGTAAAAGGTTGGGTTTTTATCCAAAAGAAAAAAAAAAGAAAAAAAAGAAAAAAGAAAAAAGAAAAAGAAGAAGAAGTGAATGAAAACCTCATGGATTTAGTATTGCATATTCAGTTTCCAATACGTAATATTCAACCAGAAGTTTTCTCAATCTGCATCACCTAATGAACTGCATATGATACAATTAGGTAACTACAGACTCTAATACTCATAAATAATATGAACGTCTGAACTTCCAAAATGTATTTATTTATTCCAGGCGAAGCAAACTTTTTAGGCGGAGTTGCATCAGTGAAAGGGGTAGCAGGATTTAGTCCCGAGGCTGCAAAAAAGAGGTTTTTTGAGATATATCTAGAGAAGGTAATCAGTTGGCAACATTTCCCCCTTCTTTTGTTAGAAGTATATAATTTTTTATTTAATCCTTATTGTTTTAAAAGTGTTAATTCAGTTCTTTATGTATTAGCATTTTTCAATGAAATCAATTCTGTAAGTGGAGGTTAAATCATAAATGTAGTTGATGGTAAGAACTTATGTGAAATTATACTTAGTAAACTAGCAAAACTTTTGAAGAGGAACAAGGCCCCCAACCCATCCAAAATTGTATGAAGTTAGCAAAAATTCCTACTTAGTAGCTAACTTAGAAAGTATCGTGGTGTGTGAGTTTACCATAAGTCACATGTAACATCCACTAACAGAAACAATATAATTGAAAAATGTTAAAAGAACAAGAGACTAAATTGAAGCTTTGTAAACAATATGGATTAAATTGAAAAAACACCTATTTAGAGTAAAATGTATATTTAGCCTATTTTGTTCATCCGAAATTTCAGTAATATGTTTGCTATATCATTTGCTAACATCCGACTGTAATTGACGTTTTTTGCATAATAGTATGCAAAGCCCAACTCTGGAATAGGCTTCCCTGGTGCACTGGAACTCATTACTGAGGTGTGTATTTGTGGAATATAAGCTGCTTGTACTTATCATTATGATGTTGATCAACATCATGAAACTTACTATTTGAGTTTTGACTATCGTTAATAGTGTAAAAACAAGGGCCTTAAAGTTGCTGTTGCATCCAGTGCTGATCGTATCAAGGTTGATGCAAATTTAGCTGCTGCGGGGTTACCACTGTCAATGTAAGTTTGATTGCGTGCTACGCTTAATAGTCTCTGGGTCTAATTTAATATTTCTTAAGAATGTGACTTTCTGATTACTTTTATCAAGCTACAAGTTAAAATAGAATGGTTTCATACACAGCAGATTGAAGTGCTATGATGATTCAATTAGAGAACTGTGATCAATTCATAGTGCATAGGTGAAATATGGTTTAGATTTTTTTGCTAGAAAGGAATTCTTGTCAGGTCCAAATATCATTTCGAAGGGAAATTTAAAACATAATAAGTGTAATGGCGTTCTTCTCGAATATTTGACCGTAAAGGATTCCAAATTTGGTTCAGAAAGTAGTCATAAAGAGAATAATCTGGAAACTAGCTGAAAATATTTTGGCCCATGACTTTCTCATGTTTTTGGAGTAAAATTTGTCTCAGTCCAAAAGGTTTGGATCCTTGAAACTTTCAATACACTTTTTCTCTGTGACTTGTTTAAGATTTTTAATTATGCATTTATGACTCTCTTGTATAGGTTTGATGCCATAGTGTCAGCTGATGCTTTTGAGAATCTGAAACCTGCACCCGACATATTCATAGCTGCATCAAAGTTGTTGAATGTGCCCTCTGATGAGGTATAAAGATTAGCCACCTCTTTCTTTTTTTCTGCTTTCTCTCTCTCTCTCTCTTCTTCCTGAGCCTCCAATGTGTAAAGCCATTCAATTTCTTTCCAATTCTTCTTTTTGGCATTAAAGACTTGCTGTACATTGCTTGTAGAATGCTCCTAGGCGTGCAGGATTTCCATTGTATCAATATGTTTTATGCAGTGATTTTGTATGCCAGTGTTAAAACTAAACCATATATCTGTCTTTAAAAGTTTGGTTTCCCAGATGGTCTCTTTCTTGACATCCTAATAACTTTTCCTTGAACGTAAAATTTTCTTCATCATTGTCTTTATTTGTTTATTTCTGTGCCTCTATGGTCAATCTATTTTATTCATTTTGGCAAAAGATCTATCCAGGTCAATTATTGGAGTATGCAAATAATAAATATATAAGACAGTGAGAATTCTATGAGATGCTTCCTTATGAAGGCTACTCAATCGTACAGTTTTTTTTTTTTTTTTTTAATTTTTATTTATTTTATGAATCGCTATGTGAGAGCCCTAGTTAGAGATATAGTAGGATTATTAGTAGAATATTTGTATGGTTATTAGAAAGGGCATATTAATAAATAGGTATTTAGTTTGTTAGGGCTTTTAGTTATAATTTGGGAGAGTAGTGAAGAATGGGTTGAGAGAAAGGAGTGAAGAATTTTGTGGGATTTCTTTTGGAGAGAGCAGCCCTCTTGAAAGGCTATGGTATATTGTAGTTTATTCGTTTATGTTGCAATATATATTTCTATCTTTAGTGTTCTTGAGTGTCCTTGTTAGGTGGTATCCTACCACGCTATTAATTTTGGAGAGAAATTTTGTAATATTTCACTCTGCATCATAATATCACAAGAGTTAATAACTCTCTCTCTTTCTTTCTCTCCCTCTAAGTTTTGCTTTACTGATCAAATGGTCAGAATTAGGAGTTTCAAGACCTGCAACATAACGTACTTTAGTGAAGATCAATATAAACAAAGAGAATTACTTTTTTGTTCAATAATTTTATTTTTAACCAAAAAAAAGTAAAGAAGAGAAAAAGAGAGTATAACGGATCACAAATACGGTTTCGGTTTAATAAAATATTTAGTTAGCTTCTATTTAGCTTTTTAGATAAATCTAATAGGAATACTATTAGGATAGAATTAGAAATATTATTATAGTATTTAAGGGTATATTAGTTATTAATTAGGAAAGTTGTTATGGTGATTTGTTACAAATAAATTGGGTAGAAAAGGATGGTGTTATATATGGGTTTAGTTGATTTATGTAGACTCAAGAGGGGAATTTCCAAGTATCTCAATTTACATGGTAGGTTATATTTCTTCATTATTAATATATTCCTATATGGTTCCTCATCTCGTGCATAATTATTCCTGTTCTTTAGGCTAAGATAACTGGCTTATTAGCTCTTCCTTATTGGTCTCCTAAATTCTCTGTGGAAGAATGCCTCTTGTCCATTTTTATGAGAAACTTGAAATCATTTTTTACATATCATCTGATCTATCTCTTTCTCCTGAACATTAAATGTTAATTGTGCTGTTGTAATTGTTTTCTATATTTCCCCAGTGCATTGTCATCGAAGATGCACTAGCTGGAGTGCAAGCTGCCCAAGCTGCAAAAATGAGGTACTGAAAATTTTCACATTCTCTCTCTATTAGAAGAAGTGATGGATGATGAGCACGGTTTGATCTATCAACACTAGACTTACTTTGTATTGTTAATGGAGATTGTTGGATTTTAATATGTTGTCCAGTTATTGCTCCATTTCATCTACTTCTCTCTCTCTATGTAAACAAAAATAAATATATGTATTCTTTCAAGAATTTTTATTTTTTATTTTTTGGTTAAATAGTGTTATATACTGCTTGCAGATGCATTGCTGTTAAAACTACATTATCGGACGAAACTCTAAAGACCGCTGGTCCATCACTTATTCGAAATGATATAGGAAATATCACAATTCATGATATTCTCTCTGGTGGTTCTGATGCCTATAGTATGTAGCCCTGAGAATACACTGTGATGTCATTTTGTACCACCATTAATGTTGAACAGTGAGAAGCTTAATCTGTGCCGTGTTACATGAATTATAACAGCAATTCCTTTTTCATTGATCAGAAGTAAGATCAATTTCTGGCAATTGAAATACTATGTATCAGGAGACCACTTTTGAATAAACAATTTTTCATTATCTGATTGGTTTTGTCCTTGGTCATTTCTGTTTCATGCAAAATTATTTGTGTATATAACGCTACATACAAATTAATTTGTTTATGTCTAATAGTTGAAGTTAGTATTTGGCACATATCATTGCAGATGAGAAGATACAGGAACCTCAATTTCTTCAAACCTCTGCACAACTTTCCCCACAAAAATATACCGCTGGCATTGATGCTGCTGCTGTACAGGATTCGGATGCTGCTAATGATCGTTCATTGCCGATTGGAAGGTAGAGGTCAATAGAACTTCTACATCTTCTATGAAGATGACCCAAGAAGACTATGCTATTCATATTGAAATGCTGTATACCTCTACTCTCATCCAAAGAAAACTGCCTTTAGTCGGTAATAGAATTCCATTTTTCCATACCATGCCCCATTGAAACCCTTAGGATAAGTACCTCAACTTTTCGGAATTGTTAGCAAGTTGCAGACAAAAAATACTAACTCACTAGCTTGAGGGAGAGTGTTGAATGGAAAAAAAAGCAAAAAAAAAAAAAAGATCTTCTGCCTATTTTGACTAGGCTGCACACTCGTCTGCATATCATACACAAATGAGACACAAATGATAGGCCTCGACTTATCATGAATTTTTCTGTTAGCTGTTCTATAAGTCCTTTAGAAGCACAGGCACCAACACAACATGAACATTGTGACATATCAATTTCTAAAAAAGTAGGACACAAAATTTTGAGGACACGTTATGCATATATAAAAGAACAATACTATCCATTGAAAAGGTGAGAGGCCACCAATAGTGTCCAACAGATTTACGAGTCAAACATAGAAACAGAATCAAACAAGTGTTTTGTCCTCTTTTCTTTTAACTATGTTTCTTTTTTATTACTGTCGTTTACCCGTGGAAGATGGGACTTTTAATCAAAAGAATGGTCTAATTTTTTTTTAAGAAAATAAAAAGGTATCCCATGTATATCCATAACATGTCGCCTATATATTAGGAAGTTAAAAGATCATTAATGATTACACTTCTTTTTTACATGTGGGAAATGTGTTCAACACGGACAATTTGCCAAGAATAGAGTGTCCATGCTTCATAGATATATCCCAATTGACAAGGATTGCAGCTTAGAATATCATTCTTTTTATTTATTTATGATGGGGTGGCTATTATCATCAATAGTATATTATCAAAATACTTGAGAAATATACATCTTTCCAGAATTTGTTAGATACTTCGGTGAATCATGGACAGGTTGCAGGGTACTAGGCGAGATATAGTGAGATATGGAAGCTTGGGAATTGCTTTTTCTTGTCTCATATTTACCATAACAAACTGGAAGGTGCAGTTTCTTTTAATCAATATGATAGTACATGACATGATCCAACTTTTTAAGTTCTTCTCTCTTACTTAAACTTATGCATCAATTCCCCAGGCAATGCAGTATACATCTCCTAAAGCTATTTGGAATTTGTTATTTGGAGTAAACCAGCCTTCTTTCCAAAATAATGCAAACTCAGGTACAATATAACATATTTAATTTGCCTGCTGCATATTCGTTCCTTAATTAATACTTAGTTTTATTTATAGGAAGTTAAGGGAAAATTATTCAGGAGAAAAGTACATGAAAGAAAGAGGGTATGGATGCTTAAATAGAATACTTTAATACTTCTTAGTTTTATAACACATTTAATTAGGCTTGTAAGATTTGATACCATGCTGAAAATAATATTTTCTCTTATTTTTTTTGAGATGAATTGGATGCTTAAATATAAGAAACACTCATTACAAAGAAGGAAATAAAAAGCCAGCAAATATAATACATACAAAAGAATACATTAGCACAAAATGATTTTCCATTCAAGACTTTAATCGGAGTTGGGAGAGATTTATTGTTTCTATCCAGTTACTCTTGTTGGCATTGCTATATTTACATTTGTTGTCTTGTATCTTTCTGTAACTTTTGTTTTGTGGTTCCTTTTGGATTTTGTATTGTGGAGCATTAGGCTCTTTTAATTTCCTTAACGAGAAGTGTGGTATCCTTTCCAAAAAAAGAAAAGAAAATAAAATAATATAAAAGGAAATAATCAAGTCAGTTGAAGGTTTGGTGCAAAAGGAGGCTGACCTGAAAGATAGGAGACAATTGTGGGTGAGGAAACATGTGGGGAATGGGTGGAATAACCAGATATTACTGGATTGGGAATTGGTACAAGAATGAATGGTGGACAACCTATCACGAACTGTGATCAAGGTTGGAAGCAGTGGGTGAAAATGCTGATCTTCTCCTGTGAGAACTCTAGGTTCTAATTATTCTGAGTTAAGGGATAACTTGAGATTCATGTATCATTTAAAGAACCACCCATCCAATTAGACCAAAAGTGACAACATTTACTATCATATGAAAAAAGGGGCTTACCCAAGGAAGATTAAATTTTTTATTTGAGGACTTAGTGAGCCTCAATACCCAAGACCATCTTCAAAGGAGGCTTTGTCCACTTTGCTTCAGGGATGCTGAAACACAGATCCACATTATAAAAAATTCCCCTTTGTTGCAATTTTTTGGATCAAGCTGTTAGCATCTTTTGGGTGGTCGATGGCCTTCCCCAATGACTATCTCACCACCTTCTCCTACATCCTCCCTGGACACCCGTTGAAGAAAGAAAAGTTCCTTTGGCAAAACTCCATCAGAGCCTTCCTTTGGGACATTTGGAAAGAACGCTCGGGTCTATTTTAAAAATCACTGAAGCCTTGACGTGATTATGGAGCTTATTACTTACTTTGCTCTTTCACCCCCTTTTATAATTACAGTCTTTCTTCCCACATTTCTCAGTGAAGAGCTTTTAATAATTCCTCATAATAGGACTATTCTTTTGAAATAATTTCAATCTTATCAATGAAATGTTTATGTTTCTCAAAACAAAGCCTATCTCAAGACTGCTTGAAGCGAGCTGAAGAGAGTTCCATTCCAACCAAGCACCATACCAGATGAAGTCTCTATTATAATTTTCAATGAGCTAACAATTTTAATTGGGACTTTGGAAAGAAAAATAAGAAAGAGAAATGTTGGAAACTTGAAAGAAACAGCATTGTCTTTCATGTTAATACTCACAAATAGATATAGAGAGCTTAACAGTGGTGTTGGTGGGGTGGGGTGGGGTGGGGGGGAGGGGAATATAAGCTCAAAAACATTTGAGAAGATTTATAAGAATTGGATTTATCGGTAAGGAAAAACTCTCTTGTTTTTCTGTTCATCAACCTTTATATTTCTTATCTTGGTATTTTAACAGTTCTTTATGGGATTTTACTGTCTTTTAATATCACTCCTTTGTCCATTTCATGGTTTTACATCCTTGTCATTAGAACAAGGAAAAGAAGTCAAACTTATCTCCTTTGACTGGGTATAGGTGGTCCAGTACGTGACAGAATCCAACGATTTATGGAATATATATCAGAAGTAGAAACCAGGTAATTGCTTTGTGTCGTACTTCTCCATTATAAATTGCACTAGAAGTTTCTTTGTCCCTTCATTTAATAAAATTAGTTAATATTAAGTCTGTAAATTTTTATTTATCTCAAACTGTGTAAGGGGAACTGCTCCAGTTGTGCCAGAATTTCCATCAAAACTTGATTGGCTAAATACTTCTCCCCTTCAGTTCCGCAAGGTAAATTGTTACTTCACTGTGAACGAAAATTTCCAAGCGATGTGTATGCAGTTTAAAATTGTTCAAATTTTTGGTAGGATTTGAAAGGAAAAGTTGTTCTCCTGGATTTTTGGACCTATTGTTGTATAAATTGCATGCACGTTTTGCCAGACCTGGAGTATTTGGAAAAGAAGTACAATGACAAGGCGGTAACTCCCTATTTCATTTCTCTTCCTGATTAAGAAGACATTTGCATCCTCAAATTCTATGGCACCAAATGCTTCTTAGCTTGCTTACGGCCCTATGTTTTTTCCCCCCATTTTATGTGTAAAAGTCATTTGTTTGTTATCATTATGCATTTTGCATCAAATTGATAAACGCCCTATATTCTATCAGCTTGCAAAGGGCATGAATGTACAGATACATGCACATATTGTAGGCACAAAGAATTCACTTCCGGAATTGATATATGTGAATTTGGAGGAATGCTCAAGTGAAACAACTTGTTATGTAATAGTGAAACCACGTGAATTGATTATTTGGTCGGGCAGAACAACTTTGAGGCCTGAAATATCATTATTTAGTTCCGTGTCATTGAATTTGAGTTGGCATGTAATGATTTGGCGATGCCATGGTAGAATTGTTGCTGCAGCATCTTTAAGTTGGTTCTTGATTAGTTCTTGGTTGTTCTTTAGGTTTTTTATTCTGTAACCTAGTTTCTTGGTTAATTTTCTGTAAATACCTGGGAAAAAGGTTATTTAACCTTTGTATCTTTAGCTTACTTGAAAGGCATTTACCGAGGGGTAAATAGGCCTCATTACCTTTTAACCTCTGCTGTTACGCCTATATTTACGGCTGAGCTATTCCTAAATTGGTTAATGCAAGATTGTGAAGTTTTCTGAGAGCTTTATGTCATCAATTGTTATCAGTCTAGCAGCTTGCGAAAAAGACCACTCTCCTCTTATTGCTATTTAGTCCCTTCTTGTTTTAAGTGAGCGAGGTATTAGGCCTTCAATGGTGCATATGCATTCATGGAGAACTAGAAAGGGAAATACTGGTTAGATGGTACCAGTGTACTCTTTTCAGGAGAAAAGCCAAGTTGCTGCAAAAGAAAGAATGTACGAGGGGGGGGGGGGGGGGGGGGGGGGGGGTTACCATCTTGAAATGGCTGCCATCCCTCCTGGATTATCTTTGCTCGAGGGTATCTCATTTATACACGAGACCCAGTTTCCTTAAATTTTATCCTGGACACCAACAATGCTTATATATGCAACCCTCCGAATAAAATACTTTTTTTTTTTATTAATTTGCCTGCTTGTTGGCCCCTCAAATAGAGTTGTCTTTGGCATCCAATAAGTAATAGACAATATGGAACTTGGAAATCCTCTCTAAAAGAACGCTAAAAAAGAAACAGAATTGACATGTATTATAGAGCCAATATTTTGTAGGTATAAGGATTGATGAAAAACATTGCCTCAAGTAGAAGATTCAACATTTGTTTCATTTTGGGTGCTGCCAATGATTTATCATGTATATTAGATTGGTTCTTTTAGGACTATTGGATACCTCCTTGAGTTCTAAGGACTATTACAGTTGATTTATTTTCCTATTTGACCAATTTAAAAATTTTTGGTTTTGCAATTGGTTCCTTAGAAATTCTCATGTTCGTACAGTTTGCAGTGGTTGGAGTTCATTCTGCAAAGTTTGACAATGAGAAAGATTTGGAAGCTATCCGCAATGCAGTCTTACGCTATGGCATCACTCATCCAGTAAGCTTAATCAGAAGCTGATATTTCAAAGTACTTAATGTGTTCTATGGCTTATGTACCTTTTTGTTTGCCTGGATTCAACATACTGGAGTACAAATATTAAGCGCAGCTACAAAAATCTGAACCTGGATTTTTTTTAATCTTTCATTATTCTCTTGATTTGGCCATGTAATTGGTTCTCTGCACATTCAGCACGTATAAGGATTATTTAAGGATGCATTAGAGTGCAATATCTTACACTTATGAAGAGCCAAGAATCATGACTAGCTGCTTGTTAGACTTATATTTGTATTTACCATAGTTTAGTTATATTTAAGATTAATTCTGATTACTTCTAAAACTTTCTTGGCAACCTTAATCTGAGCTGAAAATAGGAGAAAGCCATAAAGATGATTCCAGAATATATGAGTGATGTGAAATAAATTATACAACTATCCATTTTTTTTTAAAAATTATTTGGAACAAGCAACATCTTTTTCTTTTTTCTTTTTTTCTCTTTTTTTCTTATAGGAAAAAAAATTCATTGACAAGATGAAGTTACAAACGGAGATTCTATCCAATGGATTACAAAAAACTTCTCCAATTGATCATGAGATTAGATAAGCTATAATTACAAAAAGGAGAGACTAATTTATACCAAGAGATATAAAAGTAGTAGAAGTGAGACCAATTTGAACAAGAAACAAACTTCTCAGTGGAAAAATAGAAAGATACATAAAATGTAAAAAGGAAACATGCTCTTAAAAGGAGTGGAAAAAAAAAAATACCGAGATCTGAAAGGTTTAGCACCAGACTCTTAAAAAGAGTGATCATGAACCAACAAAAATAGGAAATATTGCCCATGGACTGAACTTGATTCAAAGATGTCTTCAAACTTCAAAAGTCTTCACCTAATCAGGGCACTGTCTCAGAAAATGAGTAGCCAAAAATACACTTCTTTTAATACCATCAAAATACAAGCATCTCCTTATAAATTCGAGAAATACTAAAAGATTAGTTCATAGTGTGAGTGATAACTATTTGAATTTTGGTTTTTCTATTTTTAAAAATATTTAATCTATAGTCTCAACCAAATATCAAGAATTAAAAAAAAAAAAAGTTTTTTTCACAATTGCTAACAATTTGGTACAGTTCTATTGTAACATTGTTTTTGTGTTAAAGTTTTTAGTCAGTTAACAGATTTCTTTGTATCTTGTTTTATGTTTTAAGTCTGAAAATTTATTTCATCCCTAGAATTTTAGTGAATATTCATAATTTTGAGTCATTAAAATTTGTCTCTTGAACTAGGTTGTTAATGATGGAGACATGTTTTTGTGGCGGGAGTTGGGTATTAATTCATGGCCAACATTTGCTATTGTGGGTCCCAATGGAAAGCTTCTTGCACAGATATCAGGCGAAGGACGTAGAAAGGTATTGGAAGACCACCTGTGTTTACTTGTTCTTTAGAAGAGTTAAAATGGAAGTTTTTATGTTAAAATACCAAATACTGTCATGTATCCATGAGCAAACATATCAGATCTTTAATTTCAAATATTGTTTCCTTTTTTTTTTTTTTTCTTTAGGGACTAGAATTGTTAAAACTAGCTCACCAGCAGTATAAGCATGAACGGAATTAGTACTAGATGGTTAACCATGCAATATTGGCGTAACATTTGGAAATCATCTTGTTTCAACTCAATCATTCCCATGCCATTTCTCAAAGCCTATACCATTTTCTGATAAATACAATATATTTATGTGTTGATGGTAACTCCTTCTGATGTTAACAAGGGACTTTTTTCATGAAGGATCTTGATGATTTTGTGGAGGCGGCTCTTCTGTTTTACAGTGAGAAGAAGATCCTTGACAGCAGACCACTTCCTTTGAGATTGGAAAAGGATAATGATCCCCGTTTAATCGCATCTCCTTTGAAGTTCCCTGGGAAACTGGCTATTGATATTCTTAACAACAGGCTCTTCATATCAGACAGTAATCATAATCGCATAGTAGGTTCTCTTTCTTAACTTTTAATGTTCTCTTCATATC
Organism: Lagenaria siceraria; assembly: GCA_002890555.2. NCBI lineage: Eukaryota > Viridiplantae > Streptophyta > Magnoliopsida > Cucurbitales > Cucurbitaceae > Lagenaria > Lagenaria siceraria. The sequence continues at coordinate 385,994 of CM016492.1, read as the reverse complement.
ACTATTTTCAATTGACTGTGAGATAGAGAACCTAATATTTCTTGTAATGGCTCCCTCATGGTTTAAAGTTGCTAGTATTACACCTGTCATGCAAGGCTATTTCTTTCTGCATCATTTGGGATTGTCTCACTAAAGAGGGACATAAAATCTAGGGATTTTCTTTTATTTTCTTTAGAAGATGCTAATTGCTTAATAGGAAAATCAACTACACTGTGGTAAAATCTACTGAAACTAAATCATATTTCCCTTTCAATTGTAGCTTGCATACGCTGTTTACCCTGGTTGGTGTCTTGTTATTTAAGCTCACATAAAAGAAACTGGTTTTCGTTTGTTACAACTATTCTTTTCTAATTATTATATCTAGTTACAAAAACGAACATAATCAAAGAGAAAATGAGAAGTCTGTGGAATATAGAGATCGGTGATTATTTGTATCTGATGAGCGAAAAACAATAGGTGGTCTGTTACCCAATTATCATATTTGCCAACAAAGCATTCTGTTTCTGATGATTTCAGGGTGAACGAAAAACCTTTTTTTTAATTTTTTTTTTTTATTTTTTAATTTTTAAATGACAAACAATGACCCCTTCACTAGTTCATTTCATTGAAAATATGAAATTACAGATATGTGCCAAAGGAATTACAAAAAACACTTCAATTGGAGAATAAGTGAGTAGCTCAAGGGCGGTGACCAATGATGCTACGATTGAACCAAAAACAAGTTTTTTCACATCCTGTTAGAAATCTGTTTATCTTTTTTCTATAGATTTACAACGCTGTTTTGTGTAATTATATTTTTGTTTGCTTTTCAAAAATTGGAGAATAAGTGAAGTGAGATTGTAGGAACTAAAATGCTAAATCACCTATTAACTTAATAACTTAAGCTGGTGGGTTGAGGTAAATTTAATTATATCAACACTTGAACACTCCTCACTTGTGGGCTTGAGAATTTGTAAATAAATTCAACAAGCCTCTCCACATTAGATCTGAATTGATTTTTTTTCTCCTGGTTAGTCTGGTGTACTACCAAAAGTCTAATTTTGAATGAAATGATTCTCTACATCTAAATGAGGGGAAATGACCTTTATTTATGGAGGAAATGTGATTACAAGTTTGTAAAGAATGCTAACAAATCAAAATAACAAACAAACTTATTACTAACTAACTAACAAGCAACAAACTAACCAACCAACTCTTGAGCTAGTTACAATAAGAAGGCCTCAAACTACACCATAGTCCCATTCTCCTTTTGTTTTTTCTCTTTATATTCGTGTTGGTAATTTTGGATATTTTTGTTTCTTAGTTTCTTTGTACTCTGAGCATTAGTCTCTTTTCATTTTATCAATGACAAGTTGTTCTTTTTTTCTTCTTTTAAGAAAAAAAAAATCCAACTAGTGGAAATCAATATTAGTTGGAGAAGAAATATGTTAGGTTATCACCTAACAAAAAAAACTCAAGAACAACCAAGAACGCAAAGAACACTAAAAAAACAAAATTATATTGCAATATCTAAAGAAGTTACAATATAACATAACCTTTCTAGAGGGATATCTCTCTCCCTAATTCCCACAATGGAAATTCCTTCAAAATGATTGCCACCACCTTGCTCCCAACCTACTCCCTCCATTTATAACTAAAAGCCCTAACAAACTTACCAACTATTTACTAATATGCCCATACTAATAACCATAGTAACAATCCTAATATTTCAGTAACTAGGGGTCTTACAAAATAACATTACAAGGTTCAAACACAAGACCTCCTGCTATGATACCATGTTAAATTACCATTAAACCCAAAATCTTAAGCTAATGGGTTAGAGTAAATCTAATTAGATCAATACTTCAACACCCCTTCACTTGTGGGCTTACAATTCTGTTGAGGTTAGGCTTAGCAAGTAGAAATTAATATTGATTAGGGAGAAAATGACATTATAGAAGTTCAAACGTAAGACTTTCTACTTTGATATCATGTTAAATCACTAATCAACTCAAGAACTTAAGCTAATGGGTTACAGTAAAATATATAGGCACATCAACATAAATTGTGGGTAAAAATTACACCATGACAGAGATATATGAGTTAAATGTTCAAAATAATCATAAAAAACAGTAGTCTTATCTTTAAAGATACGGTGGTTTCATTCCGGCCAAATAAGCCGAAGATAGGCTCTGATGAAGCGGTTCCAAAGGATTTCTTCTTTCTTGCTGATAGGGTGACTAGTGAGGACAATTTCAAGTAATATGGTCATGTTGCCTGGTACAACAAGGTGCCAATTAAAAGCCATGAGATAATTCTCCAAAATGAAGCGGCAAATGAGCCGGTGATGAAGAAATGGAGCATGGATTCGTTGTCCTTTTGACAAAAAAGAAAAAGAGGGTGAACATGTAATTCAAGGGGCCTTTTTTTCTCAACTCAATCTACAATAAGTTGAACTCTTCATTTCATTAGCATTTGGCTGCACTTGAAAGCATTTAATTCATTCAAAGAGAGAAATGGTGATTTTGGATACTGGGACATAGTCCAAAGACGTTTTTATTTTTTTGGATAAAGTAAATTTCATTGATAAATATAAGGGGAAAACGCCAAAACACCTATAGGTGATTACAAGAGAGGTTGCCAATTGGTAACTAAGAAAGATAAGCTATAATGTTTAAAAGGGTGGTTTATTTTGCACCATAAAAAAGCAGTAAAAAGAACTCATTCCAAAAAGCTATCAAAAGTGGAAAAAAAGTCACAAAAAAGGCGTCCATTTCTCTCGCCCCATAATAGCCAAAAGAAAGCACGCAGTAGAGCCAACCAGATCATTTTCTTAGTACCACCAAAAGGATGACCCACCAATAAAGTAGCAAGAAGGTTGAGATAATTGATTTGAAGTTTGATCCATGACAAGTTGACACATGTATATGCTTCAGTTTTCATTCATGATTTCATCATATACATGATGCCAAATATACTGAAACATGTCTTAACGTATACAGGTATGGGGATTGACTATTTTTTAATATTGGATATTAGGTGGTAACTGATCTAAGTGGGAATTTCCTTTTACAAATTGGGAGCACAGGAGAGGACGGATTACGTGATGGGAACTTTGATGATGCCACCTTTAATCGCCCTCAGGTAAGCATAACGTTGGAGACCTATACATGCAGTTTGAGGTCTGGTAAGATTTGTATATCTTCCTCTTAAATGAGTTTTATATTACTTAACTTACTGCATCTGGGTTCTCTAGGGCTTGGCTTATAACGCAAAGAAAAACCTACTATATGTTGCTGATACTGAGAACCATGCCTTGAGGTACGGGTGTCTTTCAGTTTTAGCATCAATGCATAATGAACTTATAATCATAGCTTATATTCTAGTCGTTAAAGAAGTTTAAAAGAACATATGAATAACGTTTGCAATGCATTCCTTTGAAGGAACAATAGTCATTCCTTTGAAGGAACAATAGTCTATACGTGTTTAGATTTTATTTTATTTTAAATTTTTTTTATTATTGAGTGTTTTCTTTTTATACATGTGCAAGAAAAAAAAAGTCTTCGCCCGATTAAAAAAGAGGAGAACAATGATAAGAGTTAACATAACCTCCTGACCTCCTGACCAGTCTTTCTCATTTCCTTGTTCCTTTTGCTGGACTCTCCCAATAATCCAAACTTATTATTATTTAGGGAGGTCGACTTTGTTAAAGAGACAGTACGTACACTTGCAGGAGATGGAACTAAAGGCTCTGACTATCAAGGTGGAAGAGAAGGAACATCTCAGGCAAGATTAAAAACAAGCTTCACATCAACCTTTTGTTTAAATTTTAAAATGCTTGTCAAAACATATGGTTCCCTATGATGAAAAATAGAAAAACATTCTTCACAAAATGGTTTGGCGCTTTTAATTGATGCATGCAACTGTCACTAAAGAGGATAAAAGGGCACATTTGAATGCCTGTTAAACTAAAGAAATTTTGTTGGTTAATTTTTTAATATTTTTTATTTGTTATAATTTTTAGAGGGAGAAACGTAAAATTAAAAAAATAAATAATAAAATTGTTTATGATATTACTAATACAAACCTTTTAAGTTTCATCTCATATTTCAGCTTCTCAACTCCTTGGGATGTTTGTTTTGAGCTTATTAATTGAAAGGTCTACATTGCCATAAAAAATAAATAAATAAAACATTGTTTATGATATTACTAATACTAACTTTTTAAGTTTCATCTCATATTTCAGCTTCTCAACTCTCCTTGGGATGTTTGTTTTGAGCCCATTAATGAAAAGGTCTACATTGCCATGGCTGGCCAACACCAGATCTGGGTGCATGAAACTTTAAATGGAGTAACTAAATCATTTAGTGGTGATGGATTTGAAAGGAATCTAAATGGATCCAGGTAATCCAGAAAATTAAGCTCTTTATTGTTACTGAAAATTATACTCTACTATAGGCAATAACTTGAATAAAATGAAATGGTTAAAGGCTAATGAAGTGGCATGATTCTAACAACATTTTTTTAAGAGCTCAATCGACTACAACTCGAGTACACTTCCTTTGGAAAGATTCAAGCAACATCAAACTTCAAAAGAATTTTGAACCCAGACCTATTCATGAGCTTCTAATAAAGAAACAAATTATCAAAAGATCTAATATTGTATTTGCTCCTAAACTTTTTACTAAATTATAGAAAATACTCTGAACTTTTTCCTTTGTTTCAAAAGTACCCATACTCTTCTAAAAGTTCTAATATTATGTTTGACATTTCATAACCATTTCAAAACTATCTTTGAAGTAGAAATCCTTTAGAATCACGGGTGGAAATTGATACTTGGATTTGTATGGCACAGAGTAATATTGCAACTTTTGAAAGAATGGAAATACTTCTGAAACAACAGAAGAAAAAAAATTCAGGGATATTTTAAATAATTTAGCCAAATTTTTTTCCATGCTTTCATATTATTAAGCCTCTAACTGTAAGTGAGCATGAGCATGGGAAAAAGGCCAAAAAGCAGAAATTGATAGTTGACAGAGATGAGTTAATGGCCTTTTTGGGCAAGTAATGTGCGTGAGGCTGGGACATTCTAGTTTCCGAGCTTGGTAGGGATAGATAAACAAGGATAATGTTGAATGTGGAGATTTTCTTCTTACATTGGGACTTCATGCAAAGAAAAGGGTTGTCATCTTTTGACATGTTTGTAGGAACAATGGATAATTATATGACTTTACTTGAACAAGATCTATTTTATAGGTTGTACAACTGGGTCCTAGAGTCCCAAGGAACATTTAGAAATTCAATGAGTTGTAGATTCTTACCTTGCGAACAAGATGTCTATCGGCCTGCAGCATTGTTAGGGCTGCAGTTGCTAATAAGCTCGAGGGGTGAACGAAAAGACAGTTTGTGAAGGTTGATAGGGTGAGATGATGCATTTGTACAGTCAGTGTTAGTGAGATGAGGTATTGTGCTTTTGGAGTGAGGTCGAAGTAGCCGTGGATCCTTTTGAATGAACAGTGGAGGTTTTCTTTGGAACACGCTTCCTGAGTTCACTAAAATACTCATTTTGTGCTATTTTATTTTTACCCATTATTTTGATTATCAGATATTTCACATTTGGTTTTATTTCTGAAATAATTTCATCTAGTATCTCAAGTCTTTAAACTAATGCATCATTTTCTTTTTTCTCTTTGAAACAGTGCTACAACTACATCATTTGCTCAACCCTCTGGACTTTCCTTGTCTCCGGGTAATAGAACTTACATGAATCCAACTTGATTTAAGATGCTATTACAAAAACATATGATTTCATCTATTGCTTGGTTTGTAGATTTGTCAGAGGTTTATATTGCTGACAGTGAGAGTAGCTCCATCCGAGCAGTTGACCTAAAAACAGGTGGATCAAGATTGTTGGCTGGGGGTGACCCAATTTTCTCAGACAATTTATTTAAGGTAATTTCATTTTATTAATGTTTAAAGTTTCTCCCATTTGTTACAATTTCTAGCAGCAAAATCTTCTATATCACTTGCTCTTTTCTAACTATTGCAGTTTGGAGATCATGATGGCGTAGGATCTGAAGTACTACTTCAACATCCATTGGGGGTCTTGTGTTCGAAAGATGGTCAAATTTATATAGCAGATAGCTATAATCATAAGGTACTTAGATTGTGCTTTAAAAAAGAGTTCTTGTTCTTCAATGGTTTGAATATATTATCGTAGCGTCATTGGTTCAGGTTTCTGGTTCAGTTCTTCTGTTATGTACTGTTGAATATTCCTTGCACCGCATGTGTTCATCTAATGACAAAAAATGGTACTTCGCTACCTGATTTTTGTGAATGCATATTTCCCTTTTCTAGTTTCAAGTTTCAACCTGAGGCTTCTGGGTTTGTTATTATCAGTTTAAGAAATTTTCTCAATTTTTAATTGGAGGGTTATGATTTGATGAAAAAACTGCAACTGGACCTAATAATGGAATAAGAACTTTCCTCAAATTAAAGTATATTTCAGAACGCATACTAGTTGCCCAGTTTCCATATGATTTAGATGACATTACTATTCTGCTTTATTTACTTGATCATCAAGATTGTAATGCTTAAGTTCTCTTTGATCCCTAATCACTTCAGATCAAGATGCTAGATCCAGTCAGTAAAAAGGTAGTTACAATAGCAGGAACAGGGAAAGCTGGTTTCAAGGACGGGACAGCCTTAGAAGCTCAGGTTAGGAACTAATCCTTCACCTATATACTTATAATTGTGGATAGAACTGGTACAGAACTCGGAATTTACCATTAATCCATTAGTTGTAATTGCAAACTCAAGATATTGTGGTATACCTTAGTTTTTTCTGCTGCTAACATACTGGTTTTTATGACTAATTGTTGCTTGTATCATTGTATGTCTTTTGATATCCAGGGGTAGAGCTTGAAAGTTGTCTGGAGGGACATAATTTTATCTTCCAAGTTTTAACTTACTCTTTTTTTCTTTCTTTTTTTTGTACATAATGTTTCAATAATTTTAACTTCACTCCGCCCCGCCTGCTAATATCAAATGATATCTGTGTTTGGAGTATCAACTCCTGCTATGTATTTGGAGTTATCATTGGTTGGTTTTTGACATGAGATCTCGTAGTATGTTTTTTTCATTGAAGCTCAAAGTCTGAATTATCAGCCTATATCATTAGAGGTTTTTTATGGGTTGTTCTTTTGTGTGCTCGTGTACTCTCTTTTATAAGCAAAATAACTCTTATACGATTGTGTTTTGCAGCTTTCAGAGCCATCTGGAATCACTGAAGCTGGAGGTGATAACTCAACTCCCTTTGAGAACACATTACTATAACATTGTGAAAAGTTTTCATGTGCTTAACTTGTTAACATCCTGGCTGCGTCTAAGTTCTTGATCAGATTGACTTATTTTATATTTGCATTATCAATCAAGTATATAAAATGAAACTAATTGTGAAAATTTTCCAGTCTTTTAAAATAATGTTCTCTGTACACTCACTTTCATTAAGTGGAGACTTATATTGTGACAATCAGATAATCTATGGAATCTTAAATAAGGAAATATACTGCTTCACTACCATTGAATTTGAAATTTGAAATTTTTGAATGTCATTACAATACATTTTAAGTTCATTCTTTTGAAACTATTTTGGTCCTACCAAAGTATTACCTGTATACAATATATCATGATTAGGTGGAAAACAAATTAGAAGGAAACAATGAAATGTATCCTTATGCAAGTGTGCTATTCATTTCGAAAGCTTGCATTTAGATGTCATGTCTTCTGCCATGCAGGACGACTTTTTATTGCTGATACAAACAACAATGTTATCAGATATTTAGATCTGAACAATAGAGAACAATCCCAACTCTTAACATTGGAACTGAAAGGAGTTCAACCTCCAAATCCAAAAACCAGATCTCTTAAACGGCTTCGTCGACGATCACCTGACACTCAGACGATCATTGTTGATGGGGGCTCATTCAGTGAGGGCAACTTATCTCTGAAAATATCATTACCAGAAGAGTATCATTTCTCAAAGGTCTACCTTCATCCCTATACTTTACACTCTCATGAATATGATAAGCTTGTTTTTAGACGATATAATATTAAATTTACCTTCACCCACCAGCTTAAGCTTTTGGGTTAATCAGTGATTTAACATGATATCAAAGCAGGTGGTCTTGTGTTCAAATCCCTGCAATGGTATTTCCTCCCCAATTGATATTGATTTTCATTTGTTGGGTCTTCTACAAATTTCCAAGCTCACAAGTGATGGGGAGTGTTAAAGTGTTTGTATAGTATTAAATTTACCTTCACCTATCCATATAAACTTATGGGTCAATTGGTAATTTTAGCACTTGTGGACATTGATTACTTCTTGTAATGCATTGCCAGTCATGTACGTCGGTAATCATACACATCATCTATTGCCTTTTTTGAATTGTAGGAAGCTCGCAGTAAATTTAACGTCGAAACTGAGCCGGAGAGTGCGTTGTCTATTGACCCGTCTGATGGATATCTTAGTCCAGAAGGATTTGCTAACCTTCATTTTAGGAGATCCTCTCCTGCAGCTTCACTTGGAAGAATAAGTTGCAAGGTACTTCTTTCATGAATGGTTTGACAACATGAGATTCAGTATTCTTCAGATTATGATGTCAGTCTATTAATGCTCCTCTTGATTCTGGTTATAAAGTTAATCTAATTTATGATTACAGGTTTACTATTGCAAGGAAGATGAGGTGTGTCTATATAAATCGCTGTTGTTTGAGGTATCCTTTCGTGAGGAAGTATCTGAAACTAGCAAGGCCGAAATCACACTCGCCTTTGAAGTGAAGCCAAAAACTTCGACAAGCAGCTTGCCACTATAATACCCACACTAACACATGAATACATAAGCATTCTATTTCTTTGCTCCGGTTAGTTAGTAACTTAGTATTAAATAAGAGTGTGTACTAGTTTTGTAAATTGGAAGAAGAGAGTGATCTTCAGTTGACAATTGAAAATTACATTTCCATAGTGTGAACATTTGATTGATTCGAAAAAACTTGGTTTTTCTATATCATAGTTCATCCAGACACTTGAACTTGGTAATTTGGAGGACATCCCCAAACATCTCAAGCCTTTACCACCATTAGGACAACTTTGGAGTAGGCAAAGCTTTTTAGGAATGAGCATAATGTAAGGAGTGGAGCCCTTGACACTGTAGTTATAAAAAATAAAAAAAGAAATAATCTTTAGAATTTCTCAGACCATACATATTTTCATTGTACAAAAGTATCAATAACTCAATAATGGAGATGAGAAAAGGGAGGGAGATGGTTTGGTGGTAAAATTCATTGAATCTTGTCTCAAATTGTTGAAATGCACTTGATCTAAAGTTTTTATTTCATTTTCAATATGAGAATTCAGTGAGCTTTCAGTATTGTTTGTGGAAGTTCTTCATAAATCACATGAGAAATTCCATAAGGATGGCATGTTTTTTTGAAGCAATTACATATTGCCTGTTAGGTATGGACATTGCAATTATTTCTTTTTTCTTTTTATATCCATGTGATGTGATACATCAAAATTTTGAACACCAGGATTCTTCTAAGGACTAACATCAGGTACCTTCTAGTTATGATTCTTAATTGCAGTCGGGCAATCTGTCATCGTCGTGGCTCGAGTAGCAGGAACATCTTGTCGTCATACAGCCTTATTTTCTAAGGTCCAAGTAAGTTGGTGAATCTCTTATAAAATTTGCACGTACAATGCACACCTAGACATTAATTAGTGCTACATTGATAATGTTGTATTGTATATCATTGCAGATTTGTTTGGAATTATGTTTAAATCCCAAGTGACAGATTAGCCTCTTCATATAATTGTTTAGTATGAAAAAGACAGATCTTTAGACTGACCATGTGGAAGTAAAGCATATGGTTAATCAATATAATCCAATTAGGTATGATAGTACATAAATTTGACAGCTTTTTTTCCACAACACACCATGTTCATCTTCTTGTTCACACTAAATCAAAATTTTCTTCCAAACAACCATTTAGCTGGCCTAATGGATTTATTTATTTTTTTTTTATTATTATTTTTCAAATCCCTTGTTTGATAAATTGTTTTTAATAACTTGTTAAAGTTTTGAGAATTTGATATAATTCATTGCCTTAAGCATTTGAATGGGTTGCTCATGGTATTAGAATTAGACTCTCTATTTGAACTTTTGTAATATCAATTTTTCTTTAATTAATATTGAGATAGTTCTGAATAAGTCTCGAGTTTTTACTTAGAAGATGTGAAATTAAATGGTTACATTTTGTTGTGCAGAAATCAATTCGATGGGGTTCGACAATTAGAAACGAAGCAGCTGCTCACAACGGGCTACATTTTTCAGCATTTGAAAAGTCATTTTAAACAAATACTTGAATTTAGAACGGAATGCATGACAAATGATACAAACAAAAAAAAAAAAGGTTTACTTGTCAATTTCACATCAATTATTAGCTAATGAGAGACGTGTTATTAAAATTTGAATGTGTGTGAGACAAGACATTTATTATATTCATAAACCCATGTTAGGGGGCATTGGAACACAAACCAATCATATGCTTTTTCTTAAAACTTGTGTTGTTTTCCACTGTCTTGTTCAATCACAGCTTTAAAATATTGCATTTTTTTTCTTAAATTCTTAATTATGCTACCACCTTGTTAATTACCTCATTAAAGGCCTCAAGGACTTTATCAGATTAATTTATTAATCTTTTTGGTTATGGATAAGAATGAATCTTTTGTTAAATTCTATAGGATTTGTTTATTCAACTCTTTCCATTTGATCAAAACAATCTGACAAGTAATCAGATTAGATGAGTCATTATATTATATTTGGATGTCTATCCAATTTCATTCCCTTCTAATGTAAGTATTGACGATCATGATGATGTTAATTTCAAAATGTGAGCAAAGTAAATAGGTTTATTTTTATTTTGGTTATTAAAATCGAGTTAAAAAAACATTTTTAGTCCTTAAACTTTTATGGAGATAACAATTTAGTCTTTGTACAATAACGATTTAGTTTCTATGATGAAAAATATTATTCATATTTCATGAAAACTTTACACATAAATTGATAAACTATTAGGGATCAAAATTTGATGATTGATGAATTAAGTATGGGGACTAAATTGTTACATGAAAAGTTTAAGAATTAAATTGTTACAAATTTATTAATATAGAAATCAAATTGTTGCAAACTAAATTTTAGGAACTAAATTGGTATGATTTAAATTCTTATACATTTAAGTATTTTATTTAAGGTATTGTACTTTTTGTATAAAATTTCATCTAAATCCATGTCACAAATCTTTTGATTGATCTTTAGCCAAAGTACAAGGGTAAAAACTAAACTTCTTTTATTATGCATATCTCACAAGAAAATTGTCTACTTGCAAAGTCGATGGAGTTTCGCGTTTTATTTTACTCAGGCCTGTTCTAAAACAGTTGAGGCATTTTAACAAGTCTAGATTTATATAGCTAAGGAATCAAAGTTTGTTTCTTTCTTTTCTGATTTTTTTTTTATGATATATAGGACGAGAATCAAATCTCTAACCTCGAAGTCGATAGTACAAATTGTATATCAGTTAAACTATGTTCATGTTGTAAATACAAATGAATCAAGTGTAGAAATTCAAATTTTTTTAACTCATGCTTATCTTATATGTAAAATTAGTTTAACTCAACAATTGTGAGATGAATGATCGATCAGTGTAGTATGTTCAAATCCACAAGTTATTCAAATTTAATAGTAAAGTAAAAATAAATAAATAAATAAATAAATAGTAAAGTAAACGCAAAATAAATTATTGATCAAAAAGTGGAGTCAAATGGTCAGTAGGTGAGAGTTGTCTGAGGGAGGGAGGCAATGGAGTTGGGGATTTGGTTAAGAGGGCACAAATTTCCATGCTTCTCCCATTTTCTCCCTAATTTCATATTCCATTTTATTTATTTGTTTATTTGTTTATTATTATTATTTATTTATTTTAAGATTTGAATTCTTCAATTTTTCTCATCTCTCCTTGTCTCTGTTCATATGGCATACTTCTATATTCCCCCCCCCCCCCCTTAATTGTGGGTTCAAATTATCTAAATTGAAAAATAATTTCTTCTTTATTTTAATTATTTATTAGTGAAAGTTGGAACCTTTAAACATTGATTAATTAGAAAAATATATAGTGGCTAACTACTTGAGCTATGATGTAAAAGAAGTTTGTTGATTATGATTGGTGCATGCATGTTTTTAAAGAAAAAGTGTGATCAAATTCAATGTTTCTTCAAATATTAATAATTATATAAATTTGAAACAAAACAAAAAGGAAATTGATTTTAACTTCATATCACAAACTTCAATAATATGACTAATAGCTAATATATTCAAAAAGAAAAACAAGTCAATGTTAATTTAATCAATAGAAAAAAAATTGCTTTTTTTTCCATTTATATATATATATATATAACTTACTTTTCATTAAATATAGGAAAATTTTTAAAAATAGAAAAATAAAGAAAACTATTTACACAAAATAGTAAAATTTTTAGATAATTGTGATAGATGCTAATAGAATTCTATCATGGTCTATAAATGATAGAAATGATAGAAGTCTATCACTAATAGATGCTAATGGAAAGTCTATCACTGATAGATGCTAATAGAAGTCTATCAATATCTATCAGTATTTTTTCTTGTTATTTTTTATAAATAATTTGACATTTTTTGTATTTGTAAAAATTTTCCTTAAATTATAAATATTAAAGATGAATTTAGATTCTTATATGATCTCAATTCAAGTGGAGAACTGTATTCGCTTTCATGAATTTAAATTCATTATTTCTTAATTATTTAAAAATATGAATAACAATATGAATATATTATACTTAATTATTTCCTTTTTAGTATATTTAATTATTTTTAGACAATATTTAATAGTTTAAGTCTCATTTGATAATCAAATATCTATGTTTACTCACAATTTTTTTTTTTTTTAACTTTTTCATCTTACTTAAAAATACATTTGAATTATAAACCAAACTTCAAAAATAAAGTCAAAAGTTTTCAAAAACTACAATCCTATTTGATAATTTTTTGTTTTTTATTTTTAAAAACTAAGCTTATAACCATTACCTCTACATCTCTACCTATGCGTTTTAATATTTGCTTTTTATGGGTATTTTTAAAATTCAAATCAAATTTTGAAAAAAAGAAGAAAAAAAAAATATGTTTTTTCAAATTTGACAATAAATTCAAAAAATTTTTCTAGAAAAAGATCGAAAATCATCTTAGAGAATAGCAAAAAAAATAAACACAATTTAAAAAAACGAAAACCTAAAAAACAAAGAGTTATTATACCTAGCTTTTTTTTATTATTATTTTTTAGTTTTTAATTTTGGCTTGAGTTTTGAAAATATTTTCAAATGGGTAGAATAATGATAAGTTGAAGGTAGTATTTTTAAGCTTAATTTAAAAAAAATAATAATAATAAAGCAACGTTGTCATTTTTGTTCTAACTTATTTTCACAGTTTGATTTCTTGATATATATATATATATATATATATATATATATAATATAGGCGAAAGTGGACACAAGGCAATTATTTAAAATTTTTAACAACATAAAGAAGGAATTATTTTCTTACAAACAAGAAAGAAAAAAAAAAACTATCTTTTCCTTTGTTTCTTTCTATTCAACCAAATAAATATCATACTACACATATATATGTACACACACGAATCTATGCCCCTCTCACAAGAGCTTTAATTAGGCATTTTTCATAGAGAAAATAATGGTGTAGGAATTTTAAGTCATGAATGTACACACATTCAAGCTTAGGATTTGTTTAACTTTTCCTCCAATAATTTTCTAACATGTAACAATTTCAGTTAAAACTAATATCAAAATTTAAAATGAGACAATAAAATGAACTACATGGATGTTTAAATTAATTACAACATGATTTGTTTGTAAAACCCCACCATCGTGGTGGAGATAGATCTGTGGGGTCTTGTTTGATTCCATCTAGGGATTCTTCTTGGATTTTAGGCAAATCATTTGTGTCTGGATCAAGGTTGGCAAGTAGTTGGGGTGTAGCGGCGGTGAAGAGAGTACACAGGGTGGTTTTGATCAGGTTCGATGGGTTTGGCCTCCAAAGGGTTGAGTGACTTTGTCTAATGATGCTGCTTAAGATGTCAATGCGCGTAAGGGTGGTGGTATTGGCTAGGTGCTACTTGATTCTAGGGCTAAACTTATTGCACCTAGTGAGAGGTTTATGCTGGAGGCTTTTGATGTGTTGTTTTTTGAGATTCAAGCAATTGATGTGGAAGTTTGTGAGGTTATCTCTATGGAACAGATGTCAGACAATCTAGCAGAAGTTCGATTGCTAAATGGAGAGGATGAGATTTTAACTCTAGTGAAATCTCTTTGCGAAAAAATATTTTGGTTTGGATATATTTTTTAAAAACTTATATTTATGTTCTAAAATTAAGATGATCCATATAAAAATAAAATAGTTCTTCCCAACCTAATCAAACTAATTTTAAAATAATATATATATATACTAAAAAACTTATATTTTAGTCTTTAAAAGCCCAAATTGAAAATAATATATAAATAAAACTAGTCGTTAATTATTATCAAATTATCTTTTAAGTAGAATACATTATAGGTGCATAACTCAACTAGGTTAGAAGCATTATAACAAAATTAAAACAACATTAGAATTAACTTCAACAAAAGAATATTTAAATATCTGTTAATATATCATTGAGAAGAAAAAAAAATACTATTATTTTCAAATATAGAAAAATGAGTCAAACTATTTACAAATATAAAAAAATTTTACTGTCTATCAAAGATAGATTGCAATAGAATTCTATCGCTTTCTATCGCTCAAGTGATGGAATTCTATTGTGGTCGGTCACTGATAGACAGTAAAATTTTTCTATATTTATAAATAGTTTTATATATTTTTTTATAATAATTTTTCATAAAAAAAACATTACATGTGAATGTAGCATGCAGAAAAAAGCAGAGTTTTATAGTGGAAAGAAAAGGCTATATAACAAAATAGAATATATATATATATATATATATATAGGATTGTGAAAAAGATATACCCAAGAAATGGTGGCTGAATAAAGGGTGAAAAGATTGCACTAATTTAATATGCAAAATCTCAACAAAAACATGGCCACACCCTAAATATAGGATTTGTGTCTCAATCAATAATCTTTATTTGTGGGGGAAAAACATGGAATAAAAATCATTTATTTCTAATGTGATTAGAACATGACCAATAATCAAGATCAATTTTCACATGCATATAATATATTTCTTTATTTTATTTTTAATTATTTTTATATGTCTTTTTATCTTTATATTTTGATGCCTAATCATTTCTAAATTTTTGGAAGCTTGCTTTTGATGTCTAATTTTCAACCATGTCCATGGAAAATGCATTTTTCCAATAGGCTTTGCTCAAGACCTTATCTTTTTAAAGAAAATTTTTAAAAATAGAAAATTAAGAAAAATTATTTACACAAAATAACAAATTTTTTTAAACAGTTGTGATAGACGCTGATAGAAGTTTACCAGGGTCTATCGGTAATTGAAACGATAGAAGTCTATCATTGATAGATGCTTATAGAAGTCTATCAATGTCTTCTTTTTTTTTTTTTTTTTTGTTATTTTTTGTAAATAGTTTGACATTTTTTCTATTTGTAAAAATTTTCCTCCTTTAATGGATCTCAAGACTTTTCTTTTAATTATTGGATTTACATTTCATTTTATTCTAACACTTTTTGCATCTCAAGACTTTTCTAATTTTAATTAAGTTTATCTCTATCATTTTTTTAAAAAAATTGTCTTAATTAAGTATTTTATCTCTCTAATTAATATATTTTTTCTATATTCAATGTTGAAGTACTATCAATTTGGTAAATTAAAAAAAAAAAAAAAAAAAAACCCTTCCTTTTTCTTATAATAATTTCATGTATAGATAGAAGCTTTGAGTTAACAAAAATTTGCTAATTAAAATATTATCTTAAATGATAGGGATAAATGCAAATGAGGTTATTCAAATGTGCCCTTTCTAATCTATAAATGTTTATACTTAACCCAATTTTTTAAAAACTACTTTTAAATATAGAATTTTATTGCTGATAAATAATAAAAAAAAATTATATTTGTAAATAGTTTGATATTTTTTCTATTTATAATAATTTATCATTTTTTTAATGTATTTTTTAAATAAAAAAGCTAAAAGATTGCATCAAAATGAAATAACCTAAAAAAATTCTATTCAATAATCTTAATTCAAAAAATATATACGTAATTGTCAATTTGAGCATAGTTCAACTAGCTAGAACTGAGAGCATGATGGAAATTGATTTTATTTTAATATCATTTTATTCTATGAAATTTTGAGATTATTTCGTTTGAGTCTCTAAACTTTGAAATCATAGCTAAAAAGTAGATTGACGAAAAGAAAAGAAAGAAAGTAGTATTTCTAAACTTAATTTTTAAAAATTAAATATCAAATAATTATTGAATGGGACACTGGTTTTTAATTTTTTTTTTTTTTTAAAAAAGTAAGACTTAACTCTTTACTATCAGTTTAAATTTAGTTTGAATTTTGAAATCATAACTAAGTGGATTTTTTTTAAAAAAATACTAAATAGTTATTGAGCCTTAGTATCTAAGTTTTAAAATTTTAATATTTGAGTCATTTTCTATTCATTTATTTTTAATAAATACTTTTAATAAATGGATACAATGACTTGGAATATATATAAATTAATGAGTTGGTGCTGGTATATGAATTTGAGCCACAGATTTATGATAATTAGAAAATTATTGTTTTTTTAATTTTCCATGATTAAAATAGACTATTTATAAATTCAAAAACTAAAAATGGTTGTACTATTGTAAAATTTTAAAACTACAATAAAAAGTTTTAAATTTTAAAAGCTCAAATACTAAAATAGGATAAAAATGGAAGTTTTGAAACTAGAATGTAATTAAAACCTGAAATTTTTATATATAGCTTTTAGATTTCTGTATATATATTATTGTGTTGAATAGTCAAAAGTGTCCACATCTATTGAAAATTGGAGAGAATTTTACAAAACGAAAAAATAAAATAAAATAAATTCTCAATCTCCACATGTGGCAAACATTTAAATTGCCTTTTCTCCCATTCGGTCGGTTTTTTAAATAAATAAATAAAAAGGAAAACACGATTCTGTTCTCTAAAACCAAAGTTTTTAAAAAAAGAAAAAGAAAAAGTGAAAACAGATTTTTATTTTTGATAAACGGATTTTTTTTTCCTGTTGTGTATTTACTAATACTTTATTAATAGAAAAAGAATAAGACCAAAAATTTAGAGACTCCATAAAAAAAATAGAGTAACTTAAAAAATACGAGAGAATTTAAAAACAAAATAAGAATGGTTGTAAGATAGAACGGCAAAGTAGACAGAAAGGAAAGTTTAAAACTCTCTCTCATAGTTATAGTGTATATCGATAAATTGATTGGAAATTAAATCTTTTGATAAATTATAAAAATTAAATCGTTACATAATAAAAGTTGAAACTTCATAATAAATTGTTACAAATTTAAAAGTACAAGAAGTAAATCGTTTTCAATAACTAAAGATTAAAGTTTAAATTGTTACGCGAATAAAAATTTATGGTAGAAATTTTTATTTATTTATTTATTTTTAAAAAGATTTATCTCTTATTTTACCCAAATTTTTCACTCTCTAATCATGTTTTTTTTCCAAATTTCACAATGACTTCTTTTTATTTCTCTCGTTTACTTTTACCTCAAACTTTTCTCAACCTAAAATATTTTCTGGATCCCAATTTTTTTTATTTTTCTAATTTGAAATAGATGTATTCGACCACACAGCAAGACAATGTGACACAGAATGTGTTTTCAATTGCAAGAAAAAGTAGAAAGTAAAGAGATAAACAAAGACGAACCGAACACAAGATTTGGTAATCTAGTTCGGTGAAATACCACCTACGTTTGGAGGGGCAGTTTGCTCGTACAAAGATGCTTTTACTACTATGAAGTCAAACAATTACAACATTGTACTTATCTGTAAACTAACAGCAAATACAGTGGCACACTAATAGCTCGACATAATGAATGAACAGTTAGGCTCCCCCTAAGTGTGAGACCTTCTCTTAGGAAACTTAGACTTCCTTAAGTGTGAAAATTCCTCTAAACTGTAATATTTTCACCTTCTTGTGAAAACCTCTTCACGTAATGAACTTAGGTTCCCTCTAAGTTAGAAAATCCCTTTTCAAGTAACGATGAAATCTTAGACTCCTCCTAAGACCAAAGAACACATAACCTTCTTACAAAACTCACTTAAAAAATGATCACACGACACCTTCAAGACCAACAACACTGATGCAGAATTTCTATAAAACGAAACTCTTCAAAAAAAAAAAAAATCTCTTAAAAGCAGCAACTCTAGCAAGACAACGTCCTTACTCTTAAAAAGGCACAGCAGAAAAGGAAAATAAACCTAATTAATATCGATAGAGAACATAAATAAGGAAAGAATCCTGATGAAAATAATATCGCAGAATCAAATAAATAAGGAAAGAATAAATTTGCATAAATAGCAACCCAAGAGATATCCTGTAAGACATTTCCTAACACAACCAACAAACCAGAGAAAGCATCAATCACCCTTAAATAAATGTAGCCAATTCCAACTCCTAACATAATTTATTTGTGTCTCTATGCTTCCGCATATTATTTGTCTTCTGACGCACACCCTTTATCTCTTTTAACTTTTTAGAGAACAAAATTAGATAATTTTTTTATAAAAAATAAAATAGGTATAAAACTTGTACAATTTAAGTATTTAAAAACATAAATTAGAGATTAACTTAAGAAAAAAGTGTTTTTCAAAAAACTCATTTTTATTTAAATTCTTTTGATAAAAAAAATGTTTAAAATATACTTCAAAATAGATTTTGAGTGATTTTCAAATACTCCAATTTTTTTTTCAAAATAACTTATATTTTAAATTAAAAATACTTGCAAATATATTCCAACCACACCCAAAAAATAAAACACATAAATGGTTACAAAGAGAAGCTTAGAATTTAAACAACTAAAAATCACTAATTAATAAAATAACTAAGCCAATAATATTAATTAGTTGCCCTTATCTACAAATCTTAATTATGGTTTGTTTGGTTGAACTAATTTATCGTTTGATTATTATTGATTTCCACATGTCTTAGTTTTCAAGTAATAACCTGATTGAACCCTTTATCCACTTGATTAGAGAGAAAAAGAAACTATATCTTTTTCCCCCTTAGATATATATGAATATTAAGATATAAGTTTTTTCCTAATATATATATATATATTTTGGAGTTTATGTATATTTTTTTAGTTCAATATATATGTTGTGGGTAAGTGAGATTCCAACCTTATACATTAATTGATGATATATATCAAAATTTGTGTTAAGTTAACGTTTAGATTGGCAGTCTATAAGAATTTAATATATGATTTATGGTAATTATATATGTAGATTTACCCTTTTCATTGTTAAACTTAAACAAGTTGATAACAAAAAAGTATAATGGTTGTGATAGATTGTTTTTATATGAGTTGTTTTCAATATAGCAAAACGAGTTAAAATATTTTTAAATATAGTAAAATGTCACTATCTATCAGTGTTAGACAGTAATAAACACTGATATACCTTTTTATATTGTTCATGGACTAAATTTATGCTTAATTAATATTTGAAAAATGAGTAAATACAATTGAAATTAGGAAAATTACTCCATATATTGGTGTTATATATTATAATCAAGCTAAAAGAAAATTGAAATTGAAATTATTCCATATATTTTTCGGTTGATATTTATTAATAAGCAAAGGTTATTTATATATTGAAATATACATAAAAATGTCACTTAGGAGAAATGAATTTCGTTGATGGATGAGCTGAGTTTTATACATTAAATAGCATCCAATTTTGCATGCGTCTTCAAATATATGTTGATAAATTCAATAATATCTATTAATGAATTTTAATAAAAAAAATTGTAATTAAAGAAACTAAGTTGAGAATCCCAATAGATTAAGGGCCAAATTTAAATTACTCAAAAGATTTTGAGTTTTTTTTTTTTTTTTTTTTAATTTAACCATTATAGTGGTGAAGATTAAATTATCAACTTTAAAATGTAATTGATGTTTTATTCACTAGAATATGCTGAAAGATTATGACTTCATTTGGATATAATTTAACCTAGCCTGGATATCATGTTGTCTTAATCTTTTTAAGTTATTCTTAATATGGCCTTCTATCCTTTGAAACTCTCAATTCGACTATCAATGTACAAGAAATTTTTAGTTAGATTATTAGAATTTGTTTACAAGTAATCAATCTTTCAAAATATATATATGTGTGGAACGCTAGAGTTTAAGAAGACTATATAAATAGACTTAAATTATATTTGATAAGTGTAGTTAAAAAAATGATTAAAAGAATTGATAATTAATAATTTATACCAACCAGATGACATGAGAACTTAAAAAAAATTGAAAATTATCTAAATCATTATTTATCATCAAATTAATTAGAAAAATACATTTTCTTAAAAAATTAGAAAAATAGATTTTTTAAAAAATATAAATGTTTCAAATATAAAGGATAAAGATTAATAAATAATGGTGAGAGAGAGAGAGAAAGGACAAGAAATTGATGTGATTAAGAAGAGGCCGCGTAGTTGCTTCTTCCTGCTTTAAAAATTAGCCTTCCTTCCTTTCTTTCTTCTCCTCTCAACTAAAACCTAAACCCTCTCTCTCTCTCTCTCTCTCTCTCTCTAGCTTCCTCCATTGCTAACCATTCTTAAGCTCTAACCAAATCTCATTCTCTTCTCTTTTCCAATCCCCAAAGGTATTTCATCTTTTACTATTCGCTTCATTCTCTCTTCAATTTCCATTTCATTTTGCCTTAGCATTACGGAAATAATTGAATCTGTTGTGTTCTGGATTCTCGAAATTCTGAAATTATGGAATCTGATGTTTCCTTTGTCGTTTTCTTGATTTCATTTGCAGATTGTTTGATCTTTCATAGTGCTTGTGTATTGCTGGATTGATTTCTTGAGATGGATGCGATTGCTTCTAACCTACAAGACCTCAGGAGTTCTGATTTCACGGAGCAGCGTCCGAGTAAACGCCGAAAAATTGAATCGGAGAATCAAGCGGCGGAGATTTGCGTTGCTGAATCCGCGGATTTGAGAAGACGGTGGAGAACAGAGTCGGAGCAGCGGATTTACTCTTCTAAATTAGTTGATGCTCTTCATCGAGTAACCACTCAGAAATCCGCATCGATTCCACCGAGAACTTCGATGGACGGCCGCAAAGTCCGCGAGACGGCGGACCGAGTTCTCGCCGTCGCTGCCAAAGGAAAGACTCGCTGGAGCAGAGCAATCCTCACGAATCGACTTGAACTCAAACTCAAGAAGCATAAGAAGGTGAAGCCGGTCGGAAACTGTAGCCGGCCGAAGAAATTGAAAATTAGGTACGAGACGAGAAAATTGCCGACGATGCAGAGGAAAGTTCGAACTCTCGGCCGCCTGGTTCCCGGCTGCCGGAAAATCTCATTTCCGAACCTTCTTGAAGAAACGTCGGATTACATCGCCGCTCTACAGATGCAGGTCCGTGCCATGACAGCCGTCGCCGAGCTTCTCGCCGGCGCTCCGACAGATCGTCAAAGTTTTAGAACAAATTCGTAGAAGCCACTCCCAAGGCTTGTAATGCCAGGTGTTTTTTTTTTTTTTTAATCTTTTTATTTTTCTTTCACGAATTTTATTCGTGTATTGTTATGAAATATTTTATTGTACACATTTTTAATCTCCATTTTTTTTTCTTTTTTTGGGTTTAATTTTTTGATTGAAAAGTAGTACCTAATTTTGATTCTCTTAATATAATAAGAGAAGAAAGATGAGCCCCAATGAAATTAGGGAATTAGGGTTTGCTAATTTTATTTTATTTCCTCAATTATTTTATTTCTATTCCCATTCAATATTGTTTATATTGAACAATTATTTGGTTAATATCACACATATTTTAGAAAAATGAGTGGAAAAAAAACCATGGATTATATGAATAATAATAATAATAATAATAATAATATGATCAATAATAATAATAAAATATAACAAAAAAGAGCGTATTGTCATAGTGCTTATACTATTAATCATAAAATTAGAAGTTTGATTCTTCAATTGTCTAATTTTAGTCTTTATACTCTCAATCAATCTTAAATTTAATCCTTCAAAATTGATTAAATAATAATAATTTTTATGCTAAAAAAGACATTATGCAAATATATTTTCACAATTTATAAGGAAAATTATTACAAATACTAAAGGATTTTCTTGCTTTGGAAAAAAATCAACAATAAACGAAATGCAATGACTAATTTTAAGATTTATTAAAAAGTACCTAAACTAAAATTATGAATACGTCAGATAAGAATTTGAATTTCTTGGGGGGAGGGGGTGGGTCACCAACTTGAAGTTGGTGGAGCCCACTTCATGTTTTGGACTATAATTATAATTCTAACTATTATAACATACAATTAGCTACAGTATTATTTTTTCAAATTTCTCTTTATTACCATGTTTACTATTTCTTACACATTCTCTCTTTTCCCTCTTTGTTACCATGTTACTATTTCTAGGCACCGAGACTAAAATAATCTGCACTCCAAACACTAACGGTTATAACATGTCGACTATTATTATCCACAAACTATATATAATAACCACTTACCATAATTATTAACTCAACCTTCCAAACAGCCTCTTATCTCTTAATTGAACAACATTCAACAATCGAAATCAAAGTTAGGTTAGTGGATGGGATGAGAGTAATTGACTATAATATTGTTTTGACCTTTTAAAACCATAAAGGAATAATCTTTAATTATATCCTCGCACTTTGTTTTCAAATCATCTTTGGAACCAATATGGGTTAAGAATTTGACCAAAAATAAAAAATAAAATAGAAAAATATTAGGCTCATCCTGGATTGCCCTCATCTTTTAGCAGTCCATCCAAGTCACACAGCAGTATTGAAAAAAATTGTCACATGTCAAATTGTGGTTAGACAAGTGGACTATAAAAAGATGGATTAGTCTTTAATCCATAAATGAGACTATGAGAGTTTAATTAGGGCTTTTGAAATTTGAACTAGAATTTTATCTAAATGCATAAACACGTAGAGGATAGGCGCCTCCACAAAAGAGAGAGATAGTCAAGGCCTACCTAATGAGATGTATGGACTTAATAACTTTAATTTTTTTTTTTAGGGTTATTAAGATCTAAAAAGATGAGTTTATTGTTGAGAAATTATGTGTTTATCAATATAAGTTGTGTCATATAGAGAAAATTTAAGTAAAAACAAAGTACATGTCTTTAGTCGTAAAGTATAAAATAAGATTAGATAGGGGTCAAAAGAGTAATTTTTAAAAGGATTTAATGCATTTTTATGATTGTGTACAAGAATTTTATTTTTGTCCTAAGTTGCAGTGGCAACCTTAAAATGTACTTTGTAATTCCAATTATATTTAATCGTAGATTGTGCATGATTCACAGATTTGGTTAGTCATGTTATTATTTTGCCCTTTGAGACTTGTAAGAGAGACAATTGTTGCATTCAAAGAAGAAGAAGAAGAGAAGATAAAAAAAAAAAGTTTTATTCAGAAAAATAGCTCAAAGGAGGAAATTATGTAAATCACAAAATAAAAAGAGATCACTCCAATGAACCTGAATTTAATTAGTGAATAACCATCAATTTTACCAAATAAATATGTTTGTGTTCTACGAGTTAAAGCAGATAAGTATGTTTGTGTGCCTTCGAGGTCCATTAGCTATGTATGAGTAAATCTCACTTACGATAAGACGGGTTAAATTGTTCATTTAGATAATCATCCATTATTAAGATTTAGTAGATAGGTCCCACTAGTTATAAGACATTCAGTTGTATGTGATTGTATAGCCTGACTTCAGTAGTGGGGTAATTACTTACTGAGTATTTTATATACTCATCCTTTCATACTATATTTTTTTAGGTAAAGGAAAGAATATCTCAGACGCATGATGAGAGAATTCGTGACAGTACTTTGGGATTAGTTCAAAAACTTATGCTCATATTTATGTTATTTTCAAGTTATTTGATGTTTTTTCGCCAATATTTTTTTAGGGGATGCCAAATAAAGGCTTTGTCATGTTTTGTACAATTGTTTTATAGATATTCATTGTTTTGGTAAATTCTATGTTCAAGTTAAATTATTCAAAGAGTAGTTTTGTTTTGAAATTTGCATACATGAAATAACAATTTATGTTAGAGAACCTTATAAAACTCGAGTCATTACGAAATGTATTATGTCCCCTTAAAAAGTGCATAGTAAAATAATAATTCTAATTAATCCATATCAAAGAGTCTCAAACATAAACATCTAAAATAAAATATGCTTGCAAAAATTACAATTGTAAAATAAAATCACTCATATCTTTTACTTTCTTAACAAAACAACAATCATCTTAAAATATATTTTTTCGGTTGCCTTGCACAACCTTTGAGGAGGTCTTAACTTTTTAATTAGATTTTGTTACAATGTTTGATACTTGAAGTGCTTCGATTTTATTACTTGATTGATAGTATCTCTGTTTCTAAATAGTCTTATCTTGTTTCTTAGTTTAGTTTGTGAGGATCTACCTTTATTGGATTTATGCATTAACATAGTTAGAACCCATATTATTTGTGTAGTTTGTAACTTCAATGAAATAATTGTATAATCGGAGCAAATTTTAGGTCCAAAATGAAATTTGTCCCACTTTTTAAAATTGAATTTCTTTTTCTTTTTTCCTTTTACTTGTGTCATCGTGAGTAGAAATTACCTAAATGACCTCATGCATGCTAGGCTCTCGACTCTCGCTTTCCGCTACTATACATCTTCGCTATCAATTCTTATTTTTTTACGCTTGCTACTCTTGCTATTTGCTCTATTTTAATGAAAAGAGACAGAGAGTGTAACGAGAACGAGAGAAAACAGAGAGAGTGAGGAGCGAAAAAATATACTATGTTTCGATAATTTCATTAATCAAAACTAAAAATCCTAAAATTTTAATTTAGAGTTGAAATTTAATTTGGCATTAATTCATTGACATCCAAACAAAACCAAAATCTTGATTGACTAATAAATTTATACAAGAATTTAGTAATTAACTCGAGGCATTAAAAGAGTAGAAGAGAGAGAAGTATTAAATATAAACAATAATGTGAAGACAATGAAATGAAACATTGATACCTTCTATTATTTTGCTGTTTGGTCCTCACACCCACATGATTGGTACACCCCATATTTATGGGTATTTACTATTCCACCCATCAAAATTCATCCCAACTTTCAAAATTTCAAGATTTCACTGACATTTTCCCCAATCACTCATTTTCCAAGAAAGTTGCCCAAAAATATCCCAATCTCAATCCACACACTATCATTCCTTAATTATACTTTTGTACTTAAAAAGCTAATTTCATTTTTAGTTTCGAAATTATCACCTTTATTTTAAGTTTATTTTAATAAATATATGAATCTTTTTTACAATATAAATATGAACTTTTAACTTGGTACGTTGCATTAATTAAACTTCTGAACTAATAATTATATCAACTTAAACTTTAAATTTTTGTAAGTGTATCAATTTATACATTTTATTATATCTTGTTTGGAATACAATCGTGTGAGACTTATAATTGTATTTAATTAAACCTTTAAACTTTCATTAATAAATCAATTTCGACTCCCAATTAAGATTTCTTTTGAGAATCGTTCATGTATTAATTAGAATTATCCATTTTGTAAATCTGACATTTGGATAAGTCTATCCATGTATGAGAAATGATGCATGGGTGATTTTCAAAATAAATCATAATAAAAGAGCCTGATTCACTTATGAAAATTTAAGAGTTAAATTGATAACTATAAGTTTCACACAATGTTCTTTTGAATGAAATATGAAGAATGGTGTCAATGGGTATGATTACGAAAATTCAGGATTTTAATTGATATAATTATCAGTTCAGGGTTTTAATTGATACAATAAACTATGTAAAATACCCTTGGATTTTGTATCTTGTTTTAAAAATATACATGAACTTTCGAAAGTTTTATTAATACCCTAAAACTTTTTATTTTAAAAAAAAATACCCCCTTCCCATTAGTTTTTGACCAAGAACTAATAGTTCTCGTCAAAAACTAATGATAAGGGTATTTTTTTAATCTCTTTTTTTTTCTTCTAAAGTTTAAGAGTATTAATGAAACTTTTGAAAATTCAAGATTATTTCTAAAATAAAGTACAAAATTTAGAGGTATAATTAACTTTTGTCCATTCGCTTGATCCTGGTCAAAAGCTTCCTCCTTCGCAATGTGATTTATGTTACACATTGTAATACATCCTAGGCACAGGATTCAGAATCCAGGTTAAGTGCCTTATGGCCCCAATATTCTCCTGCATCATCTGCGACCAGCTGGCAACATCATCCTTACTTGTCTTAAACTGCTTCTAAGAGTGAAACATATCCCCATAATCCAACATGAGTTCTTTCAGCACGTTTGTCCAAGGAAAAGTTCCAAAAGGTCACCCAAAATTCTAATTGTTTCAAGCTAAGCATGATTGCTTAAGTTTGGAGTTCCTATAATTAAGTCACCGAAGAGGAAGGTGCAACTTATTAGTATTGGTTGTAGCTATCATTTCTATTAAGCATTTCTTAAATCATACTTTCATAATACTCAGAATCCCTCTCTTCGGATGTGATCTCAATTCTTTCATGTGCTTCTCTTGAGCTCAAGTGTAACACACAGATTCTTGCTTCCCATAAACAATGGGACAAAGTGAAACCAATGTGGTCAAGTCGGAGCTCAAATTCTCTCACAAAAAATTATTTTTGTAAGGCTTAATCTATTTGAGACTTAAATTTTTAAATTGCTTAATATAGTTTCTAAAAGTTTTTAAATGTGTTTCATTTTAGTCCATAAATTTTCAAAAATATCAATGGTAGGCCAACTAAAAAAAATCCATCATTTTAGTTTTTCCATGCATAGAAGTAAATAATTGTACTCATCTTATAAGAAAAGGGAAGAGAGATGGCTTATTATTATTATTATTATTATTAGAAAAAAATGGCTTATTATTTTTTTCCTTTACTAAATATAAAAATTTTAATGAAAAAGACAGTGTCTTTTTTTCTTTTTCAGAAAAATAAAAATTAAATCTCATTTTCCTTATATGAATTTTAACTTTTATTTTATTTTGGTTTCTAAAATTTTAAATATATATATATTTTTTTTGTTTCTAAACTTAAAAGAAAAATCCTGGCATGTCAAATCAACATAGCTCGATTGGAATTAATATTTACTTCTTCTTTTTTTAAGTCAGAATTTTAAATTTATATAGCACATTTGTTGTACTTAGAGAAAGCGAAAAGAAAAAAAAATGATCACAAAAATTTTAGAGAAATTATTTTAAATAACAAAACAGTTAAAAATATTTATAAATATAGCAAAATTTCACTGTCTATCTGCAATAAACCGTCATAGACTACTTACTATCTGTGTCGCGATAAGCTACTATTTGTGTTGAATTTTTAGCCAAATTTCAAAAAAGTTTTGAAACATTAGTAAAAAGTAGATAAGAAGACAAGAAATTTAGAGATGAAAGGAATGTCAGTAGGCTTAATTTTCAAAAACTAAAAACCAAAAATCAAATAATTATCAAACAGTATCTTACCAATGATTTAGAGAAGAGAGAGAAAGAAAAAGAGGTTAGAAATAGAGAAGATGATGAAAGGGATGGATGAAAGTCATTTATGAATTGGTCATAACATAGAGACATATAGGCAGCTCCAATTTATAACAAATTGAAGTTCAACACGTGCGCATACGACGTCGTACCATCTCCACATTTCTAAATCCCAAACTTATCCACTATACCTTTACTTTTCCTCGATCTTTTGTCTTTTATCTCTAAATTTTCTCTCTTTTATTTTACTTTATTAAATGTTAGCACAACTTTAAACTTTTAATTTCATTAATTCATACATTATATAATTAAAACTCTTAATTAATTAGTTTTCATATTCACTGTAGGAGTTAGTTTTAATTGATTTAAGAGTTTAGGATTCTAATTCTCTATGTTTTTTCATCAATGCTAATTGTAAAACATTCCACGAGATAAATAGTTAGGATATATACTCACATGTACATTATACATATCCTTTTAAGTATACCTAGTTATATGTGTGTATAACATATTTTAGGGATGGAAGTTCGGATATATACTTATTATATAGTGTCTTTAGATGTACTTGGTTATCAAAGCTCAGCAGAACAGTCTTATACAAAAAAATTTAGGTACATATTTGTTTATTTTGTGTTTTTTCGATTTGTTATATACCATATAGATAAATATATTTACAAAAAAAAAAAAAATTCTCCAATGACTTACACTGACACTATAGATTTATTATATATAAAAATAAAAAAAAAAAGTTAGTTGGTTGATTCGTTGGTCCATAATAACCCAACGAAAGAAGAAACCCTCTTTTTCTTTTTCCTTCTATTGCATCACACCACCCTCGAAGCCCCCATGGCTCCAACCTCCATCTATCTTATATCTCTGACATGCTCTCTCTCATTTCTTCGATTCTCTCTCTCTTAGAATCTTTGATTGACTTTATAAAGAGAAAAAGTAGGCAAAATTGACAAAACCGATTGATCTGTCAGAAAACTGCTACATAGTAAAATGAAATTGATTTTGTGTCAATTTTCTCCTAAAATTGACATCAACCAATTCCGATGTACACCTCTAACCAACAAGATGCACATTTCTTTTTAGTGTCCATTTTCTTCTAAAATGACGTTGTTAGGTTGTAGAGGATGCAGGAATGTTGGGACTATCAGGTGTCAAATCCGAATTCTAAATCGTGATTTGAATCATGGACCTAGGCCTTTACATATGTAGACAAATTTTAGCAATCGGGTAGTTAAAAAAAAAATTAGTGTTGTTGTATTTCTATTTACGTTTGACCTTCACATATGTTCAAATTTTTTATATCTGACATCCTTATAGGCATTCAGGTAGTTCAAAAAAAATTTGTAGAATCTTAGTAATTTTTTTGCAAGAAAATAATTTAACAATCGTTTTTTAAAGATTACTATTTAAATATAGTTATTTCTCTTGTTGGTCTTTTTTTAAATATGATTATTAGTGGTAAAAAAAAATTTGAAATTACGTTATATAGCATACATTTAATATGTATTTTTACAAATGTCATAATTTTTTTGTTTTTTCTTTTCTTTTTTTACAAATATAGCGTAAAATGTATTTATTTTTTTATTTATAATATTTTGAATCTAGTTAGGTTTGGAATGTGCTATTTTTTAAAATTTTAGACTTCTTACCATATATGAAAAAACATATGTATTTTTGAAAGTGCCTTTTAGAAAAATATGGAGATGAAATTGACACATAAGTAAAAGTGTAGAACTAAAAATATTCTTTACTACTTTTAATTGATAAAATGTTCCAAAAAATAGGGACATTTTTTTAAATATTTCAAAATTTGAGTTAATTTTCCAAACATGATTTGAAAGATGTGAACATTTGTAAGCGGGCAATCTTGATTCTTACTTTTACAACCATCTTTGAAATCATTAGGTGATAATTAAAGTTATTATCTCTTAAACTTAGCATAACATGTAAATGACATAAATGATCAAGGCTAATTAAAATTTCATTATTGTTTCTTTACTTTAAAAAAAAATGTTTTACTTCTTGTCATTATTCGATCATCAGTTATTTAAAAGAAGGTTATCGAGAAACTTCCATAAGTTTGTATTTTGAAGCCACGTAAGTTAATTAGAGTAAGTAATCAATTTATTAATATTAATGAGTTAATCTAAACATAGTTCAACTAATTAATAGATAATGATCAAGGTTTCAAATCTCCAACCATATATCACATAACTAAAAAAGAAGTGAATATTTACGACAAAACAACAAAAGTGACTCACATAGTTAATTTTTAAAAGTAAAAAAAAAAAAAAAAAAAAAAAAAAAAAAAAAAAAAGTTTAAAAAAAGAATACCTATCTTGTACAAAGTTTATATAAAAGTTTAAAAAAAGAATACCTATCTTGTACAAAGTTTATATTTTGTTTACAAAATATTCATATTCTTTCAAAAGTTGCAATATTACTTTTGGCCTTTTATAAAGTTCAAAACTACAATCTAATACAAAGTTTTTAGAATGTTGAACAAAAATTGGGACCTAAAATTGTGTGTCAATTACCTAGAATGAAAATTTAGATCACGTCTATTCTCAAACATCGTCACACTGTTACATGTCCCAACTTTCGTCTTAAATTTTAGGGGTTATTTAGGGGACAGTAATGGGATGGGCTTGGATTGTAATGTATAAACCAAAATCCACGTTTGGACGGAACATTTTAGGCTCAATTTGTAATACTAAACTCATTCCGTTCCCACAATTCTCAACCAACTCTCTTTCTCACCATTTTCATGTATCTAATTTCCGTTCCATCCTCAATTCCTCACGCATCCTAATACCCTTCAAATTTTCAGTAAACTTATTACATTCCAACCCCTAAACAAGCCCTTACAGTATATCTACGGTAAAGGTAATTTGAAATGAAATAATACCCAAAAATTTATAAGTAAAAAAATGAAATATAAACCAATTATTAAAGTAGATTTGGGATCTTGAAAATGCAAAATCATATCAAACATTCAAGGTAATAAAGTAACTTTGAATCATTGTACAGAAAGTAACTAATAATAAAGTAACTTCGAATCTACCATAATATTATATAATTAATACTTTTTAAAATGGTGCAATTTCACATTAACTTTTTTTTTTTTTTTTTTTTTTTTAACTCAGTGTATTGGTGAGTGTTCTTGTGTGGGTATAAGGTGGGCCCTTGTTAGCCTTGCTTTCATTAATTTCTCCATTTCTGCTGCTTCACATGTGCCCACGTGCTTCCTCCTTTACACTTACAATGTTATTCTCTACTCAAAAACAACACCAAATTATTCTTAAATTATACAACCACCCCATAATTTTATTTTCTCGACCAATGAGTCAGATATTCTAATCTCCCCTCTTCCTATGTTATGTTAATCTCAAGAATATATATATCACACACGCACATATACACATACATATAGTTTCAAAATTCAACTTGAGTATAACTCAATAGCAATTGACATGAACTCCTTTCTTTAAGAACGAAAATTTCATACTCCACATTTGTTGCACTAGAGGAGAAGAGAAGAAGAAGAGGAAAAACAAGTTTCAAAGCCAGTGGTTATTGATAAAATTTATAGGATATTAAATTTGGCGGCTGTCATAGTTTAAACGAGTTTTTCTTTTTGAGCCTTTTACTTTTATTTTGGCTCCAATGTCAACCCAATGTATTTTATTATTAAATTATAAATTCAAATATCTTCCCAAGATATCAATTTAGTTTTTAAATTAAAAAATTATTTATTTTTTTATTTTTTTTATTATTATTATTATTGCCCCTCTAAAATCATAACTTTAAAATATGATTTTGTTTAACCTTTGTTTGAGTACGATTAATAAATTAATCAAGTGGCATACCTATTCATTTGGATAATTGCCTATCACACATGCTCTCAGCTCAGTTAAAATTTATTTATTAGGCATGTTATTAATGTTAGAGAATTAACTAAAGCATAATACACGTAATTAAGACATTATGATGTGTTCTAAAAGTTAAGATGATTGAATCCTTACTCTCACATAGTTAAGCTAGCCATAATCTAGAATTAGAATTCAGAAATGTAGTGAAACTTTTAAAAGTTTAAGACTAAATGAATATAAACTCAAAATAATGACAATATTGGCTAGCTTATTTAGGGTATATTTAAGAGTGATTTAAAATCATTAAAATTACTTGCCATTTTTAAAATCACTCAAAAGTACACTTTAATCATTCAAAACTAATTTAATTTTCAATTTTACACTTTTAAATGCAATTTTCAATCATCAAAATTAGTTTTGAAAGATTAAAAAGATATTTCACGATGATTTTGAAAATGACAAAAGTGATTTTAGCCGTTTCAATTACCTCTCAACTTTTGATTTTTATTCTAATAAATTCATACATTTTACATTGTTACTAAAACTTAAATCATGTGAATTAAACTAAATATAATTTGACACAATGAGATAATAAAGCCTTTTTTTTTATGAATATAATAAAGTAAGTTGGATAAAGGATGAGCACGCCAAAAAAATAAAATTTGTCCAGTCAACTCCTATTTTATTTAGTTGGTCTATTTCCTTGAACTATGTCATACAAAATTATTCCTTATGAATCCTAAAAGCAATTGAAAACTTGCAATGGTGAATATGAGAGTGAGAATTCAAACATCTTATCTATCTAGATCTTGATGTCTATAAAGAAGGGGATGGCAAAAATAAAATGAAACACATAGCCTATAAAAGCTTGGTTGAAATCAGTAATAATGCAAGCAAATCTTCTTCAATATAAACATATCTCATATTCAAGAAATGTCTCTTATTTCTCTATTCCCTCTGTCACACTTTTCTTTTCTTTTCTTTTCTTTTTTTAAACCTTTTCAGATAGTTAAGGATGGCACCAAAACAAAGAAAAAAAGAGCAGTCAGTTTCTTTGCAAAGTTGGAATGTCCTTAAATGACAGCAAATACCTACAATGCAGCCTTTGCAGCATTTCTTCTTATCATCTTCCAGCAATGCCCTTTTGAACAAAGTTTTGGTGTAGCCTTTGACAATCTGTTAGGTTCTATTTATTTATTATTATTATTTTTTAATTGGTTGGGAAAATGGAATTTTGGATCAGAGAAAAAAAAAAAAGGTGAGGAAACTGACAAAATGAAGGTATAGCTTTTGAGTTGTCAAAAGTCCTCTAAACACACTATCAGGTCCCCCAACCGAACATTTTTCCTATTTGGATTGGCCAAACCATGTTCCAAGGACATCTTTTTTTCTTCCTTCCAAAACAAAAACAATTAATAAAATACTTGCTAACCTGAACATGACTCAATTAATACAAACGTGGTGAGAAGAAAAACATGACTTAGCAACTTAATTTCTGTCATAAAAATGGATTAAAACATGTTTGGATAACTGTCCATTGAACTATATTCTCTCTTTCTAGAAGCTATAGAATATCCTACAAATAAAGTCATTCTCTCTCTTAGAACTAAAGACCTTTAAGATATACAAAGCAGTAATTTGAGTTCTAATAAGTCACTAAATCTCGATTCAATGAAAGAGTTCTCACAACTGGTAGCCTACTTTCTAAACCAAATGAAGACTTGCTCCTAAACTCGATTGTTACAAGTACTTAACCACAGTTCCATAGAGTAACTAAAAATTCTAGGAAATTTGTTCTTCCCATATTTCACAAAGTGTGTTCACAAGTATGTTTTGATCAACTACAAGGCTCGTTTCTATCCAAACCTAAGAGATCTAAAACAAATCCTAAAAGAGATTGAATAAGAAAATCTAACATAAAAGAAAAAGGGAAGGTAAATGGAAGGGTATCTCCA
This sequence comes from Lagenaria siceraria, assembly GCA_002890555.2. Lineage (NCBI taxonomy): Eukaryota > Viridiplantae > Streptophyta > Magnoliopsida > Cucurbitales > Cucurbitaceae > Lagenaria > Lagenaria siceraria. Next base: position 352,274 of record CM016492.1, on the reverse strand, counting down.
TGTGTTATAGAGGAGAAGAGAAGATGGGACAGCAAGAGAAGAGTCCTATTCTGACAATGCACCTGAAAATTTTATAGTTACGACACATAATTGAAATAAGAAGAAAAACAGCAATAATTGATGGGCATGGCTTGGTGGGTGGTGGGAACAAGAAAAAAGAATGAAACACAAACACAAACACAAGTGGTGGCTCAAACCTAATGGCCTCAATTATGATGAAATCGTGTGCATCCATCCAACCAACCAACATCACCACTTCCCTCCCATGTAATGACAAAACAGGAGGTTGACTATCAAACATCACACATTTTGTTCAATGGGTCCCAATCATAACCTCACACGTGGCTTTGCTGTGACAAGGAAAATGACCACTGAGAATGATGGGCCCTAGCCTTTTTTTTTTTTTTTTTTGGGGGGGGGGGGGGGGGGGGGGGGATTCAGAAGAGAACCCAAGATGGGTGCTTTGGAGACCTTTTGATTGGGTTCCATACACCTATCTATTATCCCTCTCTATAGAATGACTCAATTTTACAACTTAGACTGAATCTATAAAACGAGAGTCACCAACTTACCAGAATTCCTTTTGTCCTGTCATGCAGTTGATGTAAATTTGAACTCTCAGTTCACTTAAATTTAAGATTCATGCATCATCTTAAACGAACTGAACGGGTATTTAGTTTGTAAATGAATAGAAACAATTCAAAAGCAGTAAAATAAGGATACGCTTTTAGATTTAGTAAATGAAATACTGTCCCTCGAAGTTTTACAAACTGAAGATCAGCTAGCGATTCCATCACCCAGTAAACATAGTTAAAACCTTCAGGCCTTCAAGGAATCAGATCGAGGCCTCCATAGTCCAAGTCTGTACTTGTGGGTGTACTTCAATATCAGCTTCCTCTGCCAAGACATGAAAATTTAGGCTAACGAGCATTATTATGAAGACATCAATCAAACCACTATTGTTTCTAAATCAAATACAAGGTATCTATAGAACTTTGCTCTTGCCAAAACTTGTATTCCTCAATAATCATGAGTTCATGACTGAGATTCGAAGTCAACAGTGAGGTGTGTCGTGTGTGATAGACCCACTATTATTGATGTATTTAACAGAAAGAGAGCAAAGCGGAAACTAGTAGGTAACAGGTGTGATGCAAGTGTGGGACCCTTTCTGTAACAGCAAACTTGTAAGCGGGAAAGGGGTGTGAATCCATAACAGTATAAGATAACTGATATAATGGGGGAAGTGTACTTCTCTGCACACTTATGGATATGAAGTGAGATTTGTAAGTATTGGAAGCAATTTTTATGCATCGCATATTTAGAGTATCAAATAATTTTATACTACACAGATCTTACCCAAAGGGGTTGCATCTGATCTAGCTTTGACAGTGGTGGGTGCCATTAGACTAAGACTAGCAATTGCACATGAAACTTTCCTTGGTTTAGTTACTTTGGTGATAAAAGATTATTCAACTTCCAAGATATGCATGTTATTTTACTTTTCAAAAAAAAAAAAGATATGCATGTTGTTTTCCTAACCATTTGTAATCAGATTATCACTTCAACGTCACAAGCCAAATACTTCCTAGATACTAAATTCCTTTTTTCTTTTAGAAGAAACCAAGCTTTCATTGAGAGAAAATGAAATAAAACAAATATAACAGGGCTTACAAAAAAAACAACCAAGCAAAAGGAGTCACAAAGCTAATTTTATAAAAAGGGGCTCCAATCCAAAATAATAAGACCTAGAGAGTAAGAACAAAACTCCTTACAAATCAAAGCCTATAAGGAGACCAACCAAACAAGTGCCAAAACTCCTCTTAAGAACTAGATATTAAGTTCTTTAAAAGAAAACTAAGAAACTCCTTTTTACAAAGCGACTATAATTGTTATTACAAAACAAAATTCTTATAGAACTAATCATCCGATAACTAAAGAGTTAAAGATCAAACTTATTGATTACATTTTTATATCAATGATCTGAAGTTTAATTAAGGCTATTGTGTCAACTAAAATATCAGTATAAAGTTCAATAACGCTTGTAATAGAAATTTTAAACCCGTTTTAATTATTTAAATTTCTTAGACTACAGAAGAGTAAAATGTTTACATATAATCAACTTTGAAAAGAGAAAGTAAGCCACAAATACTATATTTATATAAATATTTAAAAACAGTGAAGTAAGTTTACAATTTAAGAGGATCTTAAAAGAAACTATCGCTTCTCCCACCCCATTTATATATACATTATATATAGTAATAACTAGAAAGAACTCGAAGACGATATCGTGTGTGTCATTGTGGCAAAACAAACAATAAATCTCGTCCAACTCTTCTAACAAGAGTTCAGTGGAAATAATTAAAGTCATTGGAAAAATGAATATTCATTATAAGTTATAACAACTAGACTAGCCATCATTCTGACTCATGGGAGGCAGAAATTACATGGTTATTCGCTGATAGCATATCTTCTTTTTGAAAAGGTCTGCTTATAGCTCATAACCATACATTGTTTCATCATTTAAGAAGAAGAAGAAGAAGGGAAGGGAAAAAAAAAAAAAAAAAACAAACAAACTAGACTAGACTAGACTAGCCATCAAACAATTAGCACCAAATGAAGTTATAAGCAGAAAAGGGAAGGGTTGCTCTTGATTACTACAGTTGCTACTTGCTACTCTAGAAAGCTTATCAAATATAGGTTAATGAAGCCAATATGCCCATCCTCTTAGTTGTTTTCGCAATCAAAGTGGTCTAAGTCTTGTCCTAAAATAATAATAAGAATAAAGAAGGAAATACTTACATGTTTGCATGGAAGTCCAAGTTTTTTCAGCTTAAGTGTGCGAGTAACAAGCAACTTCTGGAAGTCACCAATCTCTGATTCAAGTTTAGCCACGTGGGACTCAACCCCATGTCCAACACCATTTAAAAATTCTGGTATCCCGACCTTCACTAGAACATAAATGTCAAAAAATCAAGCGCACATATATCTTATCTTATTGACTCCAAATTCAAACATTTAGGCTCCGTTTACTTCAAGGGAATGGAATACAAATTTTCTCATCAATGGTGTTTACTGAAATGCAGGATTGGAATTAATTGGCAGGACACGCCACTAATTTGGAAATCCCTACCCCAAAAATAAGGTAATCTCATTCCTCTCCTAAACCTTCATCAATTTTATTCTCATTCCTTATTCCATGGCACATCACCTTTACTTATTTACTTTACATCCTCATCCTTTCTATCTCATGTATAACGAGACCCACAATCTTTTTATTAATTATGTTATAACTTATCTCTCTTATTTACATTATTTTTTTTCTAACAAAAACTTATGTTAATTTATACTCTTATTGCATGTAACTTCTTTTAATAAAATTGAAGTTCTTTAATTGGTTTTATCGTGTAATTGTTTATTACTTAATTTGTTAAAATAATATTTTTATTAATAAAATTATTTTTAATTTTCTAAAACAAATTTATTTTAATCTTTTATTAATGGATATAGTTTTATTTTAGTTAGTAATTATTTATTGATTTCAAATAAATTATTCAAATAGAATTATGGCTCGTGTTTACTCACAATAATCCTCTACCACAAGGATTTTGGTCTACTCCCATCTCTTATGCTTCTTCTAAAGCCCTTTGGAGGTTTATTTGTCAATTTATTGGTTTGGCTGCTGTTCGTATTCGTCGTCGGCTTGGTGATGGTGCTAATACTTCTTTTTGGAATGACTCATGGCTTAGTTGTGGTGTCCTTCCAGTTGTGTTTCCGAGGCTTTATCGCATTGCACAGCAGCCAGAGGCTACTATGGCTAATGCGTGGATTCCATCTTCCAGAGCTTGGGACTTAAATCTTCGACGTAATTTTACTGAGTTAGAGATTTTGAAATGGGCCACTTTATCTCATCACTTGGCTTCTGTCAGATTGTGCTCCTCTTCTAATTCTTGGTTATGGTCTCTAAATTCATCTATGGTTTTTACTATTAAATCACTTATAGTTGATTTGGTGGGTGCTAGGGATTCCATTCTGTCAGATCTTTATTCGATGATTTGGAAAGACTATTACACTAAGAAGATTAAAATTTATCTTTGGGAGTTTAGCTAGGTGCCAACAATGTTGCTGATCGTTTGCAACATCGCTTTCCTTATATGTGTATTTCTCCCTCTTGGTGCCTCATGTGTAAGCAACAAGTTGAATCTTCAGTTCATTTGTTTTTACAGTGCCCTTCTGCAGCAAATTTTTGGGATATTGTTCTGTCTTCTTTTGGGTGATTTTTTACTTGTCCTAATTCCATCTATGATGCTTTGGCTTCCTTATTGGTGGGTCATCCATTTGGTGGTACTAAGAAGACGGTCTGGTTGGCTCTCGTGCATACTTTTTTCCTGGAGGTTTTAGGGTGGGTGAAAGGAACAGTCGGCTTTTTAATGACTCTTTTTCACTTTTCAATCGTTTTATGGAATCGTTTTTGTCTACTGTTTTTTCTTGGTGTAAAACAAAGCATCCTTTCAATCATTTCAGCTTATCTTTTTTAGTCAGTAATTGGCGCTCTCTTATGTAATCACCTATTGTTGTTTGGGGTTTTTCCCTGTTTTCATTTACCAATGAAATGTTTCTTTACTAAAAAAACATCCACAACCAAAAGGAACAAGAAGGGAGATAAAGGGTCCCCTGTCTTAAACCTCTAGAAGCTTTTATCGACCCCTTCGGAGAACGATTGATAAGGACCGAATAATTCACATTCCTAACACAACCCCACATCCACATTCTCCAATTATACCCGAAACCTTTCTTTTCCAACACCCTATGCAAAAAGTCCTACTCAACATGGTCGTAAGCTATCTCAAAGTCTATTTTAAAGATTACTCTCTCCTATTTCTTGGCTCTATAATCCTCAATCGCCTCATCATTAGCAATGAGGACTTGATCGAACTAGGTTGATACTTATTATAAATAAATTTTTTAAAAAAATTAAATAAATAAATCTAATTAACAAATGCCCATAATGACACATTAAATCTCACATCCACCCACGTCCTACCCATCTCTGGAGACCTATCAACCCCTTTAAGATTCCCGCAATTCCTCTCAGATCACTCCCCACAAAATCGCCAAACAAGTCTGCCATAAATTCATTCAACAAAGAGATAACAAATTTCCATGCCTATTCACACAGCCATTGAGTAAACTATGCATTCCTTCGCTTCTCATTTTGGCTGACAGAACAAACTAAGTCAGTTTACTTTCCATATTCCAGAAACCAAATTAAGCATAAGGTTCACTTCTCGTATCAAGATGAGAATAAAGTTATTGTAGAAATTAAGACAGAAAAAAACCACTTACCGATATATGGGGTATATTTAGAAAAGAATCTAGCAAATAAAGGAGCTGAGTATGGTTGCAGTATAGACCTATGGTTGGAGATAATCTGCCTCCATGCCATCGTTCTTGCTGTGGACAATAAATCTATCAGTCTCAAATAATATGCATCTTTTCAAGGAAGGTTTTAAGCTTTGAAGCAAGTTACAGGAAGCTTCAAAGTTCTGTAGGTTTAATCCTTTAATTTCACTTCAGAATGGTTATATGTAATATGAATATGACAAAGAATCAGTGTATGCGGATCAGGGAAAAAATCTTACCCTATCCAATTGCAAGGAAGAAAAATATTTCATGAGGTTAACAAACCAAATATGGGTCAATGGCCCAAATGTGTTTTAGCAGTATCTTTTCATACCCACACAACATGGAGTTCTAACTGAAATTGGATCTCTTATTAATTCTACACCTGAAAATAAATCCTCCATTAGATTCTATGAATAAACAGAATACTTGTCCTCCCCCACTAAACATCAACGCCTAGTTCACTGTAACTTCAAAACAACGCCACAAAGAGTAAGAACTTTGCTAGCCCCTGAGAAAAACGAGAACTTCTCCCTAAAGCCAATGCTTCATTCTTTTTTCAGTTGTTGTTTCATTTCTGCGTAAAATACACAATCCAGTTGTACTCTCTGTTCTTTCCAACAGGAATATCAATAAGAAAATGAACAGAAACTTAGCTCAAATCCCCAAATGGTTCCCATTTCAACAAACTAGTAGTCAGACTTTAACACGAAAACATACCATTAACAAAGACGCCGACCACTACAGCACACTAGAAAGTAGAATTTGATAGTCAAGAGATATGGAAATATCGGCCAGCTTACCCCACCACACCGAAATTAGTAGACATTGGGATTTGATAGGTTAGAGTGGGAGAATCGACCGACAGAGAGCTTCCCGGTTAAAAAAATCAATCAGATTCAGTAGGATTTCTAACTCAAAATTGAAGTCCATTACAAATGTAGCCTACTTTGAAGTTGATTAAACAGGGGAAACAAAAAAGAAGAGAAAAAAAAAATAGAACAGAACAGACCTCAATGGCGAGTGAACAAGAGTTGAAGGGACTGCAGCAGAAGACAGTGCTTGGCGTGACGGCGTTAGGTTGCAACAGAGGGGCGGTGGGGGCGTTCCGGCGAGCGGCAAAGGTGAGGAGAGGGAGAGAGAAAAAATAAGAAGATGGGTAGGGTTTAAACTTTTCTAGAAAAAAAAAATGATAATAAATTTTTATCGTTTTTTATAAATTATTTTTTAAAAAACATATTATCGTTTTTTATAAATTATTTTTTAAGAAACAAAAACAAAAGGAAAAATTAGTTTTTTGGTCCCTGAATTATGGTATAACATAATTAAAAAAATAACTAACACAACCTCAGATAATTAAATGAATGTAGAGACTTTTATGTGGTCATCTTTTATTTTTAATTATTATTATTATTATTTGTTCTCCTAAAATTCAAAATATTAGGGAGAAGTTGCATTTCTCGTTCTCTAAATTTGGAATCATCTCATCCATGTGAAAAAGATGGTGCCTTCACCTCTCTCTTGTTGTTGTTCCTTCATTCTCGGTGTTGCTTGCAGGATGTTTAAGGTAAAGAGTGAAATAGTGAAGAATAAAAAAAAGTTATAAAGTCAAAGGTGTTGTAATTAAACTCCTGGACCAATAGTATAAGAAATTAATAAGATATAAAATTGATTTTTTTTTTATAGTGGGACCCACCAACTTCTTAGGTCAAATAAGAAGTGAAGTAACATTTCACTACAACAAATATCACGTACGATATTTTTATTAAAAAAACGTTATCGTTAACTATTTATAGCTCTAAATGTTGTGGTAGGCGATGTTAAAGTCCGAAGTTGTTTAGAGCATTTTCTCAATGCATTTTTTTATAGCATAATTTTAATAAGTTCATCTTTCATCTATTTGCTTCTGTTTTCCCTTTCAAAGCATTGGCCAAAACACTATAGTTGCTTTTTGTTGGCATTTTTATAGCAGTAAAAAACATATTATAACATTATTTTTAGGCACATTGTCTAGTCGATGTTATTGAAAAGCTTTTGATAGGCACATTTTCAAAACTATGAAATAAATTATAAAATATTATTTTTTATTGCATAAGTTTAATGTTATAGAAATTTTTCATAACATTACAAAAATGCTATGAATGACCTTTAGTTACATTTTTTTTATAGCAATAAAAAAATTTCAACGAGGAGAAGTGTTAAGCATATTTAGTTGTTTGTTTGTCTTGCTTGTTTCTGTAAAAACATAGCATTTTTAAACCTCACTATGGTAGCTAATGTTATGGATTGGATAGTAAGTGACTTTTTATAGCATTTGCATTTGTACTACTTTCAAGTCACATATCATATATATATATATATATATATATATAATACCACTTGTCACGGAGCGAAAGTACGGTATGGGTAATTTTTTTTATTGCCCGTGCGACACCAAGAAGGTTATCCTTGACCAGCCTAAAGTTTGGACCCATTTTAGTTTCAAAGATACCCACAGATGCTCACTAACCCGAAAGGGAGTTGCTTCCTTTGCTCACGTTAAGGAATGGAAGGAAATGATACACTTGATGTGTGGAAACTAATAGTTTATTATCAAATGTAGTAAGCACCACAAATATACAAGACTCAATGAGCACTATATACAAGACCGATCTACTCTAGAGAATTATAAAGTGAGGAGAGAATCACTTTGAGTATATTTGTGGGTGTTTTGGGCAAGCTTATTGTAGGCTGGTCAAGAAAACCTCCTTGGCGCCGCACGGGATAAAGGGCAAAAAATTCCATAGCAGGATTCTCCCCTGTGAGAGTTTATATATATAAATCTTATTTACATTTTTTTTTAAAAAAAGTTGTTTTCAAATATAGAAAAATTTCATAGCAGGATTCTCTCCGTGAGAGTTTTCTATATTTGTAAATAGTTTGATATTTTTTCAGTTTATAGTAAAATTTTCCTTTTAATTAAACATTATTTAAATTTTCTTTTTAATTTCCAGATACGCGTATTCCCTTCCAAATATGTAAAGGGGATGCGTCGGGCCTTTTTTCCCCAAAATTTAAACCCATCCATTTAAAAGTCCAACCTACAACTCATTTTATTTAAAAGTCCACTTAAATCTAGCAATCCAAAACAAAATAGATTAAAAATAATAATAATAACAGAAAAACAGAAAAAAAAAAAAAAAAAAAGGTAATTAAATCTTCATTCTTCTCTTCTGTCTCACTATCTGCATCATGATTCACACCCCCTCCCCCTTCATCCTCAACTCCATTATCTTCTACTTCTTCCCTGTCGTCTGCTCTAGTTGCTCAACCACCACTCGACACTGCTGGACATTTTTTTTTTTTTTAAGCTTTCACTCTCTTCTTAAATCTCCTTTAACCTAACTTAAAATAAGTATTATGACAATTAATTGGGCATCATCATAAAAAATAATTAAAAAAAAAACTATATATATATATATATATATATATATTAAAGAAAACGTATCAGCAATGTATCTATATCTTCATTTTTCAAAAATTGGCGAATCGTTGTATTCTATTGTATCTGTATCCATGTCTGAGCTTCTTAGTTTGTCATTTTACTCAACACAGTAAACTCAACTAAAATTTTATGACATTTTATACACTAAATAGGAATCTAACATATTTTTTTCTCACCAACCAACTTCAAAATAATCATAATGCAACATACGGATGCCTGGACATCCATGATCAACTTTTCATTGATGCATTTGCAAATTGTTGGATGGTTTCATTTTGCTAGGACTAAGTATGCTCCCCAATTTCATCTTCAAGTGGTGGTGGTTGAAACCAATGTCCTAGTATTCGACTGCACCAAAAAATTGTTGGAACATTCATTAAGCATAACTCTCCTTCCCCTCCAAACTATGAATATATATACAATTATGAATGGAGAAACTAGAAGAAACTGTAGAGATATCATGAGGTTTGTAAAATTAGCACCATCAAGAAGCTATCCTAGCTACTCATGAAGTACTAATTAGTTAGAGTGGTGGTGTTTGTTCTAAATTTGTGATTTATTCATGGAAGTACAAATATGATTTTTGCAAGGTGTTAGTAACTTCCATCAAATTACTAGTTTTCTAGTGAAAAACTTATCCAATACTTTTGAACGAGTAACTAAAAAGTACTTAAAGTAACACTTTGACTCTCAAAACCACCTAAAAAGTGTCAAAGTCACATTTTGACTCTCAAAACTTCCTAAAAACTAAAAAGTGCCTAAGTCCATTTTGACTATCAAAACCACGTAAGAAGTTCCTAAAAAGTCTAAGTCACACTTTATCTCTCAAAACAAACTAAGTGTCATTTTGACTCTCAAAACTATTTCAAAAGTGTCTAAGTATCATTTTGACTCTCAAAACCACCTAAAAAGTTTTATAGCTACCTAAGGTGTGTAACTCACTCTCTGTAACTATGAACATATCCTAAAGATGTCTAAGCACCCTTCAAGACCAAGAAATACTTCAAAACAATCTTAGAGCAGTTAGCGTAACTGCAGGATAGCCACAAAACATGTATACTGCAACAAAGAGCATAACACTGGTGAGTAAAAAAAACACTCTCCTAAGAGTCATAGAGCCTTCTAACTTTAAATTTTGTAACCCATACTAATTCTTGGTTGCTTCTCAAACTGGTTACAATAGCCAACAAAAATCACCCACACCCACACCAAGCAATTGAACCTGATTTATGCGTTAAAAGTCACCAGTACAGAGGAAGTCAAGGAAATCATCACAATGCTAAGCAAGTCCCACCAAGAATAAGAGACCTAGACACTAAAAAGCATGGAAACATGCATACAAATCAAAAACTTAGACTTGGTGTAAAACAAATAACTATACCTATGATAATTCACTAAAAAATAAATCTCACGGCCCATTATTGTGAAATTAGTTACCAAAATCAACATGATTCAAATGATAACTTACACTCAATATAAAACATCAAGTGCAAACAAACAAAGGTTTACACATGCAGAGGGAACAAAAGGCCTATGTGGGGAATATTTTACTAAATGAGAAAACATGAAGTTCTGAACAACATATTCTATTAAAAACATGGCAGAGAAGGATCCTTACCTCATTTGCTAATATCATTTTCATTTTCTTGTTTCATTCGTGTCGTCAACGACGTTTTTTGAATAGGAAGCATATGATATTCCAAACTTCATACTGTTTCATGAGGTCTTCCTAGTTATCATGTTCTGGATTAAGTCCCTTCTAGATATCCTACTATGTAATCCAAATCTGTCACATCCCCATAATCTTTCATATGCCAAATAAGTAGTTCGAGAACTTTGTGCACCCACTTTATGTGAGGGCCCACCTTATCTCCAACCACAAAACTATAAACTTCATTTCTAATTTCAATCCAACTCTTACCCACTTCCTTCTTGTTGTCCATCCCTTTCATCAGCTTCCTCATTTTGGCGAACTCGCCCCATTTACCTTCAGCTGCATATATATTGGACAACAGTAGATAAGTCCCCGCCATGTTTGGCCTTGTATCCAATACTCTTTGAGCTGCCAAACTCCGTAGATTGGAAAGTTCATAGGCTTTACAAGCTCCAAGGAGAGCACCCCAAACAGACTCATCAGGTTCAAATGGCATGTTCTCAACAAGTTGAAAAGCCTCCTCGACTCTTCCAGCACGGCCAAGCAAGTCCACCACACACCCGTAGATCTCTTGATCTGGGTTTAGATTGTAATCCTCCAGCATAGATCTAAAATATCTTAGTCCCTTGTCCACAAGTCCAGCATGGCTGCAACCACTTAGGACTGCCATGAACACTATCTGATCAGGTTGAATACCGCTTCGAACCATTTCATCGAACAACTTCACGGCCTCTTTCCCATATCCATGTGCTCCATACCCAATCATCATGGTCGTCCAGGACACCAAATCTCTTTCAGGCATATCACAGAAGAGTTTGTGTGAATCATTTATGTTTCCGCACTTCGCATACATGTCGATAAGTGCATTGATCAATGCTACACTCTTGTCAAATCCTCTACGAACAATTCCACCATGAACTTGTTGTCCACAACTTAAGACTGCTAAATTGGCACAAGCAGCTGTAATACTTGTGAGTGTAAAGCAATTCGGTTCATAGCCTTCAGACCCCATTTGGAAAAATAAACTTAAAGACTCACTGGAATCTGACCTTTCATATCCCGCTATCAAGGTGTTCCATGTAATTAAATTCTTTTGGGTCATTTCACCAAAGCATCTTTTTGCATCACACAAATAGTTACACCTGCAATACATGTCGAGTATTGAATTCATTACTGGAACATCACAATGGAGGCCATATTTGGTGACTGCTGCATGTATTTGCTTTCCACATGAATATGAGCTGATTGAAGCACAAGCTCTAACCGCAATGGAAAAGCTAAATGAGTTTGGTTCAACATCTTCCTGTTGGCCAAAGCATTCATTATTAAATAAAGATAAACATATTGTGATATTATTAAGGTTAAATTGGAATTTTGGTCCTGAACTTTATGGGTTGTCTCCTATTTAGTTCCTATACTTCAAACGTGTCTAATAGTTTCCTAACCTTTCAACCTTGTGTTTGATAAGTTCTTATCACTAAATTAGTTTAACACGTGTGGCAGGGTGATAGTATTATTTCAAGATTATGTTTGAAATTAATCTACCTATGATCCTTGACTAATATACAGTTAGCGTGTCGTATAAGTGTTAAGGAACTATTAGAAACCTTTTAAAGTGCTAAGATGAAATAGACACAAGCATGAAAGGTTAAGAGCTCATTAGAACTTTTAAAAGCATATAGAATAAATAAACACAACTATAAAAATTTAAAAACCTATTAGCCTAACGTTTAAAAATACAAGGCCTAAACAGACACGGCTTAAAAGCTTAGGGACCATATAAGGCCTAAAACGACACAACCAAACCTGGTATATAAACTAATATTAATAACTCAACAAAATTGTATAATTTATGTATAGTGTGCCAGAGAAATCAAGTATAGGACTTCCTAAATGTAAAATACACTGCTGGAACAACTATAAGATTGTTACCAGTAACATTTGCCTGAAAGCTTGAAGCCCACTGTAGCCATCACCTCGGTGAGTCAACCCTGCAATCAAAGTAGTCCATGACACAGCAGTCTTCAGAGGTATATCATTAAACACAGTCAATGCATCATCCATGGTAGCACAAGAAGTAGCATACATGTCCAAGAGAGCATTCTGGACGTACATCGACCTGTCGATACCATGCTTTGTCGCAAGACTATGAGCCAAAGCCCCACATGAAAGAGCCTTCATGCCTTTGCAAGCCTTGAGAACACTAGACATAGTGAAGGCATTTGGCTGAATTTCACTCCTTAACATCTCACAGAACACGGTCCACGCTTGAGGGTAGTGATTGCAAGAAGTAAAGCCAACAATCATAGCAGTCCAAGTGACCACATCTCTTTCATGCATTTCATCAAACAGGTTACAAGCTTCTTTCGTTAGGCCTTTGCCGAAGTATGATTTGATGAGATTTGTGGCCCAAATAGATGGTCCTTTTGGTGTAAAAGATGGGTTTGATTGAAAGGTGGAGTTGCTCATACATTGAAGAGAGTTTCTTACTATCAATGGAATTGGGTGGAAATGAGTGGACGATGCCAGTTTGTTAACACTCATCCCTGTTTGTTTCTGATCAAACCCCGGAGCTTCGATTCAAATTTTATTGCACTGGCTTTGTATAACAACCTGACTTTCTGAGATCTCAAATAAGGAGTCATTACTATATGTATGTAATTTTAAAACCATAACTAGTTGACAAATTTGACATAAAACAAAATTTTCTAAGTAAATAAAGCGTTATCAAGACAATTTAGTGAAAGTCAAAGCAAAACTTTTGTTCGAGGTCCCCTAAAAATGTTAACAAAAGGAATCATTCAAATTCAAATTTTGCTACCTATCTCAAATCCCTGCGTCAAAACATTAAATCACTTAAAACATGAAACTGAGCAAAAAAAAACAAAATAAGAAAAGGATAAGTATTTAAAATACTCAATATGAACTCCACTACTAGGGTCAGGCTATGCATTCACATCCAATCATGAGTTTGAAAATCATTCAAACTAGTGGGACCTAACATATGTAGCCAACCCCTACCAAAACTATGCCATGCACCATTCTAGGCCAAAACTGTCATTCCAGGCTAAACTGCGTCATGTGTCATTCCAAACTAAAACTTTGTCAATCTAGGCATAAAGTTTATCAAGTTTGAAATTCCATGCAACACATATACAGATCCCACATAAAATCACAATTCATACTAAATTAACATACCCATAAAAGGGCTTGCTTAATCAACAAGTCAACCACACCAACATTATCACATTAATTTTGCCTAGGTCGAGGGCATTCCAGTATAGAGTCACTTACCAGTAACAAACAAATTTATCCCTCTACTTGGCTAAAGGACATTTCAGTATTAAAGTCACTTACTAGTAACAAACAAATTTATTCTTTATCTTGAATCAACCCTAAACATGAACCAAAACTTAAACTAACCTCTAGGCCCAATTCCAAACATAAATTCATTCTAAAGTCGGCTTAATCCAAATCCACCCCAATACTTCAAACAATATTCCAACCTAAACACACACCACAAACGGTTATAAACCCAATTTACAGCAACATTAAACCATTGAAGCCTTAGAATTTACCAAAACCTAATGGGCAATCAAAATCTACTTAAAAACAATCCAAAACACCCAAAAACTTACCCAAAACACCGATTCCGGAGGTGGCTGGCAGCGCTGAACGAATGGTAACTATGAGAGAGACGAATGAAAGAGGGGCTATACCGGCATCGGACGAAAACGGTACGGTATGACGATCGGTGGCCGGCGACGAGGAGCCGCGGTCGACGGCGGTTGGCTAGGGTCGGCGTCGGACGTGCGCGGTAGCTGGCGGACGAACGGCTGACCTCTCGAGAAAGAGAGAAAAAAAAATCGGATATATATTTCCTTTTCTCTTCTTTCCGGGGTCAAACTCTAATTCAAAAAAGGTCAAAACCCAACTTTTGACCTCCTCAACTAAGAACCGATTTTAGAGACAGTTTGAGAAGCCGAATTAGTTATTATATTTGAGGGTAAACTATTTTAGTTTTAGTAATAATAGATTTTGGAGTGAAGATTATTTTAGTTAGTGTTTAGGTTTTTTTTTTCTTTTTGGTAATTACATTTTTTATACTTTAATTTATGAAAATAATTTGATTAATTTTTTTATAGGAATTTTTTTTATAAATCAAAAAAATATCAAACTATTTACAAATATAGAAAAATTTTACTGTCTATCAGCGATATAATTGTATCGTTGTCTATTACTCAAGCAATAGAATTTTATCGCGATCTATCGTTGGTAGATAGTAAAATTTTTCTATATTTATAAATAGTTTGACTCATTTTTCTATATTTAAAAACTATACTTTTTTATACTTTATTTTTTTATAATTATACTAAAACTTAAAAAAAAAATATCAAAGTTAAAAAAATTTCATTTCTTTTATAAAATTTAAGAAAAAATTTAAACATTTTTCAACTTTTTAACATCACTTTTCATAATTTAATTTAAGAAAGAAATTTTATTATATTATGCTTTTTTTTATAACTATATTAGAACTAAAAAAAAGTCAAAATTCATAACTTTTTTTACTGAATCATATACTCATTTTAATCAAAGTTGAATGTACCCCATAGTTAAAATCACAAACAACGATCCTAACTCAGTTTTTTCTCACGTGGTGCTTACAATTTACCGTTGTGGGGTTTCTTATTACTTTTTTAGTGCAATAAACTTTTTATTTAGAGTTTATGAGTTTAAATATTTGGGATAATGTCATTAGAATTATCTCTGACAAATTTACACGAGAATTAAAACAACAAACGACCTCATTTGAAATGGCTAATGATACCCCTTTAAAATTGATGAAAAAAATTGCACTAAATGCTACCCCTTTTGAAAATGACCAAACAGTGGACATCGGAAAAGACTTTTGAAAAGTGTATTTTACTAAAGTATTGGTTCATTTTAATCAAAGTTGAATATCTCCGTAATTAAGTTAACAAACAATGATCCTAACTCAGTAATTTTGACAATGTGCTTCCAATTAACCATTTTCGGATTTCTTATTTATTTCTGGGTGCTACAGGTTTTTTATTTAGGGTTTATAAGCTTAAATATTTAGGTTATTATTAGGGAAATTGTTGTGTATAGAAAAAAAAAAAACAAAACTAATTACACATATAGAAAAAAGTGCACCCCATACTTGTGTATTTTCCACTTTTTTTTTCTATATGTGCAATTAGTTTTTTTTTTCTATTTGTGAAAAGACCCCTTATTATTATTAGAACTATTTCTGACCAATTCACACAAAAATTAAAATGACCAAGGAACCTCTTTTGAAATAGACAATGTGCTTTTTTAAAACCGATGAAAAATGATTAATGATTACCCTTTTAAAAAAATGACCAAATAGCAACCATAGCAAAGCTTTTGAAAAGGATTTTCTTACTGTAAACACGAGTTCATTTTAATCAAGCCTAAACGTCCTTCATACTTAAATCGAGAAACGAGGGTTCTAATTAGTTTTTTTTTTAACCATGTGCTTACATTTAGTTGTATTTCTTTTTGGGTGCTAAATGCTTTTATAAGGGTTATGGGTTAGATATATTTGGGGTATTATTATTACAACAATCTTTGACAAATTTAGTTTGTAAAAAAACAAATTCGGACAAATTTATATCGAAATGAAAAATGTAAAGGGACTTATTTTGAAATGGCCAATGGTACCCCTTTCAAACTATAAGTGGTCAATGCTACCTTGCTTTACAAAATGACCAAATAGTCTAGTAGTCATAAGAAAAAACTTTTGAAATGTGTTTTTTTTACTGAATATGGGTTCATTTTAATAAATGTCGAACATTTCCTATAGTCTAATTGACAAACGATTACCCTAACTCAATTTTTTCGTTGCTTGTTTTCGTTTAATTGTTGTGGGATTTCTTGTTTCTTTTTATGTGCTACAGGCTTTTACATACGGATTATGAGTTTAAATGTAAAAGGTTCTATCTTTAAATCAATCAATATACACATAAATTAAAACAAAAAGAGTGAAATGTTAAATCATATCCCTCATTAAAACCGACGAAAATGGTCAATGTCATTACTTTCAAAAGTGAACAAAACTTTTGATTTTTTTTTTAATACAAAGAGTATGGGTTCATTTTCATCGACTTTGAACATTCTCTACACAATGAAATTGATAAACGATGATTCTAACTCAATTTTTTCTAACGCGTGCTTTCAATTATCCGTGGTAGGATTTTGCATCAAATATAACAACATTTTCAAGGGTCTCTAGTGACGTAGCTGCGAACCCTTCCATGACATCTCAAATTCACATGAAGCCTCGATTGAGATTGTTGGAGTAAAAATTAAACCACAACTTAACAATTTTTTTAATACAATATTGTTACTATTTTTTAAGTGTAGGGATTAATTAAATATTGTCACTTTTTAAAAATTAAAGTTGAAGAACCAAGAGTGATAAATACGATAAACACAAATTCCGACAATGCAAACCAAATGGTTTTAGAGTATTTTTCTGTCCAATGAAATCTTATTAACTTAAAATATTATAACTTCTGATAAAAACGAGGAAGTTTTTTAAACAATAAAAATCATCAATTGAATATCGTATACAAACGCCAAATAATTTTCAAGACGCAAGTTATCCTATAGATGCTATATTCAGGCCTGTTCGAAATGCGAATCATAGTATTCATTCTTATGTAAATGGGAATGAAAAACAAGAGATACTTTTTCTCGAAATATGGACCAATGGAAGTTTAACTCCTAAAGAAGCACTTCATGAAGCCTCTCGGAATTTGATTGATTGATTTATTCCTTTTTTACATGCGGAAGAAGAAAAAGAAAACTTCCATTTAAAAAATAATAAGCAGAAAGTTACTTTACCCCTTTTTACTTTTCATGAGAAATTGGCTAAACTAAGGAAAAAGAAAAAAGAAATAGCATTAAAATATATTTTTATTGACCAATCAGAATTGCCTCCTAGGATCTATAATTGTCTCAAAAGGTCCAATATACATACATTATTTGACCTTTTGAATAATAGTCCAGACGAACTTATGAAAATAAAACATTTTCGCATAGAAGACGTAAAACATATATTAGACATTCTCGAAATGGAAAAGAATTTTCCATAAATTTGAAATCCAATGGATTTTTTTGTGGAAAAACTTTATAAAAAAAACGAAAATGAAGTTTGAATCTTTAATGGAATCCGTATACTCAAAATAAATAAAAAATTTCATTAAATAAATATGTGTATCTAGGGGTAATTCACTTTGAAGCAACTATTCCCTAGATACACACGTCGTGATATTTTAGTGATATTTTATTTATTTCACAATTGAATCAATTTAAAAAAGACCTAAAGTTAGGGATTTATCAATCGGTAATGTTGCTCCAATACCCAACCAAAGGGCTACTGCGGTACCAATCAAAAAGACGGTTGTCGCTACTGGACGACGAAATGGATTTTGGAATTTATTGACAAAAAAAAAGTACAGAACACGGGAATATATTGGTAATCGATCGAATAAAAGAATTTTGATTTTAGACAGAAAAAATCTTCAAATAGAATTGAAGGGGAATGTGTGTGATAACATAGAACAAAGTTTAATTTATGCTATTTCTAACTAAAGATTTATTACTGACGAGCCACGGCAATTGCGCCGATCAAAGCAGCTAAAAGAATGATCGAAATGAGTTCAAATGGAAGAAAAAAATATGTTGATAAATAAATTCCATTTTGTTGACTATTACTTATTAAATCTTGCTCTAGAATCTGGTTTGATCTTGTAGTCCAAATAATCCCATACCATGACGTATCTACAATAGTAGTCATTAGTGAAACAAAAATACTTGTACAAACCAGAAAAGTAACTCCATTCCCAATGGTCCAAAGATTAAAATCTTTGGAATATTCTGAACCCTTCATGAACATCACAGCAAATATGATTAAAACATTTATAACTCCCACGTAAATAAGGAGTTGCGCAGCAGCTACAAACTGGGCGTTTGCTAGAATATAGAATAAGGATATAGAAACAAGAACCAGTCCCAAGAAAAAGCAGAATAAATGGAGTTGTTAAATAATAGTACTCCCATACTTCCTAATATAAAACCCGATCCCAACAAGACTACAAGAAAATCATGTATCGGTCCAGGCAAATCCATTATATGTAGTAAAAAAAGAGATAAATAAATCTAAATGTTTTTCATGACCTTATTGATCTGACCAGGAAAAAAAATGTATAATCAATTCCTAATTAAATCTTAAGGGGTGTGAATTAATGTAGGTACAGTTATTGTATTAATCTTAGTCTTGATCTGAAAGAGTAGAGTAGATTGAAACTATATATTTCGAAATATATAGTTTCAATCTAAATTAAGCTGCAATTCTCATGAATCAATAGTTTGGATTTGTAGTAATATTCTTTGTTTCTCTCTTCATTTTCGGATTCCTATCTAATGACCCGGGACGTAATCCGGGGCGTGAAGAATAAAAAAAATCTGATTTTTTTCCTTGCTTGATTTTGAAATGTTCTTAACATTTTATCTATTGCACATTTTTCCTCAACTATAAAAAAAACCAAGTAATTGACAGAAACGGAAAGAGAGGGATTCGAACCCTCGGTACAAAAAAATCGTACAACGGATTAGCAATCCGCCACTTTAGTCCACTCAGCCATCTCTCCCCAAATTGAAAAAGGATAATTACTATGATACATTGTATAAAAAATAGAAAATGAAGGCTTGAAAAAAGCCCTTCTTTATCTCTCTTTATTATCTTTATCTCCCCTTTTATTATATAGATATATAATTATAGACATATATAATTATATTGATATAGATAATTATCTAGATATATCGATGGATATCTATAAAATCGATAAAAACTTTTTTGATTAGCAATTCAAATCCATTTAGATAAATTAGATAAAAGGCTCAAAAGAAGAGATATCTCCAATCCTATCAAGTAAGACTAATTAAAAGATAAGTCACATCAAACAAACATCATCTTTGAAATTGAAGGAGATGATATATATATATATATATATATATATATATATATATATGATGACTACGAAATGTTACTCAATAATGGATGCAATTTCATAATGTCTCACAAATTACTATAATACACCTTATATTATAATTAAATTCAGTTCATAAAATTTGAATTTCCATCTATTCTTCATTTAGCTTTTGAATTTTTAAAATACTACCATAACAATTTAGACATTTGATTTTCGTTATTCTATTCATGTGAATGATATATAATTAAATTAATAAATGATGATTTGATTCGTGTTCACAAAATAAAAGATTAAGTATAACAAAGAAGTAACAAAATTTCAATAAGATTTAGAGAAATTATTATAAACAGAAAAAATATCAAACTATTTACAAATATAGAAAAATTTCACAATATATCAGCAATATGATGCGATAGAAATCTATCGCATTATATCATTGAAGGATAGTAAAAAAAATTTATATTTGTAAATAGTTTGGCTTATTTTTCTATATTTAAAACATCTCTAAAATTTAAGTGTTAAGAATTATACTACTTTTTAAGAAATAAAAATAGTATAATTCTTAACAATTAGAAAAGTTTCTTAAACAATAAGAATCACTTTTTGTCATATCATAAAAGAATTTAAGTTAAAATATCTATACTATATTTGTTCAATTTTACTTTCGATAGAATTTTAATCCCTATATTTTTAATAAATCTTAAATTTCGTAAAGTTAATTTTTATATAAATAATTATAATATTTTCATATAAAGAAATATAATATGTGAATATAATACCAATGTTAATATATAATAAAATAGTTTTAAAAAAAATCAACCGGACAATATTTAAGATTTATTAAAAAAAAATAAAGAAATTAAAATTAGACCACCTTAAAATCATATTTTAAACAAGAGTCTATTTAACTATTAGGACGAATAAAGAATAAATAAGAATAGAAGGGAAGAATCCTATTTTTTAAGAGAGAAAAAAAGGATATTGTATCATAAATAATTGAATAAATTAAAAAAAAAGAAAGAAAGAAGGCAATTTTATTCAATGAATGTTTAGAATATTGGCATCCAGCTCCCTAAACAACTTTATGATTGTCGTTGTATAAGAGAAAAGTCATCAAACAATATTTTATCATACTGAAGAAACTGATGGGTATGTTCTTTTTTTTTTTTTTTTTTTTTTTTTTTTTTTCAGTATTTGTATTTTGATGATAAGTTAACGATGTCGATGAATGATTACGACTGCAAAATGTTATCCAAAAAATGGGTGCGATTTAAAAAATTGTCCCACAAAATTATAAAAATAATAATCAGAGTAATAATTTTGGTTTTGGCGTTTCGATGCGAACTTTCCAACTCCCACCATCTCCACGTTCTCTACTATGCTATTTAACCTTTTTTTTTCTTTTTTTCTCTGATAATCTGATCGTCTTTTACTAGGTAAAGAATAGATAAGACTGGTGGTTGAGTTTTTGCCTTCTTCTCCAATCTTTACAGGTAAACATGTCTAACTTCCCTTTTCCTTCTCAGGATTTTTCTTTTTTCTGCTCTTTTTTATGAACCCATTTTCTTTAATTTCCATTTTTCTACCAAGTTTGGTAGATTTTTGAATAATTGTTGTTTCTGATCATTTTGGGGGTTCTGATTCTATTCCATTTTAACTTAGCATCTCGATCGGGAATTAATTCCTCTTTTTCCTTTCATAGTTCATGAATCTGCTGGATGGTTTTGTTTTGTGTCTTCAACTTTAACACGGATCATTACTTTTATTCTATTGTCATGTAGTTTTATGAACTGGGTTTTTTCTTTTTTTCTTTTTCCTTCTCGATTTGTTTGATTTCTGAGGTATTTCAGTGGAGATTTCTGCTGCTACTCTGTGATGTGATTTTCATTTCTTTTTCCCTGTGTTTTTCTTTGAGTCTGTGGATACAAGTAGTGAAGTGAGGACTGGATATGCTGTTTTGGGTCACTGATTTTGTTGGTTTCAGAAATTTGTTGTTGACAGTACAATATAAATGAGCTAGTGTTGTGAAATTTGTATCCTATTTGGCATTAGCTTTGTTGTACCAACCCTTGTCTAAGAGAAAAGGATGGATTATACAGTGAGATTTTGGTGTTAGGGAGCGTGAAGTCTAAAGAAGAGGATTGTTTCTGCTGACAGTTTTACTCTCAGTTGCAACAAGTTAACCACTTATGTTCACATCTTGCAGATTGTTGGGGACAATTCTCTCTTTGGAATTCTCTCTGTAGTAGTACTGTGACTAAGAACAGATCTTTGGTAAATGGGGTCAGAAGGGCCTCCATCGGTTACGATTCACGTAACAGGGTTTAAGAAGTTCCATGGAGTTTCTGATAATCCAACTGAGACAATAGTGAATAATCTCAAGAAGTATATGGAGAAGAATGGTTTGCCAGAAGGTCTAACTCTTGGGAGTTGCAGCATTCTTGAGACTGCGGGGCAAGGAGCTCTTGATTCGCTACATAAGACGTTGCAATCTGCTGTAGAGGGGAAGGGTTCTGATCCTACCAATTCCAGAAGAATCATCTGGGTCAGTTATTTCTGCCCCTAGCTCAAACCTTTCTCTATATAAGGTTTATTTCCTGTTTTGCTCATCTCTAAAGTTGCCTTCCTTTTTATCTATCTACTCTTGTTTTATGTTCCACTACGAGATATGATCTGCTGGTCATTAGTTCTTTTCGTGTTAATATCAGCAACAATATCTGCAACCGGACAATCAAAGCTACAACGTAAATTACTCAGATGATACATTACTTCCTTTTGTTATGATTTAACTTTCCTGTATTTTCTTACAAAGCTTTTGATCTTCAGCTGAGAACCTCCCTAGTTTAATGTTGCCTAAAGCATGAAAACACATTTTCCTATATAGAAAATTTCAGTGTCTCTACAATCATAAGCCAATGGAGAAGAAAATGAACAGCCATTAAACCATTGATTGATAAAGCCTAATTTAGTTTTGGGCGCTCTGTTGTACATCTCGATTCACTTTTCTTATGAAGTTTGGTTAGTTATTTTGTACAGGAGTGCTATTATAAGGCTCAAAAACCATGTAAATGTTTCAGTGAGTTGAGAAGACAAACAGAAATATGCACGCGACACAAGGAAAATACTAACAGAGGAAAAAAAAAGTTGGTTTTATATAAAATCATATACATATAACGACATTGTCTTAAACAATATAGACATGTGTATCATAATTTCTGAATCAACGCACATGTAAACACAGATTATTAAGTTCAGAAAGCATTAATCTTTCTTCATTTGCCATTTCCTTTGCATCACTGTGATTATTGACAAGAGAAACGGCAAACCTTAAAGCAGAACTTATGCAAGTTTGTGCCTTGCATCATGTTAATACTATTTCTCTTCATTACTGTTCTGAGTGATGACTTAGAAATTGTTACTGTTCTTCCTTCAGCTTCACTTGGGAGTTAACAGTGGTGCTTCAAGGTTTGCTATCGAACACCAAGCCTTTAACGAAGCGACTTTTCGTTGTCCTGATGAAATGGGATGGAAGCCTCAGGTAGATAATTTGCTTAATATGTATTTATCTTCTAGTCTCTGTGGAGTTTAGTTTGCTTGAGACACTATTTTTCTGGGAGTTTGATCATTGCTATTACTTTCATCTGCTGCAGAAAGTACCAATTGTACCGGATGACGGTGAAATATCACGTACACGAGAGGTAAAATGAAATTTCACCTTGATTTTTTTTTTTCTTGGGACAAATATACTACCATTAAGAAGCTATAACCATGTCTTTTGGAGACCATTTTTCTGACTGTATAAGAACTTTAGGGAATGCCTTAAGCCTTCTTGCTTGGGTTGCTTTTTCTGTGTTGAGAACCAGAATTTGCTTCTCTTTCACAAAATACAGATGTTGAGATATCAGCATCTGTTGAAATTTGAGGGTTAGTTGGCACCTATGAAGCATAATCCCTTGGGTTAGGGTTACATGTCAAACATGTATTAAACAATATTAATAGAGCACTTGAAACACAAATATACAATATTTATCAAACATATTACACTTATTGAACGCATTGATTAATTTTTTTGAGTTCAACCTTAAGTTAAAGTGGAAATTCAAACCTTTAACCTCTCGATCAAGGATATATACTTTAACTAGTTAACCTATGCTTAGTTTGACACTTATTGAACACATTAGATGCCTATGTTTTATAAATTTATGAATATATGTTCAACAGTTCATTTGACACTTGAGCTAAAATGTTAGATCTTTTATTTTATTTAAAATAAATCAATTGACACTTTAAATGATATATTTGGAGAAAATTAATAAAGATCGACATGTAAGTATAAACACTACTGATTTGGAGTTTCTTTCTAATAAAAAGTTGAGTCATTTAGAACAATATTTGTTTACTTGAGAAAATACTACTATATGTTTATTTTCTTCAGTATTGCGCATTTCATTCCGTCATTCTCCTCGTCTGTAAGATGCAAATATCATGTACTAAAACGATATATTCGTGAAAATATTGAAATGTATGACAATATTCAAATGTAATTCATCTCATTGTGTCCCTGTTGTGTGTTCTCTATGTCATTCTTCTGAAGTTGGTACAACATCAAAACGTTTTAACAAATTGAATCTTTTTGGGGCAGGTTGCAAACTTTATATTAAATTTTTTGTTGCTTATACACACAAGATGGCATAATATTTTCTTTGATTTGTAGAAATTATAGCATTTTCGCTGGTTCCAACTACCACCATTGATGTCCTTAAATTTGTTGTGCAAATCATGTTCTCTTCCTGATTTCTTACCCAACTCTGCCCTGCAGACCTCTCTTCCAGTGGAGGAAATAACCAAGACACTGGCAAAGAAGGGATACGAAGTGATGACTTCAGATGATGCTGGTCGGTTTGTGTGCAATTATGTATACTACCATTCCCTTCGCCACGCCGAAGAGAATGGCATCAAATCACTATTTGTTCACGTTCCTCTCTTCTTAACTATAGATGAAGAGACCCAGATGCAATTTGTTGCTTCTTTGTTAGAGGTACTTGCATCTTCAAGTTATTAGGGTACCAATGTATAGGAGGATGTATTGGGGTGATGCTTGTTTGTCAAGATGTTTGAATAAAAGCAATAATAATATGCTTTATAAGGGCTAATGTATGTATTTTGAAAAAACATGCATTCAAATGTTCTTCATACTTATCTTTAGAATGATTTCGGCTACTTGTCGAGATCAATAACATTTGAAGCCTCCCGTGCCTGGTTTATGAATGAAAAGTAAAGTTTGCTAGTGAACAAAATTGTCTTAGAATCAGGTGTTTGCTTGATATCTTCATCAACTCTCGTCATATCATATTACTGCAAGTCATTCGATCATATGATTATCTCAACAAGTTTAGAGCACCATAAACTCGACATATCATGAGATCACAACTTCAGCTATAACATATGCAACTAAATACTTAAACATTAACAGAAGATGAAAGTTTATGGTACTTCATGGTTTGTATATCGTACCTGGAAGGAAAACAAGGAAAAGCACATTTGTCTGGCTGTGGAAGACACCAAATTTGTACAAATTGCTCCATAAGTAGAGTAGGACTGAAACAAGAGAGTCGAGGAGAGTTGTAGCAATAACTGATATTGGTGGATTATCCCCAATCTACAAAAGGGAGAGGTGGGTATCCACCCTCTGGAGGAGGCATCAGTGATGGAGGTAAATTGCCCCATGATGTTCTTCCCATACTATCGCTAGCTAAACTACCTGAAGCACTCAGAATAATTATCAAATGTAAGCTGTCAGACACATGAAAACTAAGACTCCGTTGGATAGCCATTTGGATTTTTGTTTTTGAAAATTAAGCTTATAGAGACTACTTTCACCTCTAAATTTATTTTTTTGTTATCTACTTTTCACTAATGGTTTAAAAAACTAAGTCAAATTTTGAAAATTAAAAAAAGTAGCTTGTAAAATTTGTTTTTGGTTTTAAAATTTGACTAAGAATTCCAGCATCATACTTAAGAAATATGCAAATCATTATAAGAAATGAAAAAGAAGTAAGCTTAATTTTTAAAAATTAAAAGCAAAATGGTTAGTAAACAGGACCTAAATGATTCAAACAATATGTAGAACTCAGAATGATTTATAGGTTCGTTGGTTCGTTCATAAACAATGATGGGTGCTGTCAATGAAAGAGGAATGGAGCTGGGAATTACTCGATTGTTACCATGAATGGGAAAAAACACTGCTGTTGGTAATAATAAATAAACAAAAAAAGTGTGGAACACGAATCAAAATAAGCAGTAAGGAATTCAGTTCAAGTTCAAGTTCAAGTTACCTGTGAAAGAGCTGCCGTCCAGGAATGGATTCAGGGGAATATTTGGGGGTTGATTATTTTCCGGGAAACCTGTGAATTTGAAATAGAATCAAATAGACAGGAAATGGATGGAAAATGAAAATAAATTTCGGCGTACCTGGAATGGGGTGGGAAGTGGAGTTGTGCGTAGTAGTATTGTTGTTGTTGTTGGGGTGGAAATATTTACAAGAATCACCATATTGGCAAAACCCCTTTGAAATGAAGGCGAAGGAGAAGGAGAAGGAAAGCAAAAATTAGGTTAAAAGAAAATGGAAGCGAAGCGATGCGAAGGGAAAGGAAGAAGAACTTACCGTAGTGATGAATGGATTACAGATGCGTGGTCGGAGGTGGAAGGAATCAGAGAAAGGTTGTTGTTGATTGGAAGAAGAAGCTGAACTGAAGGAGTCGAACCACAGAGCTTTGGCCTTCTGATGGGAAAGGCTTTGAAGATGGCGTTTACGAGCGAAAGGAGTGTCTTGGAATTGCTTCTCGCAGTAATCGCAGTAATATTTTCCCAGTGGCATCTTCGATTCTTCGATTACTTCCTAAAGCTTCTCTCTTTCTAATCAATTTCTCCTGCAATCTTTTGCTACCTTATGTTTTTTTATTTTCACAATTTCTAGTTTTTATATATATATTTTTTTCTTTTAATATTTTGATTCTTAGCCAATATTCAAAAACAAAATCTAAGAAAGTTGACATTGACACCAAGCTATTTTTGGAGGTTGACTAAAGGTTCTAGTAAACTTGAGCAAGAAATTAGCGCAATAAAAGAATCCGGTGAAGTAGATGTTGGTACTCGAGGAAATTAAGGAACTCTCAACGAAACAAAGCTAGAGGGGTCGATGAATGAGAAAACCCTAAGCTCTAAAGAAAAAGTGTCAAAACCTCCTATATTGTGCTATATTCTCCTATCTCAACGCAAGAAGGGTGAATCATCATTTCTAGAGTGACTATATGACTTAATTATTGGGGACATTGAAATTTTGAAAGGAAGCTTCACCACCCCACTTACAAAAATAACAAAACAGGATATCAATAAGATCAAGAAAGAAGATGTTAAGACAATTTTGTCATATAAATGAACAAAAGATGGATTTGACCCAAGAGTATATAGGTTGCTAATGGAAGTAGGTTATAACTTCATAACTTATATCTAGTTTAAAAGCCTTACGATCTTTGACGAAAGACCCGAGCTTTCCCCAACACAAAAGAAGTTTTAAAAAAGAGGACTATGCTCTATCTAGCTCAATAGTCATACTTTGATATAAGTCTCCTGAGTCAACTCACATAACTGAAAAATGGAAAGTAAAAGTCGCAGATTCACTTCACATCATGATGAAAGAAGTTGATGATTCTAAAGAAGATAAGAAAAGTATAGATCACAGAACTTCTGCATTCAACCGCATGAAGCCTTCAGTGACACATTCCTTAGTTTTTCAAAGGTTAGGTATGCCTACAACTAAAGACGAAAAGGCAACATTCATTTTCGACTCTACCTGACCTTTGACATTTTAGAGATTAAGTATAGCTTATGGACAAGAAAATAATACACGTCTAACCTCTACCATGTGTGCATCAACTTTTCAAAGATTAAGTGCAACCAAAACAAGAATCAAGAAACAACCTCTCATATCATTCTCTAACAAATTTTGAAAGGTAAAAAGTGACCAAAAATTTGAAATGTGCTTCCTTCAAGAATGAAGAGATTTTTTTTTTGTTTCCATAGATACTAAAGGTTCATTGAAAGTAAAACGTCGGTCACCATAGAAGAAACATCAAAGCCTAAGATGTTTGAAAAAGATGTTGAAGAGACCCCATCATTACTTAAAGATATAAGTCAATCAATAGTTGATGAATTTAAAAAAATCAATCTTGACACGATGGAGGAGCTGCATCCAACCTTTATAAGCACATTACTTATCGAGAAAAGGACAATATGAGTCTACTCATTGCATATAAAGATATCTTTGCTTGGTCATACAAGGAGACATGACTTGATACAAAAGTGGTCGTCCATCGCCTTGTGATAACACTTGTTCACGAGGGTTATTTAGCTCTAAAAATAAAGGTTATTGTTTGGAAAGCATGAGTTTATTGTTATAATTCATAATAAAATGAAGCTTTTACGAGACTTTATGATACAAGTTCCACATTTTGAATCCCATTCGTTTCAAATATGGGTTCGTTCCATATTTGACACGAAGGGGATTTCTCCTTCGTTGAGAATCTAAAACGAAGTGAAAATACCCTTCATCGTTCTAGATTTGGAACCAACCCAATATATGGAACACGGCATCTCTCAATCCTTTTTTTTTTTTTTTTTGGTGTGTTTAGAATATGGGGAAGAAGGAGAAGGAAAAGGAATGGGAAAAAGATGAAGGATAAGGTAAAAAAAGTTCATATTATTTTGAAAAATGTATTTTTATTTTAAAATTAAAAAAAAACAATCTTTTAAAAAATAATATAATATTGCCAACTTAACTTTCCATAGATTAATTAACCAAAAAAAGGTAACAGAAAGACCAAAATGAGAGAAAATGCAAAACTCATGAATAACTTTGTTGAGTTTAAAAACTGAGAGATGGAACCAATCTCAAAATTAAGGAACTAGAAGTGCAACTTTTTGAATAAAAAAGAATCCATATTTCAAGAGTATTTGATCTTTTCCTTGGTGGTTCGAGTAGCTTACCTTAATAGTACATTGACATTTACTTTAACAGACCTTAACACTACTTGAGTTAACCTTTGAAGACCTATGGACCTTTGTAGCAAGAGATTCACATTTAAACTAGATTAGAAAGAAAAAAAAATAACCATAAACTCTACCTTAGTCTAAAAAATATATATTTTCTTTTAGAAGTTACAATATTACTCTGCCATTATATAAATGTTTCAAAATCATTTATAGAATAAACATTTTTTAATGAAAAGTGAGACTTGAAATAAATCTTTGTTTTGTTTTAAGGGTAAGTGCGAGGAACTTGATGCTAACTCTCTTCCCACGAGACAAACTGAAAAAATACTTGAGAAAAAGTCTCACCCGACCACATGAGACATGTTTGGAAATGATTTCAAAATATTTAAAATCACTTTTTTTTATTTTTTTAAATAATTTTAAAATTACTTTTAATCATGTAAAATTAATTTTAATAGGATAAAATTACATTTAAAATCATATAATCAAACATTGAATTAGTTTGGAACGATTATACAAGCATTTTGGAGTGATTTTAACGATTTCAAAATAATTTTCTAATGATTTCTCTTTTGTGCAGCTTTCACATACTCTCCCCAGTAATGAAACAATGTTCGATATAGCATAGAATTGACAGATTTCAGAGATAAGTGGTAGAAATTTTCCATAGTAACCCACCACACAAAGCAAACGATTATTCCATATCAAAGCATCTGAATTGGACCACAATAACAATCCCCCAAAACAAAGTTGAGTTTTAGCATAGATAATCTTCCTTGCCAGAAAAGAAGATCAATGTTTTTGGAGGGAGAGATGAATACAACACCAAGATTAATTTGCAATGGAAAAAACTATGTTCAAAATCAATTTGATACGTCGGATGAATACTCCACACGTTATTGACAGCTTTAAGCTTGCCACCATGGTGTATTTAACAAGAACTCCAAGGAATTAAAAAGAGAGCACACAAAAGAGAGGTAAAAAGAAATTTTCTTGTTTCCTTACAATTCCCAGTAGCAATGAGCCTCATTCTGTATCAAGCAAAGTAATAACAGAAGCAAGGCAAAAAGGGGCCCCTGTCCTTCATCTCACTGCGAATCTGAGCAAGGGAAAGTGATTCTTAAATATAATCCAAACTAAAATATATACATTATGGACCCTTGTGATCTGAGGGTGTAGGCGAGGGGGGAAAGAAAAGATGTGCAGCAGAAAGATGATGAAAGTCCGTGTTCATATAAGTGTACAAGTGGAAGTAGATACATCATCATCTGCACATGGAGATAAAAGGTTGATACATACTTGGCACACATGTTTTTCCAATAACTAGACTGTGTAGCCAGGTAACCCAGTTCCGTCGAGGGCAGCCGGACCAAGAAATCCGCTGCCAACTTCACCTTAACTACATTCAAATCCTAATACAAACTAAAACACTTGAACCCGAATTCAATACACATGGAACATTAGATAGAGTTGTTACCCATTCATTAAGAACATATCTAGATCTGCTCTTTCAAAACAAGGTAGTAGGTAATACAGAGATATACTCGTAGCAAACAGAAGGAATAGCACAGACTGGGACACCCGTAGCTTTCTTTGTCAAGACAATACCACCGGTGAAACGGTTATGTTTCTAATCAAATTCATAACCCAAGAAATGGACACTGTTTTCTTGCATGTTCTGGTATCAATTTCACCAATATCTCAACAGGCACACCCTTCAATTCTAGTCAAATGAACCAGCAGGCAGCAGTAGCCACAACATTAAATGCAAAAGATTAATTAGCATGTCAAATAGAACAATAAGTTGGATGAAAATAGTTTGCACTTATTTTTTCTATAAAAATATATCATATGTGACCATACCATGAGCTTTAAAGTTGAATAGTGGTGGAAGGAAGCGTCCATTAGGCAATCGGGTATTCGGATCACGAAGCTCATCAAAAAACTGATGAGTCAAGGCATCCAACTGTATCATTGTCAAATGGAATTAATTAATTCAAATATTACAATTGAGAAACTCTTATTATAACAAAATGGAGATATAAGAATATGAGAACAGGTAGATGTCTTGCACATGAAGACGACAAGTCAACAACCATGCTGCCCCAAAGGGCTAAAAGTCAAAAGATTGATGATATCAGACTGAATTTCAGAGGTCCTTTTTATTAGGTGGAAATATCCATATTGCTCAACAAGACAACCCATAGATCACTTTTTGGTAGCCACCTATTTCTTTTACATTGAAAGAGTGTCTTCTTCAATCAATGACATAGCATTTTCAAATACAACATAAGTGAGCAAGTAAAATGCTAAAATAGGCCAAGGTTAGGAACCACTAATATATAAAACGTATTAAAAGAAAATAAAATGTTGCAGAAGTTGGTGACAGAAGACGATGAGGAGAAAAGACACACTACCATCAGAATTTTAAAGTAGATCAAGATAATGGCCAAGCCAGTATACCTAATTTTCATTTCATCTGAACAGCCCAAATACAAAATATAGATGTTATGTATTAGCATGGCAAGTCTGCTGTGAGACCAGATACTTACCGCTGTGCACCTTAGGTTAGGAGAATATTGCAATAGTCTAGACACAAGATCGACAGCTTCCGGTGGCATACGTTTGTGAAATATCTGCATGATAAGTCAATGCCTAAATACATAGTTCAGAAAAAGTAATAAATAAATACATATACATACAATATTTCCATATACAATTACCTTGTGCCATGGGTGGGCTTTAATTTGAGGGAATTTATACTCTGTATAATTGGGATTCATGCATTTAATTTCTTCCCTGGTAGGAGTGCCCAAAACCTACAAAACCAATTCTATTACATACAAGTACATAAAGCTTAAAATAACACTTAGGGATAAAGTAAAAAGCATAGGAAGGAAAATGGTAAACATCCTCAGGATTGCAATATTAAATAAGTGGGTTTTTGTCATCCAAGAAAAGTCCGAAGATTTAAGCAGCCAATACAAATAAATGGAGAGATAAACATTAAATACTTAAAACACAACAGTAAATTTACTTTCTCCTATTTTTTTTTTTTTAAAAAAAGAGAAATGTGATAAGCAGCTTCAGGTTCAAAAAATTCTAACAGTGAATCTACTTTATAATAATCAGTCATCAAAATCTTGACTGATTCTTTGGATTTTCAACACTAAATCATGTCAAAAAGACAGCTTAACACTGTGAACATAATTGGGAAGTGTTAGGAGCATGATTTGCAATATTTACTCAGAAATTTGAAATGTCAAAGCTACCTTAATGATCTCAACAAGCTGGTCAACTCCACTCTCTCCAGGAAAAAGAGGCTGATACAAAATAAATAAATAAATAAATCTTTAGTTTCCATAAAATCTCATACTAAAAAACATGCAAAATAGAAAACACATACAACCAAATACCTGACCAAGCAATAGCTCAGCAAGAACACAACCTGCAGACCATATATCAATTGCCGTAGTATACTCTGTTGCTCCAAAAATAAGCTCAGGAGCTCTATAGTATCTGGAACAGATATAGGATATATTTGGCTCCCCTTTTACCTGACACCACAAAGTATATAATCGCATCTACTTGGTCAGACAACAATCAGCCCAAATGACCTTTTATTATGAGAAAAAGAAGAACATACCAAGACTTTTGCACTCCCAAAATCACATAGTTTAACCTGGTGAGTATGCGGGTTCACCTGCATAAATTGATAGAAAGGAGAAACAAATTATGTATATGGGTGTCAGGAGAAAATAATGAGGGCCCTAATTATTGCATTTCTCAACTTACCAAAAGATTTTGAGGTTTAATGTCCCGGTGGCACACCCCAATACAACGGTGGATATATGACAATGCTCTAAAGATCTGTGATAATAACATTTAGTGAGAGATATAAAACTTAAATCATCCACCACTACTTTCGGAAACATAAGAAAAAACGATTAACTAAAGAAAAATACATAAGAAAAACTAATGAGTAATAAAAGTGCATCAAAAATGGTAGTTTAACTTCAAACCAAACTGAATGAAATGGAATGGATCTAATATGGGTTTTCTTTCTCATTAACTAACTATCAAATATTACGTTTCTTGAAAAGAAATTCAGAAGACCAATACCTGGTACATGTAAAGTTTTACATAGATCAGTGGCATCCTTTGATTCAACTTGTTGTAGTGCTTTATCACCCTATGAACTGTTTCAGGGACATACTCAAGAACCAGGTTGAGATATAGTTCATCCTTTTCGGTGGTTGAGAAGAAGCAATGCTTTAATGCAACAACATTTGGATGGTCAAGAAGCCGCATAGTTTGCAGCTCACGGTTCTTGTACCTTTTGTCTTGGAGAACCTTCTTTATAGCCACAGTTTCCCCAGTCTCTAAGCACTTTGCCTAAACAAGATACAGAAAATAGTAAATGCATATACAAAGTGTGCATCCTCAATATCTGAAAAACCCTTAAAAAGGGTAATTTTTTAGAAACATGAAGAGGTAAAAAGCCACTATCAGTTGGGAAAACAATTGCAAACATTACTTGAAACACGACTCCAAATGATCCATGCCCAACAGCACGTTCTGCCATGTAGCTGATTGTCTGCATTGCAATACCACATACCCTTAGAGGGACAACAAACAGTGACTAAAAGATAATACGTACAAAATGTAAAATGAATTTCATCACTTAGAAGCAAAGAGGAATGACCAACATATAATATATGCAATCTCACACTAGAAAATGTTGGTCAGCCCACTCAGACGAGTGCACACACTTAAAAAGAATGTGATACAAGGAAGAATTTATCATGAATTTCATGCCTGCTTTGAGTAGCCATTTCGACCACCAATTGTTGTCACAATTATATGGCCTGTCTCTGTCCCATTGCCATCTACAACTGTTGCTTCCACTTCCTATGCCATTGTTTCAACTTATGAGAACTCATATAAAAGCACAAGAACAAATTCAAAACTAACTCAGGTAAACAATACAATTAGAAATGAAAGTTAACGGCATCAAAGGACCCAAGCGTACCTTGTCATCTCTAATTTTCATGTCATTCATCTCTTCGGGTAACCTATCAACACCAACATTATGACCAGCTGGCTCTCTCAAACTTGAAGTAGAAACAACACCCATAGAAGCCATTTCTTGAAATTGTCACGAGCTTTCTTCAGTGAATGATCCTTATAAAACTAACCATTCACCTGTTGAAATCAAATCAGATAAGTTATAACTTAATCATATATCTTCATTCCAAAAACATCTACCACCTTACTCAATCCTTTTGACACAACTCCCGTGAAATATTAATAATCTGCATCAACCATTTAACCCTGTCTGGGAAGAATAATTCTTTCTTCACTACAATTTAGACTTAATTTTCCACGCTGCACTTTCCTGGAAATTCTCAACTCCTAGAACAGAAGAAGAAAAACACTAAGCTAAATCGGGCACATGAATCCACTACAAAGTCCAGAAAAATCATACAACTATTTCTGCTTCTTTATTGATCGACCATTTTGCAGAAAATGAAACCAAATACCCAAAAGGTGTTCATCTTCATATCTGCCATTCTCTCGCCTCTATAAACATTCGGCTCAAACCATTATTCATCCAAAACATCTCTAAACGGTAAAGAACCTTCTCAAGAAATCCGCGCAAGAAACAAATTGCGATCTGACCTCAAACAAGGGTATAGGTCAACATAACATAAAAGCACCATATGGAGAAATAGAGCTCGAAACTAAAGACTCGAGGTCATAAAAAAGCAAATACAACATAAAATATTAGATAATTAACCCACCAATCCCGTCGGAAGCTGCGAAAATCATCGAACCACAAACGAACATAAAAACAGAGGAGAAAGAAAAACATCAACAAGTAGGTGATCCATATAAATGACACGAAATGATCCTACCCAAGAACACCACCATCCAGATACAGAAAACCCATTAAAAGGGAGAAAAAAAAAACGAGAATTTTTTTTTAAAAAAAAAATAGAATACAGAAACGGAATCAAAAGAAGAAACCCATTACCGATGGAATGTAAAATCTTGAGACATGGAGGAGAAAACAGAGAGGCAGGTTGGTGGGAGAAAATCAAAGGGTCAGATCCGCGAGAAAGTTTCGTAGGGTGTGCGATGTGAAGAACTGGGTTTTCCCTTTTGGATTTTGCGTTAGGAGAGAGAGAAGGAAAGGAATGGAAAGAGAGAGTTTTTTTTTTTTTTTTAATCTTTATTTGTATTGTATTTGTTGTGGACTGTGGTATATGCTATAATGCGCTGGTGACAGTCAAAGAAAAAGAAGAGCCCAGCAAAATAAAAATAGGTGTCCTCACATTTCTTTATTACTAAATTAATTAAATAAATAAACTTATGATTATATTAATTAAGAAGTTTAAGATGAAAATCTGTGCTAAGTCCAGCTTGGCTTTTCTCTTTTGACCATTCAATCTTCCTTTACTTTCTCTCTTTCTAAATCTTTTGAGAAATTTTAAGGGTGATGAAGAGAACCACCTCTGCTTATTTCTGTGGGCACCTCATTTTCCCAAAAAAAAACCTATTTAATTGCATAAACTTTCTGATTTATTACACTTCAATTACCTCCCCTGATTTTCAACCCCACCCTTTTTCTTTTTTTGCTTCCTTTTCCCATGATTGTTTAAAAACCAATTCAATTAAATTTGTCACGTAAGAGGCATATTAGTAATTTCCATAATAGACAGCGAGCAAGTTATTGTATGCGATCGTCGTCATTGATGAGTACTCAACGTTGTCAAAAACAAGTAATAATATCTTTTCTTTATGGCAAATGAAAATAATCTGAAATTACAATAATAGGCATCCATTGGAAGTAAGGCATGGGAGAAATGGGAGGGGAGGTTGGGGCCTAAAAATGGAAAATTGAAAAGACAACAGCAAAGAAATCTAGAAATAGAAGTAATGTAGAGGTGGAATGGCAGAAGGCAACCATTTGCATGAAACCAAAGAAGAAATACAAAACCATGTGAAGATTAGGCTGTGACCTACTTCCTTAAAGAGTTCAAAATTTGGTTGAATAAATATGAATAATAAATAATATCTAGTTCGAGTTGAAAAAATTATAGAACTTCCTTCAAAAAACCACCTCAAGAACCAAGACAAAATTAAAGTTGTATAACCAAACAAAGTCCAAATAAATGGCCAAAGCTTTTGCAATAATTCTACCCAGATCTCTAAGGGTGAGATATAGACAACAAGTAACATTATATGTAGATATCCCTATAATGGTGACAACCTCTCAAGAAGGGGGAAAATTATTGTTAAAAGACAAAAAAAAAAAATAATCTATCTTGTAACAAATTTATGAAGCAGCCGAATCCGAATGATTCCACGTTGCTTCTGGAGCCAGTTGTTGAAGTCGAACTCCTCTCATGGCGTTCGGTAAAATCTTCCATTGTTTCCGAGACAACCCGCTTCTTTATGCCAAATTCTATCCTGCTAGATTTAAAACAGCATTAAAAAAAGAATCCATATGGCTTTTCATTGGTCATGTAGACATTTTTCCTTGAGCAAGGAGATCGCTGTAAAATTGTTTCATCATCCATCATCCTAATACATGAGCTTCGTGAACTGATACATTCAATGAAAATGAATCTATATTGAACAGAAAATTGAGCTAGGTCATCCGAAAGTCTCAACCACCAGGCCTGAAACAGAAAAGAAATGCAATGCAACAAATGCCCTATGTGACATCATAAAGCTATATTTATGTAACATCGGTCCTTTAAAGCAGCAATGCCTTCACCAGGCTAAAGTAGAGTTATGTTGCCTAAACTCACCTTGACAACTCAACTCTGCCTTAGCCTGGTGAAGGACATTTGCCATTGATCTCAATAATTCTCCTTTTTCTTTCACAAAACAAAAATAAATAAATAACAAAAAATAATAACTCAAAAAGGAATCATTCCTCGGATTTTTTTTTTTAAAAAGGAAAAAAGACTTTTGATTGAATAAATAAGAGGCTAATGCCTAAAATACAAGAAAACAAAACAAAACAAGAACTTGCCAAGTACGCTTAAAGTAAGATAGATTAATACAAGTTAATTAAACTGGAAAAAAATACAATCCCGGTTAAGCATAAAACATAGAAAATTCTTCAAATAGATTGGAGAGAGAACTCCAAGAAGAAGAAGCTTTTACTCTGACAACTTCAAATTGAACAAGCTAAGGCTGGTGCTTGTCTTGAAAAAACAAAGGAACTTTGGAAAAGCAGCACTCAAAGAAACGATATTGAATCCCTTCAATAACCACCAATCAAACAGAACAAAATGAGGGAGACAAGCAGTGATATGGGGGCTTCCACCAGCCTTAATGGAGAAAAATATCCTCTGGATAAGGGGCAACCAAAAGCTTGAAGGAAGAAATGACGGAAAGCAATCTTGAAGGCCATCAAAGTTCAGCTACACAGAACAAGGCGAATAACCACTTTTTACCCTCTCAATAGATGTTGAAAAACCATCTCTTTATCATCCTTTAGAAACCGACTAAAAAGAGAGAAAAATGCAACCCAAAGCAGCTGCCATTGCCAAGCAGAAACAAAACAAGGGAATCAACTTGAAAAGGATGCTTTTAGCCACTTTGC
Source organism: Lagenaria siceraria (assembly GCA_002890555.2). Taxonomy (NCBI): domain Eukaryota; kingdom Viridiplantae; phylum Streptophyta; class Magnoliopsida; order Cucurbitales; family Cucurbitaceae; genus Lagenaria; species Lagenaria siceraria. The sequence goes on along the minus strand of CM016492.1, from coordinate 315,021 downwards.
ACCAAAAGAATCTTTTTTGAAGAAAAATCGCCAAAATATTAATTCCAACCCATCAAAACCGAGGCCTTACAGTTTACCAAAAGCTTTAACCTGCTACCAAAATGCTCGCTATAATCAAAATAAGACTTCCACCACAAGACCATATTAAGCATTACTACTGAACCAATTTTCTCCAAATAGATGATGAGAGTCCTGATTAGGAAACCAAGAAACTCCAATTCCAAGGAATCGTTTATATTAAGCATTTCCACCGAACCATTTTACCAGCATGATCTTAGCAACGATCACCCTTTCTTAGCTGGGCGATGCCTGGTAATGGGCCCTCAATCTCGATCGGCATTTCTTATCAAAATCCCTCTTAGTTGATATGGGTGATAGAAGTAATATTTTGGAGACATCCTTGACTAGAGGTATATGGAAAGACAATTATCCAAAGATAAAGTTTTTCAGATGAAAACAAAACCTCAAGTATTCAACTTTATTTGATAATCGGCCTAAAATGAATACAAACCAGCCATTTTAGAGGCTGTTGAGACCAAGAGGTAGTTGTAACAGTAACTACCATATCCTGAGCTGTAAAAATAAAAGCAACTCTAGACTTTAAAACAACTTAAGTCTTACCCCTCCTCAAAAAAAAACAAAACAAAGCAAAACAAAAAGTTAGTCTTACTCAAGAAATAACTAAAGATTTAAAGAAAGAACAGCTCACTCTCAAGATTATAACAACTTCTTGAAAGAGTTGCAAAGATTCTACAAGAAAGATAAAGATCAAAGAAAGATCTTTAAAAATCAATGAACTTGTATCTTATCCAAAAAAAAAAAAAGATTAAAAGATCCTAAAGAGAGTACATCAAATACCACCCCCCAAAAAATTAAACTTGTCCTCAAGTTCAAGTAGCCAAGGAAAAGGAATCTGAATCATGGAACTCGGATAAGTCATTTACGTTGAAAGTAGGATGTATGTGTAAACCTTCAGGTAGCTCAACTTTGTAGGCATTAGCTCAACTCCTTTGAAGAATACGTACAGGACCAATCTTCTTTGGGGCAAGTTTGTTGTGATGTCCATAAGGCAGTCGTGACTTACATACATAGACCATCGCCAAATCTCCAACAGCAAAAGATTTGTCACGACGATGGGCATCAGCGGCAGTCTTGTATTCAAGGTTTAACTTCACCAATTGGTCATGAACGTCTTTATACAACTCACCAATCTGATCAGCCGTTTCCTCATCTTCTTCACTAAAACCAATAGAAGACGGTAAATTAGCTAGGTCCATAGTTAGTCGAGGCAAGGATGTAAACACTATTTCAAAGGGGGACTTCCCTATAGACCAATTCTTCATGTTATTGAAAGCAAATTCAGTTTGTGCGTTGTGCCAATGAAAGATCCCATTGTTTAGGGCAAGTGCCACCCAAACATTGAATACGGTTGCCCAAGGTTCGATTTGTCACCTCAGTTTGAACATTTGTCTGGGGATGGCTCATTGTGCTAAATTTAAGACTTGTATCAAACTTTTTCCATATAGTTTAGATAAACTTCAAATCTATCTTGGAGAAAAATTGTGAACCTCCCAATTGGTCAAATAAGGAAACCGGTACTTCGTTGTAATTTTGTTTATTGCCCGGCTGTCTCCGCACATTCTCCAAGAACCATTTCTTTTGGGAGTCAACAAGGCTGGAACTGCACAAGGACACAAACTGGGTTGTATGTGTCCATTGTTCAATAAAGATTTTTCCTCCTCTTGTAATATTTTGTACTCGTTCAGCCTCATGCGATAATGAGGTCAATTCGGTAAAACATCCCCTGGAACTATTTCGTGTAATGGTGGAAGATTTTGTGCCACTCACTTAATAAATGAGAAATTTTTGTTAAAATTTCAGTAACTCCATTGTCTTGTGTTAGACCGGAAGATAATTCTTGTTCCTTCACACTGAGTGCCCATACTTCCTCTGAATTTCCTCGAGGAAATTTTTCCCACTGAATACAGAGAATAGTTGGCTTTTGGATTCATTTAATCCTTTTTTTTATTGTTCATTTTGTCCAAGTGGTAAAAGAACCACTTTTCTGCCCATCCAGTGTAACTCATAGGTATTTTCTCTTCCCTGATGTATGGCTTGCACATCGAACTACCAAAGCCGTCCCATAAGTATATGGCAAGCATCCATATCAAGGACATCACAAATGGTTTTGTCCTTGTATTGATTGTCAATGGATAAAGTGAGGGTACAAGTTTCATTCACCAAAGTTAGAAACCTTGTAAGGATTTGGATGAGGTTCAACTTTTAACTTGAGGGAACTAATGAGCTTCTTTGAAACTATGTCTCACTATTTCCACTATCTATTATTATGTTGCAAACTTTCCCATTCATGGTGCAATTGGTCTAAATAAAGCATTCCTCTTAGTTTGAAGATCATGTTTTGGTGTAAGTAAAATCTTTTGGAGTATGCAAGATAGTTGATCTCCTTCATCCGGCTCAAGATAAGATGTATCTTCTTTATATTCTTCAACTGCTGAGAATTCATCTTCACCTTCTTCATTTATCACAACCACTATTTTCCATTGGGGACAGTTATTGGAGTTGTCCACAAAGAAAGCATTTCCCCAAAAGCTTAAGCGGATGGATTATGACAAATTTAATTATATCAACACTTTCCACTCCCCCTCACTTGTGGGCTTGAAAAATGTGTAGAATCAACAAGTGGAAATCAATATTAATTATGAAGGAAACGACATCACAAAGGTTTGAACACAAGGCCTCTTGCTCTGATACCATGTTAAATCATTGATTGACCCAAAAGCTTAAGTTGATGGGTTATGGTAAATTTAATTATAACAACGCTTTAACGGAATCCAACTTCACAAGTTCACAATTACCACCACTTTTGCCCAACTCCTGATCTTCTCATCATCACAATTGAGCCCCATAATCTGGCATTTACTTTTGTTAATCTTAAGGCCTGGCAAATCTTCAAAGAACATCGAGGTATGATAACGAAACTTCATTGCCAAAGCAAAAGAAAACAATGGCATTGGCAAACTAAAGGTGAGAAAGAGCCACATTCCCTTTCCTACCTCAAAAAGCTCAATGATTTTTCCTTCAACACTCAAAGAAACGAGTTGCTTAGAAGATCCACAACAAGCAAGAAAAGAAAGGGGGATAAAGGGTATCCCTGTCTAAGACCTTTCAAAATCAAAACTTTACCCCTAGGGGAACCATTAATGAGGAAGAAATAACTAACATTTCTCATACAACACATCCACATCCTCCCTTATACCTAAAAGCCTCCTTTTCCATTTATACCCACAACCAATTAAATGTAAGCACGATGGTCATCTTCTTGGTAAATTTTATGTGTAACAGTTTTTATCTTTTTTTATATATGTAAGTGTTAAGATGTTGATTGTAGCATCTGCAAGTGAAGATTTTCAACATTTATTTTTTTATTGTAGCTTCTCCTCGGCATGTTGGCAGAAACTCTTTGATACTTTTCATATTCAGTGGGCGTTTAGTAGTTGTTTCAAGGAGAATGTTGTCCAGATTTTGGGAGGTCCTAAGTTGAAGACTCAAGCTTGTTACTTTGGGCAAATGTGGTAAAGACTTTGCTTGCTGAAATTTGGTTCGAAAGTAACCAAAGAATTTTTCATGAAAAATCCTTATCGTGGATTAACCGATTTGAAGTTGCAAGACTTGATGCATCCACATAGTGCTCTCTTTCCAAGCAATTTTCAAGCTTTTCAGTGCAAGAAATCTACTTAAATTGGAGAGGTTTCATCTTCCTAGATTAGAGTCATCTTGTTTCTCTTTACTTGGTTCATGCATTCAGTTTGTACTTTATTATGTATTTTCTTATGTTTTTTTTACTTTTGATTGAAATGTATCTTCCTATGTTGTGTGTATAACAATTGCAGCGGTGAGATTGAACTTTTGACCTATAGAAACAGAAGACATGTCAATACCATTGAGTCAAACTCACTTTCGCTTGTATCATCCTATGTTGAGAATTGTCTTTTTACATTATTCCAATATCGGGATATGATGAGGGCGCTAAAAATGTGTCAACCTAATTGAGATATCTGGGTGCGCCTGTTGATCCCCTCGTCTTCCAGATTATATGGACTATTATGACTCTTTGTAATTTGAGCATTAACCTCTTTTCATTATATCAATGAAAAGTATTGTTTCTGTTCTAAAAAAAATATGTAAGTGTTCAGGCTAGCTTGGACAAACCTTAACAATTCCTATGGGACTACCATTTGACTCTACTGCATTTGGTTGTCAAGGTAACTCATAGAGTATTAAATTCTATGCAACCACCATGACTTGAACCAATTCCCTGTAAGCTCTTTATTTACATGGGCCTTATTGACCTCCAAGAGGTGAACCCAAGGCGGTTTGTGCTTAACAGTTCATAAAAAATGTTTACACATCTCTTGTACAAAACTTAACAAATTCATTGCAGTAACATGATACCATTTTGCATTTAAATAACTATTCACCAGACCATGCTTTCCAAAGAAGAAGAAAGAAACCAATCATTAGATAAAAGCAAGGTTCTAAAGAAAAAGAAAAAAACCAATCATTAGATAAAAGCAAGGGAAAATGAGGTTTAAAAATACTATATAGACACGTCTTTCACTAAAAGAAACAGATCTTACAACTCAACTACAACAAGGTGCAAGACATCCCTCACCTTGTATTAAGCATTTTGCTGAACTTGCCGATGTATTTGTAGAAGCCAATCAACATAACCATTCGTGCCACCCACTTGGTCCTCAACAAGATTTGCTAGGAGGAGGAACCCTTCTCTAGGTTGTTCACCTTGTCTAACAAGATGAGATAGCTGATAGTATGAAGCGTCAGTTTCTCTAAATTTCTGGAGCGTCTCTAATAGTTTTCTTGACATTACATTATCATGACCACTCAGGATGACCTGGATTTTCAAAAACAAAAACCATTATTAACACCAGAGAAGCAAACTACAATTAAGCTAATTAATTGAACATAGAGAAAATAGAAAGGGTAGAAGTAATCAGTTCAATAATACACATGTTAAATCGTCGATTGACCCAAAAACTTAAGCTAATGGGTGAAGGCAAATGTAATATTATATCACTAACACTCCCCCTCACTTGTGGACTTGAAATATGTAGAAGATCCAACAAGTGGACATCAATATTAATTGGGGAGGAAATAACATTGCAGGGGCTTGAACACAAAATCTTCCTAGACCACCTGCTCGGATACCATCTTAAATCGCCAATTGACCAAAAACCCCATCTTGAAGGGGCATGTTAAATCGCCGATTGACTCAAAACCCTAAACCCTAAACTCCTCTGACTGTTTTTACCTCGGATTGTTTCGATTCTACTCATCTTCTAGCCTTTTTTTGGTGTTCTTCATCCAAGCCTTATGCTTTTCCTTTTTTTTTTTTGATAAGAAATGATTTCTTTTTTTTTTTTTTTATAAGAAATGATTTCATTGATGGAATGAAATATCCAAAGATATCGGAGGCACATGCAAGCCTTATGCTAATTATTCTATTCAAGACATTTGCTTGTATTCGAATGCTTTTATTTTCTCCATTTAAGTTTTTATTGTCTCTATCATCTTATTATTCTCCATTGTTTTTGGGTATCGTGTAATTTGTAGTATTAGTATCTTTTCATTTTATCAATGAAAAGCCTTGTTTCCTTTTAAAAAAACAAAACAAAAACCTTTATAACAGCCCTTACTAGAAAAAAAACTTGGGAAAATTTAAACAAAAAAATGCAGAGCATAAACAACAGGAATAATTGCACAGGAACATGTAAGAAATTCGTTTAAACGTGACAATATTAAAAATTGTAAGGAAGAAACCAATGACATATAACATACCTAGATCGAAATTAGGACTTAAATTCAGGTCAAAAACAGTTTTACTCAAAGAAGATTATATAATGTCTATTGCAGGCTCACGAGTTATCCTAACCAACTTGTTCTGATTCAAATACTCTTTCCTCTTATTCAACTATGGAACTCTAATATTTAAAGATTAAAACAACTACATACCTTTGATAGTTCTGCTGCAAAGTCTGCCCCAAGTAAATTCATAGACACATCAGGTGAAAGCACTCTACCAAACCAAACAATAAAGCGAAAGCCGTCGTCATACAAGTACAGGCCTCTGGAATCTAAGCTATCAGCGGTCAGTGGCAATCTTTTCTCTATGCTATTCAGGTCAATAGTCTGAGCGGGAGATGCCTGCAAGTTACAGTAGAATAAACTTTATAAATTCTGAAAAATCACTGGGTGAGAACATATAACTTCTTTTTTATATATAACTGAAACGTAAGATTTACAACCTTCAATAGATAATCATCGAGTCGAATTAATGAGGGATATAAAAGCTTCAATAGGTTTTTAACAGGAAGAATCATCATTGCAAGGCCTAATGCACATCGCTCATCAAGCACAGCATCAGCATAACCCCCTCGAAGAGGTACTGATTTGCACAATGCTAATCCATATAAAGACAGGAACTTAAGAGACTCTGGATATATCATTCTGCCTCCCAAGCGATGCTGTACAGCGTAGAGGTTACGATACTCTCTCAAGGCTTTAACGATTCTTTGTTGAACTGAAGTGCGAGCATCCTCCAGCTTATGGGACAGTGTTTTCTCAATTGCTGCAAGTTGTTTCAGTTATAATTTAGAATAAGATATTAATAAACTGAACAGAGGATAAATCTTAATAATTAAGCTATCAAATCTCACAAGCTGATGCATAGAAGTTTGTGCTTAACATACCTAGCCTACTAAACAAGGAGACAATAGCACCAACATCAGCCTGGCGGTACATCTCACCCAAATCTGTAACCACAGGCGCTGCTGCTGTGTGCACTCTAATACGTCTCTCTCCACAAGATGCAGTATATCTTTTTATCGTCAAAGAAAAAACTTATCGGTAGAACCCTTAAAGTAGAGAAAATAGGTCAATTTTCACTTCACAAGCCTTCCCTAGACACCAACTTTGGAAACATCATTGAACTCAAACCAAATCAAGATCAAAGAAATACATGTGCTAGGTAAAAGGAAACAAGCAATCTCATGAGAAGAAACAACAGTTTCATGCACTCACAATCTTCATGAGGTTACTAGTGTAGATCAAGATCCCAGTACAACTAGTTATTACCGATTGAAAATTTGATATTAGTTAAGGTAATTTTTCAAAAGTGTAACATATGAATTATTTGTATGCCTACAAATGGCCAAATGGGTTACTCGCTATCCTGTATATTGAATAATTAACATTCATAAATTATGACAATTTCTTAAAAGGAGGGATAAGAGAGGGACGGGGTGGGGGTGGAAGCTCATTACAATTGAATACAGATTATGTGTTTTTATATCTATCAAGAAACAATGACAGTACTTTACAGATCAGAAGGGAAATTCTTATATGCAAAACTTGTGCATAAACCTACTTCATAAACAGCTGATGGTACTTAAGGACTGTCAACTATTAGGGGAATTAATATATGTTAAATGGGTGTTGTCCCAAACATTTTACTCAAAGGATACCGCAACGCAACTTGGAAGTACACTGTCTGAGTTGTTAATAAGGTCTCTTCATAAGAAGTTTGCATTGCAAATGCTTTATCACAATCTACAGCTGGAAGTGCCAATAAATCGGTGCTTCTTAACATAAAATTTCCGTGAAACGATGTAAAGCGGATCCCTAGGAGAACAAATACAAATAATGAGAAGAAAAGTGTTGACCTGTAAGTGAAGAAGAAAACGAGCATTCTATGAGAACCAATTTAAAAGGAAAAGGTCACCTTTTCCACATCTTATACGCATTACAGCTTCCCAGGCAGTTTCTCTGGTCAAGTCCCTTGCTAACTCATGTCTCAACTTTTCCCCATGATTGGAGGATTGGAAGCCTGGATAATAATACACCTGGCCTCCAGTATATTTTGCCAAAGTCCCTAAATACAAGAGAGAAACAAAAATAAATAAATAAATTGTCAGTGCACCAGAAGCAAAATTTGCATGTTATGTAAAAAGATAAGATGATACTGTGAGGATTGTCATTAGATCCATCAAACCTATATCAATAATCAGTAAATTTGAAATTAAAGAAAGGAAGAAGGAAATGTCAAGCATTAAGTTGCAACGTACATGAGTGACAATAACCAAAAAATGTAGACCTAAACTTTCAGCTTCCCCATGAAGCTGACTGAAATAACAAATTTGAATGCACCAGGATTATTGTGTAAAAGTTACTTGCTTAATAAACAAATAACCATTAGGCCTCACTGTTCACAGAAGAAACATGGCAACATAAGAAGTTCCATGAGTTAATCAGATCCTCCCAAATGAAAACAAGTGACCACAATGATCTTCAAAGCTAGACCAAAGAAGCTCAAAAAAAATATAATTTTTAAATGTTCAGAGCATGTTGAGGTGATTAAAAAAAGGCACCAACAATCTTAGCAGGCCCTATTCAAATGTTTTTTTTTGAGAGGGCAAAAAAAAAAGGATTTGAGAGGACAACCCCCAGCAAATTCTTAAGAACCAAATTCAATCATGTGACCACAAATACATTCTCCAGAGATAATATGAAGGAATTCCTTGTCCCTTGGCCCATTAGGGTGTTTTTCTTGATCTTTTGGAATGAAAGGTTTCCGTTTCTTATCAAACATAAATAAATAAGAGATGATAAACTCGAGGCATACCCAAGGAAGCAATATCTGTATACTTTTCACTAAATGCATAGACATTGACCCCAATTTGGAACTTGGTAAATTCAGCAGCCATTTGTTTGTAGAATGGATCCTCTGGCAGTCTTAGTAAATGTTCTTTGTCTGTTCCATAAACACGAAGATCATCTCCACGCAACTTCAAGCGGCCAACACCAAGAGATGGCAGTGTGTTTTGAAAAATTAACAACTTCCCCCCCAGTTGGCTCTGCAAAGAGGGTGAAATGAGAAGATAAACTGATGGTCATATAAAACTCTTTATTATAGATGAATTTACAATATTATCCACATGTTTATATTTTAATTCAATGACAAGGAAATAACAATGTTTCTATAATAGAACTAGAAATACAAATATGATATTGGTGACAGATTTAAAAGGTGTAAATAACGTACCATAACCATAAATGCTGCTTTAAGGGCTGGGCCAAAGGCAGATTCAACATTCACATTTTCCTGAAACATGGAAGGCAAGCTATCTAGGAACGATTCCACCACAGTTCTTGATTCAGACAAGTTGACAAGGAGATCATCTGGCAAAGGTACAAATATGTCATCCAAATCGGAAACCACCATCATTTGCGGCTGAGTCAAAGTCGACTGTGAAAGAAAAAGTACTTTTAGAATGAAGTATCAAAATTGGGGTAAATATACAATAGGAACCTATATTTTCTACCTTCATATTATAAAAATGTATTGTGCTGTCAAAAGTCGCAAAACCTATTTGTGTTCTAGTAGAACCAGGCAGCTCATCCAAGCATGACCTAATTGTTTGTGCCACAACCTGCAAAAGGAAATAAAAATTTGACATGCTGAAAATTAGGCGCTCATTGTTTGACAATCCCTCAATTAAGTATAACTGTACTTGAAACACTTTCTTCCGGGAGATCTTGATCAGATTTTAGAAAAAATAATAATAATAATAATAAACCAATTATCATGGAGATAAATGATAGTACACAAAATGAGGAGCAAACCACAAAAAAAAATAACAAGGAAGTGCTCCAATGTTGAGAATAAAAATGGAAAAACTGTGTGTGTGTATTTAAAAAAATAAATAAATAAATAATAAATAAATAAATAAATAAATAAAAAATTAAAAAAAAAAAAAAAAAAAAAACCTTTTTGATGAGAGGAAGGTTATGAGTAGAGAAGTCAATTATGTTCAGAAAAAATGTGTGAGTGGTTGGGTACTAGAGTATATAAGAAACTAAGAAAGGAAGTTAGAGAAGAAAAGTTAGTTATCATTGTATTGTGTTCAGAAGGACACACCCTCAAATGTCCGTATTATGTACTCATGTAATTTTGAATAAGAAACAGCTTCTCATTTATAATATGAAAATGAATAAATGTTCAAGGGAAACAAACTCCTAAAGGGAGTGAAAAGGAAAGAAAAAACAAAGATAGAAAATACAACCATATAGAGAATAACCATGAAAATAAATAAACATTAAAAAAACAAAGAACTAATCCAATAATTGTGCCTAAAGGACATTGAGAGCTTGGCAGCTTGCGAACAAAATGTTGAAGAAACCACCATTAGCTACTTCAAACCTTCAAGCCATCAGAAATGTAAACTTGCCCCAAGTGAGATTCAGTCCCAAAAAAACTCAAAGGATCATAGATGGAAGGAAATTTTGATTGTTTGTATAACCTCCTTTGAGAACTTCCAAAATCTTCAATTTGATTTCCTAAACAACCATTGGATTCTACGTTTACACAAGTAATGTCTTTAGAGATCCACAAAGATTTGAGGAACCTCCTTGCAAAAGAACCAAACTTCATACCCCTAAAATTTCAGGACAAAAGTTTCTTTGAAGCAGTAAGAATGATCACTATAAGGCCGCTTAACACTTCCCCCCTTGCTACAAAGCGAAGGTATTTCACGCAAGACCGCACTCAGTTAGTTTTTCAAAAAGTCTGTACTCATGTAATTCTCTTTCATCTATGCTAAATTAATGAACTCTTTCAATTGCACATCACTGATGTCAAGGCATTGAAATGAAACTTTGCTTTTTTTTTTTATAAGGACCAACCCACCCAAACCCTAGTTGCTTCCATCCATTGCTGTCACCTCCGACTACGTCTCGCCGAAACCCTAATCTTCCTTCGTCCAAATCCCTAGCCTTCTTCACCAAAACCCTAAACCATCTTTGTTCTCTCTCATAGAATCCCTAGCAACTGACATCTGCCAAAGTTGCCACCGACTGCCACAGACAATTCTGTCCACCTCTCCCCTTCACCCTCATTCATCGATCTCCTTCGTCATCGGCCGTTCTCGACTCTCATTCTCTACCTGCCTCTCTCTGCAATTTTCTCTTCTTCTTTCACACCATCTATGGTCTTTTAACCCCTCTTTCTTCCGCCGCCTCCTCTTATCTCCGGTCACTAGCTCCACCGTGTCCTCCAATCACCGGCCACTATCTCCACCACACAAGTCGTCTCCTTCAGCTGTTTTTGCTTTTCTTGGGTGGGTTACCATTTTCTTCTCTTCATTCCATACAAATATTAACTCAATAGAGGTGATGAGTTGTTGTATTCTTGGGCTTTGTCCTTGGTTGAGTTATTACAGGATCCGGTTCATATGTTCTTCTCCAAGAAATATCAAAATGACTATGGTTTCATTTGTTTGACTAAGTTTAAATCATTATTGAAAAAAAAAAAAAAAAATTTATAAGAAACAATTTCATTGATAAATGAAATATCCAAAGAGGATATTTTTATTGAAAGATATTTTGAATGTGCTATTTGGCCCCTTACTGATGCTAGGAAAAATCTACATGTTCCTATTGGTTTCTTGAAGAAAGGTTTGCTGGTTTTCTAGGAGATGAACCTTGCAAATTCAAGTTCTTCCAAAAGTTCAATAATATTGGGGCCACCCTTTGGCTGGAACAAAAATGGCTATTTTGCCAAGTTAACCCACCTATATCATTCAGGGCGTAGGACAAAACTCTTCAGCCCCTTTAAGGATCAAAAAAAAGGATGGTTCTCATTCTTCTCCTTGCTATCAGATTATAAGGTTGATAATTTTGGTACCACCAAGTTAAAATTGTGATCATTCTTTTGGATTGGACAAACAATTCTCAAAATAGAATTACCTTATGATTTGGTTTCTTTGTACTTTGGAGCATTGGTCTCTTTCATTTTCTTAATGAAAATTTTGGTATCCTTTTCATCATTTTTTAGTTTCATTTGATCAATGAATGATCTGTTTCCTTCAAAAAAAAAAAATAAATAAATAAGAGTCAAAACAATTGTATAGAAATGTTTACCTCTAACATCCCACTTCTAACTGCAGCTATAGAAACGTCGATAAGGAAAAAGTATAGTGGAGGCATAGGTGGCCGAACCATATACTCGGTTGGAGCAACAAAATCCACACTGCCCTTAGTGAGCTCAGGTCGCTGATCCAAATCAATTCTCTGGCCAGTGGCATCCAAATGGGCAAAATAATCTCCTGGAACTGAATAAGGAAGCAACGTAATTGGAAATAATCCAACAGGGGAAATAGTGATATACAAAAAAGAAATTACATTTTCTCAAGAAATAATATAGATAGGTATATATTCCACTTCCCAAAGAAAACGAAAGCTAATGAAGTGAATGTTACACATACACTCGTGTTCTACAGTAACACTAAATTGTTTGTCCAAGAAAAGGAGAAAATAAAAAGGAGATTGTATACAGCGTACAGCCTATGGCTGAAATTCATAAGAAAAGACGTAACTTTGACTCTTAAAAATATTTCTCCTATGCACTAGGCTTCCACATAAAAAACTGTGACTACATTTTCCAATAGGTCATATTTCTATTTCAAGTGTCCAGAAGCCAAGAGAATTATAATTCTTCATACCATCATTAAGCAAAGAACAAATGTTGCAGCGCCATTTTCTTCCAGCATCTGTGAATGTGGCATATGGATTTATATAAGTGCGACACCTCCTACAGCGGATGACGCCAGTTGAAGCAAAATTGATGACTGGCACTTCTTCCTAGAGGAAAATAAGAGAAATTTAATAAGGTAACTTTAGCATGCACAGAAATAAAAATATTAAACAAAGACGCTGACCCCAGTAGGAGCTTCTGCAAGTGGACAAACAATTGCTCCGAGAGGTAAATGCCACCTTGAGACCAGTGACTGGGAACTGGGTATAGCACTGGTTGTAAAACGTAAATATCTTTGATCACAGTTCATGGGGTACATCTCTGAAAACAGTTTAGGCTCTTCATCACCATTCAATGGCCTTGGAAGTGCTTTTGGATCAATTCCTGCATCAATTGATCCAGGAATAGATCCAATAGAAAGCGAGTTGAAATCTTCAGCTAATCCTTGCATGGAACCAAGAGGAGGTCCAGTGCCTGCATAGTGTTTTTGGTCTGTAGACAGCAAACCTTGTGAGGCTGCAGCAGGAGGAGGGGGGACATAACCTCCTTGGTGACTAAGGAAAGGGGAAACTGGTGCTGAAGGAGGAACATACTGCCCTTGGTGACTAACAAAAGGAGGAGGTTGCATTTGTTGGGACTGTAAATCTGCATTAGTTTGCTTGTGGACATAACCAGGCAAAGAGGACTGAAAATTAGGCCTGGCTGATGGAAAAGATGGATTTGACATAGGTTGTGGAACATTTGTGGGAGGAGGACCTAAGCTTTGAGGAGGTGATCCCATAGGCACTGAAGGAATCTGACTTTGCTGGTGAAAGGAAACTGGGGGTGGTGGTATATAAGCTGCAGGGGGTTGCCCCATTGGTGGAATTTGTGAAGGAGGTGGTTGAGATGGTGAAGTAAACTGTGGAGCTGGGAAACGCTGGAAAGATCCAGTAGTTGTTGGGACGCTTGATGTTGGTGGCGGTGGAACAGATGGATCAGAGAACCTACCTGGTTGCATAGGTCTAAACCCAGGGACCCCTGATCCAACTGCAGGACCAGAGGATGGAGGAAAAGGCATTGTGTTTGGGGGCATAGTAGGAGAGGCAGGTCTAAAACGAGTGGTGTCTGATCCAACTACAGGACCAGATGATGAAAAGGGTGAAGTGATCTGAGTGGCAGCAAAAGGTGTGGCGGCAGGTCTAGTAGGAAAATTCTGGTGAGCAGGATTTTCAGTCCCCATAGGTTCTATTGTCGCACTCTCACGCCCTTTCAGTTAATGGGATGCTAGCATGACGCAGACCTGTTCAGCCAACAAATAAAAAGAAAAAGGAAAAAAAATCAAGATGATTCTTAAAGAAAAGAGGAATAAATTGCCAATCAATGCACAAATAAGGACTTTCATAACATAAATCTTACTAAATAGTCAGATAGGAGTGTACACGGGTTGGGTTGGGTTGAGTTAAAGGGATTTTTTGAACCAACCCGAAAATTCAGGTTGGTCAATTTTCTAACCCAATCAACCCTGTTGGAGATAGTAACCCAACCCTTCTATTTTCGGGTTGGGTTCATTGGGTCTCTTTTTTATTTTTTTTATTTTTTTTTTATAGAGATGGAGATAGTTGCTTCCTAAATCGATGCTAGAGCTTCAAGAGAAAAAGGTTCGAATAGCATGAGCTCATAGATTTCTAGTAAAGAAATTGAGGTAACCTTGTATGAAAATGCACTTTCAAGTCACTAAATTCTTTTACAAACACCAAGCCACCTTAACGGGAGGATCACAAACAACAGAACATAAAATAGCTTACAAGGAAATAATTGGGCCAAATATTAGTCAAATCTAATTTTGTTTTGGAGATTGCTCCAATTGAATGTAAATTTTAGAATTTAGTGTATATTAAGGCAAGCAAACCAACGGTAATTGAAAGAGAGATCCACGCATAGGTCCAAGGAGTAACGAACATAAATAACGAACACAGTGGGACATCGAAAATGGATTGAGAGAGAGATCCACGCATGGGTCCAAGCAGTAACGAACATGAATTGAATTGGCGAATCGAAAAATGGGAGAGGGAAAGAGAGTTTACCTTGTGTAGGAGGGTCTGCAAGCAGTAACGAACACACTGGGATCGAAGAGCTGGGCGGATCTGAGAAAGAACGAAAGCCTGCAATTCAAGTGAGAGAGAGAGAGGAGAGGAGAGGAGAGAGATCAGTGTTTTAGAAAGGCAACACCTCTCCCTTCCGATTCATTCAGAAAATTAATTGAAGTCAATTCCCTCAAGTTTTTACCACCAAAAACCATACCCTTAGGAATTTGCCAAGAATAACATAAATAACTTTATTCTAAGTTTAGGGTTATTTTCTTTCCCATCCTCATCAAATAAAAGATTATATCATTGACTAAAAAAACAAGTTTATATCATTATTATTAATTAAGTTGAAAGAAAAAAATAATCTACGAGCTCGGTGTATTTTTTTTATTTTCTTTTTACAAGAGTAGAGGATCAAATCTCTTACTTCCAAGTTCATAATACAAACACTTCAGTTTTACTCATTTTGGGAGCTCGGTGTCTATTGAGTTTAATATGTAGGTTTTAAGCTTTCAATTTTGTACTTAATAGGTTTTTAAACTTTAAATTTTATGTATTTTGACAAATAATGAGATTTTAAAAAACTAATTGCTTTATTATATACAAATTCGAAAACTGAAGTGAGTTGAGGGTAATTAGCATAGTCAAATCATACTTTTGTAGAAATGTTGAAAAATCTTTCTCCAATGAAAAGGAAAATCATAGAACATTTCTCTGTATTTTGAGAGAACTTTAGAGAAGATACCTGAACTATATATTGAATCCCTCTATTGTTCTCTACAAAATCCTATTTTAGAACCTAATTAATTATAATTATCTATTTTAGTATCTCATGTTAAAATGATTTAGATAATTATGATAATTATAATTATTCATTTTAATATCTCATATTAAAATGATTAATTATTTGAATCATATTAAAATCATTAGTTCTCCTATATTATATAGTTTAATTCGAATCTTATTTTTTTTAAAAAAAATAATTAATTATTTGAAGGGCAAATTACAAAAATCACTCACGAAGTATGGTGGTGGTAACAATTACACCCCTAAACTTTCAATTTTTAAAATTAGACGGTCAAACTATGATAAATGCTAGAATCAAAACTCTCAAACTCTCATAAATGTGAAAATTAAATCCATTTTATTAAATATTTCTTATTTCTCTTGACCCATTTTGTCAGTCCACATGGGTTCTATTGTCGCACTTTCATGCCCCTTAATTTTAGTTAATAAGATGTTGGCATAACACAAACCTGTCCAGACAACATGAAAAAAGAAAAGAAAAAAAAATCAAGATGATTCTTAAAGAAAAGAGAAATGAGTTGTCCATAAAAGCGAGAATAAATTCACAACATAAATCTTACTAAACAGTCAGATAGGGCCACTAACGCTAAGGACAATTATTAACATTTTTTTCAAATGTTGAGGGTATTAATGCAAATTTTGAAAGTTCATATATAACATGAAGGATATTTTTTTTTTTTTTAAGTTTAAGGATATTAATGAAATTTTAAAAGTTAAGGGTATTTTTGAAGCAAAAAAACTAACGGTAAGAGTTTTTTTTTTTAAGTTCAAGGTTACTATCTCCAACAAGGTTAATTAGGTTGGAAAATAGACCAACCCCAATTTTCGGGTTGGCAAAAAGAAAAAAAGAAAAAAAAAAAACTCTTTAACCCAACTCAACCTATGTACACCCTTTATGACTCTTTAGTAAGATTTATGTTATGAAAGTCCTTATTTGCGCTTTGATTGGCAATTCATTCCTCTTTTCTTTAAGAGTCGTCTTTACTTTTTTTTTTCTTTTTCTTTTTCCATGTTGCCTCGACAGGTCTGCATCCTGCTAGCATCCCATTAACTCAAAGGGGTGTGAGAGTGCGACAATAGAACCTTTGTGGACTAAAAATCTTGCTCACTAGAATTTTCCTACTAGGCCTACTGCCACTCAGACCACTCACCCTTTTTATCCTATGGTCCTGTAGTTAGACCAGACACCACTCGTTGTAGACCTATCTCTCCTAATAGCCCCCAAACACAATGCCTTTTCCTCTATCCTCTAGTTCTATAGTTGGATCAATGGTTCGTGGGTTTAGACCTATGCAACCAGGTAGGTTCTCTTATCTGTTTGTTCCACCACCACCAACATCAAGTGTCCCAGCAACTGCGGGATCTTTCCAACGTTTCTCAGTCCCACAGTTCACTTCACCATCTCAACCACCTCCTTCACGAATTCCACGAATGGGGCAACCCCATGCAACTTATGTACACCGCCTTCAGTCTCATTTCACAATCAAAGTCAAATTCCTTCAGTGCCTATACAAAAAGAGTTTGTATAAGACTGAATTGCGAAATAATTAATCTCTCTTTGTAAATATGTTAACTAAATAGATTAATATTTCACATGATCATCATATGTGACTCGATCTTAATCTTGAGTGTATTGGAAGTCAATTTAATTAAAGTTATATACTGATGATTGTATTGACTTAAACATTAAAACCCCTCCTGATAACTATTTATGTTGATTTTTCGGTGGGAGTTTTTGAATTGTGTTGAATTTCATTATCATGAGTAGCTAGACATTTATCTAGGGTGTTAAGAATGTTATGGATTGATGTTTGAATCAATTAATTGACTTTAAGTTGTTTATGTGATTAATTACCATTTGAATTGTTTGTGGTAATTACTTTTGATCAATTGGCCACCGACCGATTTGCACGTGGGCTGAATTTATTACTTCATAAAGAGGAAAATTAGTTGGACACAGTAATTCAAATTGTCACTTAATTGTGCAATATGGATGATAGAAAGATAACAAGGGTGGCAATTGAAAGGTCTCAATAGATAAGAAGGATTCTACTGCCAATCTCATGTGGATGATATCGACATTGGCCATTTTATTTATTACAACTTGACGTGTGCTCAGTGCTCTTGTGCTTGTCAACAACCATCCATCCTATTAAGAAATTCAGTTTTGTAGATGTCTTAGGTTTGCACTATCTTTATGTTTAAATCTAGTAAGTTGACATTTTTCTAAAATAAATAGTTTAGTCATTTTTCAAATTCGCCCCATTATTTTAGTTATTTGTCCAATTGTTCCTATAATTTGGCTCAAAGCTAACTAAGTCAAAATCCAAATGACTAAGTCCAGAGTCATCTAAATCCAAGTCCACACTACACACGAAAAGCTCTATAAATAGAGGAGGTCTCCTTCATTTTCAAGGTTTAGAAGATTGATAATCCAAAGACGTTTAAGAGGATTTATAATATTTCTATAAAATTAGAAGACTCTTTAAAGCTCTTTAAGATTGAAGATTCTATGCAACTCTTAAAGAACGAAGGCTCTTTAAAAACCAAAGGTGCTTTGACGATTAAAAGACTTCATGACTAAAAGCCAAGAATCATAACGATTGAGGGATGAAGTAGATGAAAGAATAGGGCAAAAAGAAAAAAGATAGCTACCTCACATTGTAGAATCATATAACAAATAATATAAAATAAATTTTTTGCTAGATCAACTAACGATCAATTATACTCAAAAGACCATTTAGAACTATTATGCAAATTTTAAGAAACAAAATGTCTTTAAAATATGAGGGACAAAAGTGTATTTTTCTCCAAAGAAAACATAACCAGGTATATTTAGTCGAGAAAAAAAATGGGTGCTCCCGTGCATGCACTATTTTTGTGTATTCCAAGTATTGTCCAATAAAACACTGTCCCGTGACATTTTTGTTTTTTAAAAAGATAACTTTTTTTCTACTTCTATTTTTGTGTGGTTAATAAGTGGAGAGTATAAGGGTTAGATGCAGACTCATCATTACCATAAAGCATATAATTATAATTTTTTTTAGGAATATAATTATCATTATTAATTAAAAAAAGTGTTGTTTTCGTTTTTTCGTTGACCGTTAAAAAGAAAAAAAGGTTTACTCCGACGTCGTTTAATTCGTCGTGGCGCGCAATTCTTTCAGTTACTGTGAACATTTCTCTTGAAACTTATCCTTCTTAATTGAGTCACCTACTCACCTAACCATGTGTTGAATCTCTCCGTCTACAGCCTTCTTCATAGCTCTCTCTCCATCTTTCTATTTAATCTTACCATCTATTCTCCTCTCTCTTCCACATTTGTTGAATTTCTTTTGTCAATCGGAAGAAGAAGAAGAACAGGAAGTGGGTAATGGCTAGGAAGAAGATCAGAGAGTATGACTCTAAGAGGCTTCTCAAGGAGCATCTCAAACGCCTCGCTAATATCGACCTCCAGATCTGCTCTGCTCAGGTTAGTTAGTACATAATGCATATCCCTGTGTGTCCTTATGTAAACTATTTGATTTGTCTTCGGTCTTCATCGTTTTGTGCCGGGAATTACAATTGATTCTTTTTTGGGTTCAATTTCCGTCGTGTTTTTTGTGGTGGGTTGGTGCCAATCTGTCCAATTGGCGCAATCTTGTGTTGATTGTTATGTGGTTGTGATTTAGAAGTTAGAATTTCGATTGCTCTACCGGCTTCTTGATCGAGATTTTTATGAGTTTGCTTTCTAGTTTGGATCGGTTTTGTTCATATTTGTAAATAGGGTTTTGTTTATGTGGAGATTTTGTTTTCGATCTGGTGCTTTCAAGTTCAGAAATGGAAATTGAAATGTAGATGTTTAAAATGTAGTTGGGACTTTATCTTGTTTATTTGATTTTTTTTTGTTATATACTCTATTTGAATATGAAGGAGGACCAGATTTGATGTTCTTTTTATTCTTGTTTCCCGTTTCTGCATTCCCCCCCCCCCCCCCCCCCCCCTTAATGAAGGTTTGTTTCTCTCTCAAAATCTTGTAACAATACATTTTTCCTTTTTTTTTTGGTTAATATTACCTATCCTCTATGTTTGGAAGGCATAAAACACTTAATTCCCATTTCCTTTTAATAAGTTCTGTTGTCCATTTCTGAAATAAACGCCTTTTTGTTTGACTTTGTAAATCAATCAACCGAGCGTTTGATTTATCAATCATTTTGTTTCACTTGTTGTCAATTTTTTTTGACTAATTGTCTAGTATGTTTATATATATCTAATGAAATTTGTTGTGCCATAGGTAAATCAATCGACCGACTTCACTGAGCTGACAAATAATGAACCGTGGCTGTCATCCACTAAGTTGGTAGTGAAACCAGACATGTTATTTGGGAAACGTGGAAAGAGTGGCTTGGTAGCTTTGAATTTGGATCTAGCTCAAGTTGCTGAGTTTGTGAAGGCACGCCTTGGAGTGCAGGTGATTATTCTTTCGCACCTTCATGATTTTTGAATTCTATCTATCTCTGTTTCATATAAAATGAGTGTCTTTTTATGATAGGTTGAGATGGGTGGTTGCAAGGCTCCAATTACGACATTCATCGTGGAGCCATTTGTTCCCCATGATCAAGAGTACTACCTCTCTATTGTCTCTGAAAGGCTTGGCTGCACAATAAGTTTCTCAGAGTGTGGGGGTATCGAAATTGAAGAGAACTGGGATAAAGTAGGCATTGGATTTTCACTAACTTCTTTTCAATAGAACTATATTTTCTCACCTGGGATTTGGGTGGTAAATTTTATTTGTTTTGTTTTCATACAGGTGAAGACGATTTTCCTTCCAACTGAAAAACCTTTTACACTTGAGGCATGTGCTCCGTTAATAGCTACACTTCCTCTGGAGGTCAGTTTCATTTATACTTGTTATGGAGTTCAATTTTCCATCTTCAAAACCATTGAAGCCTTTTGTTTAAGCAAAAGTTGTATTGATGACTGAGAGCACGAAAAAGAGAGGACCTCTCAAGACAGAAGTGAGTGAAGCCCATTGATCTACTTTTTAAGGGATCAACTCCTATCTCTGTCCACATCTTGTTTAAAACTAGTCATCTTTATGAACTGAAGGTCATACCTGCTTCAACACAATGCTGAAAAGAAGAAAATTCATTTGAGACTTAGAGTATCCAGAAAACCACTTAGAACTACAAAAATAATGATTTTCCTGATGGTTTTGCCCTTGGCCAGACCACTTAACAAGTTAACATCTTAGTTTTAATAACAGCTGTCCAACCAGTCAAATAGAATTCACTGATCTGCCGCACCTTTTCCCAGAGGCAATCTCTCTTGAATCTTTTAGTTTATTTAGCAGCTGTGGATGGGAAATGAAGAAGATCAATAGTAGATAGATTTGAGGGTTGCAATTGCAGAGAACAGATTGAATAAGTGTCAGCCTTGTAGCTTTTGATAGAACAGACTGAAAAGTGTCATCCATGACAAAGGAGTGAGATATTAGTCCTTTTGGGATAAGAAACTGAAACGCATATTCCTCAACGGAAAAGAGAGTAACAACCAGGCAAAGGGTTGATATTACTCCTCTCCATAAAACTAACAAAGTAAAGCCTTCCAATTGTAAATATTCATTAAAAGGTTGTAACTAAAAAAGAATTTAGCAAATGATTTGTACATCACCAAGAAGCATTGTATTTTACGAAAAGCCAAAAAAACAAGGACTTATCTTCATCGCCGATAGGCAGTGAAACTTTAGCTTAAGCTTCACATAATATTTTTTAGGATGCTCTTCAAGGGATAGGTATGCAGTGAATGGACCTAAAACAGTCTGATGAGATGCATATGCTTCAATGTTTAGAATACTTGTGATAAAAAGTTCCACTTACCGAGGAATAATGTAGTCAAGGCTATCGCCCTTCAAGCATGTATTGACCCTCTTTCTCTATCTTTTTCATGGCCATGCTGGTTTGTATTTGTTGGAAATACAAACAAAGTCTCACACTAGCTAGATAAGGGAAATATCATGGGTATGTAAGTAAGGACAACTATCTCCCCATGGTTGAGGCCTTTTGGGTGAAACCAAAAGTAAAGTCATGAGGGCTTATGCTGAAGTAGACAACATCATACCATTGTGGAGATATGTGGAGGTTTTTTTGTTCCTAATAAGTGGTCTCAGAGTGATACCCTTGACTTGCTGTGTTGACATCCCTTGTCGAGAAAAAAAACCTTTAGTGCAGAACAAAGAAATTAATGAGCCTTAATGACATAGTCATAGTTAGTCATAGAGAATCCATGGTTGAACTTTCAGATAGGCAGAGTGCTCGGGTGAAAAATTGGTCTGGTTAAAAAGTAATAGGCTCAAATCTAGTTTGAAGGGATGACTATTTGAGAGGAGGTTCGAGTTGGTACTTTGATTGAGAGGAGTGTCAGGAATACAAACAAAGTCCCACATTGGCTAGATAAGGAGAAGATCATGGGCATATAAGTGAGGACAACTATCTCCAATTGCATGAGGCTTTTTGGGTGAAACCAAAAGCAGAGTCATGAGGGCTTATGCCCAAATGGATAATACCATACCATTGTGGAGGTTTGTACTTGGTAATATCATACCATTGAAAGAGTATTAAATACATCAATTGTACTTGGCTCAGCTACAAATAAAATTCTCTGAAGTTCAATTGCGAATGTGCCACATCCTAGTGTTGTATTATTCAACCATTTTTTATGGTTTAACTACAAATTTCCTGTATTGCTTATTTTCCTAAATAATCTTAGTCTTAACTTTCTTGTGCTTGAAAGAGTCCTCTAGCTTTGTTAATTTAATTAATGATTTATGATTTATTTTCAGCTCTGTTTCCTCTTGCTTCTAGTTTTGTTGTACTTACTGCACCATCTGTATTTTCCCAGATTCGAGGAAAGATTGGTGACTTCATAATGGGTGTATTCAGTGTATTTCAAGGTACAATACCTGCTGATGAAACCATGTCCTCATAAATATTCTAGAGGTGATATTAGGCACATATATATGCTACTTATCTAATGAGAGAATAATACTGTAGCTATTTTTCATAGATTTTCTGGACATCCATCCATATGCTTTCAGACAAAATTTTCCTCAAAGAATGCAGAATAATGGCATTTGACTCTAGAGTGGCTTAAATTTTCTACAGATCTGGACTTCAGTTTCCTGGAGATGAATCCATTTACCCTGGTGAACGAGGAGCCATATCCACTGGATATGAGGGGGGAATTGGATGACACTGCTGCCTTCAAAAATTTTAAGAAGTAATATATATTCTCAGTACTTTTTTCTTTTCTTTTCTTTTTTAATTTTCTAACGTGTGCCTCATTTTTTATTTACTAAAGTTTTCTTATCTTCAAGACCTTTTCATTAATTCTCAGTTACAAATATATATATATCATTTACCGTATAAAAAATGCATCCTTTGTGGCGTCTCATTTGTGATATGCTGTTCTCAGATGGGGAAACATTGAATTTCCTTTGCCCTTTGGTCGAGTGCTAAACCCTACAGAAAGCTTTGTTCACTCTTTAGATGAAAAGGTAATTCATTTTAAGGCATCATTGATGCTTAGAAATAACCTCTGTTTTCACTCCTCAATATTTGACCGAAGACATGATTTTTTTTATTATTATTTTTTTTCGTTTGAGTACTCCATGAAGGTTAATAATGATATAAAGTTGTAAATTAACCACTATGATTTTGTCTGATGATCAAAAGGACGCCACGCCTTTGAGTCATGGTTTCAAATCATTTAAGATATTAAATGCTATATGGTTTCTTCTTAGAATGATTTTTTTTAATCGGGTTCCATGAGAAGCATAAATAATCTAGTCCAAATACTCATGAAAAAAAGGAAAAATTGAAGTGTGTAAAATTAGAATTTGCATCTTTACAACAGAAGGCAAAAGTTTTAATCACATCGAAGTCTTGATCTTGTAGACAAGTGCATCCTTGAAATTCACTGTTTTGAACCCAAAAGGGCGCATTTGGACGATGGTGGCAGGAGGGGGTGCTAGCGTTATATATGCCGATACTGTAAGTGGTCCTATAATTTTTCTCGAGCTGAAAGCATGAAGCTGTGTATGACTCTTGATGATTACGAATTATGGCCCAAGACATTGCTATTGATGCCACATTGTCTATCACTAGGTCGGAGATTTGGGTTATGCATCTGAGCTTGGTAATTATGCAGAATACAGTGGAGCTCCGAATGAGGAGGAGGTGTTGCAATATGCCCGAGTTGTTATTGATGTAAGAATTAATGTTTGCTTGCCTTCAGTTCAAGCATCTCTATATGTCAGGGGAATAGTTTCTTTGTCATGAAACTATTTAATTAATTTTGAATCCTGATGAAATTCAGTGTGCTACTTCTGACCCTGATGGGCGAAAGCGAGCCCTTCTAATTGGAGGGGGAATAGCTAATTTCACAGACGTTGCTGCTACTTTCAATGGAATTATCCGAGCTCTAAGAGAGAAAGTGAGATACTATTAGAATGATTTGTTCTTCACTTTAGTTTTTTTTTTGTTTTTTTTTCCCCTTCTAAAGAAAGTCTAATATTTTTGCTATCTACCAGGAATCAAAATTAAAGGCTGCAAGAATGCATATATATGTTCGGAGAGGTGGTCCAAATTATCAGACTGGTCTTGCAAAAATGCGGGCTCTAGGAGAAGAGCTTGGAGTTCCACTCGAGGTACATCACCTTCATTCTTAATTCTTCTCTACCAAGTAGAACTGGTAACCATTTTTGCTTATTCATTGAATCGTCACATAATCTGAAGTGGGGTATCGGAATCATGGAGGGGAGGAGTTTTTATGAAATGCCTTGTTGAGATTCTAGGATGGATGAACAAATCCCCATTCTCCGCCAGTACTCTAGATTGAGAATGAGTGGGAAGTTAGCCGTTTGTGTTGCAATAGAAGACACCCTTTATTAGCTCAACTTATGTTGGAGATATGGAATCTGATCTTATATAAACTTATTGTAGTATAGTTCCTAGAGAGAAAAGGGTTGCATTGGTGGGAGGGGTGATGTTGAAGAATACAAAACTGAGCTACAGCTCCTCAGACTCAGTCTTGATATGGTTTATGCATTTTGTTTGAAACTTACTGCCCTCTCCCCCACACAGGTTTTCGGCCCGGAGGCTACAATGACTGGTATCTGCAAACAAGCAATCGAGTGCATAATGTCTGCTGCATAGTCCCCCTTTTTATTTGCAGCTGATAACTGAGTTGAAAGATGCAATAAATATCCTTTATAGCTTGGTATCTGCTGCAGTGGGGAAGGGAAAGGAGTTTGTGGTATCTGTTTCTGTAGCATTGCTCATTTTTGTAGTACTTGGAATTTGGAAAACAATCCCTTCATATTGCTTTGCCATATGAAGATGATGGCAGAGTTGAATTCTATGTGTACTATTTTTTATTCAGTTTAGCATATGTTGTGTGCGCCATTTACAATAGCCTTCAATGTATTGTTCTTATATCAAAAGTAACATTCTCCGCGACTGGCTTTATTTTTCTCATTTTTTCATTAATGCTTACTTTAATCTTGCATTCGCTGTGCAACTTCCTCTTTTTTTTAATTTAATTGAATGTGGAATTTGCTTTCCTGTGTTCAATGTAAGTGTCTTATCATCGTCCTCCTCCTCCAAACCCCAGTTTCATCTTTTGTTACCAAATGAATTTTGGTTGTTTGGCTTGTTTAAAGCTCTCCTAATTTTATCCAAGACTGAAGTTCTCTGATCTTGATATCCCAGGCAGATACTGAAGTCTAAGGTCTCAGCACACTACATTTCATCTTCTTAGTGTCCATTTTTTTTTTCTATTTATAAAAGATTTTATTCCATTTTTATACTTTATGATTAATTTTAGATGGTTATTGTGACATGCTATACAAAAAAGTTGATGTGATGGTTTTTTTTTTCCTTTTGAGGAAAAATTGATGTGATGATATTGATTAGGATAAACATGTCACCATTGTATAATGTGATACTTGTAGTTAACAACTTTTAAACATTGACATTGACCGACATTATAAAATTTTTAGATTATTAAAAATAAGTTAATGTAGAACACATGTTTTTTTGCTAGTTACTTTTTACGTGGATGAAAAATTGAATCACCGACTCTAAGAAAACGAGTACGTAATATATAATTTTATCAACATTTTATGTGGATCAAGACATTCACACATTTGTAATTTTAAAATAAATAAATAGTATTAAGCCAACTCATTATCAAGATTACAGTCCACCATAAATTGAACTTATGATCTCTTAGCCACTTACCAATGTCATGTCCTGTATTTAGCACTAGACCAACCCACGATGGTTAACATAGAGCCATAGGTTTTGATGTAGGCCATTTTGTTGTCGCTTCCTAAAGACCCAATCAAATAATATTTATAATTACTAACATTTTGATTTTTATCATAGACAACGAATCACAAGTTTAATTAACCTTTTGCTTCCTTGAATCAAATTACAATTATATGTCACTTATCGTAATGTAATGTCTAGCTAATCATTGTACATCCTCAAACCGAAATACAACCATAAACATGCAAAAACAGTAGCAGAATCTAAAGACAAAATAGAAACAATCAAGACTAACAAGTTACAATTGGAGAAAACCTACAAAACTAGGAATTAGGGCTCCTTACCTTCTGCTAAATCTAAAGATGGCTAGTTTGAGATGAGAAAGCTCAAACTAGCCATCTTTCAGCCCAATTACAGATAATATATTCAACTCAAAACCTAACACCAATGCTGTAAATGGATAGAGTGTGAAAAAACGAAAAAAATAAGTGGTCATTCGTCCAAAACAACCACCTAGATCAAAAAAATATGACCTAAAAACCGAGAGACGCGACGTTATATCCCTTTTTAGGGATATGTGAATAGCATCATGCCGAACAATCCTATGTATACATTATAAATTTATAATATTTTAGATTAAAGATGAATTATTCATTTTATATGATTTAGCAGAAGTATTATTAGATCATTAAACAGAAAACTTATTCATCATAGGATGTAACAAATCTTGCTCAAAGTTAATTATATAAATATATAAAAAGTATATGGTCCCGGCGGGGCTCGAACCCGCGACCTTCGGCTCATAAGACAACGCTCTAACCAACTGAGCTACGGGACCCGTTTGTTAAGGTAAGAAGATATAAACCCTGTATTTGAATACTTAATTTCTCCGCAATATATATATAAAAACTCAAAACTAGAACAAAGTAAAATGGTAAACATTAGGTGATAATTGGCATAAATTGAAATTAAGAAATCAGATCCTGATGTTGGATTATTCAATATATGTAGTATGGCTAATGAATGGATTGTAATAGGAGGTAGGTCTTTTCAGTTTTTATTGATGGCCTGATGAAGATACTCTAGCTTTTTTATAATTGTATCTTTTAATAAAACAAATATTGTTTCTATTTTCAATATGACAGGATGAAGATTTTAAATGTCGATGTTGACGAAAATGTTAAGTTCGAAATGTCAACGAATATTTGTGAAAAAATTATAATAGAAAAGAACATTCTTATTGGTTATGGTACTATTTTTTATGTTTATATAAATTAAAACTTGATAATATTTTTGCTTAAACTTAGTTAATTCTACATCATAATGTTGGTATTAAACGTGTTTTATTTAATGAATCATCACTTTGCTTGGAGCATAGATATTTGGGTCACATATTCAAATAAAGAAGTGAAAAATTGGTAAAAAATGAAATCACTCAACACTTGGATTTTACTCAGGTGGGGTTGACGATGGGCTAGATTGGTTTTCTCAATGTATTGAAGCCGATAAACTTTTGGTGAAGTAATGATATTGCTATTGATGTTGTGTTTTAAAAAAAAACACTTGGATTTCACTGATCTTGGAACATTTGCGGATTGTATTAAGGAACAACAAACAAAACATACTATATTAATAAAGCAACCACAAAAAGCTCAGAGTTCCTTGAAATTATACATATTGATATTTCTGCACATTGAGTAATTTTTTTCCCTTTAAAGAAGAAAATGAGACTTGTTCCTTTATGTTGTGAATTTAGTAGAAACAAAATAACATAAAATAAAAATGTTAAATTATCAAACAATTTTTTTGATACTATTTGGGATGGAATGATTCGAACATTTGACCTTGAAATCATTAGTATAAATTTTATAGTAGTTGAGCTATACTTGTATTGGTCACTTAATTATTATTAGTAACTATATCGTACGGTTAAGTGTTAAATTTTTTTTTTTTTTTTTTTGGTGTCTTTTCAATTTACTCACTAATATTTAATTTTTTTTTTTAATTTAGTCACATTTTTCAATCGTACTCCTGACCATTAAAAAGAATATTGACTTTCAACGCGTGAATAAAATACTTGACATGATACTTTAGTAAGATATTAGAAATTTGGATTCGGAATTATATTTCTTAAAATAAGAAAATCTGAAAATTTTGCAAAAATATAATAACTTGGAGAATGAATTCAATTATTAAGAATAGTGGATTGTAATTTTGGTCTCCTTACTTTCCCTCTTTGATTTATTGTGTTTTTTAATGTTGACATTAATATATCTAGGACATAGATTGACTTTTAAGTGTGTTAGAAAAATATTTTTTTAAACACTTACAAAATCAATTATAGTTTTGTAAGTTTTTTTTTTCCCTAAAAAGTACAATTGGAGCTTTATAAATTGGTTGGTGGTTGGTGGTTTTTTTTTTTTTTTTTAATATTTCCCCAACTTGGATGGTATAGCTGAAAAATAATATTAAAGCATAAAATGACTTAAATTCAAGTTTTTAAAACAATAGAGATAGAAATAAGTAAAGATACAAAATTACAAGAACTTCATAAGCTTTTTAATTTGTGACCTTGAGTTATACTACTTAGCATCAGAAAATTTCAAAAAATTATTATAAAGAAAATTTTCACATATAGAGAAATATCAAACTATTTATAGAAAATAACAAAAAAAAAAAATACTGATAGACTTCTATCAGCATCTATCAGCGATAAACTTCTATCATTTATATCATCGATAGACCCTGGTAGACTTCTATCATTTCTATCATTGATAGACCCTGATAGACTTTTATCCGCGTCTATCACAACTATGTAAAAAATTTATTATTTGATGTAAATAGTTTTCCTTATTTTTTTATTTTTAAAATTCCCCTTATTATAAATAGAGATGTCATTTATAACTTAAATTGCATATAAATAGGGAACACAAGGTTGTAAATATAGTTGAATTCACAACCAAATTAAGGAGTTGGCACATTAATATTAACCCTACAAATGCCAACCATATTTAGAACAAAACACTTATTATGAAGAGTTAATTCAATATAAATACCCACAATTTCTAAGCATTTAATTACCTTCTTCTATATAGCTATCAAAGGAAGGGCAATATTTAGTGTTAGCTTTTCAATCTCATAATTTCTTTGCTAATTTTGATTAGCAAAGATGACGGTCCCTTTAAGAAACATGTTGATTACTATTTGCATTCTGTTGCTTAGCATGAACATGAACACAAAGATGATTGAGATTGTAAATGCATCAAGATATGATGATTATAGCCAGCCAATTGATGATGTGAGTTCTGAATGTAGTGCCAAACGTCAATACAACTGCAAACCACATCGTCAAGTTATTAACAAAGGCAATGGAAACAAAGGCATTTCATAAGTTTCATCCACAAGAAACTATTCTGGAAATCCTTGGGATCATCATATTTATGTAATAATCCTTCTTAAATTACATATTTCATGGGATTTATTATTATTTATTGTTTATTTATTTGAATAATGTGACGTGACTCGATTATTTATCTATGCGTTTTCCGATTCACATTCCAATGTAACTTTCTTATTAAGAATTCAAAGAACGTTTGAATTAGTTATTATTATAGTATGTGAGTTATAATAGTATCTATTTGTGATAATTACTATTTTAATACGAGTAGGAAATAGTAAATAGTGTAAAAAAAACAAGTTATAAACGGTTGTAAACACGACTATTCTATTTGGAGCTCAAGCTATATACAATAACTACCATACTAACTTCAAGTTAGGGCCTAAATAGTCCCTCAAAATTTTGACATTTCAAAACTAAGTCAACGTCAAAGTTTGAATGTAACTTTGGTCGGGTACTACTTTTTATAAACCAATTTTGGTTTTATAAGAATAACTGCTTGATTTGTTTTCCCCTTCAAACATTGGTTTAGAATCTTCTTTGAATATTGTGGCTTTTTTTTTTACAATGTTGTGGAATAGGAAAATTGAACCTCTAACTTTGAGATCGATAAATTTTGTGTCAGTTGAATTATGTTCATTTTGTATATATTACGTTTATTTATGCGGTAAATATGATAATCATGTTTTTTTTTTATGTTGACAAAAGTAAATATGATAATCTTGGTATAACATATGGAATGGTAAAAAAAAAAACATATGATAGCTAGGATAATGTATATTCTTATATTATATGGTCAAAAAATTTGAATAATATTTAATATTAGTGATTGAATTTGAAGCTTATAAAAGTTGAATGACTAGTCTCGCTTGATAGCCATTTGGTTATTGAAAAATTAAGCTTATTATCACTACTTTTTATATATTATTTTGAGGTATAATCAGTTTGCTAGTGTATTAAGTTCTTATATATTATTTTTCCCCAACAATTCCTCCCCACTTCTTCCCTATTTTACGTGTAATCGAATTTTCATGAGTAAGATGGACATCTCTAATTTGGTACGTAGATTTCAAGCATGAAGTTTTCAAAGATTTGGAAGAATTACAAAAGCAAGAAAAGAAAGAATTGTTAAGATATGATATTAAATTTGTCCTTCACCTATCCTATCAGCTTAAGCTTTTAGGTCAATCGATGATTTAACATGGTATCAGAGCGGGTGGTCCAGGATGTCCTGTGTTCAAGTCCCTGGATTTAACAAGAACAAACCATATTAAAAAAAAGAAACAAATACATTATGAGATTAATAAAAGAATTCAAATGAACAAAATATTGGGTTGTTTTCAAATATAGAAAAATGAGCCAAACTATTTACAAATATAGAAATTTTTTTCTATCTTTTAGTGATAGACCGCAATAGAATTCTATCGCTTTCTATCGCTATAATATCTTTTAGTGATAGACCGCAATAGAATTCTATCGCTATAGTATCTTTTAGTGATAGACCGCAATAGAATTCTATCGCTTTCTATCGCTATAGAATTTATTTGCTTGAGCGATAGAATTCTATTGCGGTGGTCTATCATTGATAGACAATAAAAATTTTCTATATTTGTAAATAGTTTAATATTTTTCCTGTTTATAGTAATTTCCCTAAAATATTTGGAAGGTGGGAGTATTTGAAAAGGCACAAAATTGCAAACATGAAGGTTTTATAATAATTATAAAAAAAAAATACTTTATATATTCGAACTTAAGACAATCAACTATATTTAAAAGGTGCATAATAAGAGAGGGAGATTGTAAGAGAAATGGAGAGAGGAGAGCAATGAAAGAAAAGAGAGCAAGAATAAGAAAGTGAAGAGTGAGAGTAAGAGAGCTAGAGTCGAGAAAAAGTCCATTACGCATGCGCGAAATTCACTTTTTTTAGTAATTTTACTCGAATTTGACGTCAGCAAAAGGTTAAAAAATCTCATCTTCAGAAAGTGGGACAAAACTTATTTTTCCTCCGAAATTTTGATCATTCATCCAACGGATCCGAAGATAATGGATAAGAGGTAAAGACGAGAGAGTCCACAACATTAAAAAATATTATTAAATTAAATTTTTTTGCCAAATCAACTAACCAACCCATCTTTTTAACATACACATCATTTTATTGTTAGTCAACTGATGGTCCAAGTAGTTTCAGGGAACATTTAGAACTATTTCTCAAACCTCGGGACTAAAGTGTTCATTTTAAAACTTTATGGATCAAATAGACAACAACTTCAAATTTCAGATACCAAAAGTGCATTTTGCCATATTTTTAACTATCTATTCTAATTTCCAATTTCCCATTTCCAAATTGGTCCATTAATCCAAAAGAAAAACCTGGGTCATTTTTTAGAATTACCCAATTTCCCCCCTTGTCTTAGGAAAGCTTTTCATAAATGGCGTCATTTCTGGCCTTGGGTGGCTCATTGGCCTCCCGCCATTCGGGATTTCGAACGCTCCTTCTCTGCATTTGGGCATCTGCTCTCTCAGTTCCTCTACTTTCTCCAATCTTGATGCCATGAGTTCCAAACTAGGTACCGGAAACTAGACAACATTCTGACACTCATCTTCCTTCCATTATATAATTTGTACCGTAGTTTCTGATTGTGTTAGATGGGTCAAATTGTAGGTGAAAAGGCCACTGATTTGTGGTCCGAGTTAATAGCTAGCGAGGGAAGCGAGTGCCAAGAAGAAACGCGAGTAGAAGAGGTTTATAGACGAAGAAAGCCAACTCAGAAGACCGTTCATGCCCTTCCCTCGTAAATTTTCTTCAATCACTCGTTTAATTCCTCTCTATGTTTTATTTTGTTTGATGAAATCCATTGTTTCATGTTTCCGTTTCAATTTTCTTGCAGGAAGCAAAACTTAGGTTCGAATGGTTGCAATGTGAACAGGGTGAGTTTAGCTGCTGTTGACAGTAAGAGAATTAGTTGGAACCGCGCCCTTTCCGTCAGGTTTACTTCGATTTTCTTTTAATGTTCTTCTCAACTTTATACTGCCAATTCCAATAAGGGTGTCGATGTGGTTTGATATCTACTTTCTTAATTGTTTGTTGCTAACACGGATAATTTTGTTGTAGCTTATCTCTTTTAAGTTGACTATGTAATGACTATAATGAAACACAAGGAGGGAAATATCCAAACGACAACGAAATAAGTCTAGATAACAGATTAATATGCTCTGCGGCAGTCGATTGTTGAATTACCATGAAGTATAACTGCTAATCGGATGCCATGAAGTGATCTTAAAAATAGACGAATTGTAAGAAAGAACGGGTTACAGAGTGTAGGGATCAATACTGTGTGACCTTGGCCTTCGTACATTCTTCTTTTCTTGTAAAAAAGAGTATTATTCACAGACCCTGTCTAATTTGACATAATGCACGTTGATTCACATGCAGAGTAGGATCACATCTACGGTATGGCTAATGAAACTCTTTAGCAAGGCCTAGGTTCTTTTAGCTAGATTTTCTGATGCACTCAAGTTAAGATATTTTATTGAAATGACAAATTCAAACTAAAAGTTTACAAAGAGGTTATATTTGTTATTTGTACAAGAGGGAAGGCTTGCCTAACCGGCCAACAGCCTACTAATTAACTAAACAGCCGAGAAATAGCTATAACAAACTTAAAACAATCAGCCTAAAGAATTACAAGAAAGAGAGTAAAATAACCACAACCATACTTGGTTAAGAAAACTCACAAAATGAAAGGCCCTACATCAACCCTTCCCACCAAAAAGAAGACTTGCCCAAGAGTTTTAGGTGCTACGTTGAATTCAGAAGGCGCAAAGTAGGGGAAGACGTTCGATGCATTTAAGGTGTTGCTAATGGGCATGGAAGGAGGGCGATCAATACAATAAGCCTTATGGCCAATCCTCTCTAAAATTGGAAATGGGCCAACCTTTTTGTTGGTGAGCTTAGAATGAGTCCTAGCGGAAGTCTAGAGTTCTTCATGCACCCTTACAAGATCACCAACTTTCCTTAGCATGCCAATGGGCACCAACATGAGCCTTGTAGGAATTGTTAGCTTATTCAGGATGATGTTGAACCCTAGTGGAGCTCCAGAACCCGCACAACCATCAACTTGGCCTTCGTTCTAAGATCAATTGAAGAAGGCAAGTTAGTGAGAACAATAGTCAAACCAGACGATCATGTATAGACAATTTCAAAAGGTGCCTTCGCCATGGAGCGATTAATAAGGTGGTTGACAGCTAATTTCGCTCGAGCGAGAGAAAGATCCCATTATCGAGGCTTATCACCACTCAAACAACGGATAAGGTTTTTTAGTGTATGGCTAGTCACTTCCATTTGACCACCCGTTTGGGGGTGACTCATTGTGCTATAGAGGAGTCTTGCTCCAAATCATTTCCACAAGGATTTCCTAAAATAGCCGATAAATTTAACGTCCCTATTAGAAACAGTTGTCTTTAAGGTTCCATGAAGCTTAACAATCTCACAAAAGAAAGTTAGTGATAGTCAAAGCATCACTAGTTTTCTTACAAGCAATAAAGTGGGACATTTTTCTAAAGCAATCAACTACAACCAAAACTGAAACAAAGACACGTTGAGTTCGAGGGAGGCCAAGAACAACATCCATTGATAAGTCTTCCCAAATAGAAGTAGGGATTGGTAATGGAGAGTAAATGGATAGACTTTGGCTTGAGCCTTTTGAAAATTGGTAAATAAAACATTTTTTTGACAAAGTCGACATTTTCTTAAGTTGAGGAAATAGAAGTATAAGTCTTGTCTCGGCCAAAAAAATGGCCTGCCAAATTGCTATCCTAGATTTCTTTTGAAAGTGGTCCTCTTAAATAAGTGTGAGGGATGCATGCCAACATGAGCATACCTCAACGGTAATTGACATGTACTTCTTTCCTTGAAGTCAGACGTCAGAGGTTCAAATTTTCATACTCCACATTTGTTGTTCTAAAAAAAAAGAGTGAGAGATGTTTTTAAATAAAAATCCATAAAAAATATGGAAGTCGTTGCAAGGTAAATAGTTAGTTAATACACTTATAATAAATGTCTTTAAAGTCTAGATCAATAGCATAAGTATCAGGCAAATGATAAAAGGCAATGATTTCTCAAAGAACGGTAAGAAGATTGCCTTTCCGACGTAAAGCATTAGCTACTTTTTTAGTATTGCTTGGTGTCTGTTTGATGGTAAACTCCAAATGCTGGAGAAATTGAATCCACTAGCATGCATTTGACTTACGTTCTTTTGAGAATGCAAAAACTTCAAGAAAAATGGTTAGTTAGCAAAATAACTATTTTTATGAAGTAAGCCATGTCTGAAAGAACAAAGCTCTTGTTCGTAAGTGCTCCATTTTTGGTAAGCTCAGAGATGCCTATTGTGATCACTAATGAGACGCCTTTTGGTGACTCCCTTAGGGTGTTTGTGTCTTCCAAGTCCCTAAGTGTTCAAGAGGTGAATAATTGTTTTATTGTAGCTAATCCCCAGTAGGCCAATACTATACTTGAAGAGAAGTGCATCATTCTTCAATTCCTCCATTCACCGAGTATACAACTTTGCATCCAGATTGTGTTGAAGAAAGGTCTCTTGACTTTGGCTCCATTTGTCAAGAAAGTTGTTTCTAAGATTTGCGATTGACAAAAATTCTCTGTATTATACTATGGTTGTGTTTCCACTAAAGGAGTATTTCATTCTTCGAAGGATCCTTTTGTTTCTCATTCTCTTTCACATTATGTTGATTGTTATTCTGCATCTGAAGTTAATTTGGGTAGTGTGGAATGTACCATTAAGTTTATGGACAATTTTATAGATGCAGAAGATTGTCTTGATGACGATTGAGTATCACTATTTCAAGAAAGTGACTAAGAGATCCCTCATTCAGTTCTTTAACCAACACCTTGAAAATTTGCCTCTTTTATTGAAGCTTGTGGTCTCAAAATTCATGAAATTCCTCCCTTAAATGCCCAAGGCATTTGTTGTTGATGTTTGATTGTTCTTTTGAGTTTGCGGTTTGGGTTGAACAGTTCTTGCTTGATGAATTGGGGCTTAATTCTATTTTTCTTCTCGGTGGTTTTTCTTTTTGGTTGAGGCTCAGCTTGTCCAAAGATTTTGGTTTTCAGGTATTGTCTTTGGCTCGGTTCCCAGATAGCATTCATGAGTATACGAGTGAGGAACAACAACTCCATTGGTATAAGACCTTTTGAGTGAAACTAAAAATAAAGTCATGGGACTTATGTCCAAAGTGGACAATATCGTACCATTGTGGAAATGTGGAGGATACGTTGTCCTTAACAAGATTTGAGCTTGTATAAACGGTTGAACAAACTTTGACAGTCAAAGATCGTCAAATGACTATGAATAGCGAAGAACTAGTTTTGTTGGAATAATTGTTACAAATGGCTTTGAGCAGGGAATAATTACTGGTCGTTGGAGTCTGGTAACCTGTCGAAAGTAGGGTGCACCATTCATGAGTGGTAGCTAGGGTTCCAGGGTGGCAAAGATGGGGGCCAAGGTTTTCTGCTTTGATACTAACTTTAATCTTTGGGAAGAAATAAAATTATTGTATTTCTTCTATATTTTGAATCAAATATAAAGTCTTAGATAGAAGAAAGACCATGTACCAATAAGGAAAAAATATCTACCAATACAGAAAAATGTTACAAGTATATGCAATCTACAACTAATCTTACAGGAATATAAAGGAAATCCAACAGTTACTAAGTAGAAATCCTAAAAAGTATATTTCAATGGTTAAGAATATGTGTTTCTTTAAGCTTATTTAGAGTTCATTGTCTTATAAGTGTGAAAACCGATTTAAGTGTGCAATGTGTTCTTATCCAAAAAAAAAGTGTGCAATGTGTTCATGGGTGAGATTTGCTATAAATTAATATATCATCGAAGTATACCACAGAAGATTTATTATAGTAAGTAAGCAAGACCTGATTCATCAAGTGCATAAAAGAATAAGATCATCTAATATTTAGGAATGACAATTCCCCAATGGATTCTGTCGTCGTAGGGTTTAGCTCCAAACAAGATGGGGAATTCTCATTTACAATAGGAACGGGTAACATTTTTCATCAATTCTTTTGGGGACAGGAATGGGAAGTACATTTCCTGCACCACCGTTCCTCTAACCTTGATTCCAATTTAGAAAATCACCGATATATATATTCATCATCCTTTTCTATTATATTGTTAATATAAAATTATTAAGTAATGAATATATTTTAAAAATAATTATTTAAATAAGTAAATAATGTAAATACAAAAAGATCTAATATAAGATATATGTAGTTTTAATATAGTTTATGATTTTGATATTGAATAACTTTTTAATCCAAGGAAATTAAATATTGAATGAGGAATGGTCTTTTTAAGGATCCTGGCCTAGGGATGGGGATTTCCCAACCTCAACCATGATCTCGATTGCCGTATTGGTAAATGGGACCAGGACAAAGAGTAAAAACCGTTATAGAGCTAGGGACAAGGATGGCATCTCCGAGCTGCTCTATTGCTTTATTGATTGATGTTACTCTCTAACCAAATATTCACTTATTTTCTTCATTTTCTTTCTCATTAGTTTGCAATTGGTTGAGTGTATTGTGCTTCACTTTTATCAGAGGGAGGGCGAGTATTGCAATTGAGGCTTGTATAGATCGCCGGCTTCAACATAAGCAGGCAAAGAGAAAAGGAAAACCTGGTCTACCCAAAGTAGGCTTCTTTTCTACTGGTGACCTTTGTTTCCCCTTTACATTATGCAGTTTTTCAGAGTGTTCTGTACGTTTAATCATTTTTCGTAAATGTTACACCTTTTTGTATCACACACCAGTGCCTTGCATTGAGTATTTGAAGTTTATATGAGGTCCTTCGTTCCCTACATTCATCATAATAACTTTAATTTTTGAAATTGGCAGGGGAAGTATGTGCAACCTACAAACTTTGACAAGGAGCGTGCATACTTCCAAGAGGTAGATGCTTTTGAGTTGTTGGAGGAAAGCCCTTCCCCCAAGAGCTTCAGTACATGGACAAGCAGCCAGTTCGATAGCGCTACAGTACCATCTCTATGCTCTAGAATAGAAAAATGGTTAATTTCCAAGAAATCAAATTACAGTCTTGCACCTTCTAGCACGTTATCAAAGATATTAGAAACTCCACTGGGGTCCATTGAACCAATTGGTGGAAATCATTTGGAAAAGTTCAATTTGAGAACTCCTGAGAAGACTGCTAGAGAGATAGATGCACACTTGTGCTCTATTCAAAGAAGATTTATTTCCAGTATAAATGATCTCAATGACCTTGAAATAGAAAGCAATGGAGACAACAGAAGTAACAGAGCAGAAGATGTGAGCACTGAGGATCGTGAAGGCATTGAAGTTGATGTGAAGAAACTTTCTTTGACATCAACATCTACTACCTTCCATAACTATAATTTGGATCCACTTAGTGCATTATTAGCGGTTTGTGGACAGTCAGCTCCTTCCACACTTAAAGATGCATTCTCTAATTTATGGTTTGTTCCTCCACTTATTTTCATGTTTTTATCCCGCTTATTGGTTTAAAAGAGCATAAAACAATATATTTAGACTTTTGTCTTCTCTAAGATTTAATGGTTGGTTTCTGAATCTGTTCTCTTCTTTGCCTCTCTGACTTCTTTGTGTAAGGAGTGGTGGGAAGAGGTTCCACCT
Organism: Lagenaria siceraria; assembly: GCA_002890555.2. Taxonomy (NCBI): domain Eukaryota; kingdom Viridiplantae; phylum Streptophyta; class Magnoliopsida; order Cucurbitales; family Cucurbitaceae; genus Lagenaria; species Lagenaria siceraria. Next base: position 277,115 of record CM016492.1, on the reverse strand, counting down.
CCAAGCGGAGATTCCTAACTAACGTAATTAATGCCTGCAAAGTGTTTTTTTGAGGATTAGCTTTTTAGGGATTTGTGTTGCTGCCTTTTAGTTTATTGTCAAGCTTTAGCATGACAACCTTTACTTGGAAGTATTAATTGGATGGGTTGATTCAGGATAAAGCCCAGCAAGTTAGGGCTTTCTTAAATCTGTTGAACTCAAGTAATCTTGCTGAAATTTCAGTCTCCAATTGTCATAGAGTCGAGAATTTACATTCACATTTAACTTTTCATATGCGATTATGTAAATGGTTTGTGGTCACTGCTCTTGCAATTGAAGCTGTTCTCCAGTTAATTTCTTGGATGACTTTAGTTCGTATGTTTCTCATTCACTTTCTTTAAATTTCTTTAATTACTGAGTTTGTGACTCAGTGACCCGGAAACTATTGTCAAAGTTGGTGAAGGTACGTATGGAGAAGCTTTCAAAGCTGGTAACACCGTTTGCAAGATAGTTCCAATAGACGGAGATTTACAAGTTAATGGAGAAATACAAAAGGTACACTTTACCACTAACTAGTGACTGCTCCAGCTTGGCAAGTGACACTTGATAGACGGAGATTTAAAAAAATTATAACGTTTGTTTTTGATTTTGTATCATTCCATTGCTTCTTATGAATGTAGTTGAAGTCAGAAACTTGTTATAACTCTAAGTCAGTCATACTTTGTATCAGAGATCAGAAGAACTGCTGGAGGAAGTCATACTTTCCAGAACTCTGAATACTTTAAGAAGTAATGAGGGCGGTGCTGATAACTTTTGCACAACATTCATACGAACCATAGAGTATGATAATAAATGTCCATGGTTTTTTACGATGTCAATACACGTCCACTAACTAGAATTTTCCACCACGCTTTTCCTTTATCCACAGTAGTTTCTTTCTGCTTTATGTTGGGCAATCAAACATTTTGATGTGATGCAATTTTTAGGCCAATTAAAAGGGAGGAAACTTGTTTCCAGCACATTTCATACCCTGGGTTTTGTGAGAATAACTTTCGTATGCAATAATGGAACAGTTTCTTATGGACTATTAACTAGTATCTGCACGATCTTTTTATCCAATAGTTTAAGGGTATGTCAAGGTTCTTATGATGCTGTACTAATCAAGGCTTGGGAAGATTGGGATGAAAAGCATGGTTCAGAAAATGATCACCCTAAGGAGTTTCCAGAGAAACAGGTTTCTTTTTGTATAATAGATCATGAATTATTTCTTTTTCTGAAATTTAAAAAGGAAACATAAAACACAGAAACGTATACCTGTTCTCATAATGTTGCTTATCTTGTGAAAATAATTTATGTAGCTAGAAGATCATTTTATTTATTTTTGTGTTTCTTCATGTTACACATGTATTTGAGTTTCTAGAGAAACATGTTTCTTTTTGTATAAATCATGAATTGTTTCTTTTTCTGAAATATATTTAGCTACATTTATTTGATTTTTAATCTTTTATACATACCCACGTCATTAAAGGGAAACATAAAACATAGAAATGTGTATATGTTCACATAATATTGCTCACCTTGGGAAAATAATTTTTGTAGCTAGAAGATCACGATCATTTTTTTGTGTTTCTTCATATAATACCAACTTTTTACTTTGTTGTAAGATCTCACAATCTATTCCTCGAGTAATGGTGTTCAAATATTTTAAATAAAATGTCATATTATGATATTAGAGGCTTGGTTATGCAATTTATCCGGGCGTTGACTCTTACTGATGTTGTGTACAGTGTTATGTTGTGTTTGTTCTCCAACATGGGGGAAAAGATCTTGAAAGTTTTGTACTCCTTAATTATGATGAGGCCCAGAGCTTATTAGTACAGGTTTGCAATGGTTTTTACTAGCTTTATTGGCTTTTGAAGCTTTAATTGAATCCAATTTCGATGAATTGCAGGTTACTGCGGCTCTGGCTGTAGCTGAAGCTGCTTATGAATTTGAACACCGAGATCTGCACTGGTTGGGTTCTTCATCCATCTACAATTATTTTGGTCGTTTCTTTTCATTCATTACTGATTTGGATCGTGTATTTATTGTTAGGGGAAATGTACTTTTAAGTCGGAATGATTCTGAAGCGCTGCAGTTCACCCTTGAGGGTAAGAACATGACCGTACAAACATTTGGACTTCAGATTTCGATAATCGACTTCACTCTATCACGAATCAATACTGGTAAGAGGTTTTTAATTTATCATCTTTGGGGAGTTTGCATTGAGCCAATTCCCTTAATTAAAATTTGTTTATGAGCTAGTTTTATTGCTTGCTTAGCCAAAAAGGGGGCCAGAAAACTCAGTGAATGTTTGACATGCAGGTGAAGACATACTCTTTTTAGATCTCTCCTCGGACCCTTATCTCTTTAAGGGTCCAAGAGGAGATAGACAAGTAAGCAACCATTCAATTTGATTACTAAAGATAAATATTACCAATCTATTCATTTGAAAATTCTCGTGTTACATTTTTTTATTTTTGTTCTCAATATGCAGTCAGAAACATATAGGAAAATGAAGGAGGTGACAGGAGACTGCTGGGAGGGGAGGTACAAGTGTTTATGCGTTTATCTTTCAATCAATTATCATATCTGAATCAATTATAGGGGTGGTTGTGATCTTTTACCCCTTTGGCATCCTCAGGTTTTAATTGTTTATTGATTTTAGAAAGACTCGGTATATTTTTAGTAGCTAATATTTGGTATTTTTCAATTTAGTTCTTATTGTTTCAATATTTCCAATTTAGTCTAACTAATGAAATGCCCCAACACGTTACAAAATTTCAGCAATAGTCATGTTTCCCTTCACTTCCAAGAATTTCTTATACACGCTTAAGTACCAAAATCCTGGGACAACATTTTTTTTAATTATTATTATTATTATTTTTTATTATAGTGATAACATTCTATTTGCTCAAGTAATAAGAGATGTATTGTTTGTATTAATATTTTGATTAAGAAACAATTTTGTTCCTCGAATTTTACGAAAGTAACCATTTTGTTTTTGAACTATAGTTTGCAACAATTTAGTCTTTCAACTTTCAGATCCGAAACAATTTAGTACTTAAATTTTAGTATGCAACAATTTAGTGTTTGTACTTTCAAATTTTTTTATAATTTAGTCCTTGTAATTTTAAACTCGTAACTTTTTAATTCTTATCATAAAAACTTTTTTCAAGATCAAATGTCAATTTTTATTTTGTAATTATTTAATTTTTGAAGTTTTTAAGCATATTTGGTTCCTAATTTGTTTGATATACCTAGGTAAGAAAACTAATTAAATCTTAACAATAACTTTCACAATAGAGACTAAATCATTACAAATTTTAAAGTACAAGGACTAAATTGTCACATATTAGACTAAACTGTTACAAAAATGAATATGCAGGAACTGAATCATTACATACAGTTCAAGGACTAAATTGTTGCTTACATGAAAGTTCAGGGACAAAAAATGATTTTTAACCTAACATTTTCCCATTCGATCTTTGTTGGTGAATATGAAAATTGGTTGTTTATAAACTTAAAATTAATGAAAATTTAGAGTAAAAAGGTCATCTAAAATACAAAGAGTCAAATTTGTACTAATTTCTAGAAATTTGGAGGAAAAATAAGAAAATTTGCTTCTTAGATGTCATTTTTCTCCACTTAAATTTTTGCTAATTCACTAAGTGTTGTAACATGTATTCATAAAAAAAAGTATTATACCATGTATGTGTTAGACCTCCAATTGTATTGAAATATCAAATATAGTAGGAGGGGTATAAAAGGAAAAACACTTGTTTGTGGGAGTGTAGCTTCAACGTCTAGTGCTATTAGTGGTGGAATCATAGTTATTTAGATTTTAGAGAGGGAGAAAGTGAATGTCAAGATGAATATTCTATGATCTATTTTGTTGATTTGTTTGATTGGTATTGCTTATCAATAATATTAGATTTAAGAGGAGGAAGGGTAGGAGGGAAAGTCAGTTAGTCTCTTCTCGAGAGTGAGAGGGAGGGTATTGTGTTCTTGTTCTTTTCTGTGATATTGCTGGTTATATCAGCCTAGAGCTCGTCTTTCAATTCAATAAGACTTTCAGATTGGTATCAAAGCACCGACCTGGGGAGAATTGGAAAGACGGCTCAGAAGAGGTTTGAAGAGCAAATGGATGCGAGGGATTAGATTGAAATTTGTGCATATATTCAGAAACTACTAGTGATCGAGGAAACTTTGGCGTCATCAGCCAAGAGTGTGAAACGTCTCAGTATTCAAGTTGAGAAACAACAATGTTCGACTGAGGGTACACGAAAATTTTTGGCGAGATTAGCCGTTGAAATGGCTAAGGGACGTTTGTCGGCGTCTGGTGTGATCGACAAATTAGGTAGCAGAAGTAAAACCAACGAGGTGATCGGTGAAACGACTAATCTGTTAGCGGAAGTTGTGAAAACAGAAATCATAGATGCTGCACAGGATCGAAGTAAGTTTAAGAAAGTCGAAATGCCGATTTTCAGTGGTTTGGATCTAGATTCATGGTTATTTAGAGCGAATTGTTACTTTAAGATTCATAAATTGACGAAATGGGAGAAGTTAATTGTGGTGGATATCAGTTTCGATGGTGCTACCCTTGATTGGTATCGAGTGAAGGAGGAAAGAGAATCGTTCAAAGATTGGAAAGAGTTGAATCTAAGATTGCTGATTCGATTTCGATCGTCAAGAGAAGGATTGATTTGTGGACGTTTTCTGGCAATTAAGCAGGAGTCGACGATGGAGGAGTATCGTAATCTTTTCGATAATTTAGTTGCACGGTTACCGCAATTGTCGAACAAGGTTTTGGAAGAAACGTTTATGAATGGGTTGATTCCATAGATCAAGGCAGAAGTTGAATGCTGGGAGCCCATTGGGCTTGTAGATATGATGAAAATAGGCCAACTCGTGGAGAATTGCGAGTTAACTTGTACAGAAGTAGACTTGTACAGAAGTAGGCATGGGAGCACAAATGGTATGTAAAGCCCAAACTCATACGACCGTTGTTAAAAATATTGTTCCTATGGCAGCAAAGGACGGTCAGAAGTCACTCCGATAAGAACGATTACGTTGCGAGGGGTGTCAACAATGGGAAATCGATGAGAAGAACCTGCGAAGCAGCTGTTGGATGCTGAGTTTCAAGCCAGGAAGGAGAAGGGCTTGTGCTTTCGGTGTGATGAACGATATTCAACAAAGCATAGATGTAAGGTGCGTGATCAACGAGAGTTGAAAATTTTGGTAGTCCATGCCAATGACGAGGAGATGGAAGTATTTGAAGACGAGGATAAAATAATGGAACTAATGGAGTTACAGCAGGTTAAGGTGGAATTGGTAGTGGAATTGTCTTTGAACTCAGTCGTAGGGTTGACAAACCTAGGGGTGATAAAACTCAAAGGAATGATCAAAAGTGAGACTATAGTAGTGTTGATTGTTTGTGGAGCTACTCATAATTTCATCGCTTAGAGGTTAGTGACACTTTTATAGATACCTGTCATACAGACTTCACAATATGGCGTGATTTTGGGATCTGGAACTGTGGTAAAAGGGAAGGGACTTTGCAATTCAGTTGAACTGACAATTGGAGAGTTAGTGGTGCGTGATAGTTGTCTTCTGTTGGAGTTAGGAGGGGTGGAAGTAATTTTTGGAATGCAGCGGCTGCATACTTTGGGAGTAATGGAGGTGGATTGGCGCAATCTACCCATGATCTTTTATCAAGGGAATCAAACATTTGTGTTAAAGGGAGACCCAACTTGACTAAGGCTTGGGTGAGTTTGAAATGTATGATGAAGACATGGGAGACGCAAGATCAAGGGTATTTGATTGAATGTAGGGCATTAGAAGGGGGAGTATCTATGGCAGAATGGTATGGAATTGATGAAGTGTATACACATTTAGAGTCCATTCCAACAGTTTTAGAGAAATTTGAGGACGTGTTTGATTGGCCTGCAGAATTACCCCTTAGACGAGCTATTTTGCATCATATACATTTAAAGAAGGGAATTGATTTTGTAAACATTCGACCATACCGATATGCATATCATCAGAAGGAGGAGATAGAAAAATTGGTGGAGGAAATATTGTCTTCTGGAGTGATACGTCCCAACACAAGTCCTTACTCGAGTCTTCTATTGTTGGTGCGTAAGAAAGATGGAGGGTGGACATTTTGTGTAGATTATAGGGCATTGAACAATGTCACAATTCTGGATAAATTTCCCATTTCTGTAATAGAACTTTTTGATGAGTTGAATGGAGCAACTATGTTCTCCAAGATAGACTTGAAGGCAGGATATCATTAAATCAGAATGCACCCCAATGATGTAGAAAAGACAATGTTTGGGATGGATGAAGAGCATTATGAATTCTTAGTAATGCCATTTGGATTGACCAATGCACCCTTTACTTTTCAGACATTGATGAATTCAGTTTTTAAGCGATATTTGAGGAAGTTTGTGCTGGTGTTTTTTAATTACATCTTAGTATATGGCAGGGACTTAGAAGATCATTTGAAGCATCTGTCGATTGTGTTGACTGTTCTCCAAGAGAACGAACTGTATGCTAACCGTAATAAGGGTCAATTTGCTCAGGAGAGAGTGGAGTATTTGGGGCATTTGATATTGAGACAAGGTGTGGAAGCTGACACTGAGAAAATTCGAGCAATGATTGAATGGCTTGTGCTGACTACTATAAATGAGGTAGGAGGATTTTTGGGATTGACTTGGTTAATACAAACGGTTTGTGCAGAATTATGGTAGCATGGCAGCTCCTTTAAGTCAGTTAGCTCATCTATATGTTCCTACACTGCTTGACGTGCAAGTAATTAAGGAAGAAGTGGAGAAAGATCCTAAGTTACTTGAGGTGATGATAAGTTGAAAGAAGATGATGGTGGTGTGCCCAAGTTCTCTTTGCACTGGGGCATTTTAAAGTACAAGGGCCGCCTGGTATTATTTAAGACTTCCACTTTAATTCCTACTGTTTTACTATTAGATAACATGAGGTTCCATCTCAAAACCAATTGACAATTAAATGAGTAGTCCATCTATTTTATTAAGAGTCTGAGGTCCCTTGATTTTTCCAATGTGGGATCCTCAACATTTACAAACTTATCATGACTCTATGTTTGCTGGACACTTTGGTTATTTGAGAACTTATAAGCATTTGACGGAGGAGTTGTATTGGGAAGGAATGAAAGGAGATGTTAAGAAGCATGTTGAAGAATGTGTGGTGTGCCAGCAGAATAAGTCATTGGCTCTGTCTCTAGCCAGATTGTTGTTGCCATTGGAGATTCCCGATGCGATTTGGAGTGACATCTCTATGGACTTTATCGAAGGCTTACCAAATGCAAGGGGATATGATGTGATAAACCAGCTGAAGTTTTTGGTTATAGAAAGAATTCATCTACGAATATGTGGGAAGTTCTGGTTGGATGGAAGGAGCTTCCGAGCCATGAAGCCACTTGGGAGATCTTTGATGATTTCAAGCAACCGTTTCCTGATTGTCACCTTGAGGACAAGGTGGTTCTTGAAGGGGAGTAATGTTAGACCTCCAATTGTATTGAAATATAGTAGGATGGGTACTAAGGGAAAAGCACTTGTTTGTGGGAGTGTAGCTTCAGTGTCTAATGCTATTAGTGGTGGGGACCACAGTTAGTTAGAGGAGGGAGAAAGTGAATATAGGGCAGGAAGGGTAGGAGGGAAAGTTGGTTATCATTTTGGGAGTATAGTCTCTTCTCGAGAGTGAAAGGGAGGGTATTTTGTTCTTGTTCTTTTCTATGACATTGCTGGTTGTATCAACCTTAGGGTTCGTCTTTCAATTCAATTAGACTTTCCATATTATATTCCTATCCGTATGTTTATCATCTATAAATTTAACATTTACCAATTGTCATAGACTAAATTGAAAAATGCTAATGCATAGGGGATTTTTTAAAACTGCTAATTCATTGGGGATTATTCTAAAACTTTTAAATGGCAGGGACTAGATTAAAAAAAATACCCAAACATGGGAGACTTTAACCCTTTCAGAAATGTCCAAAAAAGATGTGCACGGTGTTGTTTGTGGTGGATTTGCTGCTTGGTAAAAGTGCAAAGGGGAAGATTTTATTCTAGCTCTTCCCCTCCCCCTCCAGCAAGAGCGACCATTGTTATTCTACTTGATATGAATCTACAACTCCATGCACAAAGTTGATACATCTAAAATTTTAAAATATAATCGATTAAATTAGCAAGACAATATGCTTTCAAAATATAGTACTTAATAGCAAACATTTTACCATCCATCATACCTTCCACTATTGAAAATTGTCTGTGACTCATAACTGAAACCGTTGATTTTATATTCAACAGCTTTCCTAGAACGAACGTCCTGTGGTTACTCTACCTTGTGGATATATTACTTCTGAAGAAATCATTCGTAAGTTTTCTATATTTTATCAGGAAATCAATCATAATCCTTCCTCAGAAACCTAAGAATTGAATTTAGCTTTTGTGAACAATCATGTTCAGTTGTTTGAGGTTACCATAAGAAAATTTGTTGCTCATTTATCAAAGACTTCCATAGTTGGTTTATCAACAAAATTTAGTTACGCTTTAATTATTATTCTGAAGTTTGATTTTGAATCTAAATAAGTAGCTAGATTTTTTTGGTTTTTTTGTTTTCTAAAAGTTCGTACATATTCAGAAAGTTTATTTCTGAAGTGGTTTTATATATATATTATGTGTCTATGTCTAAACAAAACATGGTAAGGTATGAAGTTGCTTATTCTGAAGATTGACATAAAATCTAAAGATAAATACTTTGGCTGCTCTCCTTTTTGTTTGTTTGTTTGTTTTTTTTCCTTCTATGGTGTTTGCCTTCTAGGGATTCAGATATCCAAAAAGGTATACATTTACAGTGGTTTTGAAAATATTTTTGCTGTCTGAAACGTCAACTGTAAAAATTTGATTGAAAGGCTGTCAATATTTTCCAGGAGCGTAGCTCAAAGCATGAAAGGGAACTGCGTGCATTCAAGAAACGTCTGGACAAGTATAATTCAGCAAAAGAAGCAATTTATGATCCATTTTTCAGTGAGTTGATTGTTTGGTCAAGTAGTGTGGAGTAGAGCTGGATGGTTTGGCCTTTCCAACATGATGTAGAATGAAGTCCTGAAATGCCAATGCTATATAAATTAATGGACTGATGTCGTTTGCATAAAATTTTTGTAGGATATTGCTACCTGCCCGTGGATGTAAATTAATCGTGGCATTTATATTTTTAAAAAATATATAGACCAAATTTAAAGAAATGTTATGTATCATGGCAAAAGATATATTTTAATAACCTCTCTCTTACTTTAGAATTTTATGATATCTTGTTCATCGACAGTGACTTTTCTCATTTCATTATGAATTATCTGAGTTGTTATAGCTGTGGAAAACTAAAGGCAAACTTATCAGAGAAAAAGAGGATTGATAGGTGATGATTTAGATAAATTTGCTTTAGTGAAAAGTAGAGTGCATCATATCACGTTTTGCATCATATTTACTTTGAGATGATCTCTAAGCCAATCGGTTTGAGTCTTTGTTAGAACATCATCTGAAGATGTGCTGGCAAACCACTACCATTTTATCTTCTACTACAATCATGCATATGCATGACATAGGCTCAAATCTCAAGGATTGTGGCATGGCAGCCCAATACATTTGAACCAAAATTCGATTCCTCTGTTTCCATAATTTCCAATTTTGGGCAGGGAAAGGCAGCCTGCTCTTTTTATCATCTTTGATATTTCTGCTTTTAATGTATATGGGCAAGAAATTGACATGCAGTTTCTCGACTCTCCCATAGATTTATTTTGCATGTAAGGGTATCAAATCAGAGACTGCTGAAGAATTACTTTGAAAAGCTAGCTTTTCTTTTTTGTTTTCTGAATTACCCAGGGATGATTTTGAATTCCTTTTTTGAGTTAGTGTATTGTGTTTGAGATTTAGTTTTGAAACTTGTTTTGATTATGGAATTGGGTATCAGAAGGTGGGCGTATGACTTTATGCTGGAAAGCCCCATGGAGAAATATAAAACAGGTGCATTGACGGTATGGGCACTCTCTGTGTGTGAAATGCAATATGTTCTTTTCGGCTTTGTCTAGTCAGATAGGTGCTTTTGATCCATTGATACGGAGAACCAAAGTGTCATAGGTTATTCCACATGCATTGTCCCTACTCCCATTGTATACACTAAATCTTAATTCCACCATCACCAGCAGCAATAGGACCTCCATGTTTGTGGAAAGTGGCAAAAAACCTTTTTCTCAGCCACTTAGGAAAGCATTTGTAGCATCAACCTTGTTTCAAAGTCTGCATCATTTTGTGTATTCTTTTTTTTCCTTTTGTTTTGCTGCACTCTGCATAAACTCAGAAGTTCCGCCCATTCTGTCTCATTTTTCCAATAATTGCTGTCAAATCTTGTTCCTGAAGTAATCTCAAAAGGCTAAAGACTGCATCATTTCATCCTAATCCCAATTCCCATGTGGATCTGATTTCTCTCTTTTCTTTCTTTTCCACCTATAATAAACTATTTGCTATGTGGTTTTTGCTGAGCTGAACACATTTGACTCCACTTATATTATTTTACACCTCCACTGCATCTGTCCAGAGACAACTTTAATCTCCAATGTTCTTTAGACTTTAAAGTCGGATATTGAGAAATCATATCTTGTATTTGTTGGAACGGTTGTTAGCTTATTGTTAATTCAATTTAACTGATAAACTTTAGTTGATTATTTTGCTTCCAATTTCAAAAGAAATTAGGTTGGAGAAAAGAGAGAAAAAAAGGGTTGCGATTACTTGGAAAGAGAAGAGAATGGAATCACCTTAGCTTAGTTGCAGTCATGGGTGCATGTGTGTACAAATGCACATGCATGTTTTCTTCTCTTGTAGTTGTGCTATGGTTGAATGTTACTTTATTATCTTTGAGGTTTTTTGTCTTTTGAGAAAAGATGGAAAAAGCAAAAAAGTATGGATGGCTAATCCCCTTTTTCTACTGTCATCAGAGGCAACATTTCCAATATCATCCTTGCTCATAAAGTAACAATTTTTTCCCCTTTCATTTATTAATAATCTATTTCTTTCTTTTATATTGCAGCCGTAAGCATTTGCAACTTGGTCATCTGTCTCTACTTTTTTCACCTTTACCTTCTTCCTTTTCCCCCCTTTCTCTTTCTCTTTCACTTTGCATGTTTCGCTCTTAACTCCTTTCCTTTTACACCATTTTCCCTGTCTGGTTTCGTTGTTTTTAAAAGCAATGCCTAAATTAAACCGATCCCATTAAGAATCTAGTTGGGTCTCTTCATTTGTCCCTAGAAGATAACTATAACCTCCCACCGATAAAATGGCCCAAACAGCTTCCAAATGCTTCTTCTTTTCCATTCTGTCTCTCCTCGCCATCTGCTCTTCTGGTAAGCAACTTCCTCTCTTCCAACTACAACACATTATAGATCTAGCTCAGTTCCTCGTTTTCTGCTCTGATTCTGTCTTGGTTCCTGCTACTTACAGCTTCTGAATCTTAACTTTGCATTTTTAGTGGCATTTCCTGTTTTGGCAAAAATAAAAAATTAAGGGTTTTTGTTTTAGTTCTGTTTCTGAATGCTTCTGCTTCTTCCATTCTCGCAGGTAGATTTGGTGGGTCGCATTTGGAAGTGGAAGAAAATGCTTCCACGGAGTTGAAATGGAAGTTCACTGAACTTGGTCGGACTACAATGCACGACGCCACAACAAATTTTCCGACAACCCCGGACACCTCCACGCCGACAATCATTACCGTTCCCTCGACCAACCCTGTCACTGTCACTCCGTCGAGCCCTGCTGCCACCCCGGTGTCCATTCCTCTAACGACACCCATCACAGTTCCGGCTAACTCTCCGGTGCCGCTCACCAATCCGGTTGCGCCACCGGTTACAGTCCCCGGAGCACAGCCCATAACGAACCCCGTAACCACGTATCCACCTCCGTCTGGTGGCGCTCCAGTGTTAACACCCGCCACAAATCCAGTTCCGGTGTCCCCTCCGGCGACGACGAACGCACCGATAATTCCAGGACAGAGCTGGTGCGTGGCCAGGTCTGGCGCTTCAGAGATGGCTCTTCAGTCGGCGTTGGACTACGCCTGTGGCACTGGAGCGGCCGATTGTTCTCAAATTCAGCAAGGTGGAAGCTGTTACAACCCAAATACACTTGAAAACCACGCTTCTTTTGCATTCAATAGCTATTTTCAGAAGAATCCTTCTTCTACAAGCTGCGACTTTGGAGGATCTGCAATGGTTACCAACTCCAATCCAAGTCAGAGAAGACGTTCATTGTTTCTCAATCTCCCACTTGATCCTCTGTTTTTCCGCAATTAATCCTCTTCTTTTCTTGTAACAGGCACTGGCTCTTGCATTTACCCATCATCATCTTCCTCTGCGACGCCGGCATCCATGACGCCGTCGGTTCCAACGCCGACATCGACAACAACAGCGCCGATCACCGTCTCACCAACTACAGTTACGAACCCAACAACGTCTTCACCCATAGGGACCGGCATGCCAGAGTAAGTGCTCTGTTCACTTCTCATGCCTTTGAATTCTTTGAAAAAGTTGAAACTTTTTTATTCATAGGGTTGAACTACACGTTTGGATAGTTTATAATATATCTTCAACTCTTAAAATGGTGTCCATATGATTTATCTAATTTATAATCTTCCGTTTCAACTTTTCTGTGTTTAATCAACTCAGATCGTTTAATACCTCTGCATATTTTGTTTTTTGTTTTAAAAAAATTAGGCTTGTTTTTTTACAAGATTTTCATAAATATTTGAATTTATTGTGAAATGGAAAAAAAGAACATTTTTTTTTAGTTTGATAATCCTTTTGATTTTTGAAAATTGTGCTTCCATTCTCATATTTTTTTAACCATAGGTTTCATCTTTACTCAAAATTACTTTTTTTAATTTTTAAAATTTGTCATGGATTTTGAAAACACCGAGAATGTGGTGTTTATGGACTTCATTTTTAAAATTTAAAAATAAAAAACTAAATACTTATTAAATAAGATCTTAAGCCTGACTTGAATTTTGAAAACACTCTTGCAAAATAGATATAAAAACAGAGAAACTATAGGAGGTTTATAAGTTTTATTTTTTAGTTTATAAGCTTAATTTTAATCAAATAGTGATCAAGATTATCAAAGGAGAATTTAATAATCCATGATGTTGGTGCAGAAATGGAAGTCCTCCTGGAGTGTTTAACACAGACAATCCAGCTTCGAGCATAGGCAGCACAACAGGGTTTGGAACTGAGATTCCTCCAAGCTCAAGCACCTCAATATCCATGGCGGCTGGATTGAGACCCTTTCCTTGTTGCATCATTCTGACTATGTCCTTGATCACTCGCAGAATAATCACCCTGGACTGGTGATGAAATCACTGACTTCTTCTCCTTCTACTGTACATGAAAGACCCTCGTAATTCATAGCTTCAGAATCGCCGCCCAGTTCCACCATGAGTGCAATTTTTGGAGGAGAAAAGGAACCAGAGGTGAGTTTGGAAGGATAAACAACAAGGTTTACAGAATGCACTGCCACTGCCACTGCCACTGCTTGAGCTTTGGTTTGTGTAAAGATAAAAGATAGGGATGTATTAGCTACTTGCAACTTTGAGACTCTGTAATATAATATATTGTTAGATTTTGGGAGTATTATTGGGATTTGTGTTGCTGTTGGTCATAGGTGCATTAGGATTAGAATTTTGGTTAGAAGAAACAGAGACACATAGCTGGACCGGAAGTATTTCTATTCCTATGTTTTTAAGTCTCGAATGTTTTGTATGATTTAATGATTATTAATTGATTGTTTGTTTACGTATGAGTTTATAATTGCATGATGTCTGTGGTTGCTGAAATTATCTTAGTTGACTTGCTCTTCTCCAGCAAACAACAAGAATAATTGGAAGGAAGATTAAAAAACTTCTTCTCCAACAAGAATAATCTTCCTTTGGGTAAACATGCAGCCACACGAAAGCACTGTACCTTGATGATCATCCAACTGAGCCCTCCTCTATCTTCTTTACACGACCACACCGTGTCAACATTGAGCTTCCAACAGTCAACTTCAGGAGGACCTCCAATGATGATGAGACAGAACAGGAGGGAAAGGAAGAAGCGGAGGAAGCCTGACAAGGGGGCCAACCAAACATCCCATTCGACTCGTCCAACTCTTCCAAATGCTTTTCTATCGAGATTTTGAGAATTTTAATATCAAGGACCACTTCGTACACAAAGAGTAACTGATCGATGAATATCGTCCATCCACGAGACTGTAAAAAGAGAGAATGGGGTTTTAACCTAGTAGGGGTGTGAGGGCGCAGATGGAGAGTTTTTTGGTAGGGCACATACTCTCTTACAGTGAAAAGAGAAGAGTTAAGAACATTACTTGTTAGCTCGGTCAAATCAATGTCTAATTATCTTCTTTGTCTGAAAATGGGTTTGATTTGCTTCACCTATGAGAATTTCTACAGATTCTTCTTTTATTCATCAAAGCTCATCCTAATCTCGATCTTTCCAATTGAACACGCTGCGGGCGATGCAACTCGGCAAGGAGAAGGCTGACCGACGGCAGCTCCAGCTCATCGCAATCCTGCGCTTGAAGCAAATCTTGTTACGATAGCTCCACAAGTAAGCCAACATAAGACGATAGAAATTGATCCCAAATAATCCGAGAAAACTTACACTCCCATATGACATGACTCGTAGATTTCACATGGACACTGCAAAAAAGACACGAATAATAATTTCTTTAGAATATGAATTATTAATAGCAAGGATAAGGTCGTGATAGATTCTCCAACTGTAAAGTGGAGACTTAAGAACTAAGCATCAATGTGAGTACACTTGAATTAAAATTGGACTATAAGTTGAGCTTATTCTTCCCCTGACATTATTGGGTAGAAGACTACAGGCTTTCACTTGGGACAAGCTCAGCTTGGTATTCCATTAATGTCATGATCTTACTAGTTGAGTTGCAAATAGAAATCTCTAAATTTCTAAATAGTTTTCAACTTAGAAGGTCGGATCCAGTTTAAACAAGCGACTAGGTTGGTTCGAGATCTGAGTGTTGGTTCCAACTAAGAATTGGAACCAACAATCTAAATGTGAGGAACAAGTTCTCTATGTTTGTAATCAAACACTAAGTTGAAAATGAAAAGTTAACTTTGATGAGGCATGTCAATTTGGTAAAGTTAATAAATTGTTCTTCGCTTTATCAAACTTTTGGGAAAAAAAGACTTTCTGAAATACTTCACATACAAATTTGGACCAAATTGAATAAAGTGAAGTGAAGGATGTCAATATTGCATAAGTGTTTTGGATATCTATGGTGGAGATGGATTTTTCTTTCCAGTGGCATCAACGTTCAAAAGTCTTTCTTATTTCAATTACATTTTTTTTTGGAAAGCAAACTTCATAAAAGTAACAAAACATGAACACAATCCTTACGGAGAAAAGAGGATAACCAATCCGAAAAACAAGACTCCCAACAAACCTCATACACTTCTTGAACAGAGGAAGAAGTTAGGGCACAAAAACTATCAAAAGTAGTGGGCAAGCGAGTGAGCTACAAAATTACAAGAACGAGAACAATTAACATAAGAAATAACACCTGCATGCAGTTGACGACTCATTGAGTGTACAGATGATCTCGATTGAATCAGATTCAACAATACGTGGCTGCTTTAAAAACCTCGACATCTGAATAAAGCATAACAATTTCGTTCTGATGGCCTCATCTTCAAGCACTTTGATTGGTTGTGCTTTCTTGAGTTACAACAATACTGTATCAAATACTAAAAAAATAAACTCAAAATTTAATCTCTAGAAACTCACTTAAAATCTATTAAATATTAAAAATGTTATAACAGTAATAAAAAAGATTTCCCTTAATTTTATTTTCTTAACAATTTAATGGAGAAACTTTGAACCATTATGATATCTTAGATTAAATCGTTGAAAATATAAAAGTGGATCCAAATCAGACAACTTTGAACCATCCAGAATATATAAGTTATACTCATAAATTATCATCACAAGATAATGCCAAATTAGATGGATATGAAGAATTTCTTCCTCAATAACACGAGTTCAAAGAAGATGGGAATGTCATATGGATACCATAAAAGATTAAAGTCCGTTTAGATTGACTTTCAAAGTGTTTATAAGTGCAAAAAAAATACTTATAAACACTTAGAAAGTCAATCTAAACGGACTTTTAATTATACATCATTTTTAAAGTTTTGGATCAAGTTGTCTATGTTTGTAATCAAATATTAAATTGAATGATTTTTTTAGCAAAATAGGGAGAATATGTAGCATCCTCCTACTTGAAATATTTCCAAAATGAAGTAAACAATTTAATGATTAGGAAGCAGAAAATTTGAGACTTGGGCGGCCATGGAAGCATGTGAGGACAATGATTGTGAAGTGACATTTGGCCTATTAATTTAGAGAAAGCAATATTTACCACAATTTTAATGACAGTCACTAATGTTTCTCCCAAAATCAACACTCAAATTTAAAGGGTTCTGAGTCTCTTACTCATCATATGTCATACCAACTTAGAAGTCCTACATTCAAACTTTTGAGTAAGTAAGGAAGCAAACTCCAAATAATAAGTAAATTAAAAAAAAAAAGAAAAAAGAAATCCAAGCAATTGAGATAGGTACAGAAACAAAATTAGTCGTTGCCACCAAATTCAAGAATTGGAAATTGGATTCCAAAGCTGTGACAACTCATTTAACCTGCAATCATTTGATTACCCATTTCACCTAACCACCACCACTTGAGATTTATCAAACTTTTCCATATCTGCCCATACAGCTGCCACCATACAGCCAAAATGGAAGGGAAATTAAACCAATAGCAAAAGACAACACAACAGTTTCTCTATAATTACTATTTGAATCTCTTTACATGTCATAAGATATTTCACCAGTTCTTCAAGATTACTACTCCATAATGCAAAGAGAAAAAAAAAAAACTGCTAGAAACTAAAGGTTAGCTAGAAAGGAAAAAAGAACAGATATTTCAAAGCACCAATCCAACCATTATTATCACTTTTGAGACAATGCAAACCATATCCAATTCATTCTATCACAATTATGAGTCATTTTTAGAATCACCAATCTTGAGACAAAACAAGCAAAATACAAATACAACACAATGTCAAGTAGAATGCTGCAGCAATGTGTAAAGTAACAGTGTGGCAGATACACAGAATAATGTTAAGCTTCAATTAATCTACATTTTTTACACCATGCGAGGGGCCCTTAAAAGAGAATTCGGATCAACTGTCTCTAGACCACCTAACTCTCAACAAGGAATATATGGAAAAGAAAAAGAAAAAAAAAACTCATAGGCATTGTTCTATCCTCACTACATGAATTCCTAAAGAGCCAAGTCAAACCCAATACGAAAATAACTTAATAAATTTTCATACTTTAGAACCATAACATTTTGCAAAGGACTAAGGAACACAATGATATGATCAATTCTTGGCTCTGTATCATCGAAAAGGCTATTTCGTGATATTAACAGTAACTGTTCCTCCAATATGATCATTTTGCATATACTCAACTTCGCCATTCTCAGACTTGTCCTTCTCATTTAAAGGAATGTTGTTATTACTCTGTAAACGTTCAGCCTCAACATTTTTCTGCCTTACAGCTTCCTCCATGGAGGCAGCCACCTCGTTCTTCACCATAGACATCTGTCTCACAAACCCATTCAAGCTCTCCCTCCTCTGAGTTAAAGCACTACCAGCATTGTTCATAGTTGACACTTCAAAAGGATTCTCCGCTTTCACCATAGAACCCAAATTCTTATTCCTTTCTTTCTCCTTCATCCCCAAATTCCCAGAACCCGAAACCTCCACAGACGCCTCCTCCTTACGCCTAGCCCTTTCTCTAGCCAAAACAAAACCAACATGCTCAAGAGCCTCTCTGGCTCTCTTCCTCGCCATCGCCGCTTCCCTCACTTTCCTCTCCGCATCCGCCCGCGCCACAATCACAGCCTTCCCCATCGATGCAGAGGCAATCTTAGCCGCACAGAGCAATACCACGGCGGTCTTCCTGTCAATAGACTTGGGAGAAATCCGTGGCTTAGAGTCCAAATCGAAAAAAGAGAAATTGGGTTTGGCGCAGGGAGGGCAAAGATAAGAGGAGGAGGTGGTGGACGGGAGAAGCTGAGGATCGGAGGAACAAGCAGGGTTGACGACGCAGTGAGAATGCGTAATAGAAGAACACTTAGAGCAAGTGAAACGATTGGAGGGATGAGGAGAGACAGAAAGATCATAGAACTGGAAACAAGAAGGGCAAAAGGAACTGGGATGAAGGCGAAGAACGCAGGAGGTGCAAAGACGTCGATTAATCCCTCGTATACGAACGTGATGCAGAATCCACCGACCCTGAAAGCCGCAATTCCCACACTCCTTAAGCATTTTAGTAGGGGGATTTGGGGTGCAAGGTTGAGGAGGAAGATGAGAATGATTCATTGAAAGAGGGAATAGAAAGAAAAACCCTAAATAAGGGTAAGAATCGAAGATAAAAAGAATGGCAAATCAATCCTAAAAGGAATTTTGATAGGGTTTGGCTGTGATTTTCAAAAGTATAAGGAGGGGGAAAGTTGTGGGAGTTGCAGAGAAATTGAATTAGGGTTTGCAAATTTGCACTCACTATTGAAGAAGACAAAGAAACTATTTTGTATATTCTAATAAAAATTGACAAAAAAAAAAAAAATAATAATAATAATAAATAATAGATTATTTATTTTGAATTTTAATAAAATTAATATGACCATGTTTTTATTTTAATTTTTTTTTTGTTTTTTTATTGGATGGAATAGCTAAAATTGATATTATATCTTAAAATATTTTACTTAATTTATCTTCTTCTCACACAACAATTTCACGTCTTTTTTTAAAGTCAACCAAATAAAAAGTTAGTCAAGACAAGACATTATAAATATAAATTATTTTCTTGTTTTTAAAATACAAATTATTAAAAATTTAAAAAGAAAAATTGGGAATTTTTACTTTGCATCTAAATGTATTAAGATCTTATACATAAAAATATTTGTCCTTTTAATATAGAAAACTATGTAAATTTAATTCAAGCACTAGAAAAAACGTCTTAAGGCCAGATCGGATACGCCGAGGTGAAGATACAGACAATGTCAAGACGAATGTCAACTAAGAAGAAAATAAGACCAAGAACGAGTTGATCAAGCCTAGATAAATGGTGAAATTATTTTAGAAACATAATTTATATTTAAATAATATTTTGTACTTCTACTTGCAACCTTGGTTCATTTTGATATTTTTATTTTAGTCTATGGGTTTAGATAACATGTAGAGGAAAAGAGAAGTTGAAAATCGCGACAAACTGGGTTGACATGTGAGAATCTCTAATAGAAGAATACCTAACACAAAAAATGAGATATATGATGAGACACCATAAAACTGAAAGCAATAAGAGGAAAATGACGATAAACATGCAAAGATATATAGATGATGATTAATGCCCGATTAATTAACATAATATAGAATTCACCAAACGTGGAGAGCCACAATTTTGTTAGTGTGAAAATTTCTTTAAAATATAACTAAAGTTTCTATTTAGGAGATGGCAAAGATAGTGGAAAAACTTGTTGGATTTCTATCAAAAAGCAACATTGAAAAGACATAACTCATCGATATTTTTTTTAATCTTGTTTTGTTGTGATTAATTGAGATGCATATTATACAATAGAAAATTGTTAAAATAGATTAGATTGATCTCTTTTTATGTTGTGATCAATTGAGATGCATAATAATGAAAGAAAATAGAGGGTTTGTGTCACATATAGATGCACATTGAAGATAGTTGATTGGTATAAATATTTTATGTTCTTTCACCATAAAAGTTAGTCTAAATTTTTAAATAAATTTGAGGATAAATGAAAACTTAGTCACATAATGAGAAAACGTATTCCGACTAGCTTAGACATGCCAAGGTGCAGGCCTAGCCAATGTTAAGGCTATTGTCAATTAAAAAGTTTGTTCAAATTTAGATAGGCATTGTAATTTTTACCCTTAATTTAATTTCTGGTTAATTCATACACTATTTTTTTTTTTTGTTAAACTCATAATCTCACTCATCATTTTTTGACATTAAACAACTTGTCATAATTTATGAACTTCAACAAAAATTAGGATTTTAACTATTTCTAGATTATTATTAATTTTCATACATAATATTTAAAAATGTTTTTCTTTTCTCGAAATATGTTTAGAAAGAAAATGAACTTGTTTAGTTCCTATTCGAATAATTCTTTATAAAAACTTATAATTTAATTATAAAAAAACAATTCTTTATACCAAATATATCTCAAATACTTTTGTTTCAATTAAAATTTAAAATTTGAAGAAAGTAAATTTGAAAATAGAAGAAAATATTAATATGTATTTCACCTAACCTTTTTATTTCTCCAATATTGCATTTAGATTTATTAAATTATTGTATATCTCTGTACATACAGTTGCCATCTGTTTAACAACAATCAATTTCTCTACCTTACTATTTGAATCTAAAAGAAAAACAAACTCTTCACAAGTCATAAGATATTTCACAAGTTTTTCAAGAAAACATTGCTATTGTGAATCTTTATCACAACGTGTTCTTCTATGGTATCTCCTTGTCCCGATTCTTATTTTTCGAGGTATTTGAAATATTTATCAATACTTTTTCCACAAGAAAAGAATTTGAGATATGATTTTGATTACACAAAATTATATTCATCATAATGCAAACGAAAAACAATAGAAACTAAAGAGCGGGTAAGAAGGAAAAAGAAGAGATGAAACAATGAAAATCACATCCAATTCATTCAGTCATTTTCTCTACGACAATCACCAATCTTGAAACAAAACAAAGAGTGCAGATTCATCAAAATTAAAAGGGTTTCTAGCAACTAACAAGAAAAAATGCTTATTATAAATTTTTAAAAAAATAAAAAACAGAACTTGTAAGCAATCTTAAATATTTAAATAATGAAAGAAAATAGGTAGAGTTTATTTATACTCTTTACATTTAGACGTAGCTTTACACTCTTTACATTTTGATGTATTAAGATTTTGGTAGCTACACCACATAACTGCGGAGATGAAGAAATGAGTCTGTTACAATGTTACAATTTATTTATTTAAAAAACAAATAATTTAAATTTAAATAATTACAATTTATTTATTTAAAAGACCAATAATGAAGGCGTGACTAAATAATAAATTTTGTTCACCTGTAGTCCTTGTACTTTAAAACTAATTTAATAATTAATTAGTAGAAAACTAACCGAAACTAAAAAAGACAATAGCAAAAAGCCTTTAGATCAAATGGAAACACATTTTACACTTTAGGAGTAAAAGTATACCATTTTGATCTAGGAATCAAGTGAAAATATGTAAACATCCAAACCCTTAAATAGGCCTTGTAAACTTTGAAAATAATTTTTATTTAATCTAAATAAGAATATTAACTTTATATTTATTTATTTATTATTATTTATCTAAATACACAATTGTATCAAGTTTTGTGAAAAACAAAGTGACTGCCATTGATTTTATAAATAATTTGCATAAGATAAATGAAATGAAAGGGAAATTGTTGTGTATAGGAAAAAAATAAAACTAATTACATAAATACAAAAAAGTACAACCCATGCTTTTCTATTTTTCACTTTTTTTTTTCTATATGTGTAATTAATTTTATTTTTTTTTCTATTTGTAAAAGGACCCCTAAATGAAAAATAGTAATCAATCCATGGCAGTATAAATACATATTCTCAAGACTTACGATATGATAAACTTTGACAATGGTTTAAGATTACAATATTATCTAGTCTCATAGTTATAATAACAGAACATATCAGAACTACAAGTTTGTCTATAACTAAGGATATTGTCTGGAGTATGATACTTGTATGGATATCAAGTATGATACTTGTATGGATATCTCTTCACCAGACTAAATCACTTGGCTTGAAACAAGATTCGACACCAGACTTGTAGCTGATACATGAATTAACAGTCTAATAGCGAGTAACGTGTTTAAACAAGAATATCTACTGGCATGAGATTACATGAATTCAACTTAAAGATACAGATACAACCTCAAAATGCTGATACAAGATGGCAACTTGGGCACTGTTTTACAATTCGTCATCGCTATCATTCCCGAAAACTGAAGCTACAGGTGCTACTTTCGGTTTCTTTGTGGCTCCACCAAATATGTTCTGCAATAACATGAGTCGGGAAGAAATTAGAGAGGAGTTTTCAATTCCTATTACTACTAAATACCATGAAGAAGACAAATTCTATCCTAAGCAGAAAGATGAAAGCACGAGCCATGCTTTGATAAGTTCCAAACATGGAACGGACATGTGAGCTGCCAATAATGCCAATAGTGCTGCTTTGCTCTGATGGGAACTGGATATTCTGCTAACTGGTTACTTATTGAATTCTAAACACTCCAAAAGATGTACCAGATACTTCATTATCATTACTCATCATGTAGATGGGTGGCACCTTTAGAATGAGCAATCAAGCCCCAATTAATTTTAGAATCGATGGTAATAAAAAAATAAAAAAATTCAGAATCGATTACAAATAGATGTTATAAACAAAGAATGACAGTTTGTGATTGTAATTTCATTATGGCTATAGCTTTACCTTCGAGGTGCCACCTTTAGAAGAGAATCCAAATTTTAATGTTTTCCGCTGATCCTGATCTGCAAGTGATGTAGCATTTCTAAGTTCAGTTGAAACAGGAGCCTCGACTGCTTTTTCTTTTTGCTCCAGCATCTGCTGCTGCTTCTTCCGGGCATCTGCACTATTTTAACATGAAAAAAAAATATAAACAAAATCACACAAAATGAAAACATAAAGAGAAACTGATAATGGGAATCACATCATGAAAAAGAGAGATACATTTGAGCAAATTTTGCCATCTCTCTCTCTTCACGTTGCTGTTCCCGCTTGTTTCTGTCATCTCGGCTGCTTGAACCATGCATTTCTCTCATTTCTTTAAAACGCTGCAATGTCATCCAACAATGCTTTAGATTCAATGCAACTTCAAAGGACATCCAAAGAAAGAAAGGAGAACGATGATTTTGCTATAGGGACTACTTAAGAGAAAAACTCTTAATTTCCTACCTTTCTATGATTATGATCATATGAGCTGAGATGAGCTTCAAATTCCATTGCCAATTTGTACTGTTTGTTGCAAAGATCACAATAGAAAACCTTGCGTATTTCTTTGACCTCAGTTTGAATTTTCTCCTCACGTTCTGCTAAAACCTGGATTTTCATAATGTGCACGAAGCGGGCAGTAGAAGCCACCAGGTAATAAAAACTGCAGGAAAATCTGAAGACCTTCCAAAGTTGATGGTCCCCTATGATATACCATTCCCGCTAAAAGACATGCATATATGCTATATGCTGCCTTCTGCTATTTGATATGAGTTTCAGAAAGAGGAAAGCATCAACCTCAAAGTCTTAGCTAATAATTATTCATTTTTCCCAACTAATTGTATTGATAAAAATAATGTACCTCCCGTTTTTTGGCATGTTCTTCTGTCTCTTCCACCTCGACATCAAGTTTTTTCCGCTGGATATTTTCTTCTGCAGTGAAAAAATCATCTTCTTCTTGTTTTCCAATTCCTAGTTTGGGATCTCTCATTCCAGATTTTATTGGCTCAATAATTCCTACACAAACCAACACAAGTTCCTATTATTTTCATAATGCTAGATTTTATTGGCTCAGATATGAGTTTCTACTTCTAAAAAGTATCTAAATTAGAGATATATTTCTGCTTTTAAATTAGAACTGTTTTTAAATGGACAACTTTAAACATGCCCAAATATCTTAAACCATTGGAGTTTTAGAGGATTCTTCCATTTATTATACTCGGTGGACAAACTGAGCATGGGCAATCATTACACTCATACTTGACGCGATTGCATTAATTTCAAAAAACAAGGAACTCAAGTTCCAACTAAGTAATAGATGTTCTCTTATGTTAATGATCTGGTGTGCGATTTCAAAGAAACTCAGAAAAAATATATAAATCGAGCAACAGGGTAATTCTGTTCCCAGAATTCAAGGACACAATAGTAGTACGACCTATAGAATAAATCTTGTTCAAATATGGTCATGAGAGTAATTTAGTTAAGAATTACAAGGAACAGAGGAAAGACAAGTAGTTAAAAGATTGTAAAATAGAACGAGCACAAGTTGATTTTAAAAATAGAACTCTATCTTCTTGCCATATCAGGTACCACTACCAAATGAGTCATACTCATGTTCAGAATGAAATATAAAGCAAACGGATGACATTTGCATGCAAGGGGCTTTGAGGGAAAGCAAAGAGTAGACCAGTAAACACTTAGAGAATCTAAGGTTCATGAGAAAAATTATAGAAAATACTACACTAAGAGACAGATTGCACAATGAATGAACAGAGCAGGATTTCATATCCAGAAAGCACAATACCTTGCTCATCCTTCCCTAGTCCCTTCCCTTTCCAGCCCATCTTCTGGAGAAGCCTATATCCCACATTTGATGAAGTTAATTGTGTGTCCAATGATGCTTGTTCCACATTATCAAGATCAACATTTTCTGTTGGTTTATGGTTAATGGGCAAGCGAAAATCATCTATAAAGTCATCAGCAAGGGATCCCTAATATTCCCACCAAAGACAGAAATATGTGAAACATTAGATATCACAAAAACCATAATTCCTATTATTTTATTATTATTATTATATATTTTTAAAAAAGGGAAGTGAAGTTCAGTAATTCAGATGGTTATATAGACGTATGTTGGGTGTTTCCAGTTTGACATGATCACTTATTCATACCTGCTCCTGAGCATAGCCTTTATTTGGGTTGTTTGTTTCCAGTCTACTACTGTAACCCCGATAATCCATTTGTATTGCCTATATCATATGGTTAGGTAAAACCATTACAATTACAAATAGAAATTTGAAGCACAAGATAATAAGTTAAAAAGTTCTAAAATAAAAATGAAAATGATTGAGTGAGAAGAACATGTCACATCCACTTCACCAAAAGCACCCTAGTGTGTTTCTACTTTCTACATAGGACTTCACCAAAACTGTAAACATGAAAAAGAACAAACCGACCAATTTTATCGATGGATTTCAAAATATTCATCATGAGTTGACCCAATGGCCAAATGGACAAACCCATGGTTATTATATCCCAGGAACACCAAAATTGTAGCACTAGCAAGTTGCTAGTAAAACAGATGTATAGAACAGAATCTCAAGCAAGGATAACCTTGAAGTTGGTTAAAAAAATTGTATTTTTTGGTTATTTCATTATGCGGTTGCTTTAATTTAAGCTTCAGCACAATTATGAGCTTTATTAAATAAACCTGAAAGTTTGAAGGTTTTGTCAAGAAAATAACCTCCGAAAGCAGAAGGGTTGTAGTGTTGGGGGTCTTTGGGCAATCAGGTCTTCCTCTTCCCAGTGGATCCTTAATATCCCTATTTCCCCCTTCACGAAACCATACTTTCATAAAGAAAATAAGCGAATACACAACGGGCACACAAAAAACCAGCCAACAACAAGTGGAGCAAAAAAAAAAAAAAAATGCTAAATAACTATAGGAAGAGCTTCAACTGCTAAGAATAAGGAACATGAGGGCGTCAAATTCTTCCACAACAAATTCTCTTCAAGATTAATTTGACTAAAACGTGATGTATAAACCCATGATCATATATGATAGCATAGAGAGCCGGAAGTAAAATTGCAACTACCATGAAGGATGAATCAGAAGTTAACAAATTTTCCATCAAAGTAACTAATTTATTTATTAAGAAGTAGAAAAGCAATGAAATTGCATAGCCCTAGACAAAGAGAGTACCAAACAAATGGCGTCGGGGACATAGAAAGAAAAATTGATGGCAGTATCAAAGGGAATTGTAAGTGCGAAAGTACCTGAATTTGAGAGAAATTAGGTCAACAAGATGGAAAATTGGTTGTTTAAAGAAGCAAACTTGAGAAGCTGCCTTGCGATGCGACGGACCTGGTGCGCAGATGGCAACGAAAGAGACAGCTACTGAATTACTTTAAAGCGAAAAAAAAAAAAAAAAACAAAAAAATTGTTTATTGGGCCCAACCTCATAGCCTGTCAGCCCAGCATCAATAGGCCCAAAACATTAGAGTAATTCTGGGACAATTTGGTGTAGCCGTGTAGGTAGCTAAATTTGAATATAGCACGATATAAACGAATTTGTAAATATAACAAAATTTAGATTAGCTAGATTCTATCCGTAATAGACCATATCGGAGTCTATTAATAATAGAGTTGTATTTATAATTCTTAACAATTTTGTTCTCTACTTAAGTTATTATTGTTTGAGATACCAAATTTAGATTTTGTTTGGGTATTTAGTTAATTAGTTATATGTTGGGACCCACACACGTTTTTAGCCATTTTTACCCTTCTTCCATGTTATAGTTGAATCCCTAAATTCAAGGGATGATATATGTGGAACAAATATTCGGCTAGGCCTTTATATCTTTTTTTAATTTTTTATATTATATATATATTTTCTAAAGTTTATGATTTTATTCTTTTAAAAAAGATTTATGATTATATCTTTTTTTTTCTTCGAAAATTCTGAATTTATTTATTTATTCATTATGTTTATCACTAATCCCCACGGTTCTAAGCATTCTCAACTCCCCCACTCTTGGAAGAAAAACCGACGATATTGATTAGAGAGGTGAAAAGTTGAATTATTTGGTCAAAATTTCAATTTTGGAGTCTTTTTTTTTTTTTTGGTTGAACACCTTATTAAATAATTTATTACATTCACCTTTTCTTTTTTCATTTGATTCTTAGTATTTGAAAAATTGTCAAAATAATCCTCAAATATTTTCTTCTTTAACAATTGGCACACTTTTTTTAAACTCATTTAAACACTTTTTTCTAAGCTTTCCCGACTGAGATCGAGCCCTAAGATCGAAGGTTAATGTATACACTATTTTTCAATCGGTGTGGTTGATCTCGCTCAGAATTTACACTAAGATTGTAGTGTTCACTCTTTGTTTTGTTCATTTTTTCTGATTGTCTTTGTTGGTTTATTTAGCATTGGTCTTGAGTTTAGTTCTTGTTTTTTACTTTGTTGTATAGATGACAATGATATTCCAAATCGGCAAAGCTGGCTATTTCCTACTACCCTAACTTGTTGTTCCCATCTTGGAAAAACAATTTCGATAATAAGGCAAAATTAAGGTCATTCAGTTACACATATGGAAAAAGTTTGCTATGGAAAAAACTTAGTTAGGGTCATCGTTTTTTTATTTTACTAAGGGGATGTCCAAATTTGATGAAAATGAACTCATATTTTCACTAAAAAGCACGATTAAAATTTACTTTGCTCTGGCCATAGTTTTGTCATTTTTGAAAGGGGTAGCATTGTTAATAATTTTCATTGATTTTGAAGGGGTTCCATTGACAATTTCTAAAGAACTTCCTTCTCGTATTACTTTTGGGTAAATGGTTATGATTCAATCTACTGCATTTCTCAAGATCATCATAATGTTAAATAATAAACCTAAAAAAAGAAAAACGGTAAGTTGAACTTGGCCTGTTTAATCTATCATTCTAATCCATCCTCGACTTACTGCAAATTGATTAAATGGCATGATACGTTTTTTTTTATCACCAATTATTTAGTTACTTTGGGACTTTATTCAAGGTTAAAATGATCAATTCATCCAAGAGGGAATGTAACTGACCTTTCCTGTTTAGTTGATTTGGCTATAAATCAAGTAGTCATATTTAAATAAGAAGCCAATGAACAAAACCATTAAAGTTGCATGACCAAGGACCCATTTAGATAGAGTTGGAAAAAAAAAAAAAAAAAAGTGTTTTTCAAAAAATTCATTTTTATTTAAATTTTTTTTTTTTTTATAAAAACGGTTTAAAATACATTTCAAAATCTATTTTGAGTGGTCGCCATACACTCAAGTTTTTTTTCGAAATGATTTATTAATTAAACACTTGAAAATGTATTCCAAACACGCCCTAATTCTAAATTGGTCTGGTAAGCTCTTGGACTATCTCTCTTTACTTTGTCTTTCACGATCTTTATTTTCATGTCTTTACATATGTTTTCCTATCAACCCACCCATCAAACTCCCTTTTTTACTACTTTTCATATTCAAATTTAGCTTAGAGAAGTTAAGTTCAGTTCCCAGTAGTTTGACCCGATCCACAAGACTACAAGTTATTTAGCTTTAAATTAGTCGTACAAATGTAAATTATTCTATTTGACTGAAGACCTCAATAATCTTTACATGAGCAAGACAATAGATCGATTCTTCTCTCGAGAATACAAATTCTCCGTTGAACCAATTTTAGTATCAACAAACAAGTAGAATAATATATTAGATTATTTTATATGTTAATTTTCTTAGTTAAACTTTCACAAGAATCACGTCAATTAGGTCTAAAATATTATTTAAATGTGTTACATCAATTCATTAAAGAATAAAATGAAAATTCACACAAGAAAAAAACATTGAAATTAAAAACAACAGAAAACGATGTGAAGAGATTTCATATTATAATTGCTTGGTAGGAATGGAACATGTTGAAGGTTCAAACTTGCTTAATTTATTAGAATCACTTTTCACTATTTCAAACATACAAAGGATTAAAGAGATAGAATTAATTTACATTTAGTTATTCTCTAAAACAAGTTAATTGAAGCATATATATAATTAATTAGTGGGATGGAATAATCTCTAATTAAATCTATGTAATATTAAAATCAGGATTACATTTTCCACCAAACTTTAATTTCAATCTTTATTCAGTATGTTAATGGTTAATGGTTAATGACCAAACTTTACCTTTTCCTTTGGGATTAACCATTCAAAAATTGCTTCGTAGCTCCAAAATACATATAAAATAAATAGGAAATGCTTCGAGTTTTATCAAGAAATCTAGTCAAAAAAAGGAAACTGTTGTCCC
Organism: Lagenaria siceraria; assembly: GCA_002890555.2. NCBI lineage: Eukaryota > Viridiplantae > Streptophyta > Magnoliopsida > Cucurbitales > Cucurbitaceae > Lagenaria > Lagenaria siceraria. The sequence goes on along the minus strand of CM016492.1, from coordinate 248,000 downwards.
CACATATTAATATTTAGTCAAATTAATTAAGTAAAGCATTTAGAATTCTGTTATGTATCGATTACACTTAAATATATATATATATATATAAATGATTTTGATTATGACATAAGGAAACAATAAAAAAAAAATATTAGCTTTTTTAGTTTGCTGAAAAACGACGAAGAAAAATACTTAAATGATAAAAGAGATTACACAAATTTTAATTACATGAAAAAAAGCATTTTTAAAAAATATTACAGATTGAGACAGAGAAAAGAATTTATAAAGATAGAATAAAAAAGGGCTAATTATATGTTTTAAGCTCAATGTTTTCATGTGTTCGGTCCTACCATTTCAAAAGTTTAAATTAAAGAATTAAAAAATGGGTAGAAAGTTCCAACACTTTTTCTCTACTAAATAAGTATTAAGCTTTATAAATTTATTATCTATCGTTATTATATTCATACAGAATAATACGATAATTTAAAAAAGAGATATAATGTATGATGATAATAATAAAATATATAATGTGAATAATAAACCATTGTTATATTCACACGTTGTTATATTCACACGAAATGTTAAAAGTATAAATTAAACTGTAGGGAAGATTGAATTGAAAAAAATACTCCAACAGTTAGGACTCTTAGTCTATTAGAAATATTAAATGATCAATTTAAGGTTCATATGGTACAAACTTAAACCTTAGTTCGGTTTCTCTAATTTTAAAGTTTTCAATTTGATTCATATAAGTTTAGATTTTATTTTTTTCAATTTGATGTCAATTACATATAAATTCAATTTAGCTCCTAATTTCAAGCTTTGTTTCTAGAGAAATTTTCCATATTATCTCCACCATCATTAATTTACACTCTAAATGGATCATTACTAACTCTTTTTGTCCTATTTATAGTGTTCATGCAAAATTTACTAGTCATATCATGTGGGAGTGTAAATTCTCTCCAACTATTTGAGATTCTTTCATGTCGTCTTATGTTGGTCTGTTTGGTGTTAGTAGGGGTTATTGGGTGTCTCCTTACTAGGACCTGTGGAGAGTTTCGTATTTTTGGGAGGAGATCGATCACATGCTTGTTATCCAGTGGTGCTTGTGGCACTTTCATAATGCGATCTGCTTCAAGAATGTCGTTCCTAATATTGAATCCCTCAAAAGTTTGATTGAGAAGCATTTGGCTAAACTAGGAGATTCGTATGGTCCGTTGGTTTCCTATCTCTCCCTTACGATTCCAATCCTTCTCATCATCGTTGGTGTCACCCGGCTATCGGTTGTTAGAAACTCAATGTGGATGCGGCATGATCGTACAGAGAATGCAAAGGATGGCTCAGTTGGATTGTTCGTGATCATAAAGGTCTGACACTTATGAATGGTTACAAATTTGCCCAAAGTACGGAGGGAATTAATTTGTTTAAAGTTGAGGCCATGTTGGAGGGTCTGAAATCGACTAAAGCTGGAGGGGAGAGGGTCCAACCCTCCTTAAGAGGTTGATTTTGACCCGTTGGAGGTTATTAATCTCATTAATGGGTTGGATTCCTCCCTTTCTAATATTCTTAGTTTTTTGTTGATAACATTATTTTTGGACAATTTATCTAATGCTTTGTGCTTTTGTCACGTTCTTCGAAAGAACAATAAAGTTGTCCATGCTTTCACGGCTTTGACATCCTCTCAGGGTCTTTCTTTGATTTGGAAAGATATTTTTTAGATAGTATTCTACCCATCATTCGTGGTGAAGAGCTTAAGTTGTAAGTTTCTGTTGTTATTTATGTTAGCTTCAAAAAAGAGAAAAAAAGTCCTAATTTTATTTTGGTCAAACCTCACAAATCAGTTAATTCTATTGTTACAAGTCATGATCATATTTGACCACGTGACATGATTTGCAACACAAAAAGTTGGTTTTCTATTTAGTTTCTTTTTTATCTCTCTCTTTTTTACCATATGTGGAGTGGAAAGAATCAATTCTCAAATTTGATAATATGAACTTTATGTCAATTGAAATATACTCATATTCGTTGTTTTCTATTTAGCTCATGACTTTGTATTAGGTTTTAGGGTTATTGAGTAAAAGTGGACCAGATCAAAAGAACTTTGAAGTGGGGTAAAATTCGATTAAGATATGACATTTGACTTCACACAGGAAAATTATTATCTTTATTTATTTTGAAGATAAAGTATCTTCTTTTGGATATAATGGTTTAAGAAAAAGTGCTATTTGTGTAAAGATAATTTTTTTGAGAAATTATTGTAAACAGAAAAAATATCAAACTATTTACAAATATCGAAAATTTTTACTATCTATCAGTGATAATTTGTATCGCTTGAACGATAGAATTCTATCGCTGATAGATAGTAAAGATTTTTTTTTATATATTTTTAAATAGTTTGACTCTTTTTTTTTTTTTTTTTTAATTCGAATGTGGTATTTATGAGTTTCTATATATAAATTCATCTCTGGTAATCCAAACGAAAAATTTTCTTTTGATTCAAGAAAAAGAAAATGAAAGTTTTTCTTTAAACGTGTTAAAAAAAGGACGGTGTTGGGATAATGTTTGTTATTTTTAAGTTGTTTTATTTCAAAGATTAAAGTTTATGATTTGACCTAAAGATAGGAATGAGTAAAGAGTATGCATTCCCTTGTATTTAGAACATGGATTGTAATTAGGAAATTGGCATGTGAACAATTTTCATTTGTTTTTTATACCCATAAATAATTAATTATATTTTATTTCCTTTCAAAAGACTAAAGAATGAGTTTTCTTCTAACTTCAACTCTCTCCTTTCATTCTATTCTTTTATGAATTATTTTTAAGTTAAATTGTAAAAAATATCCTCCAACTTTATACTTTGTTTACTTTCAAATGTTCATTATACCCTTTAACTTTAAAAAAAAAAAAATTTAATGACCTTATTTTTTAGTTTTTAGATGAAAAGCGTTAGTACATTGCTTCAAAAAATACCCCTAAACTTCAAATGTTTTATTAATACTCTTAAATTTTTTTTTAAAAAAAAAAAGTTAAAAGAAACATCTTACTGTATGTTAGTATATCTATACAGAAACCGTTCGTATCTTGTTTAAAAAATATTCATAAATTTTTAAAAATTACATTAATACCCTCAACCAGCTTAAAGAAAGGTTAACAACTATGCCCCTACCGTTATTATATAGATAGAACTTCGCACATTTCCATTTCTCATCATTTTTTCCTCACATTCTTCAATACACTCTTAATCATTTCTTTTCATTCCTTAAAACTTCCCCTATTTTCCCAATTTCTCCTCTTTTCTCCTCTATCTTTTTAACTATCAAAATTCTAAATAAACATACCCAAAAAAAAAACAATGTGTTTAAAATTATCTTTAGTTAGGAAAGAACCCATTTAAAAATAATTCATAACAATAACCTCATTTTTTTTTTATATAGGTACTTTTATTATTATTCCCTATTTTTCAATTCTTACACCAATTTTCTCAAGAACCTAATCAAATTTAAAACTTCATGTTAAAGTATAAAATCCCACAATATTCCACGAAGTTACAAAATCTTCTATCTCTATAAATTTGATAATCCTCCTTCTTCTTTTTTTTTTTCCATTGGTTGTCCTCAATATTATGATCCAAATTCTCAATGTATCTCTTTAGGTGTATTTTAAACCCTAATTAGGATTTAGAGTTAAGGAGAGAAATTTAAAGGATTTATAGAAAATTTCATAGGAACGGTGTCGTGACGCTACAAAAATTACATCAACATTAACTTCTATAAAAGAAATTTCTTTGAAATTTTTTTAATTAAAAATATAATTACGATTTGGAGACGATTTTAGAGCTGATGAAAGGGATTTTTGAAGCTCAAGATCATGGAGATAACATCAAAGATGGGATAATTTTGCCATGCTAAGGCTGATTTACTTTCTTACCGTTCTTTTCCTAGCTTTGTTATGAATTATAGCTTTGAACTAATTAGGGATTGTTTAGGGCGCTGAGTTGGTTATTTTTTATTATGTTCAAAAGAAATAAAAATGAAAAAGGAGACAAATGCCAAATTTTTTCTAGTTAAACTCGAACCTCATTCTATGAGAAAGATTTCTTTGTAATTAGTTGCCAAAGTTTATTCCAGACCTTCCCCATCTTATTCTTGCTAGATGAGGCTTGAAGAATGAAGATATGTTTCGCAAGTTGTTCCTTGCGTTGTTGTTTCTGCTGATTATTTGTTTTCTTATTTGAAAATTTTACTGATTAATTGATTTCTTATTTTGTTTATAGTTATTACAGTACATGAGTTATAATTAGTCTCTATTTGAGTGTGGGTTATTTTAGTTGTGTTTAAGTTTTTTTCTACTTTTTTTTAATTACATTTTTATACTTTAATTTAAGAAATAAATTTGAGTAATTTTTTATGCTTCATTTTTTATAATTATATTAAAACTAAAAAAAGATTCAAAGTTGAAGTTTAAAATTTTTCAATTTTTTCTTGTAATTACATTTTTTTTATTATTTAATTTAAGAAATGAATTTGATTACATTATTTATACTTCATTTTTTTTATAAATATACTAAAGCTAAAAAAAAAAAGGTCTAAGTTGAAATAAGTACCTTTTTGATACTTTAGTTTCAAAATTGAATTTGATCACATTTTTTATACTTCATTTTTTTTATAATTATACTAAAAAAAAAAAAAAGTCAAAGTTGAAAATTTTTCATTTTTTTTGTCATTACATTTTTTACTTTAATTTAAGAAATAAATTTGAATACATTTATTTATACTTCATTTTTTTATAACTACACTAAAACTTAAAAAAAAAAAAAAAAAAAAAAAAAAAAAAAGGGTCAAAGTTGAAATTTTTTTAAAAAATTCTTTTTGTAATTACAATTTTTTATACTTTAATTGATGGATAGTTGCAAATATAATAATCAGATTTAAAGTAGTTGCAGATATAATACAATGCTGAAAAATTTGTAAATAGAGTAAAATTGAGATCTAGCTCTCAAAGTTTATCGTGATAAACTATGTCACTAATAGGAGTCTATTATCGATATAGTCTATCACTAATAAATTTTGTTATATTTACAATTCTTTTAAAAAAAATGTTGTTATACACTTAATTATTAGCTCTAAAAGTGCTACCTATTACAATTACCCTTTAATTTAAGAAAACATTATTTTATAATTTAGTGGTTCTATATTATTTTATATTCAAGTGAAAAATAGAAAAACCATTCAAAATTATGTGAACATATTTCTATGTACTTGAACATACAAAAACTGAAAATGTTCATGGGCGGGTAGGGTCAGGGGATGACTTCCTCGTCCCCGTCTCTGCTTCCCTTTCATTCTATATCCCCGTGAAATTTTCTATTTAATTTTGCAGGGATTAGGGCGCGGACTCCTTGTGGAGACTTCACAAGGATTGATGATTTCTGGGAGATTTTTTCCCATTTTATTTTTTAAAAAAAAAAATCAATTAACTTTAAGAACTACTATGGAAAAGTTTTAATTAAATAGTTAATTTCTCATTGAAATTTTTATATGATTAATTCCACATGGACGGTTTGAATTTAAAGAGAAATCACTCAAGCTTCCTAGTAGAAGAAAATAATTACCTATCAAATTTAAATAATCTAAATTTAAATGTTTAATTCAAACATATTAATTATCTTAGCCATTAAACAATAAGATTTGAAATTTAAATATAATATTTATATAATAATAACAATAACAATATTACAATAAATTATTATAATAAATAAAAAAAGTGGTAAACGAGGAATATTCCCCGTCCCCATTTAGGTTACAAATTTTTTTTACCACTCCCTCCCCCATTCCCTCGCACAAAAATTGGACATCTCTAACAAAAACCAAACAAAAATTATACAAGTGTCCATCATGGAAAAAAATACATTATGTGTTCATTGGAGCTAGTTGTGGATTCACGGTAGCAAAAGAGGATCTCCAAATAATGTTCATTGTAGTTAAAGAGGGTTTCCAAGTACTCTTTAGCGAAGCTGATTGTAAGTTAAAATATTTGAAATCTTCAACTATAATAATTGGGGACCCAAACACTGAGCGAGTTATAATAGTCCACTCCACTCAATTTAATTTGGGGGTCAAATATCCCCTTAGAGATTAATGTAGCCATTGGTTCTTATGGTTTTGATTAATGGAATGTTTTATTAATGGTTATGGATTGGATGTTGTTGTCTCTAAATCTTATATTTGGGAGTGGTGATTTAGAGTGGACCTCAATATTAGATAACATAAAGGTTACATCTAAAAACCAATTGGACAATGAGATGAATAATATTGTAGGAGTTTGAACACAACGGTCTCGGATACCATGTTAAATCACTAATTGACCCAATTCAAAAGACGATATTTGTAATTCACTTACACACTATATTATTAACTTAGACCCATCACATTTGTATTTTGAAGGCCACCCAAAAAATGAACGTTCTCACTTTGATATTTGAAAGTATTGGATTTTATTAAAAATGTTGGTTAAATGAAAGTATATTGATTGACAGTTTTCAATTTAAAGAAAGTTTTGATTATTAAAAGTTTTCGTCTGAAAGGTATTGTTTGACGGAAGTTAGTTTTGCAATATTTGGTTAATTGTGAATGAAAAGTTTTGGTCTTCAAATCTTTGTTTAATTGAAAGAATCTAATTTGAAAAATATTTGATTTTTCTAGAAGTTACAGTCATTATGTACATAAAAGTTCTGGAAATATTTATACTTTGTTTAGATTGTTTATTAAGCATTTTTTGTATGAATTATATATTTTTTTGAAAAAAAAAATATTTTCAGATGAAGAGTCAAGTGATAGTTTGATAGGAAGGTAAATTTTAGTACACTAATTTAGAATTTTTCTGTAAGAAATTGATGTTGAGTTTTTTTTCTTTTTAATGTTGTCTTAGTTTCTAATATGATATGTTTATGCATTAATGATAGAATGACTATATTAAAAATACATAGTTGTTACAACTTTTAATACAAAATTCAAACTAGAACAATATTTGAAACCATTATAAAAATTAAATCGAAACTAAACATAAACTATAATTAAGAACCAAAATGGTTACCGGTTAATTTAATTTAACCTTAAAAAATGTACAAAGATATAAGGCTTAGGTTTTTTTTAATAGAGTAATGGTTTTAAATGGCAAAACTACTAAAAAAATTATTTCAAATTGTCATTGTCTATCACTCATAGATAGTGATAGACACCGACAATGATATTTTGTTATATTCGTAAAAATTTTGATTCATTTTGCTATATTTGAAAACAACCCTTAATATGCAAGGTTTGGAGAGAGACTCAAAAGTTGATGGGTGAAGGTAATTCAATTTAATATAATATCAACACTTTAACACTCTCCTTCACTTGTGAGCTTGAAAATTTGTAAAAGATCTAACAATTGGAAATCAAGACTAATTGGGAAGTAAATAACATTGCACGGATTTAAACGTAAAGGTCTCTAATCTATCATATTAAATCACCAATTAACTCAAAAACCCAAGCTTATGGGTGAAGATAAATTTAATATTAATTATATCAACACTCTAATACAAAAGTATTAATATAATTAAATTTATCATAACCTATCAGTTTAACTTTTGGATCAATCGATGACTTAACATGATATCAAAAGATGAAAAAGAGAGGTTAAAATATTGATAATATTAAATTTAACTTAACCGATGAACTTAAATTTTTGAAACATTTGGTCGAAAAAACAGAGAGAGGGGATTTGTAGGAAATGTGTGAAAAGAGGCCAGCAGGTATAACTTGTGATCCCTTCTAACTATTGAGTGCTGCATTTAACTACACATATTCAAAGGTATTCAAAAACTAAATAAAATTAAGAATATTAGAATATTAGAATATTATTTATATGGCTTACTTTTTCTGTGGTTTTTAGTTCACTGGTTGCATTTCTAAGCCACATAGTTCTTTTTTTTTTTTTTAATTAATTGGAAATTAAGAAGGTAGGGGAATCCACTTTTTTTGTTTAAAATTAATCAAAAGCCCCCATCATTTACCTGCAACTGAATGCATTGAACACATAATAATAATATTCAAAAGCTGAGAAAAGCTCCAAGCTTAATTATTTCTAAAATCCTTTTTTTCTCCACCAAATTATATTCCTCTTTCCTTTATTTAATTAATTTTTTTATTATTATTATTATTATTATTATTATTTTTTTTTTTGAGTGTTAATGGCTCACAGCTAGCTAGATGTTGTTTTTGAGAGGGCATCAAGGCAGTTTCCTAGTTTACAAACTGTTTGTAAATGGGAGGTACATTATATGGGTAAGAATTTATTCATCCCCATCTCACTTAAAATCATCTTTACAAGAATCTAATAAAGTTTTTTTCTTTTTCTTTTTTTTTTTTTTTTTTTTTTTTTTTTTTTTTTTGGTTTTAACTACTTTCATGAAACCACCCCAAATCCAACCTAACACTCTTTAACAACTATAAATTTTTTTAAACCTTTTTTCCACTCTTTTTTATCACCTCAATTATGATTTTTATCACCTTATTTAGTAATAAAGTTTGTTGAAAATGTTTACAAGGGAAATTTTTAAAAATAGAAAAATAAGAGAAATTATTTACACAAAATAACAAAATTTTTAGATAATTGTGATAGACACTGATAGAAGTCTATTAGGGTTATTAGTATTATTTTTATTTTTATTTGCTATTTTATGTAAATAGTTTGACATTTTTTCTATCTGTAAAAATTTCTCATATTTATATCTAGATGTTTTTTTAGTATAACAATTATACTTTCAACTTTTAGAGAAAAATGTCATGTCAATTACCTTTGAGCTTAAGCTCACTTTAAGATGCTTCTTATTGTTAGATGATATAAAATTAAATTTATCTTCACCTATAAGCTTAAACTTTTGGGTCAATTGGCGATTTAAGACTTACTACGTAATTTTCTTTCTAAAAAGTACTGAGGGGAAATTTTGAAAAAATTAAAGTCGTAAATCCTGCTTGTAAAGATAAATACACGCTAAAATGGCTTTTGGCCTAATTGATCTCTACAAGTTAGGTGGAAGACCCTAAGAAAATTCAAGAAGTCAATCAAAGGAAATTTCTTCTTTCTTTTCTATCTTTCATTGAGCCTTAAACCCCTAAACCTCCAACACCCCATGCTTTCTTCAAATGCATAAAATTAGTGTAAAAGGAATCTTCTGTTGGGTTTGGGTAGGGATGCGAGGGCTAAGGATCTGTCAATCTAGTTCAGATATTCGAGTGCATCTCTTTATCCTTCTTTATCCTCTAATTTCTTGCTTAAAAAAGGTGTAACGAATCAATGAATAGATTGAATTCGTGGTTATGCAACACGACACTCCTTCGTTGGAACATCTCTTAATGAATTGAAATATGCTCACGTTAACATAAATTGGAGTTGGAAGATCCTTATATATTAAGGAATATGTCGCGCCTTGCAATATGCCTAATAAATTAGCGGTCTTGCATTTACTTTGGATGTTTCACATGTTCTCTCTACAAAAGGCATAAACAAACAAACAAAAAAAAATTATTGTCTACTATAGTATTTGTCATGAAAACAATTTAGTCCAGATGTAACTTAGTATTATGTAATCGTTAAAAGTAATCACCATACTTTTATTTTTTGTTCTACTCAAAAGGTCTTATATACCACAATGGTTATATCATCTTGCTCTCAACTTATATATCAATAATCACCGATGATCTAGTGAATATGAGACTAATTTGGTTGTACTCCCATTAATAATATTGTTGTGATGATTAAGAGTATCAGCTTTTATAGTGATTGTTTAATTTACTAATGATCGAACTAAATAAATTAAATCTAAACTTAATCGATTAATCTATTGATTGGGAGATGCATATGAATTAATGGAAGTAATAAACAAATTAAAATCAAATGAAAAACAAAAGTTGAAGGCTTTATTTTCATCAAATATTATTAGCAAAAAATATATATAATCCAAGTTTACTACTAATTTTTTTTTTCTAGAACTTACCAAATAACATTTCACGCACCGGATTCAGGAAAGATATATATGTCATAATTTATGATTAAACATTCAACAAAAACTACTAAACAATGGAGTAGTAAAATTGGTTGTCATATTTACAAATTTGTCACGCAACTAAATATTTGCAAAGATGACAACTTTTGAATTTTAAATGTCTATCAGTATTTTTCTTTTTTTTTTTTGTTATTTTATGTAAATAATTTGACATTTTTTTTATCGGTGAAATTTTTCAAAAAAAGAAAATTAATTGATTTCAAATTAAACCGAAGGTGGCGTTGAATTTTAGTAGAGACAGCAAATACTTAATTGGTTTTCAAATTAAAACCCAAGGGAGCGTTGAATTTGATAAGAGTTTTTATTTTTGTTTAAATCAAATCAATGCATTAAATAAGTTTGTGAAAGGAAAGAAAAATAAAATTGACAAGATTCTTGTAAGTAACGTGAGAAAAAATATAGAGTAAAAAAATAAGAAAAAAAAAGTTAGAATAATAATGCATAATATTAAATTGTTGAAAAGGGGAAAAAAAATAATGAGTTTGTGTGTGGAGTTGGGATTATTGGAAGCGAGGGAAGGTGAAAGGAAAGAAAGTGTTGAAAGAGAGGAATAGTAAGTTGGAATTCCAAGTCTTTGCAAAGGGAGGATTCCTTTGGTCAATAATTTTGCTCTCCAAGCAATGGAGGACGAAAGAAAAAGTGTTTTTTTTAATTTGTTTCTTCAAAGTCGAAATAATTTAGGGAAAAATACTTAGATGGATTTTGAAATGTAGACGATATCTTATTCAATTGTCAGATCACAATTTGTCACCTAACAAATATTGAAAAAACAAAGCATCTCACTTCTACTACGAGAATAACAAAAAAATACTTAAAGAAATTAAAAGAAAACAACAACAAAAAATTAAGTGTAAAAATTAAACCAGACCCGCCAAAAGAAATCCAATATTTGATTTTTTTTTTTTTTTTTTTTTTACAATCACACACAATTCTCTCTTCGATATTACAAGAACACTCTTTCAAATCTTTTATACTAGTAATTGACACTCTTTTTTCTACTCTTAATTATACTAAAATTAGTACTATTTTTAATTAAGAAGATTTGAAATCAAAGTTCATAAACTCATTTTATAGTACTTGAAACTCACCATTTAATTTTTTTTTACCTGATATTATTATAAACTCTTCTAATATTTTGCCAAAACCTTACCTCAAAATTGATTTTTCTTCCTTAATTGGGTTAATTGGGGTGGGCTCAAAAAAAAAAAAAAAAAATACTTAAGTGCATTCCGGGCGAGTACCTATCTTTGTGCATCCCACTAAATTGTTGGATCATGATGTGATTGTGGCAAATTATTTTTATTTATTTTTTAAAATATTTTAATTATTTTTTTGGTATGAGTGATGGAAACGGAAGCATAGAGACGAGTGCATCTTGGATGCACCAAAGTATTACAAAAAAAAAAAAAAAAGAGAAATTTTTAAAAATAGAAAAATAAGGGAAACTATTTACACCAAATAGTAAAATTTTTAGATAGTTGTGATAGACCCTATCAATGATAGAAATGATAGAAGTCTATCACTAATAGATGCTGATAGAAGTTTATCAATGTCTATCCGTATTTTTTTGCATTTTTTTTTATTTGTGAAAATTTTTCAAAACAAAAAGATAATAATTTTTTTTTTTTTTTTTTTTTTGGAGGGTTTAGCACAAGAGTGGTCTCCGGCAAGTTTAATTTAACTTTACATTGAGATTCTTTGAGTCACTTTTTGCAGTATAAAAGGGAGGATCCCCCAACCCAGCCTCCCCACAATTCAAACCCAACAAATTAAAACACAGATCAAGAGAGTTTTTGGGTGTGAAGAAATTAAAAAAAGAGATTATTATTCAGAAAAAGAGAGAGAGAGAGAGAGAGAGAGAGAGAGAGAGAGAGATTATTATTCAGAAGCAGATCAGGGAGAGGAAGGGAATTAATTAACTAATTAATATGGGAGGAAACAGGCAGAAAAAATCCCATTCTTCTTCATTTTCTTTCTTGGGGCTGTTCAAATCAAAAAGAGGCAGAAAAGATCAAGATCATCATTACTACGAGCAACAGCAAGGCAGCAGCTGGGAGGACTTCTCATGCCCTAGCAAGGTGTGGCCGAGCGATGCTGATAAATGCCACCGTTGGGTGGCTGAACCCGGCATCGATCGAAAAGCCAAAGATTACATCGACAGGATCCATCGTAACCGCGTCTTTGAAACCCAACGCCAAACCGTCACCCTTCCTCCTAATAATTCCGACCGTTAACTCTTCTTCTTCTTCATTTACATCTCTGTATATCTTTCCTTATTATTTTCTTTGAGTCTATTGTAATTCCTTCTCAACTTTTCTCATCACTTCGTCTAATAATATTATACATTTTCTTCATTATCATTTTTCTTACACATGACGAGTTTTTTTTTTTTTTTTTTTTTTTCATTTTAATTTAGAGAAGATCTTCAAAAAGAGCTCTCCATATATCTCATTTGAAACTTTAATTCAACTATATTAATCATTAACACACTTTAATTAATTTATTAACTTATTCCTTAACGTGGATGCCAGCGATTTTTGGCTTTCTTACATACATCCTACGTACATTTCAAGTACATCTACATCATTATTAATTATATTATCTTATCCATCTACTTAACTTTATTTTACTTGGGTTAATTTAAACAAAAACTAGCTACTCCTTATTTTAACTTTTAATTCTATTTCAAATTATCCATTCAAGAAATTAATCAATTGAAAATCATGGATTCATTTGCCATAAATTAGTTTATGTTACACCAATTAAAGTCGTAATTAATTAATGATAGTAATAAGTTTTTGCATGTGTGTAATAAAGTTTATTTGATAGGAAATTGTGTGTAGATAACCCAGAATTTTATATTTTTTCAAAGATAAAAAAAGGAAAGAATTTGAAATTTAGAAGTAACAAGGCAAATCCATTATCAATCAAAGGGAAGTTTTGATGATGGATACGCAGATAGTGCAATCATGAAATGGAGAATTTTCCTCTTTTTTAAGAAAATTTTTAAAAATAGAAAAATAAGAGAAACTATTTACACAATATAGCAAAATTTTAGACGCGGATAGAAGTCTATCAATGTCTATTAGTATATTTTTGCTATTTTCTATAAATAGTTTAACATTTTTTTTATTTATAAAAAATTTTCTTTTTTTAATGGTATATAAGGGGAAAATAGTAATTTTGGAATAATAGAAGGGTTTGAAATTAAAAACCCTAAGTGGTCTTTTCTAGTTATGTCTGAGTTTGATGTATAGACAAACCATGTTATGCCTGCCAATTTTATTCTCTTAATTGTATTTGAATGGACGAATGTTAAAACATTTTAATTCAATTTATTTATTTTTATTTCTTTCTTTTGAACAAAGTAAAAAGGGAAGATGCTTTCCCTTAAATTTATTTGTTTTTTTTTTTTTCTTTTCTCAGTGTACGTTTGCCTTGGTTTCCAACAAAATTAGGCATTACTTTACATATTATATTCATAGTTTTTTCTTGTCGTCTAGTGATTTTTTGTTCATCATATTACAGCTTTCAAAGTGCAATACGAAGGAAATTCCAACCCTAAAGAGAAAAAGAAAACTTTGATAATTCTAAAGGAGTAAATAGTTTTTAATTTATGGCAAAAAAAAAAAAAAAAAAGTAATGATGATTAGGTGCAAGCAATTCATGCTTCCATATTTGTCACATGATGATTTTTTATTAGACAATTATCTAAGATGCATAAAGATAGATGCAGCTCAAACAACATCTAAGTTTTTCTCGTTTATAATTAGGTCATTCGTTAAATTCCTCTTTTTTGTCTCCGAAATGAAGAATTTAGGAAAGTACATAACTAAAGAAATGTTTCTTTATGTGAGAAAAATCCTAAAAGAAAAAAGAAAAAAAAGCATTTTGATAATGCAAAAGAAGTAAGAAGATTGATACAATAATAATTTTTCTTTTGGTTGTGAGAAGTGATTGTTTTAGACCTTCCAAATCCACTCTTTTTTTGTCTCCAAAATGAAGCTGGCTAGAATTTAGAAAGTGAATAATCATTATATTAAAAGGAAGCTTTCTAGGATTTTTTTTTCTTTTTTCTTTTTTGAAATGGATCACCAGAGTTTTAGATTTGTAATGGGTTTTTTTCCTCAATTTTTTTAAAAATAATGTAAGATTAACCATTTGTCAATAGTTTCACAGCAAATAGGACAAACATCATTATAATTTAAAAATTAGGTCATCCATACGTAAAACTTGCCCTTTTGGGTTGACAGTTGTAACACCCGACTCGAGTCTAACAAGGGTATACATAAAATGAACTGAGATCACATTCTAATGAAAGTATGGTTAAGAAAAACTTAGAACAATAGATAGTTAATACTTACACTAATAAGTTGCAATTTTCTTTTTAGTGACTCCAAAGTTAAATGTGTTTGATTTGGAGCAATCATTTGTTGGGAGAGCTCCTAGAAATCTTTGCAGATAAAGCACATGAGTGAGGGTATCATTTGAATCTTGAGCATGGGTGTTATAGGTAGAATACAAAAGGGAGTAAAAAAATAAAATAATAATAGAGAAATATACCTTTTTGGTCCTAAGTTTTGGGTTTATTAGTTTCAGTTTGGTCCCTAAGTTTAAATATTTTACACTTGTAGTCCTTTGAACTTTGAGATTGATTTCTATTCAATCCCTAAGTTTTAAAATGTTGCAATTTTACTCTTGAGGTTTGAGTTTCAAGATTTACACTTCTAAACCTTGATTTGTTACTCAATACTCATTTTCAGTTTTTCTTGTTTTGTCTATTAATTAATTTAACGAAATTAAAACAAAATTAATTTTAAAATTTCACTTTCACTTTATAATTGTTTCAAATTAATTAATAGACATTAAGCCAAAGACTAAAAGCAAGTATTTAGTGAAAAATCAAGGTTAAAAGTACAAATTTTCAAACCAAAGAAACCAAAATAAAGCAAAACTCAAATCTCAAAGGTAACATTGTAACATTTTCAAACATAGAGACTAAATTTATATCAAATTCAAAACGTAAGAACTAAAAGCATAACATTTTAAAATCTAGGAACCAAAACAAAAAACTAAATTCAAAATCTAAGAACTAAAAGGAAAATTATTATAAACAGATAAAATATCAAACTATTTATAAATATAGAAAAATTATGGTTAAAAAATACTTTTGGTCCTTAAACTTTTATGAAAGTAACAATTTAGTCCATGAATTTTGGTTTGTAACGATTTAATCCCTATACTTTTAAGTATATAACAATTTAGTCCATAAACTTTAGTAGGTAACAATTTAGTCCTTGTACTTTTCAAATTTGTAACAATTTAGTCCATAACGTAAAAAAAATTCATCAAACCTAGATGTCAATTTTTATTATTTCATGATGTAGACTTTTGTATTTTATAATAATATTTAGTCTCTAATTTATTTATCGGTTTATTTATGCATAAAATCTCATTAAATCTTAACACTAATTTCTACGATAGAGACTAAATCGTTACAAATTGTAAAGTACAAGGACTAAATTGTTACATAGTAAAGTTTATGGACTAAATTGATAAAAAAAAATTGAAAGTACAAGAACAAAATCGTTACAAACTAAAGTTTAGAGATTAAATTATTACTTTTATGAAAGTTTAGAGACCAAAAGTGATTTTTAACCAAAAATTATTATAAATAATTTGACTTATTTTTCTATATTTGAAAACAACGGAACTAAAATGTATTAATCCCATAATAATATTATATGAAACAAGTTCCCTTTCTTTTGAGGTGCTCCAATCCAAGTGCCCTGTTCTCTGTCTCCAAAATGAAACTGAGAGCAGCTTTGCATTGTTCTTTTTTGCGCTTCAGTAGTACACTTGAGAGAATCTTACAGCATTATACATTTAATTTTAATAATATAAGCTTAGCAAGATAATTAAGTTTAATTAAAAGCACAATTAATGAAGGCCCCTAGCTACCATTACCAAGCTTAGCTAGGCTTCAAGAATATTTCTTTTATATTTTAACACACAACTTTTTAACTTTTTAATTTTTTTTTTTTTTTTTTTGAAAAACAAAAAAGATTTAAAAATAAGATTGCAGTGATTTGAAGAGCGAAGACAATCTCCCTTTAATTTGAATACCCAAAAGGAATTAATAAAAGAGATTCTTTGTAAAATATCTAAGCTTTAATTATTGGCAGCTAATTCTGTTCCAACTTTTAAACTCGTGTGGTTCTTCGCTGTTTATTAAGAATTTAGAAGTTGAAGAAGCAACCAAAACCAACCATCGCTTTTATTTTTATTAATAATAATAATAAATAATAATAATAAAGTTTGGAGTTTCATTTTGTTCTGTCTCGAACTTTGGACGCAGCATCGGCCTTTGATGTCCTCTCCCGAAAATCAGTCTTTGTACGGTTTCACATGAATTTTCCCTTCATTCCTTTCATAATCATCTAAACAAAATGCCCTTTCAATTAATTAATTTTGAAATCAAGTTCCTAGTTACGGATTGAATTATGACGTTTGTGTTTAATAGGTTCTTGAATTTTTTTTTAAAAAAATTATTTTATAAAGACCTTATTGGTTTTTACTACTTAAAAGCAAAAATTGTAAAGAAGAAAAAATAATCAGATAGGCATGTGGCACTATTTGATCGGGCCACATAACTGAACTTCCAAATGTCTATTTTTCTTGTGAGGTTGAGGCCATCCTAACAAGGTGAGAAATCTTTGTTTAGGCGGAGAATGGGAAAAAAAAATTCTCCTTGAACTAAATAGGGACGAGGATAGGGAATACATTTCTCATCCTTAGTTCCTTACTTCGTTTTTTTTTTTTTTTTTTTTTTTTTAATGCTTACATTCAAAGATATGTATACGTTTGAATCACTTTAAACTCTAATGTACACAGACACACACATTTTTTCAACAATGCTTAGAGATGTCAATTTTCATATTGGGATCAAGGCCCTGTGAGGATTTACCTTAACGAGATGGGTGAAGGGAATGACCTCTTCATTCCGCAACAAAAATATTGGATCAAAATGTTTTTATTTAGAATAAAACAAAAATACAAGAAGGGTTTAGTGTTTACATACATCAAAAGATTATGGAAGACATCATGCCAACATGTTCTCCATAATCTTTTGAGGTATATAAATGTTTAACCATTTTTGTATTTTCGTTTAGTTCGGATAAAATCATGGTGGTTCAATGTTTTCGTTGCAAAATGGATCCAATGTTTCTGCTGTGGAATGAAGAGTTCATTTCCAGTGGAAAATTCTTTATTGGGCAAGGGATGAGAAATATTTCTTGCGAGCTAAATGAGAACGAGGAATGAGAATACATTCACCATCCTTGTTCTCCTGCTCCATTTAGTTTTATTTTACTTTTTTATAAAAAAAGACATCTATATATTAAAATCACTTTCAACACTTATGTATACATAATGATATTATATGAATAATTTGATATATTTGAACTATTTTTCAACTTTTATATATGGATAATTAAATAATTTAATATGAAAAATGTTATTTTCTTTCCTTCGACGGGTTTAACCCTTTCAATTGAGATTGATAAGGAAGAATTAACTATTTAATTGAAATTCTTTCTTCAAAGATCATTTCATTGTTTCTTTTCCTAAAATAAATTCAATGGAGAAAAATTATTCATAAGGAACAACCTGAACCCCCTTGATTCTCCGAGGGGAATTCCTGCCTCGGTCTCTAAAAAATTAGACGAAAAATTTCGTACAGATGTGGAATAAAATAGGGAGAAGGGATAGGGACGTGGAAGCAATCCTCGTACACCCCCACCCCGTAGACATCTCTAAGAGCTACAAAAAAATTAATGGTTACAACTAAGTTAGCAACCAAGTATTACTATTAATTTTATGTCTAATAAATCTTTTGAACTTAACAGATATTTAATAAGTCTGTAAAATTTCAATTGTATATCTAATAAATGGCTAAATTACAAGACAAACACTGAACAAAATTCAACTAGTATAAAACATAAACCCTTGATCCTAAGGTCAAATATTTTAATGGAAAATTATTATAAATGGAAAAAATATCAAACTATTTACAAATATAGAAATTTTTCATTGTCTAACAGCGACAGATCGTGATAGATTTCTATCAGTGGGCAATAGACAGCGTGGCTCATTTTTCTATATTTGAAAACTGTCCTATTTTAATCTTCATATTCACACATATTGTTAAACTATAAAAAAATTAAATTAAAAATTTAGTCCTTGAACATATTGAGGTTTAATTTGTATCTATTTGGTTTCTAAACTTTCAAAACTACAAATTTAATCTATGAAATTTCGAATTTTTTAAACTTCTAAGATCTACTAAACACATAATTTAAAGTTGATTCCAATTAGACATAAAATTCAAATTTATATTAAATAGACCAATTAAGTCTTATAACTTTTTAACTTTCTAGGGGTTATTAAACATAAAATTAAAAGTTTAAAGACCTATTACACATAAAATTAAATTGAGAGTTAACTAATAGACATTTTTGGAAGTTCAGGGACTAAATAAATACAAAGTTCACCAACTAAACATGTAACTTAACCCTAATAAATTATGAACTTTTGTGTCAATCCGTTTTTGACCTATTCAATATCTTTCAAAACTTATGAACCTATTAGACATAAATAAATTGAAAGTTTTAAGATATTATTAGACAAAATTCAATTTTATGTATAATGTATAGATCCATTACCTTTAAAAAGATGCCTAATATATAACAAATTAGACTTAATAAATACAAAATTTGAAAGTTAAACAACAATCTATTAAATATTTGTAAAGACTATTAAATATGAATTAAAAGTTTAGAAACTTACTAGACATGAACTTTAAACTTAGGGTTGTTTTCAAATATATAAAAATGAGCAAAACTATTTATAAGTATAGAAAAATTTTACTGTCTATCAGTGGTAGATCGCGGTAGAATTTTATCGAGTCTATCGTTGATAAATAGTGAAATGTTTCTATATTTATAAATAGTTTGATATTTTTACTGTTTATAATAATTTTCCTTAAACTTAAAACATAAACTTATAATTTTAACCTTTCTCCTTATTAGTAAGAATCACAAGGAATTTTAAACAAACACATAAAAAGTAGAGCTTCAATGTTTAAGAAAATTTGAGAGGTAACCAAGAAAAAAAAAATCAGAAAAAGAAACAAAAGTATAAGTGATTAATTATCGTCAACATGAGTATTGATCGACTAGGTGACATAAAATGTACTATTTATCATCAAAAGAGCAGAGATCATATTATATATTAAACTTCAAAAAAAAAATTTTAAAAAAAGTACTTAATTATTATTTGTTTTTACTTTCTCTCCATGCTCGCAATCAATGGAGCATATATAATTGAAAGATTTAAATCTTATTTTAGTTCTTGAACTTTGAATCTTGTTCTATTTTGGTCTCTAAATTTTAAAAAATGTTTGTTTTAAGTCCCTAAACTTTTAAAAAGTGTTTATTTTAGTCCCACTATTAAAATTATGTTAATTCTTCAACAGAAATGTAAGAAAGCTTGGGCTCTATATGTATTGAGAAAGATAAAGGTGAAATAAAATGCCAACAACCAATACATCAAAATAATGAATGACAAAATTTTGAACTAAAAATGTCTTTTAAATTCTCCCGCTTTGCCACCTTATTCAAAATTGAAATTCTAGATTTTTTAGCGTAACTAACTTATTTGGTAGTCTAGTCATTCAAAATAAGTCATATTGTCAATTTGTTAAAGAGTTAACAAAATCTTAATATAGCAGGGATCAAAATAAGCATTTTTTAAAAGTTGAGAGACTAAAACGAACATTTTTAAAAAGTTTAGGGACTAAAATAAAATAATACTCAAAGTTCAGAGATTAAAACGAACATTTTTAAGAGTTTAGGGATCAAAATAAAATATTAATAAAAGTTTAGGGACCAAAATAAGATTTAAACCTAATTGAAATGAATCCTGATAATTTATAAGAAGCATATGAGATATTAATGAATTAATTTAACCTATTTTGTTTTGTTGTATTGTAAAGGTCAGAAAATTCACTTGCACAGTAAGTGGTTACTGTGTGGGATTCCATGGATGGAAAAGAGAGAGTTGAAGTTGAAGTTGAAGTGATGGATTCTCTTTTTTTTTTTTTTTTTTTTTTTTTTTTTTTTTTTTTTTTTGTAAGGCTAATTTCTTCATGGGATTTTTTGACTAAACCTCCTCCATCAATTCTTGGGAGAGAGAGGTTTGAATCATACACAGTGCCCTAATCTTGGAGTAATTCTTTCTATGATATTCAAGCAATGCTCTTTGAACAATTTGATTAATTGTTGGGTACAATGGGAGAATTAAGCTAGTTTTTTATGTGTTTTCTTCTGAATAATCTTAGATCCACCAACTTGGGGAGGAGAATTTTGTAGCCCACTCAAGTGGTAGCTTCAAGCAATCAACTTATTATATATAATATTAATGTGTACATCTATTTACTCTTTATATTCTCTCTCTACAACAATATAAATAATAATAATAATAATAATAATAAATAAGCTACATTACAAAATGGAAAAAAAAAGAAAAAAATCTTTCAAGAATGTAGCCATTTATTATTTTTTTTTTAAAGCTCCAAAAATGAAATTCAACATTAATTGATAAATTTTTAGATAGTTGTGATTGACGCTGATAGAAGTCTATTAAGGTCTATCAATGATAAAAATGATAGAAGTCTATCATTGATAGATGCTAATAGAAGTCTTTTTCTTATTTTCTGTAAATAGTTTGACATTTTTTCTATCTGTGAAAATCTCTTTTTAAGAATTAGAGACCTCCTACTCTCAACCATGTTAAATCATCAATCAATCAAAAAGTTTAAATGTCTGTTTGGATTGACTTTCTAAGTATTTATAAACAACACTTTTTTTACAATTAGAAAGTCAATCCAAACGCACCCTAAGTTGACGGAATTTAATAGTATATCAACATTGTCTATTTTAGGTGCGTTTGGATTAACTTTTGAAGTATTTAATTTTGAAAATAAGTCATTCTGAAAAGAAAAAAAATTGAAGTGTTTGACAACTATTTAAAATAGTTTTTGAAGTGTATATTTTAACTAGATTTTATCAAAAGAATTTAAATAAAAATTAATTTTTTGAAAAATATTTTTTTCTCTAGTCAATCCAAATAGGCCCTTAAACTACCGTCACCCACTTGTGTTCTAAGTTCTAAAGTTTTGTCCAACATACTCTAACAAATTTCTATTCTAAAAGTAGTCTTGAACGTTTATGAAAGATTAAGGTTAGGTATATATGTTAATATTGCAAAACTATTAAAAAGTTTCAGATATTTTTTAAACATATAAAGGACAAAGTTTAAAGGTAATTTTTTTTTTTCTTTTTTTCTTTTTTGTTGGTAATTTAGGTAAAATAATAATAGGCATACCTATAGATGCTTTGGTAGGCCAATCCTTCACCTCCTCATTATTGTTTCATTCTAAGCTAAAAATAATAAAACAGTCCAATATGGGTGACCCCAATGTTTTATGGCCCGACCAAACAAACCTACGATGCGACATTATTTCAAATGAGAATCATTTAAATTCTCTCGAGTTTTGTAGAACAATTGGACTTCATACATAGGAGCCTTTTTCTTTTGAATATATATTGGCTGCCGAAAATTAATTAGTTTTAATTTGTCTATCGAATTTCAGTTATAGTGACAGTTTTTTTTTTTTTCTCTCTATATTATTCTTAATTAGGTTTAATTTTTCTAATATCTCATGTATAAATTGTATTTTATGGATTTTATTTATTTAATTAATTCTTCATTTTACCTTTTAATAACAACAAGAAAAAGACCATCAAAAGACTCTTCAAAGCCATAATTCTGCCCAAATGCTAGTTCTAAACTCGAAACTAATCCCATACCTCAAAGAAACATGTTTTCTTGTTATCATTTCTTTTGAAAGGCTTTGATTTGATTTTAGAAGGTTTCTTTTATTATAAAAAAATAATAATAGTAATCAATCATGTTCTATCACTGATAAATGCTGATAGAAGTCTATCAATGTCTATCAGTATTTATCAGTTTTTTTTTTTTTTTTGCTACTTTTTTGTAAATAGTTTGATATTTTTTCTATCTGGGAAAATTTTCCTTTTAATAAAGATGTTTTTGTTTCCCTCTTAAAAATCTTTTTCAATGAAACATATTTTCATGGAAGGATTTGTTTTAACAAAAGAGAGTTTTGTTTTTTTCTACCATCATTATTTTAACTTTTCCTTTTTGTTATAGGTAATTTTGGAGCAATAAATAAACCTAAGATAAAGTAAAACCAGGAGAGTTACCTTATCCTAAACAAACCCGAAATTGGCAAGAAACCGACCTAGGTGAGTTCATTTAAAGTGTGGAAAGAGAAATTGGGTCGTACGACCCAATTGGCCCACCTCAGCCTCGAAGGCCGAGGCTGAGGCCAACATATTCTACGCATGTGACTCATTCTGGGGTCGAGGCCGATATATTCCACGCATGTGGCCTCATTACAACAGAGCCCTTTATCTTGAACCTCCATTGTGGTCTGGTCCAACTATTAAAATGTCCTATTTTCAAAAAAAAATAAAGGAGATAAAATCCTAATCTTAGAAAGATGAGGAAGACTCCTAACCTAACTCCAGTATAAATAAAGTAGGACAAACCAACATTAGGGAAGTTGACATTCTTCCTTAAATTGCTTGCTCTGACCTTTTTGCATTAAGATCTAACTTAAGCATTGGAGTGTTTGTAGCAAGCACCACTCCGGTATGTTATTTTGACTATTTTGCAAGTGACCTCTTCTCCAAACTACATATTCATCATTAGTGGCACGTGAAGGTCAAGCGAGTCCTCCTTACCAAATTTTTCCAACAACACTTTTTTTGAATAAAACCTCCCAAAATAACATGATTTCATGAAAAATTCTTTTCCATAAAAAAAAAATAAAGATCATTTTAAAAGTTTTCCTTTCATACTTTTTTTTGAAATAAATAAACTAAATTAAATTGGATTGAATAAATAATATTTTCCTCAAACGTAAAAAAGAAAGGTTTTTACAATATTTTTATTTGGTGGGTTAAGTGAGTAGTAATCACACAACAATTAAATTGCAAAACAATAGACAGTGATAGAACTCTATCACAGTCTATCTGATTTGAATTCCAATAAGCCAAATTCCAATCAGTAACAAAGTTAAATTCCACTCCGTTCAATTTTGATGGAAAGAACAAGGTCACTGAAGAAAAAGAACAAGAAGGTCACTGAAGAAGAAGAAAAAAAAAGAGGTGTTCACAACTTACTAAATTTTGATTGATTGAAGAAGAAAAAGAATATTATCATGTCGATTGAAGAAGAAGATGTTCAACATGAAGAACATTCCGAAAAACCTAGAAGAAGAAGAAGAACATCGACATATCTTTATCGCCAAGCTTGGAATCGCACGAATTAAAGTACATTTTCTGCGAAGCAACTGGTGATTCAAATCAAGTTTTCTATGAACAGAAGAAGAAAAATAAATCACAATGCAAAACGAAGAAGAAGACAATGAAAACGTGTGCAACTTTATAAAAGAAGGGTAGTTTGGATATTTTGAAAAATAAAAACGTGGTCCCAATTTTAAAAATCACGGGATTTTATTTTGCTATATGTATGAAAATAGTTTCATATTTTCACCCGTTATAACAATTTCCCTAACAAAAAAAAAACTATTTAACTTTCTTTTTTGTTACCATATACATCCTTTATTTAAAAAATATCTTATTCTTTTCAAAGTAGCAATAATATTACTTTTGACATTTTCTAAACATTTTAAAATTATCATCAAATCTAAAACAATATGACAGTGATCTAAAATGATGTGTGGTGGTTATTCGCTTAGGTCATTGTAACGTTGTTCTAGGTCCTAGCTTCAAAATATCAAATTCTAAAAAAGTAATTCTACTTCAAATGTAATATTTAAAACATTTATGAAAATTTCAAAGTAATATTACAAGTTTTGAGATAAAAGAGATATTTTTTTAAAATAAAGTACACAAGTTGAGGATATATATATATATAAAATTAAAGTGTCAAAAACACATTCCCTTTAAATTAAATCTTATAAGTTGATTGGATATTATCATATAATGGAGAGAATTAAAGTGAAGGAAAACTATTGTTATTCTCCACGTGTCCATCTCAACATGATACCTAAATGTTTTATATTCATTTTTTCTTGAATTATTCAATTATGAAATGTTTTTAAATATAAAAAAATCAGTCAAATTATTTATAAATTTAGAAAAATTTAACTGTCAGCGATGATTTTCCTAAAATTATATATATCTAATGTTAAAAGGCAATGCATTTTCTTTTCTTCTCCTTTTATTTTAACGAACTTTTGGACAAACCATTTTCTATATTCTCTGTATATTAATTACAAACCTTTCCATAAAGGAGATAATGTTAATAATAAATAATAATTTAAAAATAAAATAAAAAAAAAACCAAGCAAGTCATAGATTAAATGTATATGTTTCATTTTTTTTTACTAGTAAATGCCCTGTGAAAGTTTAAGATAAGATAATATTTTTAGATTTTATTACTATAAGAAGAAATTAAGGGAATGAGAATATATAAATGTGTTGGATGCATAAAATGGAAACAATCATTAGGATGATATATGCATTTGGTTGCATCAAAACATCAATCCCATCAAGGAAAAATTAAAATTAAAACATAGAAATGCACTAAATAAATAAAAACTGAAACGCTAAGAACAAATTTACCTGGAAACTGTGAGAAATTAAATGCAATAATATATTAATTACTCTGGAAATATTGCCACTAAATGAAAACACTAATCATCAATTATCATCAATTAATTTGGATTTGGTCAATTTGTTTCCCAAAATTGGTATTATTATGACATTTCATTGACACATTGTTTGTAATTTGCCTGCAATTGCTGTCTTTTTTCTGTTATTTCTGTTTATTCCACCCTTTTATTGCTCATCTGGCAAAATAATATATATACACACAAATTTTAAAATAGATAGATATAGGTTTAAAATAATTTTGGTCAATTTTTAATTCAATCTTTGTAATCAAACCATTGTTCAAGACTTAAATTATTATTTTATGGAAGTTCATAGTCTAAAAACATTTTTTTAACCATAAATAAATCATTTGTGTATGAAGTAGATTTTTATTTTTATTTTATAAAATGTGTCCCATCTTATAATATATGATATAAAAGAGATAAATATGTCATTTGGTGTATGAAGTACACATTATTTTTTTTACTAAAATGTGTCCCATCCTCTAATATCATATAAAAAGAGAACAAAATCTGTATTTATTCTACTCTTTTTCTTGATGCCTTATTTTGTTCCAAGACATTTGTTTTACTTTTACAGGCTACTACTGCACTAGCTTGTACTACGGATTAGATTTCTACATATAATTGATATTAGACGGAAAGAATAACGTCTTGGGTGCATCTATCTGTTTACAACTCACCTTAAAAAACTTTAAATAATAATATAAAATAAATGTATGAATAATTCATTATGTGATAAATTAGGGTTAGACAACTAAGTACGGATAACAAAAAAAAAATGTGACCTATGATTTTATAATATGTTATTTTACATGATTTTATATATATATCTTATTCCTATCCTGAAAAAAAAAAAGTTAGTGAATTAAATTATTCTCACACAACCCTTCATATATCATATCACTATATTTATAAATATTCTCGGTATACATGCCTATTCTATTTTATAAAGATTAATATAATCTTGAAGGAAAATGGCATGGAGAAAGAAGAGTGAAAAATAATGAAGGAAATTGATATTTATGATCATGAGAATAGAGTGCATTTGGATGTGGAAATTTGGAATAATTAAGTTGCTGTGCAAAGACACCCAGAAAAGAAAATTACAGAATTAATAAACAAAAAAAAAAAAAAAAAAAAAAAAGAAAGAAAATAGAAGAATGAAGAAGAGAAATCTAAGGGAAAAAGGCATTGGACCACATTGCATTATTAGGGTTATAAGTTTGATCCCCAAAAGGCGAAAGCATATCATCCCCAACAAACCCCATTTGATCCTGAGGGCTCACAAGCTCCATCAGCCACGCCGCCGTCTGCGGCTGAGTTTGTGGTGGTTGAGACGGAGGCGGAGGCTGAGCCTGAGGTTGAAGCTGCGTCGAAGGCTTTTTCAGTGAGTCAATACGTGTAACAATGTCTTTAAGATTCTGATCGATGAGCCAACCGAGGTCGTTCAAATCAAGCATGTTGAGACCATGCAGCCCTTTTGCTGCAGTGAGGCTCTGAAACATCAGCCGTGTGATCTCCTTCTCCCGGTTGTCCTTTCTCATCTTCTTCAATTGCTCGTTCGCTTTTGCGATCCTCTGCCGCAGAAACGTCTCTTGGTTCACCTGTTTAAAAAGATAGATACCTTCAGTCTTTTAGAAACTACGTTGCATTAAAAGTATTAGCTTTTTTTAGGACGACCTTCATAAACATTTCAAAACTACTTACCATCTTTTTGCTCTGTTCCATCTCGGGCATCTTTTTGAACTGAGAGAGAACGCGTTGGACTCCAATAGGGGAAGGCCAGAGCTCAGGCTGAGAATCGTAGGGACTAAAGACGATTGCACAAGCCTCAATCCCACAAAGAGTGCTCAATTCACTAACCTTCTTCATTAGCCCTCTCTTCCTCTTCTTGAATGTTGCCTTTCTTGCAGAGTCATTTGCAATGTAAGCAAGTTTCACTTTCTTCCTTGTCATAATTTTCTTTTCTTTTTTTTTTGGTTCAATTTTCCATTCTCATTTTGTTGTTAATTTATATACATTTGAACATCAGATCTGATTGGGGTATGATTTTGTTGTTGAGTTGGACCAATTTAATGTTGTCTTTGGTGTCACCTTTAATTTTAAAAGATTTAGATGATCATATGAGGATTATTATTTTATTTAGTGGGTTAAGTGAGTAGTAATCACATTGATATTCTGATTATTATATCATTCATAAGATCCAATAACTTCTTACCCTTTTAAGTAATCTTTTTATGATTATTTATTACTATCACTTTGTACGTTTGCCTTGTCCTACCTCTTCCTTGCCTTCTGTTTCTTGCCATTTTTGCAAATATTATAATCTATAACATTTTAAAGATTCTAATCTTAAAAATATGTTCCAACTTTTCCTCTAATTGGCCCTCAAATATTACACAACTTTACCCAAAACCATTTATAATCGAGGGAAATTTTTAAAAATAGAAAAAATAAGAAAACTATTTATACAAAATAGCAAAATTTTTAGATAGTTGTGATAGACGTTGATAGAAGTCTATCAGGGTATATCAGTGATAGAAATAATAGAAGTCTATCACTAATAGATGCTGATATAAGTCTATCAATGTCTATCGGTGTTTTTTTTGCTATTTTTTATAAATAGTTTGACATTTTTTCTATATGTGAAAACTTCCCTATAATCAAATCAAATTAAAAATACCTATAAATAAATATCAATATTTTCATTATGTATATGTATTTAGCTATGTCTCCTATATGATACACTTATTGTGATCTTTATATCATCAATTCTAGTGAAAAATATCCGAGTTTAGTTCCATTGACATAAAATATGCGTTAACGTCCAAGAGATTTATGGTTCGAATTCCCTCGATCCTATTATATTAAGAAAAAAAATATCTAGGGGTAAACTTATCCAAATTTAGGATGAAATTTGGTGCAAATATATATATATTGGTGCATTTTGGTGATGATGAGGCAGTAGAAAAAGCATAGGTAAAAAAACAAATGTGTCATTTAATTGTAATCAAAAGAGGAGAGATGAGAAATAAGGGATTAAAGAAGAGAGATAATTAAAATATTTGAAAACATAACCTAAAATCTTAAGGGATTTTAAGGTTTAGAGAGAGATTAGATAACATATTTAAACATAAAATCTAAATCTAAACAAAATCAAAACCTAAAGAAAATTTTAAAACATATATTATTGTTCAAATAAAAATATTTTGAAATAGGCCCCAAACTTAAATCCTAACAAATTGTATACTCTATGCAGAATTTAATTAGTATAGAAAATATATTTACTCTAAAAAAAAGTACAATACTCGCAAAAAATCCATCTAAAAAAAAAGTAGAATGCCACATGTATAAAAGTGCATAAACTTTATAAATAATAATTTTTATTAATATATAAATAATCGTATTTATATGAATTACAAACTTTGTGACCCATTTAAATTAAATATTTACTTTATAAACAACAATACATTTCAAGTAGGAAATTATTACCGATATAGAAAATTTTCACTTTTTATATGCGATAGAACTAGTAACTAAAAAGAAAAGATAAATATAAAGTGAGCGAAAGAATAGGATGTAACTAAAAAATAATATTTGGATGCATTGCATTTAGGGATGGCAACAGGGCGGGGCTGGGATGTACTCCCCATCCCCGTGGGGATCTTTAATCTCCGTCCCCGCCTCATTCCCGTTTTGAAAAGTCGGGGTTGGGGTCAGAGAATCCCCATTCGGGGATTCGGGTCTCCACGGGAAAAATCCCCGTTTATGTTTTTTTTTTATATAATTTTTATTATTTGAAATTTAGAATTTTTTTTAATGAAAATAAACAATAATATTAAAAATTGGGAAAAGTCCAATGGGCTCGAAAGAGTAATTAGCAACTAAAATGTCCTCCAACCACTAAAGAGGATCCCAAGTAACAAGCCCATCTTGAATAAGGGCCTGGCCCATTTGATTGTGGGCTACCTTATTTTGAGGTCTAGAATCATATCTCCTCCCTTAATTCTTAGGAAAATTACGAGGAATAGTTAAAAAAAAAAATAAAATAATTATCAAGTTATCTGATAAGTATTGAAGTGTGCGTAAGGGAAGGGTTAGATGAACCCTCCACCTTTGAAATCAAATAGGTATGAGGGAAAGGGTTGGTTCAAGTTCTCACACTCGACCTCTACTAAGCCAACACACCATTAAAATATATTATAGGTTGACTTGGTTTGATCTAAAATTCTAATTCGAATGCCTTAGGATAACTCTTCATATAAATGTATCATGATGACTCCATTTGAATTAAGTCTATTCTTCACTCGAAAATTCATAAGTTTAACTTATTGCATTATTCTACTATCTGACTAAAGGAGTATGTGTGGCAACTCACAACATCTGGTGTATAAATATTTCTCTCTAGTTGGTCACGTTATTTCCCTTTCAAATAAATTTACAAAAAGATTAGGTGAATTTTACTATTTGGATTTTGACATGAATAATGGTAAAACATATATTTGTTACGATTAAAATTAATTAATATTCCGATGAATCATAATTATATATAAAATAATTAGTTATCAACATAAGTAAAATCTTGTCCAAAAAAAAAAACATAAGTAAAATTATATGGATTGTTATTAAGTGATTAATGATAATAAATAAATAAGCAAAAATTTCAAATTGCCATTAATAGAAGATGCTGAATATGAGTTAAGGGTGGGTATGATAGAATTAGAATAATTAAATATTGTATTTAGGTGAGATGTATTATTTATCTAAAACTAAAGTTGATGAGTGACAAGATGGCATTAAGGGTTGGTTTTCTTAAGTTGTCCAAAAATCAAAATCAAGTGATTGTGAAATATAAAATGATAAGAATCAAAGTTTTTTGTCTGCCATTGTTGTGATCTTTGGATATAGATACATACACCTTACTCTACTTTATTCAAATATATTTTATCCAAAAATTAAACCCCACTTCAAAAAAAAAAAAAAAAAAACTATTTGATAAAGTTGAGAGCTACCATTTGTTTACTTATAAATTAATTTGGTAGAATCAAGATCAAATTAACAGTAAATTAGTTATTTAAATATAATCTTTTTAAAAAAAATTAGAAAAATTACTATAAACACAAAAAATTATAAAACTATTTATAAATATAGAAAAAAAATCACTGTTTATTAGCGATAGACCGCAATAGAATTCTATCGCAGATAGAGAGTAAAATTTTTTTATATTTATAAATAGTTTGACTCATTTTTCTATATTGGAAAACAACTCTAAAAATTACCCATTTGATTCATTTTAGTTACTATCCTTTCCAAATATTTGTTTTAGTATCCATACTTTTAGAGTGTTTTCACTTTTTTTTAATCACATTTTGGGTATGACGCTACATCGATAAACTATAGTTAATTTTACATTTAAAGATTCTACTAGATATACGAATGTTTTAAAAAAATAATGTAATTTTAATAAATAATAATAAAAATAAGGTAGGGATAAAAGTATTTTAAAAAATAGCTAAGGAAATTGTGGACGAGGTCTACGATTTCATAAAATTAGTCCACATGGCATGCAAATCATGGATCGGGTCCATGATTTTGCAAACCTACTTTTGTCAATAGTCTCAACTCAACTTTATTTTTATCATTATATATTAAAATAATATTATTTCTAGAAAAAATCTTAGATATACATAATGTGTGTTAAAATTTTGTAATAAAATGACTAAAATCACAGCTTTAAAATATATAGACTAAAACTAGCTAAAACAAACAAAATTAAAAGTTCAATCAAACTAAACATTTTTAAAATGTAGGGATGAAAACTACAAGTAGAATAATAAGACGCTTTTTGATACCACTTTAGTTTTTAGTTTTCTTTTTTCAAATATATACTTCTTTTTACCATTTTCAAATTATGGCTTGAATTCCTAGTAAAATTTTAAAAAACAAAAACTATATTTTTTTTAATTTTAATATGTTGATTTAGTTTTTCAAAATATTGAAAAAAATTGTGTAACAAAATATAAAACTTATGATAAACATATTGTTTATTAATTTAATTTTCAAAAATTAATTAAATGAGTTGTTTTCAAATATAGAAAAATGAGTTAAGTTATTTACAAATATAAAAAATGCTTCCTGTCTATCATTGATAGACCGCGGTATAATTCTATCGCTGTCTATTGCTTAAGCGATAGAATTTTATTGAAGTCTATCGTTAATAGCTAGTAAAAAAATTTTATATTTATAAATAGTTTGATATTTTTTTATTTATAATTATTTTTTTATTATAAATGAGGATTTAAATCTAAAACAATCCCATTTGACAAATGGAATGGAGAAATTATCTCATTTTAGTTCCAATCTGGTGGAACCAAAGTCATGATGCGGTTGTCACCATCGTAAGAAATATGTAGGGATTTATTTTTGATTTGGGACAAAAACCAACCTAGCAATGACAGCTTGTCATTAAAATTTGTGTGGTGAAAATAATCGGTTTATCTTAGGTTCGGTTTGGTAACTATTTGATTTTTTTTTTTTTATTCTTGAAGATTAACCCTAAAAACATTCATTCCACCACTAAATTTCTTTATTTTTGTTATCTACTTTTTACCAATATTTTAAAAAACCTAACCAAATTTTGAAAACTAAAAAAAAGAGTAGTTTTTGGAATTTGAAATTTGGTTGAGAATCAATCTCTTATAATTAAAAAAGATGCAAATCATGATAAGAAATTGAGAGGAAATAAGCTTAATTTTCAAAAATAAAAAACGAAATTGTTACCAAATGAGGTCTAATATAGTAACTTTAGTTTTTAGATTTAGGCTTAGCTTGAAATTAACGAATTAGCTTCTAAATTGAGTTTGTTTTCTCAAAGTTGAGCTCTCAATCATGGTTTGCATCTTTTCTATGTAAACATTTCGTCTAAATTATAAAAGCAAAAACAATAGTTTTGGATTTTGAAAACACTCCTAAAATATAGACAAGAAAACAAAGAAACTAATAAGCATAAGTTGTGTCTATAGACTTATGGTGTGTTTGGTTTAACTTTTCAAGTGTTTAATTAAGTCATTTTAGAAAAAAAAAAAAAAATTGAAGTGTTTGGCAACCACTCAAAATAGCTTTTAAAACACTTTCAAAATGTATTTTAAACAGTTTTTTTTTTTTTTTTTTTTTTTTTTTTTTTTTAATCAAAAGAGTTTAAATAAAAAATAGTCTTTTTAAAAATATTTTTTTCTCTCATGAATCCAAACATAACTTTAATTTCTAAAAATCAAAAGGAGAAATCTAAATGGTTAAAAAATAGGCTATGTTAACTACATATTTTACGATCAACATAATTTAAAATTTTATTTTCTTTAGCTTTTTAATAACTAGCTTAACCAAACACTAAAAAATTTAAAAGAAATGGTTAAAATTCACACACAAAAAATTTATAGGATTGAAAATGGTAATCTCAAATAGAGTCTTGACCAGTGATTGAATTGCAAGGAATTATTTTTGTCTGATCACGAAATTAGAGTTTAAAAACTAATTGCAAAAGGTAAATTCAAACATAATTTAATAGATAAGATATCAACGATCAATTTAAAAGTCGATGATTCGATTTCTAATGAGTTGAAAAAGTGGATGTTAGTGTTTGAAAATGGAATTGTTAAAGATGAGTACACACTTTACAGTTCAAAAATTCAAAATGTATGTGATCAGATTCAGAGTTGAGCTCACTTTTGTTGTCTTTGAATCCCATTTTTGGGAAAAGTTAAAGTGGACCAAATACATTATTTGGGAATTGGAATTGGAATTTGAATTTGAATTTGATACCTTATTTTAATTCATAATATCTCATCTAAAGGCATCCACCATTGGGATTTTCCATATTTTATAATTCAAAATAATTCATAAAATCTGATCTAAGGCAGTGGGTGAAGAGAGTTTTTCCTCCCTCTTTTCGTGGCTAATTTGTTCCTATACATCAACTCAATAATTAAGGCTACGTTCCCAATAATAATTGCTAAAATTAAATGCAAAAATCTCATTAGTTGGTTTTGATTTTAGGTTAAATGATAATGTTAGTCTCTCAACTCTTCACAACTCAATTTCAAAATTGAGTTTGTTGTTAGATCTAAATTTTGATGAAAATATCAATAAAATATCGATTTCGATAAATATTTCTAAAAGAATTATAAAAATAAAAAAAAATTAATTATTAAATATTTTTTTTATTATTTTCAAATAAGTAAACATATCTATTATTTATATTATTGGTATTTTGATGTTTATTTTTCGTAAATTTTTTTACGATATAATGAAAATATCGATCCAATCCCTCATATCGATATCGAATCCATGAAAACGTAAAAATATTGATGAAAATTTAATACCATGGAACTATTTGACATAAAATTAAAAATCAGAAAAAAGATTTAGACATAAATTTAAATGCATATTTTAAAATTTAGAAACTAAACTTATAATTTAGTCTTGATTAAATCTAAGGATATACTATTACACTGTAGTGATATATTATTATGCTGAAATGAAACGATGTGTTTTCAATTTTCTCCCCTTAATTAATCTTTGCGGTTAATTATTTTAATTCTATTTTTGAAAATTAGGATGGAGAATCAAACTTTCAACTATATAAATTTTAAATTTTATGTGAATTAAAAAAAATAATAATAATGTTAAAGGAGATAGAATTGGAGAAGGGGATGAGTGATTTTGGTATTGGGTAAAGATGAGAATAGAGATGAAAAAGACAGTAAATTAGCATAAAACTTTTTACAGGAAACCTTTTTGAGAAAGAAACGTAACCAACACTCAACACATTCCAATTCTTCAACAACCTTTGTCCTTTTCCTTTTTTTTTTTTTTTTTTTTTTTATTACAGCAACCAATTCAATCAATACAACAACACAAAATCAAATTACCCCAAATAATAAAAATTACAAATTACAAAGAAAAAAAATGATAATTAAGAATAATTTAAGAAGCAGAAATTGTGTGTCTTTGATGGGATTCACACAAACAACACACAAAACAGAGAAGATAAAGCAAAAAAAAAAAAAAAAAACATATATGAGAACAAGGGAGTGGTTTAATTTGATCATCAGTTTTCCAATTTCTTCCATCATTCCTTCCTAAATCTCCCATACCCCCTGAAATAAACATAATTCAAAATATAAAATTAAACCAAAATTTTAAAAAAATATATAGAAACTAAAAAGGAAATAGTTTAAAGAGAAGGAGAAATAATGGAAAAACTAACATTGAATAGAGAGAATTGTGATGAGAATCACTTGGTGATGGCATAAACAGCATAAATAATGCCAGGGATGTATCCGAAGAAAGTTAGAACCAAGCAGATCCAGAATTCAACCTGGAGTGAACAGAAATTAAGTAAATTATAAGGATTAAAATGAAAATATAAAAA
Source organism: Lagenaria siceraria (assembly GCA_002890555.2). Classification (NCBI taxonomy): domain Eukaryota; kingdom Viridiplantae; phylum Streptophyta; class Magnoliopsida; order Cucurbitales; family Cucurbitaceae; genus Lagenaria; species Lagenaria siceraria. The sequence goes on along the minus strand of CM016492.1, from coordinate 213,632 downwards.
GAAAAATTAAAAGATGATAAGAGGAAGAAGAGAGAGAGAGAGAGATGAGACTTGGCAGCCATATTTGAGAAAGACACCAAGAGGAGGGAGCAGAATAGCCAGAAGGATATCGATGCAGTTTGTTGTGCCTTCGTCTGCCATTTCTTGTTTTTTTTCTTCTTCTGATTACACAAAGAAAGAGAAACAGAGAGAGAGAGAGAGAGAGTAATAGTAGAGAGTTTAGAAGTAGTGGGGGAATTAAATGGTGGGTGGGGTATTATATATACACACACATACAAAACTTACAACTAAGACTTCCCTTTTAACAAACATCACCACTAACACACTCTATCTTTTCACCCTCCATCAGATAACTATACATTATGTATACTAACATTTTATAAAAATTATAAATATAACAAAATCTATCAATGACATGCTCTTATCAGTGATAGACCACCTAGACTATAAAAGTCTATCACTAATAGACTTTAATAGACTTTACTATATTTACAACTTTTTAAAATGTAACTATATATACTTATACTTTGAATCTAATTGTTATATTTGTAACTGTCCCTAAAGGAATGTTTGGAGTGAGGAGTAAGAAGTTATGAAGTCTAGGGAGTTGTAAACTCTTGGGGTCCAAGGAGTGGATAAGAAATAAAGTTGATGTTTTTTAGTAGTGGGACCCACCAACTCCTTGGGCCAAACAAGGAGTGGAGTTCAATACTCTTACTTCTCCACTCCGACTTTCCAACTCCTTGGGCCAAACACATTCTTAGAAAATCAATTCAAACAGGCCTTAACTCTAATTGCAAATCAACTCCTATTTCAATTAATCCAAACTTCGTCAAAACCAACATACTTTAACTGACATTAAATTTGTACAATCATTTTCGAAATAAAAAAGGACAAAAAGAAAAGAAAAAAATCTCTAGTCTCAATCAATCAAAATAATGTCTAGTACTGATGTAGTAGTATTACTCATTGTTCTTTGCTTGCCATAATAGCAATTATATTATTTAAGAGTAACAAGGATGTATAAAATTAATTAATATATTATTTAATGATGTGTCAAAAGATGAATGAAATGAATATGTATAAATCTTCTCATTTCAAAGAAAAGAAGTTTGAATATAAATCACATCGTGTAGTTTAGAGTTTGAAAACGATGAAGAATAACCTTTTGTCAATGTCACAAATCACTTATCAACAATTTTTTTAGAGTGACGAGTACGAGGAGAGAGTGAAGAAGGAAGAACTCTAATACGAGAGTACTATTGTAATGGATCAGTTAAACAGGAGCTCGCATGAGAGACCGACACAAATAATTAAAAGGTTATACATCCATACTTCTAAAAATTGGGTAACCACATTTTTTAGATGTGAAATTGGGGTCATCTATATTAAAACTTCTTCCAAAAGCTAGAGCTGACGTGGGTTTTTATGATTGGTCATGTGCTACCCCCTTTGTTTCTATTTTAATTCTAAATACGTAATTTCTTTCATTCATTCTAACAACTCCTACCCATTCCCCATCCCCTTTTATTACATTTTATTTACCCATATGGACTGTCATATGCAAATTAATTCTACCTTTTTGTCAAACCCAACACTAAATTCTATCACACTTCCCCATACCCAAACTTTTTTTCTACTCTCATTTAATGTCATTTCTTCTATTCAATGTATATTACATATTTTCAATACTAATTATTATCAAATTATCCTTTTATACTCCATATTTACACACTAATAATTCAAAATTAGGTTATCTTACCATTTTGTTCGTTTTCATATTTACTTTAAAGGATTGAAAGAGTGTTGAGGTCTAGATCTTACAATTATATAAGATGCACGAATTACATAACTCGTTGTAAATTAACTATTATGGGTTGGCCTAATAGTAAGCAAAGGTTTAATAGGTCATGGGTTCAACTTATAGTAGCCACCCACTTAAAACAAATTAAAATTTATTATTGATTATTAATAAGTTAAACGTATATGATAGGGGTACCCTAGTAATTGACTTATATATGTTTGATTCCTATTCCAATCGACTCCTAACCGGCCATTCTGAAGTAAACAACATTAATTAGATATATTGATTCCAATTCTAGATAATTCTTAGTACACAAAGTAAAAAAGTATAACATTTTTATTCTGATTCTAGACTCATTTTTATTATTTTTTTAGTTTATTAGGGAGCGAGAATTCGAATATCAGACCTTGTGGTCGCTAACACATCTCAGATGCCAATTAAGCTATGCACGCTTTGACAACTCATTTTTATTCTTAATAAGTAATCAGAATATTGGAATTTTATATAATACAATTTCTAAACTTTATAAAATTAAAAGACCTATTAAATATAGTTTCAAAATTTAGAAAATTGAAAGGCAGGTGCCTAGTTAATTATCAAAATCTCCATACGTAAAGTGGACATAACTAATTTCAAGTATATATAGTTCATAAATCCTTAAATATATCCGGATAACATTGAATTACGAAGTGTTTGTGTGCTAAACTTTGGATGAGGTAAATATATAGTCGATCTTCTTGTGGCAACAACCATGAATTTGTAATTTAAGGGGACCGCTACCTGCATAACAAGAAAGATTTACACACGAGTTTGGTGCTTCCCAAACAAGTTCTTATGCTTAATTAGTAAGGAAATCTGAGTAGCAAGTAGGGAATTTTTGTCTGTGAGTGAACTTACTTACTTTGGAGTATTCTCCTTCTATTTATAGAGTTTTTTTTTGTCCTAACCCTCTCCTTTAGGACTTTTGAATTATCTCTTCAGATAAAACCTCCCCTTTAAGCTAGATACCTCGAGCGACACACCCATTTAGGGGTACATTCTTTGGGTTGGCCCTAGCATGAGCCGAGGACGATCCCCGTGACATGGCCACTTCTCATCTTTTGGCCTTGTCTTGCCTTGAACTTCGTTGTTTGGCCCGTAACATTATGTTTTTTTCACGCTTTTACTCTTTAATCCAAAATTATCTCTAACATAAAGCATACGATTAAATTAAAATTTAAGAATGAGTATACTCAATGATCACATTAGTTTAGAAGTGGAGTATTAAAATATTTGAATTTCATATTGTTGGTTAAGAGAAATGAAATAACTGTAAACGAGTGACGTAAAAGAGAGAACAAAATTACAATTAAAATGAGACAGGTGTCGGGGCAATGTTAATCTGAAGTAATGGGATCGGACGGTGGATATGTTGCCGCATCCTGCAACGGCAAATGTAACGGCGGAGATTAAGCCCTCTAACTTGCGTATGAAGTGGTCCCTCCCTCCCCTCTCAAGTTCTTAACACATAAGCACGTGAACCTAACCGCCCAATCACGTGTAGCTTTAATGCGTTTCCACGTGTATTTTCTTTTTCCTTGACGCAAAAATTTTTTTAAAATTCCAGCCAGGTATAGTATACGTATATATTTAATTTTTGTTCTTAGGAAAAATGGAAAAAAAAAAAAGAAAAAGGAAAAAAAAGTCCATGTGAAATCGGATTCTCATTAGCTGGTTCATAAACTTTTTTCGATGCCAAGCAAAAGAAAGATAAGTAGGGATTTCCAAAAAAGTACAACCAATAATTAATCAAAGTTTGACTTTACAATCTGTTCAAATCATGTCTTATTTTATTAATTTTTCACAAAAATAAGTTTAGCTTATTGATTAAGGATATAAATCTTCTCTAATTACTTATAATTAAAGTGTTTATAATGGCAAGAAATTGTTTAGTTTAAAGTTATCTTCTCTCTCTACTTTAGAAGATGTTTGTTATTTAACTCGAAATTGTTTAGTTGGAATTATTAAGTTTGTATTTGGAGTACGTAATTGTTTTAAGGTAATACTTTGGTGCATCCTACCTTCATCATTTATATCAAAATAATAATAATTTTTTTTGTAAAAGATATCAAAATATTAATAATAATAAATTTAGTAAAAAAAAAAAGAAATTTGCTACATATCAAATTATAGTTGGATAATTTGGTATGATACACAAAAAATAGTTGATACCTACGCATAAACATTTTTTGTTGTTTAATCTGAAGTTGTTAAGCCTAAGTTTATATTTGGTTGCTTTTTTCCTACTCTTTTCTTGTGGCTATACAATTAGTGCTATATTGCAATGATTTTTTTATTTTTCAAAATTTGAGTTATAGAAATTTGCTGCGGTCAATTTCAAAATTTAGAAATTAAGGTATATTATTTTGGTATTTTGAGTTTATCAATAATATGTTGAGTTAAGTTTCATTTAATTATCTTCTAAATGTGAATTTTAGTTAGTAAATATAAAAGGAAAAAAAATTCAATAATATGTTTTAATTTGATTTATCTTCCAAATAGTTATAATTAAATTTGACATAAAATATTAAAAAAAAACTACAAATTGGGTTTATGAATAATATGTTGAGTTGATTTTTTTTTACAATTTTGTTTTTTGGAATTTTAGTTTAAATTAAGGGGGCAAAAAAAGAAGTAAGAAATTGAGGTAGGTTTTCAATAATATTTTTAATTTAGTTTTTGTAAATAATTGTTTGTAAGTTTGATATTAACTTGGTTATTATTAAATTCAAAATGAATTTAATGCATCTATTTTTATTCAATATATATATAATATATATATATATATATATATATATATATATATATATATATATTTATATTCTAGTTATTTTATATTCTCAAGCTTTTAAAAAGAAGGTACCATTTATTTTTGTTAAAATAATTTAATTTAATTTATTTATTGCATTATGTTCATTTAAAAAAAAAAACTTAAATTATAATATGAGTTTAGCCTAAAATATAATTTTCTTATTTAACACCATAAAATCATTGTTATTTGTTGTAATCTCCAATTTATACTAAAATTTTTATATGTGTAGAGGAAGTGAGATAGGAAGATTTTTATGAATTAAAAAAAAAAATTGTTATGTAGTATTGTAATTTACATTATGATTTCAATTTCAATATTAGATATTAATTATTTTCGTATAACTAATATTTTAAAGTAAAATTATACGTATATTCTTTTCAAATATTTTATTAAAAGTATATGATAAAAAAATTGTTCGAACATTTTATTGAAATTATAGGATAAAAAATATTTTGGTATTTTAATTATAATTTTTATATAACTAGAAAAATTATTAAAATTGAATAAAAAATAATTTGTAATGATATGGAATATACATATAAAAGAAAAGAGAGGATATAGAGAGAAAAAAAGAAAAGGAGGGAGAAAGTTAGGAAGATTGAATTTTTAATCTGGAAGTTAATTATATAATAGTATATATATTAATTCAATTATGCTTATTTTGAGGATGAGAAGCATTATTAATTTTAATTAAGCTAAATGGATCCTACATCCTTTTTATTAATTTATCTTGGTTTATGAAGATTATAATAAATACATGAAAAATATATATTTGTATACCTAATTTATTAAAAAATTAGGGTTTATATATATATATATATATATATATATATATATATTACTAAGTGACCTATGAGGTAAAAAGTGAGAAAAATACATAGAAAAATGGAGAAAAAAAAATAGAGCAATGCAATTCGATTTTTCAACGACAGCTTCCAAAAAGTTGTAATTAAGATTTCTCATAGTATATTTAAATCTAATAAGTTTATCTCTTAAAAGAAAATCTAATAAATTTATGGTTAAAATTATTTTTTGACTTTGAATTGACACAATAAGAGAGAAAGAAAGAGAATGATGAGAAAATTTGGTTTAAAATATTTTTACCTACACACTATAATTTTTGTTTAGAGAGTTACTCAACATAGAATTGCTTCAAGCATGGAGTAACTTTTAATTGTTTTAAGTCTTTTTTTAACAAATACTTTTATATTTTCGTAATCTCTCTTATTCTAATATGATCTCGATTCATTTATGTACTCCTCTTAAATTCGAGTGTTTCAATATTTAAGTAATACTGCCATCAGAAATGACTTATTAAATCAAAATTGAAAAAATCAATCGAACACAATCCCATTTTTTAAGAAAAATGTTTTTTAAATAAACTTTTTTTTAAAAAAAATGTTAAATGACTAAATAAGCAAAAATATAAGGGACGGTGTGAAAATTACATTTAAAGAAAAAAAAAATCAAGCAAAATTGAAGGGAGGTTGTAAATTGATTCACTTACAAAATTTGAAAATTACATTTAGTTATAGTCGTGTTAGTTAGAAAATTTTAATTTGATACAATTATTAATTTACAATTTTAATCTATACAAGTCGAAAGTAAAATTTATAATTGAATTACTTTTTCTATTTAACTTCATATACTTTAACTAAAATGACTATTCTCTTTCTCAGGAGTATGAACCAAATTAAAAACTTCCTTTAAATTTGAATCACTGTATTATTTTTCCCTAAAAACTTGCCAAAAAAAATGGTAAAATTAATAATTATAGGTTGTGAAGAAGAAACGCATATCGCACGAGGGTAGTAAAATGACAGACGCAACAATAATTATTAACGATGAAGTAACGTCTTTCTATCACATGAATCAGCAACGCTCTACAAGCCAGTAACACAATTTAACCCTGCTTTTTTATATATAAATTAATGAAATTAGTATTCCTAATTTTAGGTTAGGAAAATGATTCACTTTTAAACATATCTTAAAGTAATTAAGGTTTCGGTTTACTAACTATTTATTATTATTTTCTTTTTTTAAAAAAAAAACTATGTTTGTCTATTAATTTCTTATTTTGTTATCTATTTTATAAGAATATTTTCAAACACCAAACAAAACTTTTGAAAAGTACAAAAGGTAGTTTATAAGGATTGTTTCCACTTATAATTAGCTTTTTGGTGTTTGAAAATTTAGCTTGTAAGAATTACTTCCACACATAAGTTTCTTTATTTATTGTCATCTACTTTTCACTATTATTTTCAAAAATTTACTTTTGTTTTTAGATTTTTTGACTAAAAATTTAAGTGTTTCTTAAAAAAAAAAAAAAAGTCAGAACCATAATATGAAATTTAAGAGAGAAAACAAGCGTAAATATCAAGAGTTAAAAACTAAAAAATAAAATCATTACAATACCGGGCCTAAAATGTCTCTACTAATTGGTGAAAATTTTACTAACCCTTATGATACTGGGACTTAAAAAAAAAAAAAAAAAAAAAAAACCTTATGATACTAGTAATTCCATTGACCCAATGGGTGAAACGAGTAGTCAAAGTGAGAGGAGATGGTTTGTTTTTCTTTATCCAAACAAGGTGGCTCATATTTCAACACTTGAAACAGAGGGCATACATGTTTAATAATGTCATAACCAATTAGTAAGGTAAATAGCTGTAGTGGAGAAACATTACACCCCTAGGGCCCAATGGCCCTAGAGAAAGATGTTCGGCCTCGACCAAAGTAGAGCCCGACGATAGCGAAACAAGAAACAAGACAGGCTCTTTAGGCCGACAAGTTGTAGGATTATTCTAAAGTGACTCTGTAGCCGAATCCAAAAGGATTTAGGGTAAATAGTCCTATAAATATACCATGAGAGCTCTTTAGGATGTAAGTGAATTCTCTAAATTAGGGTTCAATACTTTACGCTTTAATTGTTTTATGACTTAAGCATCAAAGTGAACGTGAGCATTGAAGTGGATATGGCATCCACCACATCAATGAGCAATGCTACTCTCTTTTGCAGGTTCGTCGTTTCCTTCACACCAATAAATTTAGTGTTGCTGTCCTATCCAGATTTTGGCATCACACAAGAGTGTCAATGACTTGAACCCTTTTAGATTATAAAGAAAAATGGTTTCATACCGGTCACATAGCTAATGAATCATTTGGATAATTATTTTAACTGTTACTAACTTAATATGACTGACTGTTACAAATGGACTCAAGCACACATAGTTGGCTTAATAGACGAATAATACTTGGTCATAGGATTGACCTTCATACTTAGGCATCATTTTTCTCTCATGGTCGACCCTGTGAATCAACGTTCATGAAATCTACGGGATTGGCTTTCTTAACTTCCATGGTCAACCTTAAGAGTTGACCTTTATAATTCTTGTTGATCTTATGATGAGAATTGATAGCATACTTAGCCATATTTTTTACCCATAACAAACAACAATTTTGTATATGCATGAAATTTACTCATTGTTGGGTATGTTTATACACACATATATATACACACACATATGTATGTATGTATATGTTTGTGAACATGTAAATAGACCCCTGATGACAACCCTATTTTTGTGCTTGTTCCACTCATTCGTTCCATAACTATTAAAGTACGTTGTAGGATTATTGATTATATAAATAATAGTATTTTATCTACATTAAGGTCATGCTTACTGCTTCGTAATCAAAATTGTTGCAATCGTAATGAATTTTTTTATTATTTATAATACACAAAATATTGTTAACCTTTCTAGAACGTAGTTAAATAGGCTCACTTTTCATATCATGATGGATTGAATACGTTTATTGGAAAGTAAACATAGCCTAAGTGCAATAGTTACATGTAAAAAATTATAAAATATATTTTTATTTATTGAGTTCACATCTCAAATAAATATTAAAAATTTGAAAATGTATATATATATTTAAATGGTGGAACAAAAAGTTTTAAAAAAATAACAATAACAATAACAAAATAAAAAATCCCATAAAAAATGCATGTTTTTTTAAGTTACGAAAAAATTATCACATATTCACAATTCAACTTAACTCAACTTTTCACTCAAAACATAAACTTCCTAAACTAATTCATAATTATTACCAAATTCAACTTAATCCAACCAAACACATCCTTATAATTATAATTTAGTCTTTATATAATGTGATAGAAATAGAATGGTTTAAAAATGATTTTCAGATATGAAAAAAAAAAAAAAAAAAAAAAAGGAAAATCTTTTGGCGGGGAGAGAGAATGTTGGTTGGTGAATGTTTACCCAAGTGGACGAAGAATCAAGTTGCTTTCCGTTCTTCCAACCAATACCCATCCTTTTATTCTCTTCTTTTGGTTCCGCGCGCAAAACTGGATAATCTCACTTTCTTAACACTTCCACGATAATCTCCTCTTTGTTTCAATATCCCAAAACCCCTAACAAATTTTACAACAGAGTCCATATTTTATCGCAGCAGTTCTTTTTTGAACATGAATTGTAGGTCTCCCAGAGTGGCAGAGGAGGCGGCGGAGGCAGTTGAGGATGAGGATGGAGGTGGTTGGGATTTGGCCGGATTTTTCACGCCGGCCGATGGTTGAGATGCTGTACATTGACTATTCACATCAGCTCCATCGGATTTTGCTTCATTTCATGCCCAGGAGCTATCCCACTCACTTCTTATTGATTGGTTCGTATCCCTATCTTCTAACCCAACTTCAATTTCACTGGATAGGGCTTATTAGAAAAGGGTTTAATTCGGTAGGCATCATAGTATTTGAATCCATTCTTTGAAAGGCTACTTTGGTTATCTTATACATTTCGTTCTTATTGTCTGAGTTTAGTTTTAATGGTCTAAATTTTAATCTAATTTGAATGTTTCAAGTTTTGGTTCTGCTAAAAGTTTCTAGTTAGTAAAGTTCACACAATTTCCTTAACCTTTTTTTTTTTAATAAAAAATATGCTCTCTTTTAACTTGGTGTAAAATGAATTCTCTTTTTTAACTATTTAGCTTATTTTCTCCTTTTTAGACATCAACGAATATTGTTTCTGGTAAAATGAAGCAAAAAAGAAAAAGAAAAATCTCTGCACTGACAGACCGTTTGAGTTATGAAAGTTTTAAGTTGGAAATGTAGTTAATAACTTCTACAAATCTTTGACAAACTGATGTTTTTGGTTAAAGTTGAAGCTTTTGGTGCTGTACACAACTACATGAATGCCTTGAATTGAAAAATTAATTGAACATGCAGATTTAGCAAAAAGATTATATTCCTTATAATCCAACCATTTGAGAGGTGGAGAGGTCGTATGTTGAAGTTTGGGATGTGGTGAGGTTTAAGATACGTTAGCTGGTGGAAATAAAATAGTTGCACGATCTTGGCTTATTTTGCCTAGTAATGTATTATTAAGAGTGCTTCTTTTTGTTCTTTTTTAATATGTAAATAATGAGGATAGCACTTGAATTATATCTTTGATATTCCTTACATCCTGAATTACTCGGTATCTTGCCTCTTCATATTGCTCTAGAGGCCATTGCTTTTGTAGTCTGAAAATGAAGTTCTCTTGTTGTTGTATTAAATAGAGAAGTCTGATGAGGAAACAACGCAAAAGAAATTCTTCGTTAAATGTCAGTAGGTGCATCCCATGCTTCACAGGCAAGTATGCCCATACTCAAATTTCACTACATTGACATTGCCTGTACAAGTTATATTTCAGTTAATTTAATGGCATACAATTAAGATTAACATTGCCTTGGATATGACCAAAAACTTGCCAACCTTTTAAATATAAATTTAACTCCACGGAAGGACAAGAAGTTTGCTAACAAAATCAACAAATTTGCTGAAAATGTTTGCATCACAGTACAATATCAAATTTTACATTGCACCTATGACAACTATCCAAAACGAAAACACCAACTATAGTAAATACAAAGAAGAACCAATGTATTCGTACAATATCAAATTTTACATTGCAACTATGACAACTATCCAAAAATTTCCCCACAACCATCATCTTTCTGCATTACTAAACAAACAAAACACCAACCAATAATAAATACAAAGAAGAACCAATGTATTCGTACAGTATAAAGTATAACGTTGACTGAAACCTTCTTCTATACACACTTATTTATGAATAATAAACAAACCAAGAAAAATCAAATAATACCGACGCAACAACTCTGAACCTGCTGCATGTCCAAACAATAAGTGTTATACGACATTTGTGTGAACTGTGAAATATTCAATGTTTATTAATTGCATACCATCACTTAACTTTAATGTCATCCCTTGCGTCGGAGGAAAGGGTTTTTGAGCTTGGTGACTTGCCAATGATAGCTTTCTTTGCCTTCACCAGTGACTGTTTTACTTTCGATAAAATATTGTGTGAATGCTTATGACTAGGCTTTGATGGAACTTCTTTCTTGTCATTCACTTTCGGAACTTCTCCTCTTGCCCTCACAGTTTCTTCATCTTTTACTTCCAACTCAAATTCCTGGGGTTCTTTAGGTGTTTCATTTACCTCAGCAATGGCAGTCTCAACCGGTGCTAGTTTCTCATCTGTGGTACTCTCCTCTACCTTGGTTTCTGCTATCAGATCAACTACTTCACCAGCTTTTTGGTCATCAATTGACTTTCCTGCTACCACAGCATCAGTTTCATAGTCTCTTGGAGCCACCTCTTCTCTTGGCAGAGTTGTTTTCTGTATGTTCTCACGTGTATCTTCATCTGCCTTTTCAGCCCCCACTCCTTTTTCTTCATTTTCCTCTCCCACTTTCTTCATAGCGGGTGCTTCCACTACTGATAATTGTGCAACCATATCAATGTTGCTCAGTTCCTTCTTTTCATCTTCTTTCGCATCATGAGGAAAGTCAGGTGCAGCTAATTCTACACTAGATTGACCCCTCTGATAAACTGAATCTTGTTTGTCGCTTTTTACTGTGCACTGCTCCTCTTCTTTATGGATTTTTCCTACTCCCAAAGGTGGCGTACTGTCATCCCCAATAGCCAATGACTTTTGATCTTTCACATTTTCACCTTTCACAATTGGCTCAGTTTCTATCTCCACATGATCATTCTGAACATGTTTGGTTATCTCAGGCAATTCTTCCTTACCATCCCTCACTTCGGGAACTTTAGGTTCTTGTTTTTCAATTTCTTCTAGACCCAATATGGAACCACTGACCTCTTTTGCTCCCATTTCCTCAGATCCAATCACAGGAAAAGCTTCATCTGCCTGTTCCATGTCCTTGGAAGGTACGAAGGACTCACTAATATCTTTTGCTATAATTTCTGATTCTTTCTCACGTGGAGCTTCATTTTTCTGCTCCTTGTTTGTGGGAGGTTTAATGGATTCACTAGTGTCTTTTACCATGACTTCTAATCCTTTCACCGGTTGAACTTCAATGAGCAATTCACTCTCCTTGGGAATTTCTACAGATTCACTTATATTTTCTGCTATTACTTCCTTTGATTCTTGCACTGACTGTACTTCAACTGCTTGTTCCTTTTCCTTAGGAAGGTCTTTGGTTTCGGTAATTTCTTTTTCCACCACTTGTGATCCATTGGGCTCCTCCTTTTCTGTTGGCAGTTCAACTGCTGCAACTCTTTTTTTCTCGATCACTTCTACATGTTTTGATGGAATAACTTCAACTGACTCTTCTTTCTTGGGAGGTTCAATAGACAGTTCTGGAACACAAGTTGTCTCCGGTTGTTCCTGTTCTAATTCCTTACCAGAGTCATCCATAAGGCCTGATTTAGCCACCTGACCCACTGAAACCTGTTCATCACTTTCTACTACGCATTGTGCCTCTTCTTCTTGGACTTCTCCTCCTTTAGTGGGCAGGTTAATGTCATCTTCAAGAGCCAATTCCTTCTCATCTTTCATGGTTTCAGCCTCCACGTAAGTATTTTGAACATGTTTGATTAGTTCAGGCAATTCTCCCACACTATCCTTTTCTTCAATGATTTGAGGATCGTGTTTCACAACTTCTTCAGAACCCAATGTGGAATCGCTGGTCTCTTTTCCCTTCATTTCTCCCGATTCTGTCAGTAGAAAACCTTCATCTGCCTGCTCCTTGTTTTTAGGAGGTTCAGAGGATGCACTAATCTCTTTTGCTATAACTTCTAGTGATTCTGTCTGGGAAAAACCTTCATCTGCCTGCTCCTTGTTCTTGGGAGGTTCAAAGGATGCACTGGTCTCTTTTTCTATAACTTCTAATGGTTCTTTGTTGGAAAGAACTTCATCTGGTTGGTCCTTGTTCTTGGGAGGTTCAGTGGAGTCACTAGTGCCTTCTGATATGACTTCCAATTCTTTCATTAGATGAACTTCGGTTAACAACTCATTTTCCTTTGGAATTTCAGAAATTTCACTAATCTTATCTGTTGTCACATCCCTTGATTCTTGAACTGGATGAACGTCATTGTCTTCCTTTTCCTTAGGAAGTTCTGTGGGTTCAGTAATTTTTATTTTTATTGCTTCTTCTGATTCTTTTAGTGGGTGAACTTCAATGGGCTGCTCCTTTTCTGTTGGAGGTTCAGTTGTTACAATAATTTCTTTTGTGATAACTTCTACTTGTTCTTCCACTGTAAGAACCTCAATTGGATGCACTTCTTTCTTGGGAGGTTCAACAAATAATTCTGGAACAGGAGTTGTCTCTGGTTTCTCCTTCAATTCTTGGTTTACACTGACAAATTCTTTTGTTGGATGGTCCTCGTCTGGTCTTTTACCAGATTCTGACACCAGAAAACCTTCATCTGCCTGCTCACTGTTCTTAGGAGGGTCAAAGGATGCACAAACCTCTTGTGCTATAACTTCCACTGATTCTTTCCGAGAAATAGCTTCATTTGGCTGCTCCTTGTTATTGAGAGGCTCAATGGATGCACTTGTCTCTTTTGCTGTCACTACTGGTTGCTCCTTTTCTGTTGGAGGTTCAAACACTTCCATAACTTCCTTTGCAACCATCTCACTTATCTCTTTTGCTATCACTTCCGACTGCTGCTTTTCTGTTGGAGGTTCAACCTTTTGAGTAACTTCTTTTGGGACCACCTCATTTATCTCTTTTGCTACCACTACTGGCTGCTTCTTTTCTATTGGTGGCTCAACTATTTCAATATCTTCACTTATCTCTTTTGCTACCGCTACTGGTTGCTTCTTTTCTATTGGTGGCTCAACTATTTCAATATCTTCTTTTGCAACCACCTGTACTGGTTCTTTCATGGGAACAACCTCAATCGGTTGTTCTTCTTTCTTTGGAGGCTCAACAAATTCTTCTATAACACAAGTTGTCTCTTCAAACTTTGTAGCTGGTTGCTCTTTTTCTGACCCCATAACAGAGTCTTTTGTAGGACCAGATTCAGCCATCTGACATGCTGAATTTTGTTTATCACAACCTTCTTCTTTCTGGATTTTCCCCTCAATTGGTGGGCCAGTGTTGTCTCCAGGTGCCAATGGCTTTTCATCTGTCACAGTTTCAGCCTCAGCATAAGTGTCCTGGACATGTTTGGCTATTTCAGGTAACTCTCTTATGCCATCCTTTACTTCAATGACCTCCTTTTCTTGTTTCTCAACTTCTTCAAAACTCAATGTGGAATCATTAGTCTCTTTTTCCTTCACTTCTTCTGATTTTGTCGCTGAAAAACCTTCATCTGCTTGCTCAATGTTACTGGGAGGTCCAAAGGATGCACCGACCTCTTTTGTTGTGACTTCTACTGATTCTTTCTGGGAAATAACTTCGTCTGACTGCTCCTTATTCTTGGGAGGTTCGAAGGATTCGTTCTTCTCTTTTTCTATCACTACTTGTTCTTTTGCTAGATGATCTTCAACTGAAAATTCACTTTCATGGGAAACTTCAACAGATTCACTAATCTTTGTTTCTATCCCTTCTCTTGATTCTTGCCATGCTTCAATTGCTTCAATTTCAGATCCCTGTTGCTTTTCTTTGGGAACTTCTGTGGGTATGCTAATTTCTTTTGCTATCACTTCTTCCAATCCTTTGAATGGATGAAGTTCAACTGGCTGCTCTTTTTCTGTTGGAGGTTCAACTCTTTCAAAATTTTCTTTTGCAACCCCCTCTATTAGTTCTTCCAATGGAACAACCTCAATTGCCTGAGCTTCTTTCTTTGGTGGTTCAACAGGTTCTTTTGGAACATCAGTCTCTGGTTCCTTGTCTGGCTCTTTCTCTACACTGACACATTCTGTCACTGGTTCCTCCTCTGCATCTGTTGGGCCCTTACTAGAGTGTGCCACTACTGATAATATTGGATTATCAATAATCTCTGGCTTCTTCTCTTCTACTTTCTCAGAAACAATTTCCACATTTTCTGCAACTTCTGTTACAAAATGTACATTGGCACCTGGTTCCTCTTTTTCTTCATTGTTAACAATGTCGCTTGATGATTTGTCTTGTACTTTTGGAAGGTCCACGACCTCTGGCGGTTGTTCTTCTACTTTTTGTGCGGCTGCCTCTGCTGGTACTTCCAAAGTCTCTCTTTCTATGACTTTTACAGTTGGCTGCTCTTCTGGTGGGCTCTTGCCATTGTCAGTTGCATCAAACTCCTTTATACTCTTTTCCAGGTACGCAATCACTGGCAGTTCTGTTGCTTCTCCTCCAACCGGTTCAGCCGATGGCCTCTCCTCATTTAGGGTCTCATTGGCGGCAGCAACAGTCGCTTCCTCTGATACAGCAGTAGCTTCTTTTTCCAGCTGCACATTGTCATGAACTGGAAGATTAACGACAGGAGTTTCATCTATTTTTTTTATCTCAATAACAGGATGCTCAACCTGAATATCTACTGCCTTTTCTTTGGATGTGGACAAAGTACTATCTGGAACATGTAAGTTGTCAGCTCTACCTTTCTCTCTGTCCTCTTCTACAGTTTCTTTTGGTGAAGAGAGATTTATCTGTTCCGCTACTTTTACTGATTCACTATTGAACTTCTCCGTTTTCTACAGTAAAATAAAAAGTAACTGTAAATTTTTTTTTAAAAAAAACCCTGAAAATATTGCTCAAGGAATTGACAGATCCAATCAACCATGTGACAGAATAAGAATAACATGCTTCTTACAACTCTGTTCTAATCTATCAAGATGTAAGTAAATATTTCTTACACAAACGAAGTAAAAATTAGGGTATCAATATAGGAATCAAAATAATTAATAAACTGAACCATAGCCATGCTTCTAAACTATAGATAAGATAGCTTAGTGGTGGGAAAAATTAATTCTTGATTAACAAATCTATGTCTGGGTTGTGCATGTAATATTCAGTTTAGAGAATTTAAATATTACATTCAAATTAACAAAAATATCACACAGAAGGATGTTTAAAGTTTAAACTAGAAAAGTAACAAGTGCGTGTTGATCAAGAATCTAAAAACCTGAACAAACGGTCGTCACATCCAGTAACAATCATGAGAGAGAAATCAGAAAACAGGTAACAAAAAATAAGAAGCTGAAGAAACTTAAGTAGTGAAGTGGAGAGCATGAAGAATTAGAAGTGAAAATAAGAGAGAAATTTGGAAGAAAAACTCACCTCATCGGATGTAGAAGTTTGATGGGAATCAACAGTTTGGGTGGCCATAATGATTATTGTGAATTGAGGAACAAAGTGGCAGTTCCCAGTAGTTAAGAAATGGAAATGGAAAAAAGAAAAAAGATGAAGAAATTAAGGAAAGAAATGATGAGGTTGGCAACAACTCATAAAAGCTTAACTAAGTCACTAGCAGACTAAAATGGAAGAACCACACCACTTGGAGGAAAAATTTAGCAAAGGAAAAGCAAAAACAGTCTGTCACTGACAGACTTTTCTCACATGATCTCGGATGGAATGATTGAGGAGGATGAGGATGATGATAATGATTCCCTTTAGTTTCTATCTAAAAGAAAATGAAAATCAAAGAGAGTGGAGAAATAAAAGTTATGATAATTAGCTTTGGCAAAGTGACAAATCACCAAAAGCTACTGGGTCCCACTGCTTGTGTATTGATTTTCATGGTTGGAATTGTTTTGGCCTTCTCTTAAACGCATGTTATGTTTGGGATGGCATTAAATTAGATTAGGAGCCATTTATCATTTATTTAATATTTTTTCTCTCTTTTAAATGTTGCATTGGCAAAGTGACAAAACGCCAAAAGCAACTGGGTCCCGCAGCTTGTGTATTATTCTTCAGGGTTGGAATTGTTTTGGCCTTCTATGTCGTATTCAAAAATGCATGTTACGTTTGGGATGGCATTAAATTAGATCAGATTGGAGCCATCAGCCATTTGATATTTTCTCTTTTAAATGTTGCATTTAACATCAGATGACTTGGACATTGGTCATTAAGGCTTTCAAAGAACACTTTATATTTGTACTTTCTATTTGCTGTTGCATGCTTGTCGTTGATACTCAATAGAAAAAAGGATAATGTTAAAACTTTTTTTTTTTTTGGTATGATTAAGAGAGTTGGTTTGTTTTAAGGAACTTTCAACTCATACCCAATTCTCATCTTCTCCACCAGATTATAATAGCTTTATAGAGCTGAAGAAAGAAAAGCAGGACCCTCATCCATGGCCTGCATGCTTTGAAGCCCACTCCCACCAGGTACAAGATGTCTAGTTTTGTTGGGTCTGGCCTGTTTTCCAATCAACAAAAGGCCTTCTCTCTCTCATAATTTATCTCCAAATCTATGACAAATGCACAACTAAAAAACTTAAAAGAGCAGCCCAACATTTTAAAACAGAACATTCACAGCAAAGCAGATCAGATCAGATCACACACTACTTCCCCCCCTCCCTCTCTCTCTCCTTCCTCTTCTCTTCGCCTCTCTTCTTCTTCTGTATAGCTTAGCTAGTTGGAAGATCCCATGTGGAGGTAATTAAGTGTTAACAAACAACTTTTGCTGCATAAACACATATTACATTTTGCTCTTGTTGATTGAGAATCATACTCAGCTTTTGTTGATTGAGAATCATATTTGTGCCTACTCCAGTTTTATCGATCTACCTGTCTCTAATAATTAATTCTCTCTGACCACGTTCAATAGGCATCATCGAATCAATAGCAATAAGTCTTGAAAATAATATCAGGAGCGGGAGATTCAATTAACTGAGAATCAGGAGATGTAATTGCACCTTGGCAATCAATAGGTTTTGCCAAGGCATTTATAACACAACCTAAATAAGCTTCAATTACTGGTATCTAAGCAATTTTTCCCGTTGCTTTTACAGAACTTCCCTTTTGTATCAACAAATCATCGCCCATTAATATAACACCAGTATTATTTTATTCTAATTTTAGAGCTATGTCTATAGTATCCTCTTCAAATGTTACTAATTCACCTGCCATTACTTCATCGATGGTTTCTGGTGAAGTGATGGGTGGGTGGGACAGAAGGATAGAGGTTAAGGCTTAAGAAGAAGAATAAGAGAATAATATGTGGATTTAATAGAGAAGCACATGTAATTGGGTCATTTGAATGGGATTGTATATTTACTAAATACAATTGTCTGTCATTTCTTTGTTTAATGTTCTTTCCTGAAATCTGTTTTAAGATTTGCCTCTTTTCAGTGCTGGACACAAAGTTATATCAACACATGGATTGAGAAGATTTGGATTTTCTTTTGTGGGCTTTTGTTAATAGAATCTCATATACTTGGTTTGGAGCACAAACTGTAAGAAAAAGAAAAAGAAAAAGTAATAATTGTAATAGAGGGAAGAAAGTTAATTATCATTTCCCACTAGAAAGCAAAAGCAAGAGAAATAATTTGACTATTCAAAGATGGGGTATAAAACGGTGATATTTCAACCATTGTACCTTTTTGATAATTGATGGGCTTAAATTAAATGCCTTTAAAACTTTTGATGATGGGGTTAAATGCCTTTTTTAGGACTTCTTATTATGTTGCCTTCTCATCAAAGTCATTCTCCTATGCAACTTGGTCCTTTTTTTTCAACTTTGCAAAAAGTTAAATCTTAATTTATCGAACCATTATAGTTTTTGAGGTAAAAGGTAAGAACGTACTGGGCGTTGAACGATGTGATCTATTGATAGTGTTATGGGGCTGTTGACATTGTTTTCGCTTCGTACCATGTTTTCAAGATTATTTTCAATGTTTTGATGTGAATTGTTGAGTTAACCGTTCTAATTCTAAATATTTTCTTTTTCATTTAGTTTTTTAGGGATCTCGAACTAAACTTTGGTTTGAAAATCTTTAATTTACTTCAGCAATGTTTTATTTATTTTACTCCCAAATTTGTATTTAGAAAGTTTTGTTTTTTTTAAAAAAAATAAATGGGCAATTGATTTTGATTTTAAAATTACATGCATGTAGTAATGATTCTAGTTAAAGGTCTTAGAAAGCTGGAATCATACACTACCATTACATATTTTAGTAAACGTACTCAACCGTAATAAGGTAGGATCAAGAAAATTGAATTTCCATTGATTGTTTATGATGGTGGGTTAATATGCCATAACATTTTTGGAAAAAAGAAGGATCTCTCTCTTATTCTAAGCCAAAACCCTCAATTTACTTGGGAGAATAGTATGGATTCCCCTCTTTAGAAGCCAAAATGAAAGGAAAAATTGTTTCGGATTTTTTATACGAATAGCCCATTTTCAGGGGTCCAAACGAAAAATGGCCTATTGTTTGAAATTGAATGAAAAGTAGTCTTCTGCTTGTTCATCACCTTATGAATTTACCTATTTGACCCTGAGAACCACCAACGTGCTGTGATCTAAAAGTTTCCTTGATCCTCAATACTTGATACTCGATGCTCAATGCTTTACGCTCTATGCTCTATGCTATATGCTCGATGTTCGATGCTCTATGCTTGATTCAGAAGCTCATTCAATGCTCGATGCTTGATGTTCTACGCTATATGCTCACTACTCGATGCTCAAAGAAACAACAAAAAAAAGAAATAAAGAAGGAACAAAAAAAACACAAAAAATGGGAGAAGAAATGTAAAAGAAAGAAACGAAAGAAATGCAGAAAAAAAAATGCAGAAAAAGGGAAAAGAAGAGAAAAAAAAACTGCAAAACGAAAAAGAAAGAATGATGCATTTGAAGTTAAAATGATAATTTTACATGATGATGGCATAAGTAGAAGATCAAAAGTGGCCGGGATGACCTAAAATAGAAGACCATTTGACATAAGTTTTCAAAACAAACATTTTTTTGGCATTTTGCTTACGTCATCCTCTTGTGAAATTACTAAAATCATTTGATTATTTTTTTTTTCTTTATCACTCTCTTTGCTTACATCATCTTTTTAGTAATCAATAAGCTAGAGAACAAAGAGCAAAAGAAAGAAGCGAGAGCGAGACCAAGGTGCTAGAGGAAGAACCCATCTTCCTAAACAAAGGAGGCAAATCTAAGAAAAAAGTGTCCATTCCATTTTTCGAGCGTTTTTCTAACCCAGGCCATTTTCCATTCCAACCTCTAAAAAGAGGCCATCAGTACGAAAATCCCGCCCATATTGTCTAAAAAATAAAAAACTTTCTTACTCTCTTCCCTCCGCGGCCGACATCCAGATTCTCTTCCGGCGGCGACCACAGCGTTTCTTCATCTTCGGCGGCTTCCTCGTCACAGCCGCAGCGAGCGATGCAATCTTGAGTGCTAGACCACCGCGCGACGTCTAGACCACGCGGAAACGAAGCTCTTCCGGCGGCTTCCCCCGGCGGTTTTGGACTGTTTGATTAAGTTAAGGTTGACTTTGGATAAGAACTTCCCTTCTGAACACCTTTTTGAATTCCCTTTGGGCTTCTGAAGAAGGTTGTGTGAATCTCGACCCAAATGTCCGAATAATCAAAATGCTTTCCATTCGAACCAATACAATACCCACCCTATTATTTTCTTAATCTTACCCAACCTCCTAAATCAAAGCAAGAATCTTTGGTTGTAACTTCTAATTTGTAAACCTATTGATTATGGACGACTTATGACTAGGTATGAAAGTCATCAGTTCTAAACTTCCCCTTTATCCAAATTTGAATTTTTTCAAATCCCATTACCACCAAAATCCATTCCTCCATCCTCCCACCTCTCTTAACAGCCTTCTCAATTCTGGCCGAACTTCAAAACATGCCACTCAAATTCATTCCCAACTCATCACCACCGCCTTCCTTTCCCTCCCTTTCCTCTTCAACAACCTCCTCAACTTGTACGCCAAATGTGGCTCTATTGACCAAACCTTGTTGCTCTTCTCCTCAGCCCCGGATGACTCTAAGAACGTTGTCTCTTGGACTTCTCTTATTACCCAATTTGCCCGTTCTAAAAGACCCTTTCAGGCCTTGATTTTCTTTAACCATATGAGGCGTTCTGGGGTTTATCCCAATCATTACACCTTCTCTGCAGTTTTATCTGCTAGCACTGACACTATGGCTTCTGTTCATGGTGATCAGATGCATTCTTTGGTTTGGAAACATGGGTTCCATGCTGAGGTATTTGTTGCCAGTGCATTAGTTGACATGTATGCCAAGTGTTGTGATATGTGCATGGCCGAGAAGGTGTTTGAGGAAATGCCCGTGAGAAACCTTGTGTCGTGGAACTCTATGATTGTGGGGTTCTTGCAGAACAAGCTTTATGATCGGGCCATTCTCTTCTTTAAGTCACTTCTACTGGAGAGTCTAACTGCTCTTGATGAGGTAAGCTTTTCCAGTGCCTTGAGTGCCTGTGCCAATGTTGGTAACTTGGAGTTTGGGAAACAAGTTCATGGAGTTGCTCTTAAGCTTGGTGTCAGGAATTTGGTTTATATAAATAACTCACTGATTGACATGTATAGTAAATGTGGTTTATTTGACGACGTTGTGAAGTTGTTTTCAAACATTGGAGTTAGAGATGTTGTTACTTGGAACATAATGATCATGGCATGTGTTTATAATGACAATTATGAAGATGCCTGCAATAGTTTTTGGATGATGAGGAGGGAAGGTTTAATACCTGATGAAGCATCATACTCCTCTGTTCTTCATTCATGTGCAAATCTTGCAGCATTATATCAGGGGACACTGATCCACAATCAGATCATACGATCTGGGTTTGTGAAGAATTTATGTGTCGCAAGTTCTTTGATTACGATGTATGCAAAATGCGGCAGCTTGGTAGATGCTTTTCAGATATTTGAAGAGACTGAGGACCGTAATGTGGTTTGTTGGACAGCCATAATTACAGCTTGTCAACAACACGGCCATGCTAACCGGGTTGTTGAGTTATTCGAGCAAATGTTGAGAGAGGGGATTAAACCCGACTATATTACTTTTGTTTCTGTTCTCTCTGCTTGCAGCCACACTGGTCGGGTGCAAGAAGGATTCTTCTACTTTAATTCAATGATTAAAGTGCATGGTATCTACCCTGGATATGAACATTATGCGTGTATAGTTGACTTGCTTGGTCGTGCTGGGCAGTTGGATAGAGCTAAGATGTTTATAGGACTGATGCCTATCAAACCAGATGCCTCAGTATGGGGTGCTCTGCTCAGTGCTTGCAGGAATCATAGCAACCTTGAAATGGGTAAGGAAGTCGCTCTGGAACTTTTTGATTTGGAACCAGATAATCCTGGAAATTATGTGCTGCTTTGTAACATCTTGACGCGTAATGGGATGTTAAATGAGGCTGATGAGGTTAGAAAAAAGATGGAAACCATTGGGGTGAGGAAAGAACCAGGATGCAGCTGGATTGACATAAAGAATTCAACATTTGTATTTACAGTGCATGATAAGTCACATGAGAAAACGCAGGAGATCTATGAAATGTTGGAAAAGCTACGGGAGTTAGTAAAGAAGAAGGGGTATGTGGCTGAAACTGAATTTGCAATAAACATTGCAGAAGCATACAAGGAGCAAAGTTTGTGGTACCATAGTGAGAAACTAGCTCTTGCATTTGGGCTGCTGACCCTTCCTGCTGGGACTCCAATTAGGATAAAAAAGAATCTAAGAACGTGCGGAGATTGTCATACCGTGATGAAGTTTGCTTCAGAAATTTTTGCACGAGAGATTATAGTAAGAGATATTAGCAGATTCCACCACTTCACCAATGGCATTTGTTCCTGTAAAGATTACTGGTGATTGATTTCTCATCATCCTAGAAGAAGTTGCAAGATTTAATAGATGAAAAGTACCAATCTTTGTTGCAGGTGAATCAGTCGAGAGTGAAAATTTTGTCCTGTTTTGTCTAAATCTGAGTAGAGGTAGTCTCAATCATGAAGATCTCCTGGATAACACTCTTAGGAGCTAATTAAGTTAAGACTAGCTCAAGCAACATTATTACAGTAAATATAACTGTTTATAGCTTTTGTTTGTGTATTTTAGTAAAAATGCTATTAAAAAATACACAATTTTTTTTTTCTCTTGTCTCCAATTACAGAGCACAAAGAAACATATAGATACAGATTGTCACCGGTGTCTTCTCCATTGATGGCAATAGCAACATGGATTGATGAGAAGCTGAGTAATATTGCGATAGGAATTTGAGGGGTTTTGTAGGCGTCTAGGAAGAGAAAATTGTCATCATCGGCGACTGGCATGGTCGTATCATTGACGTATTGACTTTATGATTTGCTTTTGTAGGAACACAACAAACTTGAAAGCATCATTCTGTATTGGAAAAGGTCGTTCAACAATTCCAGTTCGTTTCTAAAGCAAAAACTTGAACGTTTTTTAATCCCCTAATTTGTTTTTGAAAATACGTAGTATCTAACCATCATTTCAATCAAAATTTCAGATGATTCTGATGGAACTTGTGACAATAATATTTGGAATGGGCAGAAGCCAAACAAAATGTACGAATAAATCTCATAAATACTATGTATTATAACCTACGTAATTGTCAGGTACGTGAATATGAGATTTTTTTTCCATGTGTCTTTTTTTATTATTATTTTTAAAGATGTTTGAAATTCTTTTTTTTTTTTTTTCATATGAATATGGAAAAAATCATTTAAAGTATGGGAATATGGTATTTTCTTTTTTATATGTGTCTTTTCTTATTTCTATTTCTTCTTATTATTATTTTTCAAAATGTTTGAAATTTATGGGGTGATATAGATATTTGAGCTAGATTTTTGTGTAACAGTTCATTCCATTAGGCTACTCGTGAAAAAAATAGGGAGTTTAAACACTTTTATAATTAGACCTATATAATTAGGTTATATTTGTAGAATGCTCTTAATTGTTTGCACGCAGTTAAAAAACTGAGTTATGATCATTGTTTGTCAATTTGACCATGAGGGTTATTCAAATTTGAATAAAATGAACTCATGTTTATAGTAAAAAACACATCTCATATTTCCTTGTTTGAGTCACATTTAACTGTGGTGGACTTTCTTTCTTTATGAGTGCTACATGTTTTTTAAGGGGTTATGAATATAAAATTTTTGTGATATTAACTAAATAAATATCTCCATTTGTTATCAATGGAAATTAAAATGAAAAGTGAGCTCTTTTAAAATGGCAAATGGTACCCCTTTATAACTAACGAAAAATGCCCAATGATACCCCTTTGAAAAATGACGTAAAATTGGCTTGAGAAGAACATTGGAAATGTGTTTTTTTCTCAAAACATAGATTCATATACATCCAATTTGGACATCCTAGATAGTGAATTTGACAAACCATAATCATAACTCAGTTTTTTTTACCTTGCATTTTCAATTAATTGTGGTGGAGTTTCTTGGTTATTTTTAGGTGTTACGAGTTTTTTTTTCCTTCTAAAAATGTGTCCATATTCATCAAATTTAAACATCATTCACAGTGAAATTTACCAGACATAACCATAACTCAAATTTTTTAACCTCATGACTTCGATTAATCCTGGTGGATTTTCTTATTTCTTTCTAGGTGCTATATATTTTTTTAGGTATTATGAGTTTAAATCCTTTGTGATTGTAGCCCTAGAAAAATATCCATTGAATATGTACAGAAATTAAAAAGAGTAGGAAACCTTTGAAATGACAAATGAAACCCTTTTAAAATGTATGAAAATTATCCAATGGTACCCCTTTGAAAAATGACGAAAAATTAGGTAAAGAAAAAAAATTTCAAATGTGTTTTTTCCACCACACAGGTGTTCATATTCATCAAGTTTCAACATCGCCAATAGTGAAACTGACCAACTATAATTTTAATTGGCCAACTATAATTTTAACTCTAATTTTTTTAACATAATGATTTCAATTAATCGTAATGGACTTTCTTATTTATTTCTAGGTGCTACAAATTTCTTTTTAGGGATAATGGGTTTGAATCTTTTGTGATTATAATCCTAGAAAAATTTCTATTGAATATGTACAAAAATTATAAAGAGTAGAAAGTCCTTTGAAATGACCAATGAAACTCTTTTAAATGGACGAACAAATTGCCAATCGTACACTTTTGGAAAATAACGAAAAATTGGGCAAGGAAAAACATTTTCAAATTTGTTTTTTTTCCCTCTAAACACGTGTTCATATTCATCAAATATGAACATCACCAACAACGAAATTTTCCAACCATAACCACAACTTAATTTTTTTTAACCACATGCATTCAATTAATTGTGGTGGACTTTCTTATTCCTTTTAGGTGCTACAAATTTTTTTTTTAGGAATTATAGGTTTAAATTTTTGTGATTTTAGCCCTAAAAATCTTCATTGAATAGGTAAAAGAATTAAAAAGAGTAGGAAGTGCTTTGAAATGACCAATGGAACCCTTTTAAAATGGACGAAATTTGTTTCTTCTTCTAAACACGTGTTCATATTCATCAAATTTGAACGTCACCCATAATGAAAGTTACCAGCCATAACCATCACTCAAATATATATATATATATATATATATATATATATATATAAAAAGAGAGAAAAGATTGAAAAGAAGAAGAAATGAAGAGATCGAGAAGAGAGAAGAAAGAAGAAAGATGAGAGAAATCACGAAAGAGAGGAGAAGAATTAGGAAATATGTTTTTCTTAAATAATAAGAGGTCCACTCGGGAGGAGAAAGACCATCAACCAAAGAGAGAGTTTCAGGCGTGTCCATGCAGGACCATTTAATGTTGTTACACAGTAAAGAAACGGTCGGTCGATTTGGGATTTTATTCAGATCTTCGACCAACCAATTCTGATCAAATATATCAGAAAACCAACCAACCGCAACTGGTTCGATCAATTTCTATCGGTCGAGTCGGTTTTCGGTCTAACTGTGTTCACCCTACTAGCCACAACCCCTGGTAGTTACTCTTTTCTTTAATACTCCAAACTAATTCATACCATCAACTTCCTGGTTTAATATCACATATATTTGCAATGCAAATAATACTTCTACCAAAGAATTAGTGGAAGTAATGTCATTCAACGTAATCAACTATGATTCGGATTGTATTAAGAATTGGAAGAGCATAGCTCTAACACCTTCACAATCCATTATGTAAAATCATTTAAACTTCTAATCACATAAACTTGTGAAACATATATGCTAGAGAACAGGAACGCAATATTCATTCCTGAGGGAGGATGTAAAGTAGATGGTAGTTACCTAAGGCTTGTCCGCACATACTCAACAAAGATCTACCTCCTAAAATTGCACAGCGGGGTCAAATCAATACAAGAAAATTATAGTCCTATAATGTGCAACTATCACCTAAAATTGCAGGCAACGAAAACTTATAAACAAATCTTACTTAAAACATTAAGTTAGTTAAACTAATTTGACAATGGTGATGCAACCAACTCATCTACTTTCTTTTACCACCACTGGACTTTGATTTCTTAGTTATTGCTTGTTTGGTAGGCTTTTCTGATGTCTCCTGTTGGATTCAAATAAAATGTGAAACACAAATAATATTAGTCATTAAAAGGGGGAACAAAATGAAAATAGAAAAAAAAATATATAAGTGCAGTCTGCTCCAGTCAATAATCGAAAACATACATAAATAGAAGTGATGACAGTATAATCACAAATAATCCTACTATAACTACCTCTAAAATTAAATTCGAAGGGGATATGACAAATGTGCGGCAAAATGATTGATTAGCATGTTGCACATCATGTGTATTGCATCGTTTCTTGCACTAATTTTTTATCCCACAACTTCAGGACTATCCGTCAAAAACTGCTTCTACGCTGCACACCAACTTTTTTAATATTAAAGAACCACTGGGTAGGTTTTAATTAACCAGGACTCATATCCAGAACCTTGAGCGCCTTAATTATAGTTTCCACTCTTAACTATTTGTAGAGGTACAATAAGGTTCAAGGAATTAAGGATGAAGATTTTCAAGTACATTTCTGAAAGCCAAAGCAACTACATAGGCACCAAGTGTTATTACTTCAATTACATAGATTAGTTAGTCACCCTAAAATTTCACCAGGGTTTTCAGCTTCATGTGCCGAAGCATACAGCCATAACTAATGGCCCTGACCCCGAGTAGTTGGAGGAATGGTAGAACATTGACATGCCTAGGCTACCAATGACCTTTGTCCTTGACGAATAAAATGCTTGTGGGGAGAATTTATGTTGGGCTCCTGGTTTGGGAGACCTAAGTACACATTTGTTTACCTGTCATTCAGTGTAGTAAGGTAGAGACGATTAGGTCTCTATATCCCAACAGTTCTAATCTTCATAGAACTTAAAAATAAAATAAAAAATAAAAAAATAAAAACCTTCTTTAATATTTCTCGTTTAATGAATTTTGGAGGTAATTTGAGATAAGAGAGAAGTGAAGAGTCTGAAGTAAGTTAGAAAGAGACAGGGAAACACTCCGGACATATTATGCACAGTGGTACATAATATTGCAGTCAACACCAATGAACCTTGAATCTTAAATCAATTTCAGTTCAATCAATGTTGAAATTGAAGATCAACATAATTATCAGTTTTTTTCTTAAAATGATAGATTAACTAATTCAAAATGAAGGAAAATCTACAGAGGTGCAAGTGTTATTGTCACAATGCCATCAAAATATTGTTGCAACTTTGCACTAAATTTTAATACGTTTATTTGGATATGGATATCGAAGTAGAATGGAAGTTAAATTTCATAAATCCAAACATCATATACAATAAGACGTCAATATAGTTAACAATATACCTTTCGCTTAATGGATACTGAAGGATTAGTGACGGGCTTGAAAAATGACTCCATCCTGAAAAGGAAGTGTTCAGAAAGGGAAAAAATGAATGATAAAAAATATTGTGGAAACAATACTACAAACTTAAAAGAACGAAGAAACTGAAATGTTAGATCTAACCTTAAAAAATAAACTGAAAAATTAAATGTAAAAAAGAATAACTCATAACTCAACAGGGGGAATAAACAGCGTGATTGGCCAAAGAGATGGAGAATGTTTATTCTTATAAGAATTAATGAAATTGAATAGTCAACACTTACCGGCCCTGTGATGACTTGTTCTTGGCTGCTTTAATTTTTTCTACTGCCTGATGAAAGAACAAAAAAAGAATGATGAATGAGGCATAAATTTTCTTGACATTTTATTCTATATGACTTTCATACAAAAATTGTATGGCATAACAATTCAGATTATTAGGAGAATAAACCTTCGTCACTCTCTCACTGTTGAACCCATTCTCATTCACCAAAAATGTTAATAAGCCCTGTAATAGATGTGAGATTACAACTTTAATATCATAATATGTATGTGCGCCCTAGGAGAGATTAAAACTTTAATATCATAATATGTTTGTGTGCGTGTGAGCACAAGTATATAAAATGAAGGAAAGAAAACAGTTGTGAGAAGCCTTTTAAACCAGAAAAGATAAATTACTTCTTCATCTGGAGTAGTCCACTTAATGTCAAGTTGCTCTTCGTCAGTACATACTAGTGGTTCTTTAAAAAGCTGTCGGGCGTGTTGATAAGGCCAATCATCTGGAATTTGGTACCTGTTTACAACATGATGGTAATAGTAAGAGAAACGAGAAAAGCATTCTGTTTTTTCTCCTTGCCACATCAATAACATGAAATCGTTGGTTATCTGCAAAAAACATGATTCATAAACCAAATTCAAGAAGATGCCTGAATATCTAAACTAGGGAGAGAGAACTAATTGCTTAAAAGACTTAGCAAGAACCCAAGACTGATGCTGCTTTGAAACAATGATGAGGCTCTATTGAATGTGAAGAGAAAATCAATAGATAAGTACAAGATTCCTCTAAAGTATCAAAATTAACCACCGAGCATTTGAGAATAACAAGGGTCTCTTTCTTAGTGAAGAGAGAAGGCTTTTAGAAATCTTGGATTCACCTCATTAGTACTCACGGTAGGCTGTAGTTTTAGAAGATGAAAAATTCAGAAGAATCCCCTCTGAATGCTTAGCTTCTTCTTGCGGATCTTTTTGTGGTAAAATATCATCAATAGAAAAGAGAGGATCAACCACATTAGGACCGACAGCAGTAATTCCATCAAGATCAGTGGAATTAATGACTTTTAAGCCATCCAGATCTTTCAAATTGAAAAGCAGATATGATCTAAGGGTGCCTTTGAACCAACAGCTACTTCATTCCACTTATCTTATGCAACAAAATAAATTCTTCATCTTCCATCACCTTGTTTGTTCTCATTAAATCCATTGAATTTGAAAATTTTTTGGAGAATAAATCACCCTAAATTAGATCACTCGAACTTGGATTATCAACAGAAGCTATATCACCAAATCTAAGAGAGAAATTTCTACCGTTACCATCCTTAAAATCAATTCAGCTAGAATGAAGCCATAGATTTTTTTTCCAAAAGCGCATATATTCTTTTTAACTTCAACTAAGGCAGGTGAACAATTTATGAAATTAAGGTTTTTGGAGGCAGTTCTGACCAAACCACCTAAAATTTTGCCCTATAGTTCCAAAGAATGATCGTTTCCAATATTCCAAAAGTAATTTTTTTATTAATATCCAACCTCCATAACTTTTAATAGACTCCATATGAGAGTGATTCTTGGTAGACCAATGCTCAATTTTCAAGTGAAGATCACCAAAAAAAACCTCCATTTACCATCAAAATTTAATTCTAACAGATTATTGTCAATCTTCACTAAGGTCTTATCATCCATAAAAGGATTTAGAAACTTTGGACCGAAAAGAATCTTCCAAGGAATTCTAAACTTCCTTCTCAGAGTAGTGGGCAAGCAACCTAAAAAAACCCATTGCATCTTGTTCTCAAGAGTTAAAAAGATTCTTTTCGGTCCAAAGTTAAAAAAATACTTTTAGAGTTCCTTGGAAGATTCTTGAAGGCCATATTCCGAGGAATTCTGAACTTCCTTGCCCACTACTCCAATTGCATCTTGTTCTCAAAAGTTAAAAAGAAATCACTTACCATATCCAAGACAACCATCCATCCTTTTTTATCAATGCCAGCAGGGACTTGCACAATCTTCCTTCCTCCCCAGGAAGGCCAAACAGAACATTTAAAATGTGAACCAAAAGATTATCTAAATTTAGATAAACGAATGACTCCGAAATCAACCTTAAATTTCTTTTTAAATAATGAATAAACTGAATTTTGCAAGGCAGTAAATTTTTCATCCTGTCCATAGAAATTCCTCTTCCTTTATAGAGTGCTTGAAGGTCATATTGCCAAGGTGTTCCTAATAACAAGTGACAAACATCTGTACCCAAGACATCGCATAATATTTTATCCTTGTACTGATTTCCAACTGAGAGTAGTATTATGCAAATTGAATTCACTGTTGCTTCTCCCCACCTTTTTAGTCTGACTAACCTTGTAAGAATTTGAATGTGGATCTAGAACCACTTTGAGATTTAAGGTCGTGACAAGTTTTTAAGACAATGTTTTTGCTACTTCCGTTGTCTTATCTATAAGAATGTTGCACACCTTCCCATTACTTGTACATCGCGTACGAAACAATGAATGTCATGGTTAGTTTTGAATTTGGGTGTGAGCAAAACTTTTTTAGTAACACACGAGAGTTGTTCTCCATCATCGGGCTCAAGAAAATTTGTGTTCAGTTGGGTTGTTCTTCCTCATTATCAATTTATTGATTCTCTTCATCAACTACAGCCAGTGCCCTTCGAAGATGACAGTCATTGAACAAGTGCGATGTTTGTCCACAACAAAAAAACTTACCCAAGTTAGGTATTGCAAACTAATTCTGTGTTTTATCTCATCTTTTCCCTCAGGAATCAAGGTATTGGAGGAGCTGCCTATTTGGAAGTCATTGGAGTTGGGTCGAAATGTATCTTTTGGTCTGCCCCAAAGAGTTCTTGTCCGGTTGCCTCTTCCTATACAGTCAATTTTCTTTGCCCAAGTCACTACTTCAGTTAATCGGCCAAAAGGTTGTAATTCTAGCTTTTCTAGAATTTCTCGCTTTTTAACTAGAGACATATCAAGCAATTTTGTACCTCTTTCCTTCAGCCGAATTAAGTCTAACTCCTAGGTGGTTGAATTCTTCCATTTTTTCCCCTGCCATTCGTGATCCTTGTCAACGATGGTGATATTGAATGAAAAGAATATGTTTATAGTTGATAGGCAGAAAGCTTTCTTTGAGGTGGTTTAGCATGCTTGGCCAAGTCTTGATAGTTCTTTTCCCACAAGCACACTGGTTATTTGTGTTGGATCCCACCACATAGGTGCTCCACCTTTATGCTTTAATGCAACCAATTTGACCTTTTCATCCCATGAACATTCCACCTTTGAGCTGCAATGCAAACTTTCCCTCCCATGTGTTAAGAAACTTTCTACATTCTTGATCCAAATGAAAATCCTCCATATCAAGATTACCGTTGAAACTTGGTAGATCAATTTCAGTTTTGTAGTTGGTGGTCCAATTCAGTTGTGGGTTGGGAATGAAGCCATCTTGCCTTATGAGTGTTACGGTATATATGTGCAAGTATATGATACCCATGCATACATCAAATTGAGTAAACAAGTTTAAGCATATTCAGGATAAAATTGCACCTTATGATATATATTTTAATTATAGAAAAAGGTCACCTTTCTTTATTTATGTTCTCTAATATAGTTTCTATAGACCCATGCTGACGGATAAGCTTTAGAGCAGTCTGCCCCCCTATACCTGTGGAGTAAAGCAGGGCTCTACATTCAGAATATATAAAACTAGAACAGCACAACAGAATTTGAACATCAATATCAGTAGGACAATAACACATATATAGAATCCAAATACCTCTGATATTGTCACAATAATCACATCCAGAAAGAATGCACAAATCGATAAATTGATCCATGGTGAGGTTCAGCTCCTCCAAAATCTAAAATGAAACAAATTATTTAGTGAATGATAAAAATGTAATAGCCAAATTGAGATGGAGAAGAATTACCTTTGCCACTTCAAATTCCATAACTGGGATCTTCCTTGAGCTGGGATCCATCAAATGACGAAGAAATCTAGGAGATCCAAATGTTAGTGAATCCATGTCTTCTGACGCCACAGCATAAACCTGAAATATATAAATTTTGAGAACTGCCCTTTTTTTTAACAAGAGACAAAAAACTTGATTGATGAAATGAAAAGAGACTAATGCTCAATAGATACAAAGGTCCACAAGGGAGGGAAGTAAAGAAACAACAAAATCAAAAGAAACGATCATAGTGATGAAAATAGCAATAGAAGCCTGCACATAATAAGTAAAGACCCAATTAGGCAGGAGACATAAAAGTGGACCAATTGAAATTTACATCCAAAAAAGAATATCCATCAAATGACTTGGAGAGAGCACCAAAATGATGCATTGAGGCGAGCTGATTTGAAGAAATCCACAATTGAACTACATTTTTCCTCAAACATCCACATATTCCTCTCCATCCACAACCCCGGACATAAAGCTTTCATTGCATTAACCCAAAGTAGAAAAGGCTTCAATGGAAATGAAGGACCCGCTAATAACTGAAGAACATTATTTTTTGCACTTGATTCGAAAACTCACTGCAAACTGAATAGATTGAGAAGCTTAAACCAACAGCTTGAGCAAATGGACAATAAAAGAAAACATGACCAACGCCTTCCCAGCCATACAACAAAGAAAACAGATGGAAGATTGCAAACATGAAGAAGCCAATTTTTCTCAAGAATATCCGCTGTGTTGAGGATGTTGTTAAACTAAATAGAGATTCACAATGGACAACTGGATTTCATAGAGCCGAATAAATCTCCGGTAGAGGAGATGAGGCAACCAAAATGCCAAAAAGGGATTTAACCAAGAAAGACCCAGAGGCCTCCAATTCCCATTTCCTAGAATCAAAACCACTACCGATCTTAACTGACGAAAAAACTTCAAGAAGAGCTTCAAAATCTGAATTTCTTCGACTTTAAGTAGTCTTCGAGAAAAATACTCCAAGCTGAACAAGTTGGATCCCAAAAGTCAGAAATAGCCCCATTTGGTAATGAAGGGATTCGTAAAAGCCTAGGAAAATTATCCTTCAGCACCGATGAACCCACCCTGTGGTGAAGGCAAAAAAGAATTCTTGAAGCATTTCCCAATGAAAAGGCACATGTAATTCCCCTGACTTCGAAGCTCGAGAAATATTGATCATGGCTACAAAGGCTAAAGTTGTGCTTCACAAGTGTATAGCGATCAAAAGCATCAAAACCATGTACACTAGAAACCGTCATTTTCAATTGAGAAAGAGACTCATTAAAGTATCGTCATCCCCATTTCACAAGCAAGCCTAAATTTTGCTTGGATAAACCACCAATTCCCGAACCACAATCAAGTTGTGACTGAGTAACTAACTTCCACCTCACAAGGTGGGTGATTTTGCCTTCACCGTTCCCTTTCGAAAAGAAATTTTGTATTATTCGTTCCAATTCTAAACAAATATAAGGTATAAGAAAAGTAGACAAATAACATGTAGGAAGATTAGAGAGCATCGATTTGCAAAGAGTGAGCCTTCTCCCTCTTTGATAGATGGAATTTATTCCAACGTTCAAGTTTCTATAAAATTTAACCAAGACTGGTTGCCAAAATGAAGCACACTTCGGGTGTCCACCCAAAGGTAAGCCAAGGTAAATGAAAGGCATAATCTCCGATCTACCGTTGAACTTTGCCACTAAATCAAGGAGCTTGAGTCGTCAACATTGACACCACAAAGAGAAGATTTCTGCCAATTTACTTTGAAGCTCGATAACCTTTCAAACACCCTTACTGTCTTTATAAGAACTTTCAACATTGAATCATCATATTTAAACATGAATCTTAGCTGCCCCAACTATAACACCTTCAAATAGCCGTTTGAGACGGACGTTTTCAACTAAAACTGAAAGGTCTTCACTTAATAAAAGAAACAGGAAAGGAGAAAGAGGATCCCCTTGTTGACTCCCTTTAGGAGCCATAATTCTACCTCGAGAACGACCACTAATGAAATAGAAAATTTGGGGTTGCAAATAACCCAAGATTCTATTTTATCCATATAAAATCAAAAAATAAAAAAGCCTTCAAAATCTACTCAAGAAAGTCCCAATCAACCAAATCAAATGTTTATTCAATATCTAAGTTGAGAATCCAACCCTTCCTCTTTTGAATCTATAATCTTCCACAATTACATTTGCAATTAGAATGGGGTCTAGAATTTGTCTTCCTTCAATGAAAGCACTTTGAGAACTTGAAATAACCGAAGACATCACCCTTTTATTCGACCAGCAAGTACCTTGGCTAAAATTTTGTATATTAAAGAGGTGAGACTAATAGAGCAACAATCCTTGACCGTTGAGATAATGTTTCTTTTTTCTTTTTTCTTTTTCCTTTTTCTTAAAAAAAAAGAAGACAAATGAAGTTCTTTTTTAAATAGGCATTGATTCGATCCGTGCCATTAAACTCACTAAATATCTGGCAAAAATCTTCTTTGAAAAGGTCCAAAAACTTTATAAAGAACTCATGGAAAGAAATCTAAGAATTCCAGCTCAGATGTCCTTGCTTTGGCTCACCTCAACGCCCCTCTTTGGTGCTTGCTTACTTCATCCTTTGTTGGCTACTATTCTCAGGACATTAATCTCAACTGGTTTGCCTTTCTTTTTCCTTATCAGTTCGGCTTTTACTTGATGGATTCCCCAGCACACAAGGTGGAAACCCATTTTGTCTTCATTGCCTTTCCAAAGGAAGCTCTTAAAAAGTTTGTTTTTGTAAATGGGCTTTAACTCGATGGGGCCCATATAGGTAAAATGGGGCAAACCTACCCAAATAGTGGTAGGAGTGCTTGCACACGTGTGTATGTATCAATAGGTGTTTACAAGAAAGGACTCCAATACTAAAGAATTGAACTAAGATGATAATCTAAGAAGCACGGACACTTTAGTTTGGCTAGCGTGTCCGTGTCCAACACGTGTCGGATACTCCAACACTTCGACACTTGTTGGACACGCATCGGACACTTGTTAGTGCAACAAATGTGTTAGACATGCATTGAACACTTGTTGAGTAGACTAAAAAGACACATATATGGCAATAATAATAACTTGTGAGTGTGAAATACATCAAGGTAAGTCTTTTAAGCATATAAATGCATTATATTTTGGTATGAAAATGATATATATTTTTAAAAATGTATGTTTTAATAAACGTGTCCTTGTCGTGTCGTGTCCTAGATATTTAAAATATGGCGTGTCGTGTCGTATCCGTGTCTTGTATCCGTGTCTGTGCTTCTTAGATGATAATTACCAAAAGCCCAATGAAAAGCGGGCTAAAGAGAAGCATTAAACCTAATGATCTCCCAAACATCCTCCCAAGATCTCTCAATCCCTTTGAATATCGTTTGTCCTCTCCAACTAAATACTCCACAGAACAAAACAAAACATGTCACAGATCCTTGCCTTTATCCTGAATATCCTGAAAGATAAAAGTTCCAGGAGCACCTACTCAATCATAGAGCAACAACCCCGACTACAAGCTAGAGAAAGCCCAAAAGTGCTCAAGCATTGTAGTCGTAGAGCACAAGGAAACAGGAAATCCCATGTGCTTGTTTCCAGAATCAAAATCTCCCTTCTTTTCTCTTTCACATCAAAGTCTATCATACACACTTGATTGATAATCCTACACTTTCAAGCCAATTTCCTCCCCATCATTGCAATCACACTACCTACTTAAGATCCATGACCATAGCTTCCTCAAATGAGTCAGCCTTATAAAACTTCGCAGTGAAGAGGGAGAGAATGGATTACAAGAGTATGAGATCCTAACATTTCAAATCTTAAACTTCAAAATTTCAATCATATCTAGGTCAATCCATGCAGAAGTATGAGATCCTGTTTCTATCAAAAAGGATTTAAACAGGATTTAAAGTAGTCTACAAGGCAAAAGAAGTATGTTGGTGATGCTAAAGTTTATTTTGTCAGAGGATAGTGCATATGTGGAGAAAGAACAATTTGCTTTATGACATTTAAATATATTATAAATCTAAAATTGGAATGAGAGAACAAACATGTATAGCTAGCTCAACCTTTACATTGTAGAATCCATTGTGTTTGAAACTTGAAAGCATTGAAATATGTAGAGTTTAATAATAAACTACAAATATGTAATTTATTGAATCTGTCCCTACGTTTCAGAAACTGAAAGGTCAAATTTTTCCCCTTGGTTCTTAGTTCATCAGTCCACAATCAAGAAACAAAAGAAGCATTATAATGTAGAAGGGTACTTGCCTTTCCTAACTTGCAAAGCGCAGCACATTGTGCCTCAGCTTCCGAGGGAGCCTGCAACATCCAAAAAGAATGACAATGTACTCAAACATGTTACAACTGAAGCAATGGATTACTTGAACTAACATCTGAAGTATAGTGTATTATCACCTCGATCACAGGCACTCCCATGAGTCTCAAGAGTCTTTTACAGTCATCATTATGCTGCTTTGTAACCTGAAAATTTAACCACAAATATAAAATATGCATACGATTTATATTTTAATATTATATAACTTCCGGAACATTTGCATGCTGCTCCAATCCCTTTACTGATAATTTGTGAGAGTACATAAAACCATTACGATGTAATAAGTCTGTTACTTGAGGAAAATGTTAAAGCAGATAACTAACCTTCACCGTCCTTTTACTGAATTTCTCAATGTCCTCTTTGTTGCCAACCTAGAATAACAAAAGGAGCAGTTGCCGGAGATACTTCACTGTCTTATGTGATTTATAAGGAACAAAACACAAAAGTACAAGAACGAAAAATACCTCAATTGCATCTGCTAGGTCCTCAGTAGCATCTGCTCTTTTTGAATAACTGCATACATAATTAACATGGAAGGCATGACGATCATGACTGCCCCTTTAAACGTAATAAACAAGTTACAATGAGATAACACAGCTACCGTTTTGCAAGTTCTTGTTTTTTCAAATCAGGAGGCTTTCCATCAAAGACATAGCTGAATACATTTGTCCCCATAAAAGAAAACCATATTAGACAAAATTTTCATGACAAAACTCGAAATTAAAATGCCAGGGCACAGAAAGAAATTACACTGGCTTAATTCCAGCTTCGAGAAGCCTTATTGTCCGGTTAAACATCCCTTGCAAATGGCTACAGTTTGACATTAAAAAGAAAGAAAAAAAAAAGTGATATAATTGACACGAAAATATCACCCACATATAGATTTAAAAAAAATTAAATTCAAACAGAAAGTAGAAATATCAGTAAAGATCAGGCCGACCTAGTGACTTCACCAGCTTCGTTGGTCAGCATCTCAGTCCCACTTCTTCCCACAACAATCTGCATTAGTTCACGCAGAGATATGAGATACCCAGAGTAATTTTTAATCAGGGAAAAAAAAAAAGAAATTGGAGAAAGAGGTACAGACAAGAAATTGATAAATACTCATGCTGGCATCAATTGCGATTTTGCGACCGAAATAGGCTTCGAACTTCTGCTCCTTCATGCCCTTGGGGGCATTATCAGCTAAAAGCTTGGTTAAACCCTAAGAAAAGCAGGGAGGTGAAAATGGGAAAGGGAAAAATCAGAGTGGAAAGCGATGTAGATAGTGAAGGCAGATACCTTGATGCCCATTGTGAGCTGTTGCTGTGGGAAGGGAGCACTAGCAGTAGCAGAGAAGGAACCGCTTTGGAAGACGTAATGAGAAAGGCGGGAAGGAGTTCAGTTGAAGGCTCTTTTGTAGTGTTGGTGTGTAGGGTAAATTTGAATCTCCATCTAATCTTATTATCTCCCTGCACTCTCACTTTCACAACGCGCGGTTTCTCATCGCTGTGGTAAACTTGGAGGTATAACTAGAAGGGAGATGGAGAGTGTTTTGGGACAATAAATTAAGTTATAAAATCCGGAGTTAGTATATTAGGGTTTAGTCTATGTTTATGTTTCGGGGGCAGAATCATAAGATGGAATTTCTTTATAAAAATGTAAAATAGATAGTAAAGAGAAGATTTAATTTATTTAAATTTAAATTAGGGTTGTTTAAAAATATAACAAAACGAGCCAACTTATTTATATATATAGCAAAATTTTAATGAGGGTAGAAATCTATATGTATCTATCATGATAGATGATAATAGTCTATCATTATTTATTATGGATAAAATATTTTGCTATATTTAAAAATATTTCTAACCATTCAAAATAATTATCTTTGAATAATTTTTTTAATTAAATTCTATAGGTAGAATTAAAAAAATTAGTAATTTAATTTTGGTTTAAATACTATTTTGGTCCCTGTAAATTTGATTTTGGTTTATTTTAGTTCTTATACTTTCAAAATGTTCATTTTGATCTCTATACTATCAACTTTGGTTCATTTTGGTCCTTATACTTTTAAAAAGTGATCATTATGGTCCCCTCACTTTCATTTTTAAGGCATCAAAATAATTCCTTTTTTAAAATTTAAAGATTAAATAAACCAAAATTGAAAGTAAATGGACCACAATGAACATTTTAAAAGTATAGAGACTAAAATGAACTAAACCTAAAAGTAGAGGACCAAAATAATATTTAAACTTTTAATTTTTTTTAATTAAAACTTTTCAAATGTAGTTAGTTAAGTTATTGTTTTCATAAAATGAAAAGCAAAACAAGAAAAATCCCATTTGGATCCAATAAAAAATTAAATGAAAAATTTTGCGGAAAATGGAAGGCGGGGCGGGATGGACATCTCCAGTCAGACTTAACCTAAACGTGGTTTTGTGCAATAATCTATGGGATTGACTTTGGCTGTAAAATAATTCCGGCCGTCGACTTCGGCCCATAGCAAAGATACTTTATATATACTCTGTGTTAACCCTTCGATCAAAATCTTCGGCGGCTACCTGCTATTTTCACTTCCTATGTTCCTCTGTCTCTGCCAGCAGCTTTCTCTGTACCCGTATACCATTTTGCTTCTTCTACCCAAACCCTTTATATTTGCTTTAATTTCAGTCTGATTTTGATTGTTTGTGGTGTTGAGAATCATGGATATTAAGCTTTTGTCGTTTCCGGCCGATACCCCTCCATTCTCCGTCATTGTCGCCGCCAAGCTTGCTGGTATTACTTTTCCTGTAGATTCTTCTCTTCCTTCTGCCTCCGCTCCCACATTTCTCTTCACTAACGGGTATAATCAGATCCCTCTCTCTCTCTCTTATCTCTGTTTATTTTTTATTTTTTTTTAACTTCTAATACAGCATAATGTTTCATATTCGTTTATTTCTTGAGTTGTAGGGGTGAAGTCAAATATTTAAAAGGCCAATGTGGTCTATTTTATGAAAATTCAGTGCTAATAGGTTTGGAGTAGAAATTTTATTTTATCCAAGATTTATTTGGTACTTTGCATCATGATCTAACTGGTACATGGATTGCCTGTTGCTATTAAAGATTTATTTCTGCATAAATCTTATCATCGCTATTTGAACTTGATTGAACCATAAAATAGAAACGGGAAGGAAAAGAAGACGTTATAATAATTGATGTATATACAGAATTTTTTATGCATAGGTCTATTGAGCAAATTTATGATATTGAGTAGGGGATTAACTAAACTTCTGTGGTTTAGTTATATTTTATCTATACAAGTGTAAGTTTAAGTTCAAGTTTTTCATATTGGTTATTAGAAGATAAAATATAGAGATAAAGTTAGGGACAATTGGACCCTCACATATCTTCATACTACTATGATATTGTCTACTTTGGACATAATCCCTCATGGCCTTGGTTTTGGTTTCACCCAAAAGGTCTTATACAAATGGAGATATTATATCTCACTTATATACCTATGATCATTCCTTATCTAGCTAATTTGGGACTTTTGACAGATATTTAGACTTGTTTGTGGATTTTACATTGTCTTCTATTAATTATTTCCTTTTCTTTTAACTTCAAATCCATGTTCATTATAAATATTTTTTATATACTCTGTTAATCCATTGGGATCAGAGGGCAGCCTCTACCTTTCCTGATTATTATCTTCTCATCTTTCAAATTTGGTAACTTTTAGTACATGAAATTTAACTTCCAAACTTCTATAATATTACATCTTCTCTAACTTAAATATATAAATGGACCCCTAATGTACTACAATTTTTTGATAATCACTTTATTGCTTGAATACACTGTTATGCCTTCACATCCATTGGTGCTTTATCGGTTGTCTTGTAAAAAGCATGGGGAAAGGCTTCATTTGTTGTGATTGTCGACTTGCTTTTTTTTTTTTTTTTAAATTTCTTTTAATGTTTTATGATATGGAATTTGACTTTTGCCGAGGCAAGATTAGTGATTGTTTTGAATCTTGCTTGCAAAACCTTTGATCCAATTGTAAATCATTCCCATGAAACTCTTATCTTTGGAGGGTTGCATTACACTCCTGCTGTTTAAATTTCAACAGGAATTTTACTCTCTATTTTGATATGAATCAGAAGAAAGAATATGTAATAGACTGTTTATCGATGCTTAAGTCTAGTTCATCTCTTGTAGGTCGAAATTGCATGGAACGTCAGTGCTTCTACGTTATATTGGCCGAGTCACCAACATTCCTAATTTTTATGGACATAATGCATATGAGTCCAGTCAGGTAAGCTGAAAAATATATTTAATAACAGGTTCTAAATGTTTATTCTGAGGTATGACTTGTTATTTATTTATTTCCACGAGTGTTCATAAGCTAATTTCTGATAAATGAACTTCTCTCATGACATGCATGAATTTTAACCCAGATTGATGAATGGCTAGAGTATGCTCCTATCCTTTCGTCTGGTTCTGCATTTGAGAATGCGTGTAGTTATGTTGATAAGTACTTGGAAGGACGCACATTTCTCGTTAGCCATTCTTTGTCACTTGCAGATGTAGCTGTCTGGTCTGGTTTAGCAGGTATTTTTTTTTTTTTTAAATAAAGGAAATAAAACCTTCTACTCTGTCATCCTCTTTAGTAGCTTCCGTTGGTCCATTGTTTCTCATAATTTTTTTCTGCATCACCTTGCCTATCTTGAGAGAGAGAGAGAAAGGCGGGACTATGTTATGCTGTGTTTGTTTTGATCAAGTTAATAATAATGTTCCTTCTTTGTAACCCACATGCCCAATTATACACAGAAACAGTCACACTCAAACACTCCATATGTAGAGTAAGAGAGAGTTGGCTTATTGATAGTTGATACTATGAAATTGTGTTCTTTACAGGAACTGGACAACGGTGGGAAAGCTTGAGAAAGTCAAAGAAGTACCTGAATCTTCAACGATGGTTTAATTCACTCTTAGTTGAATATTGTGATTACTTGGATGATGTCTTAACTGCATATGTTGGCAAAAAAGGCGGAAAGTCTTCAGGAGCTAAATTGAAGGATCAACAGGGTCTCATTCAAAAGCCAAATAGTGTCAACCAGGATACATCTGATAAGGGAAAAGCGGGAAGTAAATCTACCTTTGAAGTTGATCTTCCAAATGCAGAGATTGGGAAGGTGCGTTTGCGTTTTGCACCTGAGCCTAGTGGATATCTTCACATTGGGCACTCAAAAGCAGCATTGTTGAATCAGTATTTTGCCCAAAGGTACGATGGTGAAGTAATTATCAGGTTTGACGATACAAATCCCGCTAAAGAAAGCAATGAGTTTGTTGAAAATCTTTTGAAAGACATTGAGACGTTGGGTATAAAGTATGAAACTGTCACATATACTTCAGATTACTTCCCTCAACTGATGGAAATGGCTGAAAACTTAATTCGTCAGGGTAAAGCATATATTGATGATACTCCACGTGAGCAGATGCAGAAAGAACGAATGGAAGGCATTGAATCAAAAAGTAGAAGTAATAGTCCTGAAGAGAATCTTAGATTATGGAAGGAGATGATTTTAGGAACTGAGCAGGGTTTACTTTGCTGTCTTCGCGGAAAACTTGATATGCAAGACCCAAATAAATCTCTTCGAGATCCAGTGTACTATCGTTGTAATCCAATTCCCCACCATCGGATTGGTTCCAAGTATAAGATTTACCCAACTTATGATTTTGCCTGTCCATTTGTTGATTCTATTGAAGGCATTACACATGCACTTCGGTCTAGCGAATACCATGACCGCAATGCACAGTACTACCGAATCCAGGAAGATATGGGTCTAAGAAAGGTTCATATATATGAATTTAGCCGGTTGAACATGGTGTATACTCTTCTCAGCAAGCGTAAGCTTTTGTGGTTTGTTCAAAATGGGAAGGTTGATGGGTGGGATGATCCTCGTTTTCCAACAGTACAGGGGATTGTTCGAAGAGGTTTAAAAGTTGAAGCTTTAATTCAATTCATCCTTGAACAGGTGCGACAATTTTGGGTTACAAATAAAATCCTTTAGTTGGTATTTATTCAAAAGTCAGTGATAAATCTTGCTCTAATAGCACCAAAGATGGTACGCACTTGCATTAGTTGTCCTCCCAAAAGGATTTTTCTTTGCCATAGTGCGGTGAATGCTATAAATTTATAATTAGACACTTGATTTTCAGTTCTATAGAACATCAAAGTACTTTATGATGATCCTTGTATACTGCATCTGTCATTTGTATATTTCAAATGATATCTCATGCCCTTTTCATCTTTTAGTTGGGAAACTAGGACTCTATGACATGCATCTTTATGAAAGTTTCTCTCATCTTTTTCTTTTCTTTATTTCAGGGGGCATCAAAAAATCTCAACCTTATGGAATGGGATAAACTTTGGACCATTAATAAAAAAATTATTGATCCTGTGTGTCCCAGACATACTGCTGTTATAGAAGAACGACGTGTGTTATTTACCCTTGATAACGGCCCAGAGATTCCATTTATCCGAGTAGTGCCAAAGCATAAAAAATATGAAGGTGCTGGTGAAAAATCTTCCAC
Source organism: Lagenaria siceraria (assembly GCA_002890555.2). Taxonomy (NCBI): domain Eukaryota; kingdom Viridiplantae; phylum Streptophyta; class Magnoliopsida; order Cucurbitales; family Cucurbitaceae; genus Lagenaria; species Lagenaria siceraria. Next base: position 170,778 of record CM016492.1, on the reverse strand, counting down.
TTTCACAAAGAGGATATGGCTCGACCAAGTGGATGCACAATGTATCAAGGTGGATGAAGAAATCACCTTAATGGACTGGGGTAATGCGATAGTGAAAGGCATCGAGAAGGATCAAGATGGATTTGTCACACAGTTGTCAGGAATTTTGCATCTCGAAGGTTCTGTGAAGACCACGAAGTTGAAGGCCACTTGGCTGCCTGATATAAATGAACTAGTCACCCTCTCGCTTATGGAGTATGATTACTTAATCACAAAAAAGAAGGTATGGACGTTTAATATGTATCATATGCACTTTTCTTATTGGTAAATGATGCGAGTCTGTTTCATTGGTTGATTGTGATATTATATCTTTCTTGTTGGTTTTGAAGCTCTGAAGGAGAGATGTGGCTTAAAGTCAAATTCAAAACTATGCATACTATCATCAGTGTATTTTAAATTGATTATAGAAATTATGAATTTTAGCCTCATTTAAACTGCTATTACAGCTTGAAGAGGGAGAGGATTTTCTTGATGTATTAAATCCATGCACAAAAAAGGAGACCGTTGCTGTTGGGGATTCAAACATGCGAAATATAAAGCGTGGAGACATATTGCAGTTAGAGAGGAAGGGGTATTTCAGATGTGATGTTCCATATGTCAGACCATCAAAACCAATAGTCCTATTTGCAATCCCAGATGGTAGGCAACAATCTTGTTTGAAGTAAAATCTCTTTAGCAATTGGCTGGGGTTTATCATGAAGTACGCCTGGCCTAAAATTAATTATGAGGATGTACTTTTGTTAGACGTTCTTGCTTGATATGCAACATGCATAACCTTTTCTTTTTATTTTTTATGAAAGATGTGTACCTATATCCTTGATTGATATACAATTTCGGAATGCCTTTGTTTCTCAGAAAATGTTTACTTACTTAGTTTAAGTACTTAGTTTAAGTGTTTGAGATTCGGAGTAGAACAGAATATATATCAAACGAACAATGATATTTTTAGGATTAGTACAATGATGAATATGAAAGAAACATGAATGTGAAGTAGGATATTTGTGTATGTATATGTTGATGTTGGGGCAAACTATAGGTGTAAAAGAAGCATTTGTTTTAGTTCTTGGGGGCAAAGCGAGACTTGATTTTCTCAACTTCCTTGGTTCCAACTTGGAAAGCCTTGGTGAGTACGTCATCCGGCACTGAAGGAGTTGCTGCAAATAGAGTGGTAGCAATAGACTGGGTTCCTGGTAATTGGCTGTTGAATGCCGCAATCACTGCAGCAGCGTCCTTCCCATTGTTCTTTTGGAAGTGCACCAATCCCTTTGGGAAAACAAATATTTCTCCCTTCTTGATGGACTTGGATATCAACACGTTGGTTGTAGTTATGAAGCCGACGTCTAGCTCGCCTTCAAGAACGAACACTATCTCGGTGGCACGTGGGTGTGTGTGGGGTGGGTTGAGGCCACCAGGGGCGTAGTCAATGCGAGCGAGGGACACTCCTAGAGTGTTGAGGCCTGGGATTTTTTGGACATTGGCTCCAGTGACCACTGCACCTGACGTAGTGTTGGTGAGGCCGGGGTTGGCAAGTCCATTGAAGAAGAAGTCGGTGGCAGATATGTTTGTTTTGCATACAAACCCGTTCACTTTAATCCCTATCAAAATTAGTCACTTAGACTAAAGATCATGAGGTGAAGAAATGGAGAGGGAGTAAAAGTTGAAAATACCAGAAGTGAGATCCGCGACACAAATATCTTGAAGCAAGTCAAGGTCTGCAGCAGAAATTGTGAGAATGAGAGCAAAGGTGAGGAGAGAAATGGGAGCAATGGAGGCCATGGATTATTGTTTGGTTGGTGGGATGGGTGATAAAGAAGAGGCAAATGAAGGTGGTTATATAATGAATATTAATAATGTAATTGCTAACCACCAAACATTCCACGCCTTTAATCTAAAGCAAATTGTTTTATTTTAAGAGTGAAGGAAAATTAAATCTGAAAAAAATGGCATAGCTACCCACGGTCCCATGATGCCAGTTCCCAACATCTTACTTGACATTTTATTTCTTTACGTACAATCAAGATTTGAAAATGAAAATATCGACGTCTCAATTTATGGAAATATCAATATCGATCAAATTTGGAGAAAGTTTATGAAAATTGATGGAAATTATTATCATTAATTAATGAAACTTTGATTGTGGCTTAATTAGACTATAATTGACAATTTTTAATTATCATTCCTATAAATAAGACAACCTTTAAATGTATATTGTAAATATATGTGTAAAAATTTAAAAAAGAAATGGAAAAATGATTATGAAATAATATCAAATATTGATAGTTAATTGCAAAAATAAAGATGAAATGTTTGCATACAAAATAATTGTAAATTGTTTGCTATAAAATTTAAATGTATTATACCAAAAAGATGGCCTTGGAGCATCTAAACTAAAATCTTGATATATGTTATTTTTCTCAATTTTGGTTTCTTGGAAATGAAAGCTTTTGATGGTAAAAAAATAAAAGTTACATCAATTCAATTTTGAGGTGAAGTGGTGTAAAAATTCAATGGAAAATGTTTGAATGAACTTAAAAATAAATATATGTTATCTTTCTCAATTTTGAGTTCTTGGAAATGAAAGATTTGATGGTAAAAAAAAAAAAAATTACATCCATTCAATTGTGAGGTGAAATGATGTGAAGATTCAATAAAACAAGATTTAAATAAAGTTAAAAATAAATATATGTTATTTTTCTCAAAATTTGTTTCTTGAAAATGAAGGTTTTAATTTGGATGGTAAAGAAACAAAACTTACATCAATTCAATTTTGAGGTGAATTGATATGAAAATTAAATGTAAAATGTTTGAATGATGTTAAAAATAAATATATGTTTTCTTTCCTTTTGGTTGGTTGAAAATCAAAAATTTGTACGGTAACTTCCATATCTTAAAAAAAATAAAAAAAATTAAATTTCCATGCTCGAAATTTTGATAAGGCTTATCGAAATTTCAAGCCGGTTGAAATCTCGAAATTTCGATATTTCGACCAAAAATTTCCACTATGCCCAGTGATAGAAGTTTATTGCAGTGTATAACAGTGAAATTTTTCTAATCAAAATTAGGGGTGTTAAAAAATTGGACAAAATCGATGAACTGAAACGGATCGAACCGAATCGATTGGTTCAGTCTGATTTCTTCCAAAAAGTTGGGATTGTCGATTTACTGGCAGATTTCAAATTAGGATGGTTTGGTTCAAAAATCGGAATCAAGCCGACTCAGTTTTCAACAGTTAATAGTTAAAGAAAATTGATCTATCTAGTTCGGTCCTTGGTTTTGCTCAAAAGCAGACCGAATCGAACCGTGCATATCCCTAATGAAATGTCCACTTTTTAAAGTTCAAATACCAAAATAAACTAGTAGAACAACCAAATTAACATTCTAAAAATTAGGTAGACCAAAATGAGTCAAAATTCAACCGAGACAAAAATGAAAATTGTGAAAATATAGGACGAAAATGAACAGAAGGGATCAAAGTAGGATTTAAAGAAAAAGAAAGAAAGAAAGAAAGCCTTTCATCATCTTTTATTCTTCTGTCCCTGAGAAAATCGTACGGATGGCCTCTTTTGAGAGAGTCGAACGAAAAATGGTCCGAACAAAAAATGGTCCAGAGTTTAAAAACGCTCGAGAAATAGCCTTTTGCTGATGTCAGCCTTCTCCCTCTCGATCTTCATCAACACAAAATAAGACATTTTTCCCTTTATTTTCCCTCTCGCTCTCGCTTCGTGAATTTCACTCTCGCTTCTCGCTTTGTGAATCTCGCTCTCGCTCTTGTATCCGCTTCATCGATCTCTAGCACAGTAGGAAAAGATCAGGAGAAGAAGGAGGAGGAAAATCATGAGAAGAAGAAGGAGAATATCTCGCTAAAAATCAAAGATTTAAAAAAAAAAATTGCAGAACGAGAAGAAGAAAGAGAAGATCGTCGGAGATTTAAGAAACGAAAAGAAAAAAACATAAAAGTTAGAGAAAAATGAGGAGAAGATCCTAAGAAAGATTTAAAAAAAAAAACAAAATCTGAGACTATTGAGAAAAGGAAGAATGGAGATTTTGGTAATTTCACTTAAGCAAAAGGTCAAAAAAACATTTATTTTTAAAACCGAGGTCAAATTTCATTTGATCCTCTTATTTTAGGCTTTCTATACAATTATTTCGTCTTCCCTACTGCGAGTAGCTTACTGCTGTCACCGCCCCCTCTCTCCGGTTCAGTGCCGCCGCCGCTATCATTATTCCACTCGATCCGCCATCGTTATTTTTGTTCCGCTCCTGCCACCGCAGCCTCCCTCCTTAGCGGGTCTGTACTCTTGTTGTCAATGAAAGAATGTAGTTGTTTCGATTTTGATTTTGATTTTGACTTTGATTTTTTTTTTTTTTAAAAAAATACAATAGCCGAACAGAAATGAATAAGAATACCTTGCGGCAAATTGGGACTGTTCGAACTGCCTCTTGATTTGTTGCAGATATCTTTCAATTGAGGCTTTGATCATCTGTATGTCTCCTTGCCTCCGCAGAAAATTTCCTTGTTTATGCGACCTTGAATTTTCCAGCATCTCTCTCCTTTTTTTTTTTTTTTTTTTTTTAATTTTAATTTTAATTTATATATATATATATATATATATATTTATTTATTTATTTTATTTTTATTAACTAGAGAATCAATCAAACTGATCTATCGTATTATCCAATTCTCTTCTTATTCCTAGCTTGTAGGAGTTATCTTAATTGACCAAACAACAACAGTCATATTTATGTTTGTATCTTTTAGTCGAGGAGAAATGGGTCTTTTTTGAAAGTTGAAATTCTGTCTCTCAGACTAACTAATACAATCACTCATGATATTTTGAATTTGTTGGAAATAAGAACCGTGTGTGTTCTTTGCACTTTGTGTAGAACATGAATGTTTAGGGTAAAATAGACTTATATTAAAAAGTGGAGTACTTATAGTTATACGACCTATAGATTGTAGCTATGGAAATGGATAAAGATATAGATATAAGACCTTTCGCGACTTTAAACTGGTTGATTCTAGACTTCTAGTTGGAAGGAACAATTTCGATTTCTAGTATCAGAAGCTTCTTTCATTTTCCTTCTTTCTTCCCCATAACCGCACCTAACATGCTTTCTGTTTTTCTCCGGGTAAAATATCCTTTTGGTCCCTAGGTTTTGGGTCTAATTTCTATTTGGTCTTTAGGTTTCAAAATGTTACACATTTAGTCCTTAAATTTTGATTTTGGTTTCAATTTAGTCCTTAAGTTTCAAAATGTTACAATTTCACCCTTGAGATTTGATTTATGTTTCAATTTGGTCCCTAAGTTTCAAGATTTTACATTTTTAACCTCAATTTTTCATTAAATATTCACTTCCAATCATTGGCGTCAATGTCTATTAATTAATTTAAAATATTATGAAGTACAATTTTAAATTTAATTTTAAAAGTGATGAAAAATAGTGAAATTTAATTAATTATAATTCTATTAATTCTTTTAAAGTTATTAAGATACTTGAACACTAAAGATGGAAAATGAGTATTTCGTGAAAAATCAAGGTTAAAAATGTAAAATCTTGAAACTTAGGGACCAAATTGAAACAAAAATCAAATCTCAAGGTAAAATTGTAACATTTTGAAACTTAGGGACGAAATTGAAATCAAAATCAAAATTTAAAGACTAAATGTGTAATATTTTGAAACCGAAGGACCAAATAGAAACTTGACCCAAAGCCTAGGGACTAAAAATGTATTTTACCAATTTTCTTTTGTTTTTCTGAATTTGATCATTTCAATCCACCATTCACACCCCCATATCATTCTCTCCCACCAATTGTACCATTTCTGGGTACCGTTTTCTAATTCAGGCAGCAGAGTGCTGCATTTGTCAGGATGAAGTCAGTCTCAATAACTTAGAAGCTCCTTGCATGCAGCAGTAGTCTTAACTCTGAAGGTATTGACAACATATCCCTTTTTTTTAATTATTGGTTCAATATGACTGTGTATGAACAGAACTTCCCATTGCCATAGCTTATTAATTTGGTGTAGTCTTTTCCACTGCATCGTAACCGTGTATAGTGGTTAAGAAAAACAATAGTTTGGCTTTGGCTTAGGGAACTGTTGGGCTGCTACATCATCTAGCTTTGGTTCTTGGTTTTCAGATGGATCACAAAACTCTGTACAACGCTAGAATTGTGAGTAGTTGGAGGAGACATGAGCTGATTCTTTTGATTCTCTATGCATTATCTTTTTACTTCTTCATCATTCGCCGTTCCCTTCATCTTTCTCGAGGTACTCATTTTTTCCGTTTTAGCATTTCATATTCTTTGTTATACTGCTAAATTTCATAATTTCCTCTCGTGTCATGCATTTTTTGATTAACAGATCACTATGTCAAACTCTATGGCTTGCGTTCTGGTTGGATCTTTCCTCCTCGTCTCAACGTGTGCATTTTATTTCCTTTTCTATTGTTTGTTGTTTTTTTTTGTTTGTTTTAACTAGGGGTTTTTAACCATAGAAGAAGTGAAGCTTTGTGTTGTTTCAAATTTTCCGCGGTAGGATTTATCAGATGCCCAGTGGAGAAACTTTCGAGGAAATCTGCCCATTCTGACCGTTGTTTTCCTAATTTACGCTTTGGTGGCAAATGTTTTGAGATCCCAGTTTCTTCTAAGGGCTAAAGGAATGTCAATTATCTGGCTTATAATTTCTTTCACTTACCTTTTGTATCTCCATCAAGCTTGGTATTTTCTCGAGACAATGTTGATAATACTTTTTGTACATCAAACTATTTCTTTTTGTTTTTTTAAGAAATATTAATCACATGTACCTGTTTCTCCCTCCTTTATGCAGTGTCATATTCATCATCTCAATTGCCTCGCTCAATTTTCTTATCGTTAAGGTTCATACCACTCCCTATACATTGGTCCGCTTGTTATTATTATTATTTTTTTTTTTAAAGGAAACAAGACTTTTCATTGACTTAGGAAAAGAGACTAATGCTAAAAAGTACTGAAGTAATAGGATAGGGATATTTTGGTAAATTCAAGCTAATCTTGGTAAATCCTTGATTAATTACAGTTTAATTACCAAAATAGGTTTTTAACCTTTTTTAGTTATCCTTTAGGACACTTGTAATGCTCTATAAATAGAGAGTCCCCCATTGTATTTGATATCTTCTCATTAATAAAAGACTTTGGTTTGGATTCTTGGAGATTTCTCTCCTCTTAGTACTTAGGCTACATCAAGTACAAGATACAATATACCACAGATAAAGAAAATAGTACAAATAATGACAAAACAACACTTAAACCGAGAAAATAAAAGCGTGCAAATTCAACCAAATGTTTTGAATGGAAAAATTAGCAAAGGACTTAGATAAAGATCGCCAGGAAGAGGTTTGAAGACAAGCAAAGGCCGAACGATCTGACCGAGTTAATTTATCTTGAAAAACTTATTAAACATGCAATTCATTTAGATTCATTGATTTTAAATAAGGTCGCGAATTTGCAACAAGATATCGTTTTTGAATGTGATTGTTTAGAATGTAGGTGCATAATGAATACATTATGATGAAATTTGCACTTGTTGAGCTGATTTTGTTAGGTTTAGATTATGAATTGACTGATGATGCCTATGAACTATGATGTCGTCTTTATTACTTATGTCTCTTTCTCAATTTTAAAAGGCCTTGGGAGAAAGTGCCGTTGTTCAACCACTTTTTCCTAATTTAGACTAAAGTCTGGAGTATATTTTTGAACCAATATAGGTATTTGGAATCAGGAAGAACACTTAAATTGACTTTTGGGAAGTCCTGATCAAATTTAAAGATCTTTATGCTTTTGTAGCATGTTGGGAAGCTTTGCAGACCATCCAACACAAATTTCCAAAACTTTATCTTTTGGACAAGGTATCCAAAGGGATAATTTTAGGCCTCCACTAGCGAATGTGTTTACATTCAGAAAGGCAGAGGGAAAAATGTAACTTCTAGAAGTTATTTAGTGTAGTTTACATTTTGCATATATATAGTAGTAAGAATGTAAGCATGAGGCAAGATGTGAGGGAGGGAAGTTTGCCCTCTTAAATTAGTTAGTTTGGTTCCTGTAAGTTGAGTTGTGCACTCTTTCATTTAACAAATAGTAAACACCAGTAATGTAGGGTTATTCGGCTGGTTTTGCTATGATTGTTGGTTGTAATTTTTGTACATATTCTTTAGTTGATGTTTTTGTTTATATTACCATCACCCGGGATGCTTGCCATTGATGGTGAATGAAGAAGATGGAAGAAGGAGAGGGAGAAAGAAGAGAGAGAAAAAGAAAAAGAAAAAAAAACATGTTTTATAAGTAATAATTAAAAAATTAGATCATTTTTTAATAAAAAATAGGTGCCATGTTAGCTTTCTGTTATTAATTAATTAAAAAATTGATAGAGGGACCAAAAGTGCTACCAAATGCAAACCTCGGGTAAAATTTTTGAGTTTGAAAATTCAGAGACCCAAATGCAACTTAAACCAAACTTCAACGATCACAAATATATTTTTTCCTAGTTAATATTCATTGGTACTTGTGTTATTACTTTCTTTTTGATAAGAGGCACTTGTGCTATTTCGTGGATTTCCTTTTCATGGTTTTTAATAGTAATGTTTGTCATTGGTCATTTTATGGATATGATAGTAATATTTGATTGAACTTCATGCAGATTTTTGCTCGAACAAAGTCCTTTTTGTATCTACTCTGGACTTTCAACTTATATTTCCTTCTTTCTAATCGTGTATATGAAGGTTATTCATTCTCAGCTATTGGGTTAGTTTTGTTATTTTAGAATATTAAGCACATTTCAATGAATAGTTGAAACAGTTTTTTTTTTCCTCTTCTTCTCTAGAATATGCTTACTACTAGTATTTACATTTTGCTTTTTCTTACCATGTATAGACTACGGTGGTCATACTTGGACAACTTTCGAGGAACATTTAGGTGGCACATTTGCTTTAACTTTGGTAATTTCTTATCCTTTATGCACTGATTATGGACCTATATCTGTGGTTCCAACATTGATATCATTTGTTTTGTGAACTTGACCTCATAAATGTCACATGATTGTGTACATTCAGTCAGAGTACTCTGTTTTTTTTGTTTTTATTTTGTTTTTTGTTTTATTGAGTTACCTCTGCTCTGTTTTGGAACTGGTAATATCTGTGCTGACGATCAGGTTTAGGTATGGTATGAAATATAGCTTGTCTCTTGGATTTTAAGATTTTCTCATTGATGTTTGTGTTGAATAATCTAAGATCAATCATTAAGGCCCCATTTGATAACCATTTGGTTTTTTTGTTTTTGAAGATTAAGCTTAAACACTGCTTCCACCCATAAGTTTCTATGTGCCATTATCCATTTTCTGTGAATGTTGTTCAAAACCAACCCATGTTTCGAAAACTAAAAAAAGCAATTTTCAAAAATTTGCTTTTGTTTTGAGAATTTGACTTGGAGTTCAAGTGTTTCTTTAACAAAAGGTGAAAACCATAATTGGAAAATTGGAAAAAACAAGCATAAATTTCAAAAACATGTAACAAAATACGAAATCATTATCAAACGGAGCCTAAAATATATTTTGATGACTTGAGAAATCAAAATCTATTGGTTAATGGCAGTCAGTCATTGTTGCTTTAAAATTGGAAAAATAAATGTTTATTCAAAGTAAAGATCTATAGAATTGTTCATTCTTTTTTAATTTGTTCAACAATTTTTTCTTCCTTTGAAAATATTGTAGAAAACTATGGAGATGAATATCTATCTGCTATTTTAATGTTTGGAATTTGGTTCCAACAGTTGTTTTGCGCATGATAAGCTTTGGGTATGATTACCATTGGGGATATGGCCATTCTCATTTTGATCAGAAGGTATATTTGCATTTATTCTTAAATGGGAATTAACCTTTTTGTATGTTTCATTTGTCACTGTAGTTTGTTTTCTATGAAAGATGTTGCTTTGTTGTTCTTACCAAAACCAACAATCATTAATAATTTTTTTACTACTACTTTTACGGGCTCAGAACACACAGACACATCTTAAGGGAAGAAGTGATTTGGTTGATGTATAAAATTTAAAGTGGACCTCAGAGGAACTAAAGGAATTCCAAAATAGGCCTCTAGTTGCCACTTGTGCATTTCTTTATTGTTTTAAAATTCATGATCAAGGAAAAACAGGAGAATTTTTTAAGGATAAGTTTGATTATCGAGTCTGCATCTGTTTGCATTAAAGTGAGTATGTTATCCTATCTTTGCTTCAAGATTCTGTTGGCTAGATCTAGTTTCTTTTTTTGCAAGATTGTCAATGAAGTCATATTTTTTTCCCTTGAGCATTTCTAATCCACTTTGACTAGATCTCATTTTTTTGGATAAGAAACATTTTATTGATGAATGAAATAATCCAAAGAGTACAATAAAGATATACATCCAAGAAAAATTGTGGTTGTGGTGGAAGTTGGATATACACCCAAGAATACAAAAGAAGCCCATCCGATGGGGGAAGCAAACAATAGAAAAAGATGATACAAATGAAGATGAAAAGATGAACAACCGAATGAGAAAAACAACAAAGCAAAGGATCCCCAATCAAGTGCAAAGAGGAAACAACAATATTGCTGCACGACAAAAAAGAAGGTAGCCAATTGATAAGTTCACAAACGCTGAAAGTTGGCTCAATATCAGGACTCTATCGCCTCGATTCAAAAAAGGCATCAAAAGAGAGGGGGGGGGGGGGGGGGGGGGGGAGGGGTAATTGAAGCTTCAAGTTGATGACGACCCTTCTTTGACCAAATCTTTCGGTTTTTTGTCATAGGAAATAGAGCATTCAAGATTTCGGAGCTCTCGCAGCCCTTTCTTCTTCTTGGATGAAAGTCTTTTGAATTGTTTGTGAGCTGGGATCGCCTTTATGCATAATGGAAGTTCTCTAAACCCAGGAACCGATGCCATCAAATGAGGAGCAGGATTGAAAGATTCAAAGCTTGTAGGTTGATAAAAATAAAACCAATCTTCTTTCGGATGTTCAAGAAGAGAGTGAGGTGAATATGGCAAGGGGCTAGAAAGGTAGGCTTCTGAGTCGGCGTCGGATGGGTGAGCAATGATGGCAGTGGAATGTTTCACACCAGGGCAGAAGACCGTTTTTAAGGTATTAGGGGGAGGCATTCGAGTATTATTGTTGCTTGTGGAAGATCCTGGTCATGTATAGTTTGATAATGCATAGATGGCGTGGGGTGGGAAAATTTTGAAACACCTTTGATGGTGAGGGATGAGGAAGATGCCATGATGCTAGAAGAGGGAAAATCAGTTGGTGGCGTGGGGTCAGGGAAAGTGGAGGTCGGGGGTGAAGATGAGTGATGGGAAAGGGTAGGAAGCTTTGCCACAAGGACGAGTAAGCTATCATTTTGATGGGTTGAAGAAGATGAAGGCGATGGGATCGTGTTTTCCGGCGATGAGGAGGTGTAGGATTTTTAACTGGGGGTGTCGAGGGGTTGAAGGGAGTAGAAAGGTTGTGTGGGAAGGAGAGAGAAGAAGAGTTATTTGCTGAAGTGGAGTGCGAGGTTGGTGAAGCCGGTTGAGGGGATAACGTGTGGGAAAGGTCTGATGTGACAAGTGATGGGTTGGAAAAGTCGGCCAATAGCAGGTTCTTTTCCCCATCAATGTATTGTGGATGAGGTGGCTTCTTGGGTTTTTCAAAAGTAAGTGCTATCGGTTGGCTTGTAGTGGAAGGCAAATGGATACTTAATGTTGATGGGTCATGAGAAAAAAGAGCTTTTGATGAGTGTTCTTCCCAATGGAACTGAGTTCCATCAATATTTTCGGTAAAAAATAAACTAGCTGTCCGATTTGAAGGGAGAGTTGGTGAGTGTGCTTCCACGCTCAGGGGGTCACCCGTTGGTGAAGGAATATCACCATGTTTCTCGACCATGTATCCTACGTGAGATAAAGCTTCGAATGAAAGATCAATATGGACAAAAATCCTCTCTTTTGTTGATGAAGAGAGGTGAATATTGGTCGGAATAAATCCATTTTCATTTTCCTTCACTTTTAAACAAACTTCCATCATGACCATCCTTGCTAAAGTCTTCTATGCCACTTCTAAAAGGCCTCCACAAGTGTCACCAATCAAATTGAAAGTTTCATGGGACCATTTATCAATGGGAAGGTTCCTAACTTTGATCTAACCTCCATAAGAGGACACCATCTGATTTTTGTAAAATCCTTCAATGCTCCATGGTTCGAACTTCACCATGAAGGATCCCACCTTATACCAATCTCGGATGTTGCTTAAAATTGAACCTTGTTCCCTATTTTCGACTGCCAATATGGCCTTGTTGGGTTGAAAAGGGCTAATGGATCCAAAGTCCGACACTTCCCTTTGCAGAGTTTTATGGATTTCATATCAATTATCGTGTAAGTTTTGTCGAATGATGATGATGGATTTGTCTGGGTAGAATGCTGCAAGTGTATTTGATTGAGGTGGAGAAGAGGAGGGTTGTTGTGAGAGGGGTTGATCAGTAGATTTCTGAGGAACATGGAGGGCATCTTTGTAGGTGGTAGAGGACTTACCATTGCTGAGATTTTGCTTGATGGTGGATTGTTTGGATGGCGCTTTGAGAAGAGAGAGGAAGCCATTGCAACCAACTTTGTTGTTGCCCCCTGGTAAGATAATTTTGTTTAAACCCCCATTTATACCAAGTTTGACCATCTTGGCAAAATGGCCTATCCGGTTAGAGATTTTTTCCACCCAAAGATCATACTCCATCAATCTAGACTTGAGGAAGAATTTTTGGTTCAAAGACGCTTCAACCAGTGATGAGAAAGTGTTGAGTAGCCATGAGAGGGATTCCTTCGTAAGAGAGAGAGTAAAGGATTTATCCCTAGAAACTTTTGTGATCTTGATGCCATGAGAAGCTACAATAGTAAAGGTTTTTCTATCTATAGTGATGGATGTCGGGGGAGGGAGAAGATGTTGAGCCATCACTCCGAGCATCTGTTTAGATGGCCTGAGAAAAACCAACAATGGCATAGGGAAAGGAAAGGATAGGAAAGAGAGGAGAGAGAGGAGAGGAGAGAAGAGAAGGGAGATCATCTTTTCTTTCTGTGGTACTGAGTTTTAAGAAAAAATAACTCTTCAGGGGTGTTTGTTTCACCAACATGAGTTGGTAAAAATTATCAACTCAATGTTTGGCCCACCAACTTTAAATATTGGTGGAGTTGAGTTGGTTATTTTACCAACTCATTCCAACTCACCTTAACTCACCCCAACTCTCCCTCCCTTCAATGTTTTCAATGGCTCCACCCATCGGCGACTACTGCTACCACACTCCGATGACATATTCTAACAACTATGTTCGCGTCGTCAACTTCGACGACCAACTTTGAGCTCCGACAACCACCTCCGACGACAACTCCGGCGACCACCTTCGCACAAAGCAACTCCAACTACATACTCCGACACCACCTTTGCACGGCCAACTCGGGGCTCTGAAAACTACCTCCGACGACAACTCCACGACTACCTTCGTCAAGCAACTCTGATGACCAACTCTGGGCTCTAGCAACCACCTCCGACAACAACTCTGATGACCAACTTCGCATAAAAAGTAACTCCGACGACATACTCTGACAACCAACTCCTGGTTCTGGCAAATAAACCCTTAATGACAACCCTATTTTTTGTGCATGTTCAACTCATACGTTCTACGACTGTTAAAGTATATTGTAAGGTTGTTGGTTATATAAATAGAAGTATTTTGTCTACATTAAATGCAATATTTATATGTAGAAGGGTGGTTCGTTCATTTTAAGTTCAGAGTCTACTTTTTATAATCCAAATTTTGTTTAATTGTTGGGGAACAATTTGTGATATATTGAGTGTTATTCATTGATAAGCATTTATGTACATAGACATTTTTGTGGACATTATTATTAGAATGGTGATTCAACAAAAAAATATTTGCAAAAAATGAGTTTGCACAAAAGAAAATAACATTTTGTTGTATTAGTATAAAATATAAATAATCAAATGTTTGCACAAAAAAGAAAAAAAATCATTAACCATAAAATTGAAATTCATATTTCACAAATGGGCAAAAAACAAGATAAGAATTGGTTTTTTTTCTTTCTTGGAACCAATATTCATGGTTGAGTTAAAATTAAGTGAGTTAAAAATTGAGGGCTAGGGAGTAGAGAAAATATGTTACATTTTTCAAGAAGGAAAAACAAAAAGTTGGTTCAATTTTTAAGTTTCTTTAGTGTTCATGATTGGGGGTTAAGTAGTTGTGAAAGGTTTTTATTTGTTTGGAATATGTTTGATATTTAGGAATGGAAAAAAATGTTATATAATTGAGTGTTTAAAAATTGAATTCAAAATTTGTGTGAAGTATATGTTTACTTTGTAAGAATTTGTTATGTTTTAAGAATGGGAAAAAATTAGGGAAATTACTATAAACAGAAAAAATATCAAACTATTTACAAATATAAAAAAATTTCATTGTCTATCAGGGATAGACCGCGATAGAATTCTATCGCTTTCTATCGCTCAAAGAAATAAATTCTATCGCTTGAGCGATAGAAAGCGATAGAATTCTATCGCGGTCTATCCCTGATAGACTATAAAATTTTTCTATATTTGTAAATAGTTTGGCTCATTTTTCTATATTTGAAAAGAGCCCAAAAAATTAAGCATTTTTTTGTGTTAAAAATTTTAGGAAATAATGCATCAGATACCTCAACTCATGATTGAGTGTTGAAAAATTGCAGTCCAAATTTGTGTTTATTGTATATTTACTTTGTATGAATTTGTTATGTTTTAAGAATGGGAAAAAATTAAGCATTTTTTAGTGTTAAAAATCTTATTCCAATGGGTGTATAGGAAAAAAAAGCAAAAAAAAAAAAAAGATACAAAATCAATTTATTTAGAAAAACTTCACCAGATACTCAACCCAACTCAACTCTACACTCGAAACACAAACTTTCTGACTCAACTCAACTCAGCACCACAAACACAAACATTCCAACTCAACACAACTCTGCACCCCAAACACAGATAATCTAACTCTCTAGACAATATAACTCCCCACATAATTACTACCAACTCAACTCAACTCTGCGCGAGAAACACCCCCTTAGAAACAAGATTGGAGTATGCGATCAAAACAGATGTTTGAAAATATTTTCTATTCAACTGAATCGATCCTTCCAAAAAGGGAAGGATATATGGTTGTATATGGTGTTTATCCTTCCACTTGACTAGATCTCATTTTATCTCCTCTTCTGATTCTTTGTTCTTTTTAGTAATTGATCTTAAAATTCTTAAAAAGAACAAAATAAGTGAAATATTCAGTCAATAACTGTTATTCTAATTGTATAGATTCTGGTGATTGCAGAAACATAGTCAACGTTGCGAAGTTTGTAAATCTGGAGGAACTTGCTACCAACTTTTACAGGTTATTTGATGTTCACTGAAGATTGAAGTATAACTTTATTTTTAGTTTCCTTCAAAAAAACAAAAAAAAAAGAGGAAACTTTATTTTTAGTTACTGAATCATTAAATGAGGCCTGAGGGTTTTGTTTGATACTTGCAAATACTTTTCTTTTTACCCAGGAGAAAGGTGTCCAAGATGACAAATTTACATTTACCGTATACCTCTGCTACTTGGTCTATGCGCCTCTTTATCTTGCTGGGCCAATTGTGAGCTTTAATGCATTTGCCTCGCAGGTCTGCCTTCTTATTTGAATGCTTCTGATTCTATTTTAACCTTCTGTGCCCTTCCATTTGCAGTTATGGTTTTGGTTCATTACTTTTATTTTTTTATTTCCAAATTTCACTCTGAGATCTTTACGATGGATTAAGTTTCTTGTTGTCTTCAATCTGCTGAAATTCATTATTTTCTTGTAGCTAGATGTGCCACAGAATAACTACAAACTTAGAGACTTGGCTTTGTATGGTTTACGTTGGACATTCAGCTTTCTCCTAATGGAACTAATGACGCATCTATTTCATTACAATGCCTTAGCTATCAGGTGAATTATATACAAACAGAGGTGTTGGGAGCTCCTTTCCTATTTGCACATTGTAGTAACTTGATTTAACTTCCTTTGTCAGTGGTTTGTGGAAACAGCTATCTCCAGTGGACGTGTTCATTATTGGATATGGGGTAAGATCACAGCACGAACGATTATCTTGATAAGAAACTCTCTATAGCTTGCATTTCTTATATGCAAATTCAGTTGTAATGCACACTATACACGCTAGAAGCATGTATAATTGATCTTATCATAGTTGCTTCTGAGATGTTATAGAGATTTGTCATTCCTATCCCTATGTGTGAGTACTAGTTAGGGGTATATGGATATATATATATATATATATTTTTTTTTTGGGGGGGGGGGGGGCGGGTATATGGATAATATTAATAGGATATTAGTAAAGGGTATTATGGGTAATTAATTAGCGGTTTCTTGGTTATAAATAAGAGGAGTTGGTAAAGGTAATGCCTAGGCTCGCTCCGGGCAGGTTCGGATCACTTACAATACACAGTTCTACAAAGGAAGGGCTTGGTGGACCACTTCCACATACAAAATTATAACCAAAGTCCTAGCCGAACAGATGAAAAAGGTAATGCCTAGTATCATCTCAAACACGCCAAGTGCTTTCATAAGTGGAAGGCAAATACTTGACTCGGTCCTCATTGCCAATGAAGTTGTAGAAGATTACTGTGCTAAGAAGAAGAAAGGATGGATTTTGAAACTAGATTTAGAGAAGGCATTCGATCGTGTTGATTGGACTTTCCTTGAAAGAACTCTCACTCTAATGGGATTTCATCCAAAATGGGTTGTATGCATCATGGGATGCATCGGTAATCCAAAGTTTTCAGTCTTTATCAATGGGAGACCAAAAGGACGTATTCTAGTCACGAGGAGAATTCGCCAAGGTGACCCACTTTCACCCTTTTTATTCCTCATAGTAAATGAAGTACTTAATGCCTTTATTGATGGAATTTATGATAAGGGAATGTTTGAAGGCTTCTGATGTAATAGGATAGGAATATTTTGGTAAATTCAAGCTGATCTTGGTAAATTCTTGATTAATTACATTTTAATTACCAAATTAGGTTTTAAACTTTTTTTAGTTATCCTTTAGTACACTTGTAATTCTCTATAAATAGGGAGTCCCCCATTGTATTTGGTATCTTCTCATTAATAAAAGAATTTGGTTTGGATTCTTGGAGATTTCTCTCCTTTTAGTACTTAGGCTACATCAGCTTCCTTGTTGGTAAGGATAAGGTTCATTTGTCAATTTTGCAATTCGCGGACGACACCCTTTTATTTTGCAAATATGATGAAACTATGTTGGTTAAGCTTATTCAAACAATTGGTTTCTTTGAACGGTGTTCAAGACAAAAGGTTAATTGGGATAAGTCAGCTTTGTTTGGAATCAACATTGATAAAGATACATTGACTTCTACCTCCACAAGGCTTAATTGTAAAGTTGGAAAATTACCTTTTATTTATTTGGGCTTGCCCCTTGGTGGACATCCGAAGCAACAATCCTTTTGGCAGCCAATTGTAGACAAGATACGTTTGAAGCTTGATTGATGGAAGAGGTATAACCTATCTAGAGGGGGAAGGCTAACTTTGTGCAATACGAATACAGTTTTGGCACATCTGCCAACCTACTACACGTCCATCTTCCAGATGCCTCTTCAACAACTTCAGAAATAGAAAGGATAATGAACAACTTTTTCTGGGAAGGAAAAAAGGGGAGCAAGCTGAACCACTTGGGTAATCTGCAAAACGGAAACTTGGCGTTATTGTTCAAATGGGACTGGAGGTTTCTAAAAGAACTAGACTCCTTATGGTGCAAAATAGTAAAGAGCATAGACGGAGTGGATCCTCACCGTTGGCATACCTCTGGAAAGCTTGGTTTAAGCTTAAGAAGTCCTTGGATCAGCATATCAAAGACTTGGAATAAGTTTGGGCCGCTTGCTACTCTCAAACGGGGAAATGGAGAAAACATCTTCTTTTGGCTTGATTTGTGGTCTTCTGATCACCCTTTTAAGGAGAGATTCCCTCTTCTTTCCTTCATTAGGATCCGGACATCCGCTCATGGGATTTATTGTTTCAAGGCCTCTAAAGGAAGAACTTTCAGAATTCCAGCAACGGTTGGGCTGTCTAGAAGACAAAAAACCATCTCAAGCACCTGATTCAAGACTTTGGTCATTGGATTCTTTTGGAAAATTTTCAGTTAAGTCCTTGTCAAAGCACTTGAACTCTTCTTTCCCATTAGAAAAAGAGCTCTTCCAGGCTCTTTGGAAGACTAAGAGCCCTAGGAGAATAAACATTCTGGTTTGGATCTTGATGTTTGGGTCACTTAATTGTTCCGAGATCTTGCAACATAAACTTCAATCTCATTATCTATCCCCCTCCATTTGCCACCTATGTTTAGCAAGCGGTGAAGACTAACAACATGTGTTCTTTGATTGCTCTTATTCAAGCAAATGCTGGAGGAAGCTTTTCTCATACTTCAATTTGCATTGGGTTTTTTTGACTTACAATTCATAACATTTCTCACATATTGGCCGGTCCAATTTTATCTCCTAAGGCACAACTACTTTGGTCGAATCGTGATGATGTTCGGCGGCGGCAGAAGCTAGGGTTTTTTTAGGTTGTCAAAATTAGGGTTTTTAGGTTTCAATACAATATTTGCTCTTATACCATTCTAAAATATTGTTTCCTCTTATTTCTTCTCAAAGAATAGGGTTTTCTTATATAGGAGAAATACCCATTACAAATAAGGAAAATAAAGTACAGCAAATAAAATAAAAGGGGAATTTTTTAAAATAGAAAAATAAGGGAAACTATTTACACAAAATAACAAAATTTTTAGATAGTTGTGATAGACGCTGATAGAAGTATATCAGGGTCTATCAAGGATAGAAATGATAGAAGTCTATCACTGATAGATGCTGATAGAAGTCTATCAATGTCTATCCGTGTTTTTTTTTTGCTATTTTCTGTAAATAGTTTGACATTTTCTCTCTATGAAAATTTCCCTAAAATGAAATTAAAGCCAATATAACACAATAAATACGATAAGAAATATTAACAAATATGGAAATAATCTACACTAAGCAATTTTTTGTAAATTTATATTGCTTTAATTATCACTGGTAGCTTTCTTTTTTCATTCTTTTCTCTTTGTTCCCTCTCCTTTCTTCATTGTTTTGGACGCATATGAAAATCCAGAGTATTTGTCCTCTGATTCTTTGTTTTGTTTTGCTTTTTTCTAAAATTGAGTTACTAATATTTTATTTTGATTTAAAAAAAAAGAATTATTGGGGGAAGGTTTTGGAAACCAAGGTTTCTGTCGGCACCTAAACAAGGTTACAAGGGTTTATTAGCTGAATTTCCTGAAAGGGTTCTGTTTCCGCTTTGATGAACTCTGATTTTGAATTAGCTGGCAAGTCGCATTCCATGCTCGAGTTTGCAGGTTGATGAGCACGGTTAGCTTCATTGTTGGTGTAAACTTCTTCCTTAACCATAATAACTAAGATTTGAAATCAAAATCTAACCAAAGAATTAATATTGCCAAAACCCTTTTTGTTTTTTTGAAATGGAAACAAACCTTTTCATTGAAATAATGAAATGAGAATAATGCTCAAGGTACAAAAAGAGATACAATAATACAAAGAGCTATAGGATCAGAGGTGCACCCGGGCATCTCAACTAGGTTGATACCCCCTTAGCACCCTCATCATTTTCGGATACAGTAAACCAACTAACAACAACGGAGAACAAAGGAATACAAAAGAAATATTAAGTTCCAACAATACATAGAAAATCTTCAATACTAAGATCCAGCAGAACAAAACAATCAAAAACATCTTCAAGGTCGCCCACTTGTGCTGAATAATCATTATTCTTGGGAAATATTGCCCAAACCCTTCATTGGACCTAATTTTCAGATTCAAAACAAAAATGCTCTGTGGGGGTTGAGGACAAAGTGGGTCAATTCTCAAATTTTCCCAATTGCACTTATGGTTTAGCCACTCTCAATTCAAGAAATCCTCTAACTGATTCCATTCCCATACTTTTTTTTTTCCCTCTAATTCAATCTGGAGCTGCACTATAACACAAGCCGACAAACCCCTCCCAAAAATCCATGGCAAAACAAATATTGATCAATGGATCATGGGTGTGTATCAGATTGACGATTATTTCATGAATCCTCCAAATTAACAACCAATAGAATTAAAACATGACCTAAGACGACTCCAATAATATCCTACCAACCCATATAAATTAACAATATAACACAATCACAAACACCATGACAAAAAAACTCACTGTTAATCGGTGGTAAATGAGAATATGAGAAATAATTGGTCTAGAATGATGAAGAATGGGGAGTAAAGTGGGAAGGAAGATGAAAACAGAAAAATTACTTAATATTAAACCAATATTAAATTACAATTGCTGACTCATCAATGTCATCTCCTTTTTCCGTTAGTCAACTAACAATCGACTTAGTTCAGGGATCATTTAGAACTATTATCAAAACCTCATAAACAAAAGTGTTTGTTTTCAAGCTTCAGGAACTAAATAGACATCAACATCAAACCTTGGGGACCAAAAGTGTATTTTGCCCTTTGTTTAAATTGAATAACCCATGCTCTTTCATTTATTCTCAATAAAAGTTGTTGTTTCCATAAAAAAGAAAAGGAATAAACTATGTGCATTGCAAGCAAGTCACATGATATGCCAACGTCTGTAGTTCTTATGGTTTACTTTTGGGATTGTTTTTGAATGCGTCAAATTGTGGTTTTCGGTTCAAATATTTTTGGAATTAATCTCTTACATTACTTTCAGCCAATTGATAAAAACATTTTCTAATTTCTTTGGTCTAAGGTGGATATCTTATATCACTCCTCTTGTGTCATTTTTTATAATGAAAGTTTTTTGTTTTTATTTAAGAAAATAATACAATAAAACAGATGAGTGAAAATGAATACAAAACTGAACTTAACAATGTCAATGGCCTGGAGTTACACTCTAGGATACATTCTCTATTCCTTGAATGATTGAATTAAGTATTTAACACTCTTATGGTGTGACATTGTTACTGTGACAGGTCTTAAATTTCATGTGGCTAAAGTTTTTCCTCATATGGCGTTACTTCCGCTTCTGGTCCCTGGTATGTGACCTGTTTGTGTTATATGTACTTTTCTCTATAGGGACATTGTGTGTTGTGATGCTTATGTTAGAATATGGGTCTCTTCATATTTTCACATACTTTGTTCAATCTGAGCATGTATTCTTTGGACCCTGTTCTTATAATACCATGGACTTCCCCATCTCAGGACTAAATTTGCAATCCTTATCAGTTTATTATTCTGTTTTGTTTCAGTGGTTTCTTTATTGCATTATTGTAGATATGTGGCATTGATGTCCCAGAAAATATGCCAAGGTGCATCAATAATTGCTATAACTTGGAAGGATTCTGGAAAAGTTGGCATGCTTCTTACAACAAATGGCTTGTCAGGTGTTGACTTAGATTCTTGATATTAGATTTCTTTGGTTCTATTTCTGTAGCTGACTTGAAAGTTTCTTGTCATGTCATTTAAGGTATATGTACATTCCTCTCGGGGGATCCAGAAGGAAAGTGTTCAATGTCTGGATTGTATTCACATTTGTTGCAATCTGGCATGATTTAGAATGGTAAGCGGAGCATTCATATTATCATCCATGGTCCATTCAGTTATTTAAGATGGAAGTACAGCTTATGCTATGTATGGTTAATATTCCATCGATGCAGGAAGCTCCTATGGTGGGCATGGTTGACATGTTTATTCTTTGTTCCTGAAATGGTCATGAAGTCAGCAGTGAGTACGTTTAAGGTGATATTTCTTCTCTTTTAGTTCATTTACAGTGAATCACTATATTAACCTCAATATTCCTTTGTTACTCTTTTTCTCATTTAGCTACAAAGTCAGTATTTCCTGTACAAAAGGATTTTGGGGTTGTACTCTCTTTTTCTTCAGTCTAAAAATCATTGAAGAGTTTGCATGTAGGTTTTTGCCATGAGATACGAAAATATATACGACAAACAGATAAAGAAAGGGATAATGTTATAAGTGAGGGATAATGATATAAGTGTGCTCAACCAAGTATTAAACTGTAAATCCCTGAGAATGCAATTATCTTTTCAAATGCAGTTATTTCCTTAAAAAAGAAAAAAGACTTCTGTTGCGACTCCAGGGATAAGGGGCACAGACACAACACGACATAGATTTGTCGACACGTGAATTTCTAAAAATGTAGGAAACATGCTATGAGGGAAAATGAAATAACCAAGTTCAACTAATAATACTTGAGGAATCAAACTAAGAATAGTAAAATGACGATGAGGATAGAAGACCAATAAGCTCCTATATTTGTACACATATTCTGTAACAAGGATAAATGACATAACCAAGTTCAATTAATATTACTTAATGAATCATCTTGTAGATAGCTGATAAACGAAATCAGCTGCAAACTGATAGGCAGAGGCTAGAAAAATTTGCAAAGGAACACGGATGAAGGTTGAAAACATGGAGATAGGAGAGACCATATTGGGGTGGTGGGGGGGTATATGCCTATCCTACTTGAGGAATCAAACTACGAGTAGTAAAATGACAATAGGACAAAAGACTAAAAAGCTCCTATATTTGTACACATATTCTATAACAAGGATAAACGAAATAACCAAGTTCAATTAATAATACTTAATGAATCAACTTGTAGATAGCTGATAAACGAAATCAGCTGCAAACTGAGAGGCAGAGGCTAGAAAAACTTGCAAAGGAACATGGATGAAGGTTGAAACACGGAGAGAGGAGAGAGCATATTTGCCTATCCTCATTTATCCCTCACTATCTCTCTCTCTCTCTCTCTCTCTCTCTCTCTCTCTAAAATAAAGGGAGGAAGGAGGAGTAAGGGGAAATAAAAGAGAAAAGGAAGGGGAAACAAAAAGGAAAAAGGAAAAAGAAAGAAGGGAAAGAAGAAAAGAGAAAAAAAAAGAGGCGGTGGCAGCGACGAGAATAGGTGGTGGTGGGTGCCATTGATGGAGAAGGGAAAGGTTGGGAGGAGGGAGAAGGAAGGGAGAAAGCGGAGTGGAAAAAAAGAATGAAATAACATTAAATCTATTCTTTTATTGTTAAAATATAAAGAAAATGTTTTCTTAATAAAATTGGATTGCCACATCAGCTTTATGTTAATAATTAACTAAAAACTGATGGCAGGGACCAAATGTCGAGTTTGTAAATTCAGAAATAAAAATGCTACTGAACTCAAACCTCGAAGATCAAAAGTGTAATTTTTCTAAAATCATATATATGTCACTGTTTCATATTTGTAGATATTTTATGGATAAAATTATTTCAAGAAAATATGGCTAACCATGTAAATTTACTAATAGATATATTTTTAAAGTTGAAGGGGCTTGACCCCGAGCCTACAAATTAAATTATTCTTTAGCAGAGACGTGAAAGAAGTTGGATATTGTGTAAGTACATTTTGGTGTATGAATAATAGGTCTTTCCATAACTATATTGCTTACTACTGTCATTGCTCATTGCAAAAGTCCTCTGTTGCCCAAGTTAGCTTGGTAGCAGAGAATGTTTTATTTTCCCCTATAGTTTTTATTCTTTCATTCTTTATAAGAATCTTGTTTCCTTCAAAATGAAAATGTCTTAGCAACTCGATCTCTTATTACTGATGTTATCAGGCTGAGACTGCTATTACACAGTTTGTTCTCCGAGAACTTAGTGCAATTGCCGGTGCCATCACAATCACCTGTCTCATGGTATGTCCATTGCAATCCTATCAGAGTTATTTGTTATTTAGTTCTAGAAAATCTCTATGTTTTTTTAATTCAATACCATGTAGGGGTGTGGGGCTTCGAATCTTTAGCCTTTTAAACAAATCAAAGTGTATGCCTTAACCAGTTAATCTATGCTTCGGTTGACGTTCTTTATGTGATCGATATGTTTCCAATTTGATCAATCAGAGTATTTTTGTGTAGTCAAACATGCCTTCTCTCAAGAAGGGGAATCAAATATTGCATTTGCTTATGTCAAAGAAACATGGCCTAATTTTACCAAAAAAAAAGAAACATGGCCTAATGACCTCCTTTATGCAGGTTGCAAACTTAGTTGGATATGTTATTGGACCATCAGGCATTAATTCTTTGGCATCTAGATTCCTGAACAAACAAGGTTCATTACTAGTAACGCATAAGAATCTTTTGTTTTTTTTAATTTATTTCTTTTTTCTTGTAAAGCTATAATCTAATAAAAAAAAAGAACTTATGAAGCCATGATGACCACTAAAGAACAAACTTTTACAGGATTTCCTGTTCTGGGTGGCATGTTTGTAACATTTTATGTGGGGACAAAGGTAATGACAAAGATATGCCTATTTGTTCTTTTGAAAATCAAGTTTATCTACCGTATCATATGAAGTGTGAAACTTTTTGTTCTTTCGTTTATCTGCTATTATTTATTATTAATTTTCTTTTGCAGCTCATGTTTCACATTCGCGATGCTGAACGGAAGAGGTAATAAGTGTTTTGTCAATGAATATTGGACAAACTCTATAGCGTGAAGTGCAAGAGTTCAATTTTGAACCTGACTTGAAACATCAACAATGGTATCTGAGCATATGATGCATGATGCAGTAGACAATTTGCAACGAGGAATCTCTAGACTTAATTTTTTTTCTTTTTTGGAAAAAAAATACCCTTTTGGTCTCTAGGTTTTGGGTTTAGTTTTTATTTAGTCCTTGTGTTTTAAAATCTAACACTTTTGGGTTTAGTTTTTATTTGGTCCTTGTGTTTTAAAATCTAACACTTTTTTCCTTAAGATTTCAATAATGCTCAATTTTGTGTGTGTGCGCGCGTACGCGCATTATTATAAATACGCATATAATTAGGGAGGAGGCAGTTACTCATGTGAATTTATGTAGTTTTAGTAACTGTGGGTTACATATTTTTCAACTAAGTCACTTCTTTGAAGAACACAGAAAGAAGAAAATCACCCCTCTTAATCTCTCTCAATCTTTTACCTCTAAACAAAATATTTTTCAACTCAACACAGAAGGGACCGGGAGATTTATGATGCTTAGAAGAAGAAAAACTCATTGGCTCACATCACTTTGTTGAGTAGCATGAACAATAATGTCATGTGTGAGTTTCGATCTTATGATCTGAGCTGCATTGAAATTGACATTTGATGGAATTTATGTCACCAAAGTTAGGCTACTAATATAATTTTTGACACATATAAGAATATCCTAATCACACACATGAGACAATAGTTGAGAGAGAGATGTCTAACATGATTAGTGAGTTGAAAGAAGCTAATCATGCCTTGACTGATGAACAAGTTCAAGCTGCAATTAGATCTCGTCCACACAATAAGGAGTACGTGAAGGTGCATCTTACCTCTAATGAGGATATTAAGACTCTAACTAATGTTGCACGTCATCTCGAATTGGAGGAAGACCGCATGGAGGCATCAAAGCCTGACAATGGTGATGTGTATATGACTGGACCTAGTTCTCCTTAAAAATAAAGGTAAAAAACAATATAAACATGATTGGCAAAGTGACAAAATACCCAAAGCAACTGGGTCCTGCAGCTTGTTGGCATTGGTTTGGCCTTTTATGTCATATTCATAAGTTTGTGTTATGTATGCATTGGCATTAAATTACATCAGATTGGAGCCATACGCCATTTGATTTTTTTTCCCCTTAAATGTAGCATTTAACATCTCAGATGACTTGGACATTGGTCATTAAGGCTTTCAAACAACAACACTTCATTTTTGTACTTTCTATTTGCTGTTGCATGCTTGTCTTTGATACTTAATAGGAAGAACTAAAATGTTACAACTTTTATTTTTTTGTTGGTATGATTTAAGAAACTTGGTTTGTTTTAAGGAACTTTCAACTCATACCCAATTCTCATCTTCTCAACCGGATTATAATGGCTTAAAGGAAATTGAAACAAGTGACTTAACAGTAATAATAAAAAAAAAAAAAAAAAGAGACCAAAATAAATTTAAAAAATAGTTGAAAATTTTCAATATTCGAATATGTAGAGCCAAAGCGAGTATAGTTTAATTGGCATTCGAGGTTACTTGTAACCAGTAACCATGAAGTCCGTGATTCGAATTCCCCTACTCAATGGTTGTACTAAAAAAAAAGTTATAGAGAGCGAAAAATTTTCTTCCTATGTCCTTGATATACTTATATATTCTTTATCTACACATTCAACTGCATGTTGGTTAAAAGAAATGCATCTCCTCTCCTAGATTATTGTATTGTATAGAAAGTATAGTTTATATTCACTTTAAATCTCAAATTTATCTTTCTAACTTAAAATACATTTTTAAACTTTTAAAGCTAAGATGTTTGGAGGTTTTCATCTTCCCGAACTCAATTTCGACTTTCAAGTATTTTCTCACCATTTGATTGAATTGACATTTTTTTTATTGAAGAATGATCACTTCGTATCATATTATGATTGTTATTATGGCATATTGGACCATAAATACTTCTACAAGCTAAGAACTCGAACTCTTGCATGATTCCTATAACGAAAGACTTATCCCTTGATCAACTAGCACAATCCATAATCACCATTCACTTTGAGATTAGATATCTAGGGCAATAACTGTATTTGGTTAGAAAATTCATAAATGCACACAGTTGTCGCATTGACTATGCTTAGAAGAAGGCATGGAGTCAACATAAGTTATGACAAGGAAGAGATAAGACCCTTAACTCAATCAAAGGATTGCTTGAAGAGTCCTATGCTAGTACACCTACATTTACAACCAAACTAATAAAAAACAAATCTAGGTATTTGCTTTTATAAATTCATCATCTAACATTTTATCGAGTATACACATATTTAGTGTATCATACAACGTGTAGATAGTGTTATAAACTAAATTTATTGTGAGGGGCCTATACCTTACAAGAGATAGCTTCAATAGGTTTTAAGAGTATTGGTTGCATATAATCATTTAAATTTATTTATCATTTTTTTCTCAATAAAGTCAACATATAGGAGTTGATTTTAAGTGATTTAGGGGTATAGGTTTCCCACTCTCCACAATTTATTTTTCTCAATTCTAATTATCCAACATTTCATGTGTCGAAAATTTAATTTAGGGAAAATATTACTTACATATACATTATATGCCTCCTTAGCTACACTTAGTTTTATAAGTGTCAATACATGTTACACACACATCCAAAACATTACGCAAACATTGTTATGACTTTGTTCAGTCCATGAAACTGTAGATTAAATAATTCTAATTAACTTTGGTTATTTTTGTTGTTGGCATCCATTTCTCTCACTTCCATAATAATCTCATTTTTTTTTGCTACTCTATAGTTGAATTAAAAGAAAAATACTGTGATTTAAATATGGGTAATTATTTTAAATGAAAAAACTGTTAGAAATATTTTCAAATATAACAAAATGTCACTGTCTATTAGTGGACACTGATAGACATTTATTAGTATCTATTATTGCACTGATATTCATCTTTCAGTATCTATCACTAATAGATAGTGATATTTTACTATATTTATAAATATTTTGGCTCATTTCACTACATTTGAGTTGTATTCTAGCATTTCTTGGTAGACTCATAGATTTATGGAGCTGAAAAAGGATAATTAAGCAGGACCCTAAGCCATGGCCTGCATGCTTTGAAGCCCACTCCCATGGGCCTGGCCTGTTTTCCAATCAACAAAATCCCTTCTCTCCTCTCTGTCATAACTAAGCCATGGCCTGCATTCTTAGGAGAGCTCTTTTTTTTTCTTTTTTTTTTTTTTTTTTTTTTTTTTTTTCTAAAATAAATAAAAAATTAAGAAAGCAACCCAACTTTTTAAAACATCACAGCAAAGCAGATAATATCATCATACTTTTTTTTTTTTTTTTTTCTCTTTTGGGCATTAGCTTATCTGGTTTGGAAGACCCAAATTAAATCAAGTGTTAACCAACAGCTTTTGCTGCATAATGAAGATAAAGGGTCATCTCTTTAAAATGGTAGTTGGTGAATTGATGGGTGGTGTGATAAAGAAGAATAGAGATTTAAGGCTTAAGAAGAAGAATATAATTATATATGTGGATTTGAAATATAGCTAGAGAAGCACATGGTAATTGGGCCATTTAATTAATTTGAATGAGATTAGATACATACTAATTACAATTGTCCGTCCTTTCTTTTCTCAATGTTCTTCTTTAGTAAATCTGATTAGACAAGCTTAATCAATATCTGTTTTAAGAATGCCTCTTTTCAGAGTTGGACACAAAGTTATATCAACACATTGTAATTGTAATTGTAATTGATTGAGAAGACTTGCAATTTTCTTTTGAGGGCTTTTCTTCTTTATTAGAATTATCTCATATATATTGGCTTTGGAGCATAAACTCTCAACCAAAAAAAGAAAAAAGAAAAAGAAAATAATCATTGTAATAGAGAGGAAAGAAAGTTGATAATAATTTTCCCACTAGAAAGCAAAAGCAAGAGAAATAATGTTAACCATTCAAAGATGGGGTATAAATTAAAAGAGTGCTATTTCAAGCATTGTAGCTTTTTGATAATTGATGAGCTTAAATTAAATGCCTTTAAACTTTTGATGATGGGGTTAAATGCCTTTTTTAGGATTTCTTATTATGTTGTCTTCTTATCAAAGTCAGTCTTCTATGCAACTTGGTCATTATTTTTATTTTTTATTTTTTATTTTTTTGGAAAAGAAATACTTTTTTGGTCCGATGGTTTTAGGTCTAGTTTCCATTCGGTCCTTAGGTTTTAAAATCTTACATATTTAGTCATTAAGTTTTGAGTTTGGTTTCAATTTAGCACCTAAGTTTCAAAATGTTATAATTTTACGCTTAAAGTTTGAGTTTTGTTTAATTTGGTCCATAAGTTTCAAGATTTACACTTTTAACCTTGATTTTTTTTTTACTAAATATTCGCTTTCAGTCTTTAGTAATAATGTCTATTAATTAATGAAAAATAATTAAAAAAATTATAATTAATTAAGTTTCGCTATTTTTAATCACTATTAAAAATAATTTTTAAAATTTTACTTCATAGTTATTTTAAATTAATTCATAAATATTAATGTCAAAGACGGAAAGTGATTATTTAATTCAAAATCAAAATTAACAATGTAAATCTTGAAATATAGGAGCCCAAATTGAAAATAAAACTCAAATCTTAAAGGTAAAATTGTAATATTTTAGAACCTTAAAAACTAAAGGGAAATTAAACCCAAAACGCGAAAGACCACTCAAATTATTTTTCCCCTTTTCTTTTCCAAGTTTGTATACATTAAGTTATTCTTTTTTTTTTCAAATCTTTATTGCATTATTTTCTTTTTATATATTAAACAACAATTGATTTTCAGATTTTTAGATTCGGGAAGAGTAGCCAAATCACAAACGAAACTACCAAGTTTTATAAACTCCAAATAATAAATTCTCTTGACCTACTAAACTTCAATAATTGATGGAAAACTACTTGGATAAAGTTTATTTTTTACCTACTTTTTGTGGGTTTTCTTCGAATGACGAATTCTCCTTCTTTTGATCATATAGATTTCATATGGTTGGATAATGATCAAAATTCATGCTCTATGAAATTCTAGTTGAATTCAGAGACAAAGAACGACTTGGGAGCAAAAAAACAACAAAACACAAACAACTGTGAAAACCCTGTTTTTCTGGTTTTATACCACAATGTGGTCGCATTGTTCGTATGATGCAATCACAATAAGGAAATTTTTTTTGCAAAAAACATTGCTCAAATCATCTCAAAATAGCTTAATTCACTTCAAAACATCCTCAAATCATCCAAAATGACTCATAAACATGTAATAACTTATTTTTTACTAACTTAGGACTTCTTGGGGCTTTAATGACACACTTTATACCCAAATTTCACATGGATTAACAACAATTTAAAGACAAAAAGTATAAAAATATGATAGGCTTATTGAATTGGTCACTAGGACCATTCTCACCCATGCAAATCAAAGGACGAGCCTTCACGGGCAGGAGTTCAGTCTTATATAGAGAGTTTAAGTATTTCGCAGTCTAGTCTTATATAAACTCATTGTATAAGATACCCTCACTCACATATCTCTACATGAACGATTTGGACCAAATCGCTTATAACACTTACAAAGTGGGTTCCATCCATAGTGTCACTAAGATAAGACACCCAACCTATATTCATATATAGACCCTTTAGGTTATTTTTTGGACATGATCCACCTGTATGTCAACTACATATTGTTGAAGATTACATTTAATAACCTTCAAGTTTATCTATAATGAATAATATAATATTGCATATAAAATAATTATATTAAATAATTATTATATAACTCATTAGTTATGAGGCTTATGACACAAATTCCAACAATGACCTCAAAATTTGGAACAGAGTGACCTCAAAATTTAGAACAGAGTAACCAACCTGAGTAAAACCAGATATGGTTGGTTGTTTTTTTTTTCTTTAAAAAAAATAAAGATAAAAGTAAAGTTTAGAGGATAAAATAAAAGGAAAGCAGCAAGGTAGATGATGTACTAAAAAGATAACGAGAGAAATGAGTGATTCAAATAGTTTCAACCCAAGTAAAGAAATTGTGCCCACCTAAAATCTCTTTGCTCAACTAATTTTGGACACCATCTGGCATGCTACCTGTCACGGTCATGCTTGTCCAGGGCGTGTTGCCTATGGCCGCATTGCCGTTCCGAACCCTATGTCATTTCATAGTATGTATTTCATTATGTTGTTTACCGCTTTCCTTTACTTTTCATTTCTTGTGACGGCGTAGCACTTTGTACGTGCAACCATGCCACTCTTGTAAAAGCTTATAATGTACTATATGCGAGTGAGACTAATCATCATACTTGCATACCCGAGAGTTGTAAGCTATAAAGCCGTTGTTGTCCCTATTTTGCTTTCTAGCCTTACGACACAATCTTTTTCTCAAATATTCTTTTAAACTGTTTGCGAAAGCCCTTTCCTCTAAACCCGTTTCCCTCTAGAAACGGGGATAGTCGTTGCGAGAGGCACCCGGTGTGCCGAAGGTGATTTGAATTAGAGTTGGCTGACTTGTCCCTGAGCGAGGGCAAGTGCCGCACAATCGTTTAGCAAAGTACGATTGTGACAGTTGGTATCAGAGCCCAGTTGGCTCCCAGGGTGAGAAATCAGCAATCATGTCGGCACCTAAACAGCTTAACAAGTCCCAAGCGGACAGATTGGTGGAGATGGAGGAGCAGATGCTCTATTTACAAGATGTTCCTGATAGCCTTCGTTTCCTGGAGATGCGGGTACAGGAAGTCGCAGAGAAAGCCGACATAATCGATGCGGTAGCTGGCCGCCTAGACGGAATGCCCGTCCAAGAACTGTTGCAAAGGGTCGAAACCCTGGAAGAAAAAGCTACCAGATCTAGTAGCTTCGAGCGAGGAGAAAGCTCGTCGGGCTCAATGGCCCGTGTGGAGGAGCGAGTCGAAGAATTGGACAGCTCCCAGAAAGCGATAATTCAGATGGTGACTGACTTATCGGAAGATTTCAGAACCGCCCTTGACGCTGTTAGGGCGGAGATCGCAGATGTGAATGCGAAAGTAAACCTCACCATGCGAGCGGTAGGAAACCAAACACCAGCTGGAAGTGTGGGGCCGTTCAACAGAGTGAAGGTACCTGAACCGAAGCCCTTCAGTGGGGCTCGGGAAGCAAAGGCTTTGGAGAATTTCCTATTTGACATGGAACAATACTTCAAAGCTACAAACACGACGATGGAAGAGTCGAAGATTACGCTGGCAACAATGCACCTTGCAGACGATGCCAAGTTATGGTGGAGGTCCCGTTACATGGACATCCAAGAGGGTCGATGTACGATCGACACCTGGGAAAAACTGAAGCAAGATTTACGCTCCCAGTTTTTCCCCGAGAACGTGGAAATAATGGCAAGACGAAAGCTACGTGAGTTAAAACACACGGGGACTGTCAGGGATTATGTGAAGCAATTTGCCGGACTAATGTTAGATATCCGGGATATGTCAGAGAAAGATAAAGTCTTTTGCTTTGTCGAAGGGTTAAAGACGTGGGCCAAGACGAAGTTGTATGAGCAAAGGGTCCAAACCCTTTCAGAAGCCTACGCTGCTGCAGAACGGTTGTTTGACCTTAACAACGATGCGCCCCAAGAGCAGAAACGAAACCAACCCTCCTCTAGTGGAGGTAATAAATCAAATAGACCTGGTTCCCCTAGAGGTGGGGGAGGAGACAGGACCGGAGGGGCGGATCGTAAACCCTACTATCAAAGGAGTGGATATTTTGGGAATGCACAAGGTCAGCCCCAGAACAATTATAGGAGAGGTCCCCCTACTTGCTTCTTGTGTAAAGGACCTCATACACTGGTCGAGTGCCCGAACAAGGCGGCCCTCAAGGCCCTCCAAGCTTCATTGGCAGAGGACTCGGCCCGTGAAAGAGAGACTGTGGAGCCGGGTGTGGCAGCCGGAGAAGAGGGGGAGAACCCTCGCATGGGGGCCCTCAAGTTCTTATCCGCCCTTCAAAAGAAGGCAGACGGGGGTAAAGACTCTGTGGAAAGGGGCTCATGTATGTAGAAGCGTGGGTGAACCAGAAGTTGGCCAAGAACACGTTGGTTGATTCCGGTGCTACCCATAACTTCATGACGGAATCAGAGGCCCAACGACTCAACTACGTTGGGACAAAGACACAGGAAAAATGAAGGCCGTTAATTCTGCAGCCCTACCTATAATGGGAATCGCGAGACGAACGAACATAAAGTTGGGGTCGTGGAGTGGCCAGACCGATTTTGTGATCGTGAAGATGGATGATTTCGACGTGGTGTTGGGGATGAAGTTCCTCCTCGAACACAAGGTGATCCCCATGCCCCTGGCGAAGTGTCTGGCGATCACGGGGTCTAACCCCACTGTTGTCTCTGCCAGTATCAAACAACCGAATGGGTTGAGGATGATATCAGCCCTCCAGCTGAAGAGGGGACTGGCCCGTGATGAGCCCACGTTCATGGCCATCCCTATGATCGAGGACAAAAGTCCAAAAGAGACCATACCAGAGGAGATCCAAGGTGTGTTACGAGAATATGGTGATGTTATGCCTGACAGCTTGCCAAAGTCTCTACCTCCGCGAAGGGAGATAGACCACGAGATTGAGTTGTTGCCTGGGGCAAAACCCCCTGCAAAGAACGCCTATCGCATGGCCCCGCCAGAGCTGGCGGAGCTGCGAAAACAGTTAGACGAGTTGTTGAGTGCAGGGTTTATCAGACCTGCCAAAGCTCCTTATGGAGCCCCTGTGCTGTTCCAAAAGAAGAAGGATGGAAGCCTCCGTATGTGTATCGATTACCGGGCCTTGAATAAACTCACAGTTCGGAACAAATATCCGCTACCCATAATCACCGACTTGTTCGACCGCCTCCATGGGGCCAAATACTTTTCAAAACTTGATCTCCGATCAGGATACTATCAAGTTCGTATTGCAGAAGGAGATGAGCCGAAAACCACATGCGTCACTAGATATGGGGCTTTCGAGTTCATGGTCATGCCTTTTGGTCTCACCAATGCCCCTGCCACCTTCTGTACTTTGATGAACCAGGTGTTCCACGAATATCTGGATAGATTTGTGGTGGTTTACCTGGACGACATCGTGGTCTATAGCCAGACCATGGAGGAACACCGAGTACACCTGCAGCTGGTCTTCGAAAAGTTGAGGCAGAGTCAACTGTATGTGAAGAGGGAGAAATGCTCCTTCGCCCAACAACGCATCAATTTTCTCGGACATATGATCGAATGCGGTCGGATTGGGATGGAAGAAGGTAAGATTTCGGCCATCCGAGACTGGAAGGTCCCGACTTCTGTGACTGAATTACGGTCCTTCCTCGGGTTAGCAAATTACTACAGGCGATTCGTCGAAGGATTCTCGAGACGAGCGGAGCCCTTGACGGAACTGTTAAAGAAGGATGTGAAATGGAGTTGGACTCCGAGGTGCGAAGAAGCTTTCAATGAATTAAAGAAAGCTATGATAAAAAGCCCGGTCCTCGGGATAGCGGATGTGACAAAACCTTTTGAGGTGGAAACAGATGCGTCAGATTTTGCATTAGGGGGCGTCCTCCTCCAGGATGGCCACCCTATCGCCTACGAGAGCCGCAAGCTGAATGCGGCCGAAAGGAGGTATGCTGCCTCCGAGAAGGAGATGTTAGCCGTGGTCCATTGTCTAAGGGCCTAGAGACAGTACTTGTTGGGTGCAACGTTTGTTGTCAAGACCGACAACAGCTCGATCTGCCACTTCTTCACTCAACCTAAGTTATCATCAAAACAAGCTCGTTGGCAAGAATGCCTTGCCGAATTTGACTTCCAGTTCGAGCATAAATCAGGGCGAGCCAATCAAGCCGCCGACGCCCTTAGCCGAAAGAGTGAACATGCGGCCCTGTGCATGTTAGCACACCTGAAAGCTAGTAGACTAAAAGGCTCAGTTCGTGAGTCCATCAGGGACCATTTGCAGAATGATCCGGGGGCCCAAGCCATAATCAAGCTGGCCAAAGAAGGGAAGACAAGACAGTTCTGGGTAGAGGAAGGCCTCCTATTCACCAGGGGTAACCGTCTGTATGTACCCCGAGCAGGGGGCTTGAGGAAGCTGTTGTTAGAAGAGTGCCACAACACTCGGTGGGCAGGTCATGCGGGTTGGCAGAGAACCTATGCATTGTTGAAGCAAGGTTACTACTGGCCGAACCTCCGCGACGATGTTATGCAGTTTACCAAGACCTGCCTTATTTGTCAACAAGACAAGGTTGAACGAGCGAAGATAGCCGGGCTGTTAGAACCCCTGCCAATCCCAGTACGACCATGGGAGAGCGTCTCCCTCGATTTCATTACCCACTTGCCCAAGGTCGGGGATTTCGAAGCACTTCTCGTAGTGGTGGACAGATTCTCGAAATACGCGACATTTATCCCAACAATAAAGATGTGCTCAGCTGAAATGACGGCACAACTGTTCTTTAAGAATGTTGTCAAGTTCTGGGGTGTCCCAGCGAGTATCGTTAGTGACAGAGATGGCAGATTCACAGGAACCTTCTGGACAGAGTTATTCCAAATGCTTGGCTCGAATTTAAATATCTCGTCGAGCTATCACCCTCAAACTGATGGGCAGACAGAACGGTTCAACAGCATGCTCGAGGAATACTTACGTCATTTTATAGATGCCAGGCAAAAGAATTGGGTCGATATGCTTGATGTGGCACAGTTCAGCTTTAACTGTCAGAAGAGCTCGTCTACCGGAAAGACTCCTTTTGAGGTAGTTAGTGGGAGACAACCACTCATGCCTCACATTGTGGACCATCCTTATGCAGGGAAGAGCCCTCAAGCGTTCAACTTCACGAAGGAGTGGAACCAAACTGCCGAGATGGCTCGGGCCTACTTGGAGAAGGCGTCTAGACGAATGAAGAAGTGGGCGGATCAGAAACGGCGACCCCTGGAGTTCCAAGCCGGAGATAAGGTGTTGATCAAACTGAGACCAGAACAGCTCCGATTTCGAAGTAAAAGAGATCAGCGTCTTGTGCAAAAATATGAAGGGCCTGTTGAAGTAATCAAGAAGGTCGGTAAAGTATCATATCGGGTTCAATTGCCGCCGTGGATGAAGATTCCCCCGTCATTCACGTAAGCAACTTGAAACCCCATTATCCCGATCCAGATGATGCCGCTCGTAATCAGTCGGTCAGACCTCCAGTTACAATGTCCAACCCTGAAGATAGAGAAGTAGAAGAAGTTTTGGCGGAACGTACTCGTCGAGTGGGCAGACCGAGAAGAGATGTTCAGGAGTTTCTCGTCAAGTGGAAGGGACTGCCAGATGCAGAGATCAGTTGGGAACGTGTTGAAGACTTGCAACAAGATGCTGCCAAGGTTGTCGAGTTCGAACAGCGACGGTTGACAGGGACGTCAACCATTTAAGTGGGGGAGGATGTCACGGTCATGCTTGTCCAGGGCGTGTTGCCTATGGCCGCATTGCCGTTCCGAACCCTATGTCATTTCATAGTATGTATTTCATTATGTTGTTTACCGCTTTCCTTTATCGCTTTCCTTTACTTTTCATTTCTTGTGACGGCGTAGCACTTTGTACGTGCAACCATGCCACTCTTGTAAAAGCTTATAATGTACTATATGCGAGTGAGACTAATCATCATACTTGCATACCCGAGAGTTGTAAGCTATAAAGCCGTTGTTGTCCCTATTTTGCTTTCTAGCCTTACGACACAATCTTTTTCTCAAATATTCTTTTAAACTGTTTGCGAAAGCCCTTTCCTCTAAACCCGTTTCCCTCTAGAAACGGGGATAGTCGTTGCGAGAGGCACCCGGTGTGCCGAAGGTGATTTGAATTAGAGTTGGCTGACTTGTCCCTGAGCGAGGGCAAGTGCCGCACAATCGTTTAGCAAAGTACGATTGTGACACTACCCATATGTACCCGCATCTAGCCTTTTCAAGAACAAAGAAGTTAAATAATATGTGACCAAATTGCGTCTTCATCTTACCTTAACCGACACTTAACACAATTAATCAAATTCAACACCTATTTAATAATTATTTTGTAAACAAAGAACTAAAGATTTTAGAGTTAAATAACTCTCATAAATATATGAGAGTATCATTTATCCATCATGATAGAACAATACACATAACGATAGATCCTCATGTCATATTTGAAAATGTCAACAATAACACAGTAGAGTTAAATTAAACTGTGTTTCATCTCGCCATTAGATTTGCTAACACATTCTCACCAAAGCGTTTCCGATGACAAGCTTCTTGGCTTGTATACTATCTACAACTTAGCTTGAGGGAGAGTGTAAGTTTGTGTATGGTATAATAATTGCATTTTTTAATTAATATTAGCCTTTATTTTTATGTATTTTTTTCACAATAGCCTTTTGTTCAATTCATATTTAATTTCCTTACTTGAAACTCCTCCTATATTATATTTAGATATTATAGATATTTAATATTTAATATTTGAATTTATAACCCAATAAACCAACCCAGCCCCAGCCCAACCCTAATTTTAAGAGTTGAGTTGGGTTGGGTTGAAGATTTTATTTGGATTTTTGGATTGCCAACCAACCAATCCAAATTTTTGGGTTGGTCCAAAAAAACACCCTCTATCCAACGCAACCCAACTCGTACATCCCTACTTGAATGTTACTAGGGGCCAATCTATTAAGAGGCCGAGGCACGTGCTTCTCTCAAATAACGACTATATATACATGGTTTTCCATTAAATAGAAAATATGTAATTGTAGTTTAGTTATTATTGTAGTTTAGTTTCGGGACCAGGGTTCAATTCTTGGCTATGTATTATTTTTTAATTTGGATTATTTCTTCAATATATATTTGTTTATTATTTTGATTCCAATTTTGTTTTAAAAAGCAATGATTTTCTACTTTTTAATGTGTAATTGATAAATTTTAAAAATTGTGAACAATAAAAATCTTAAACTTTTAATTTTTTTTATTCTAATAAATCGTTCTATCTTTAAATTTTTAATTATACATATAATAGATTTCAAAAATATGATTTTTTTTAAAATTAATCATTTTATTAAACAAAAATTTATTTTTGTGTTGAATATACTAAATTTTCAATTTTGTAGTTATTATACATTCATTTTAAAATTTTATCCAACACTACCTATTAAAGATCACAAAGTTAAATGTAATGTGTAATATAACATTTAATTTTTATTTTTAATTTTTACATTTTTTAATAGGTAAGAGACTACATTAGATGCAAATTTTGCATTTTTAAGTGTAGACTCCTAATTTTATCTGGTATTTTATTTCATCATCCTTATTTTTGTTAATTTTTGTGATTTTTTTACATAATTTGAAAATTTCTAGTTTTATGATAAAAAAACAAAAAAAAAATGATAAATTTTTTCATAAATAATATTCAAATATTTTCCTTTTTTCCTTTTATTAAATAAAATAAAAATAAAAGACTTTTTTTTGGAGAATAAAATTTGAATATTCAAATTTTTTTTTTTGAAAAATTTATATCACATCAAATTTTGAAAGAATTAATTGTCAAATCAATTAAATAATCTTCCATCAATTTTATTATTTATTCTTTTTATATTTTATTTGGTTGTTTTTCCTAATTGAAATGACTTTGAATTTTTCTATGAATTGGGTGAAGTCATTTGAACACACACAACATCAAACTAAAAAAACTGTTTTTCTCTCAACTTTTTTCTTTCATTTTCTCTCATTCTCTCTTGAATTTCCCCCGCTCTTTCTCTCTTTTACTCCAATTATCTCTTACTTTTTTTTCCCTCATTTTTATAACAAAAAAAATCTATATTCTCTATGATTTACCATTTTTTTTCATTTCTTTCTTTTTATTTTCGTAATTTTTAAATTCACTGTTTTTTCTTATGGTATTCAAGATTCATGGCGACTATTTTTTTGAAAAGAAAATTGAGTTTGCCTTGTACGTGTAAAAGAGAAAAAAATCATGGCGTTGTCTCTTATTTGGTAAGTCTCCTTTTGTTTCGTGAACATATTTTTATGTGTGTATATTATTGATATTTCTCTTGCATTACTCATGACGTTATTAAAAAAATTTAATTTTGTACAACATGTTTATTTTATGACAATTGTATCCATAATCATTACTTATATTTGTGGCATGAAATTCATTGTTCATGCATTTTTTTATTCTTTCTTCATTGATAATTGTTCATGCATTTTTTTTTGAGTTAACAAACACATTATATCTTATAAAAATAAAAATAAAAATTCTATGATGATGGAACTCAAACTTTTGTAAGGTCGTTATTTGAAATTCTTGAAGTAATAAGTCAAATATATTTTTGGGAGGCCAAGAATTGGTTTTAATATTTTTTTATTGTCAATAAGTTTTGACCAAATTTCTTCTTTTTATTATTTTTTATTATATTATTATTCCTTTTATAATAAAAATTTATTTGTTGAAAAGTATGCATTAAAAAAACTTTTCATAAAAGGATTTTTTTTCTTCAAAGAGTGAACTTTGAAATTTTTCAAAGAATTTTTCTAAAAATAATCATTTGATATCTTTTTAAATAAACCCTCTAAAAAATAATTGATTCAATAAAGATTTCTTTTCCATAAAAAAATAATTAAGATTATTAAAATTTAACCATTTGATATCTTTTTAAATAAAACCTCTAAAAAATAATTGATCCAATGAAGATTTAATTTCCATAAAAAGAAAGTAATTAAAATCATTTTAAAAAGTGCCCTTTCGAACTTTTCTTTTAAAATAACAAATTAAATAAAAATTGATTTCATAGATAATATTTTCCTTAAAAATTAAATAAAGGGTTTTCACAAATATCTTTTTTATGAAAATTTTCCAAGGAAGGAAATTAAGGTATTAAGAAGTTGATTTCCTAATATTATTAAGGTGATCGAATTTATATATATATATCTTGATAATGACATTTATATAAGAATCTCAAAAGGATTTAAGATATCTTATACATATAAATCGAATTCTTGAAAACTGTATTCAATAAAGTTACAGGGACGACTATATAGATTGAAACAATCAAGAAGAACATGGTACAATCGCCTAACTAGATATTTGTTGAAAGAAGAATATCAAAATAATTAAATATGTTCATGTGTTTTTATAAAAAAAATCATAGGATTTTGCAATTATAACTGTATATATTGATGATTTAAATATAATTGAAACTCTTGGAGAGGTAATCGAATATCTTAAGAAAGAATCCAAGATGACAAATCTTAAAAAAAATAAAATTTTTCGTTGGCTTGCAAATTGGGCATTTAGCAGATGAAATATTTGTTCATCAATCAACTTATACATGAAATTTTTTTAAATAGGTTCTATATGAACAAAGCACATCCATTTTAAATTCCAATGGAAGTTCGTTCACTAGCTAGATGTAAAGAAAGATATATTCCAGTCTTGAAGTACCATATCTTAACGCAATTAGTGGACTTATGCATCTTGCTAATAATACAAGACCAGATATTACATTTTTAGTAAATTTATTGGCTAGATATAGTTCTTCTCCAACAAAAAGACATTTGAATGGACTTAAACATATACTCTGTTATCTCCGAAAAACGATTGATATGTATTTGTTTTGTTTGAATTAAGCATATTGTCAATGTACCTAATGCCAAAATATTCATGCGTCTAATGACTACATATCCTTAGTGTTCAAGTGGCTCCACGTCTTAGTTGCGAAAAATGCCTACAAATAGTGTTTGTTTGTGGATTTTGTAGAGAGAAAATTTGGCGAGAAGAATCCAAAGAAAAGTACCTATTTTCATCCACTTTTAAATTTCCTATATTTCCACTCTTATTTTCTAAATTTTATTTATTTATTTTCAAGTATTATAATTTTTCAATACCCGTATTTCATGGTGCCTCGTTTTGTTCCTCAAACATTGGTATTTATTGAGCTTGTTGTTTGGAGATGGATTATATTGAATACTAAGTGTGACGGTATAAGACTACTTTTGTCAATGTCAATTTTTATGAGATTTTTTTGTCACTTTCATTTCGGATTTATAGACTAGTTTGGGATTGATCACACTAAGTTTTTGAAATGGATGTTAATTTATTATTTTATTTAAATATTTTTTTTCAATTTGATAAAATAGAAAGTTGAAGATGAAAAGTGACAAAAAAAAAAAAAAAAACTATAATGATTGTTATTAAGATGTTAAGTTCCATATATAGCAAGGAAGGTGGACAATGTTTTTGTGTCATGATTATATATTGAAGTGACAAGTTTATTAATATTAATTGCGATTTAACTAAAACTAAGGAGATTCCATGTGCCAAATGAGTTAGACAAATTAAATACATTAAGGTCATTTCAAAGGCAAGGATTGTGAATCCTATCACAGATTCAGCTGTCTAGGCAAAGCAATGTGAAGTGTTTCCCACAACAACAGTAAACTTCCAAATAGCTTTTCTTAGTCCCATACTACAAAAGTGATTTCTCAGTACTATGATAGTGCATGCCAAATATCCCTATCTAAAAATCTTTTAAGAAATGACACTTTTTCTTCACTCATACCCCCCCAATAAAAATAAAAATTATATATAAAAAAATATTTATTTTGTGCAAGTGAATCAATCATTATTAATTCTAGAACCATTTTTGGCTATCCATGATAGTAGCAATAAGGTGGATGTAATATTAGAAGTTTATATATATATGGTATTGAAAATCTTGAATTTTGACTTCATTTATGCAAAATTTGGTGATGAGATAATGGAAGGATCATATGAGTTTAATCTTTATATTACACCATTTTAATTAGTTTAACCTCTCAAAAATCAAGATGTGACCTAATAGAAAAATATTGAAATGAAAAGGAAATTGAAATGTGTTTTAAATTTGCGATAAAATGTATGAAATATATATATCAATCAATCCCATTGAAAGCAACTAGTTAAGAAATGTCATTTTAAAATCATTTCAATGATAACGAGTTTGACATGCGTTTTCTATACAACAATCTATTCATATGTAGTCCAACATGACGTTCTACTTTATGTGGTTCATTATCACGTAGCTCTACATAAATGCTAACTAGAATGAAAGTGTGGCTAGTGAGAAAACGTTGTCTAGAATAAATGTAATGATCTCATCTTTAATTTTAAAATTTTTATTTCATTAAATTAGACTCTAAATAGTAAAATTAATATCCTTTAAAAAAAAGAGAGAAATTTTCACATATAAAAAAAATGTCAAACTATTCACAAAAAATAGCAAAAAAAAAAAAAAAAAAAAAAACACTGATAGACATTGATAGACTTCTATCAGCATATCTATCGGTGATAGACTTCTATCATTTATATCACTGATAGACCCTGATAGACTTCTATCAACGTCTATCACAACTATCTAAAATTTTTGTTATTTTAGACTCTAAATAATAAAATGGATTGTTTTCAAATATAGAAAAATGAGTCAAACTATTTATAAATACAGGAAAATTTTACTGTCTATCAGCGATAGATCATAATAAAATTTTATAGCTTGAACAATAAACTGCGATAGAAGCCTATCATTGATAGATAGTGAATTTTTTTTTTATATTTGTAAATAATTTGATATTTTTTCAGTTTATAGTAATTTTCTTAGTAAAATTAATATCTTTTTAACAAAAAAAAAATTACTAATAAATTACCCCATATATTGAAAGGCAAAAACATTCAAAATAAACCCAAAAAAAAAAAAAAAAAAAAACAATACTATTGATCAGCCACAAAATTAATCAAACAGCTAAAAAGGATCACCAAAACCAATGTTAAAATATGCAAACTCGATGTAAATAAAAAAGAAATTCAGGTATACAAAAGTACTTATTATAATCAAACCACCAAGAACACTCAAAACCTAGCTATGAAAAACAAAAGAACTTAGAGTAAGAGAGGTAATAACTTCTTTAATTGAGTCATTGAAATTCAAAGTTGAATGAATTAAAGAGTAAAAAAGATCAGCATAAAGAATCCAATTAGTAATTTATAGGATTATTACAAGAATGAACAAAAGAGAAAGAAAAAGAAAGAAAGAAAGAGGGTATTACAAGTACAATAAGTCGGGAAATTAATAAGAATGAACAAAAGAGGGATAGTTAAGGTAATAAAAAGAAAGAATTCATAAATGAATGATTTTAAGAGAGAAAAATTAAAGAAAAGAAAGAAAGAAAGAGGTTATTGGTTTGTGTTGTCAATTAGTTGTCTGTTTCAAAGAATTAGGCTTAGGAAAAGACTGTTTGGAAGATAATGCAAAGAGGCTTTTCTTCATTTTTTTCAAGGGATATGGATTATGTCTCCTTCTTCTTCCTCCCATTTTCTCTCTCTCAATTTCCTTTCTAATAACTTCACATCAACCCCTCTACTCAATTTCCTTTTTTCTTTAATTAATTTATTCATCAAATTCCTTCATTCATTCATTTTCCCTTTTGTTTCTTTCAAATTTTCATGACACCTCCTTCAACCAAATAAAAATCCCTTCCCCATTACATTATTACATTTCCTCCATATGC
Organism: Lagenaria siceraria; assembly: GCA_002890555.2. Classification (NCBI taxonomy): domain Eukaryota; kingdom Viridiplantae; phylum Streptophyta; class Magnoliopsida; order Cucurbitales; family Cucurbitaceae; genus Lagenaria; species Lagenaria siceraria. Next base: position 127,554 of record CM016492.1, on the reverse strand, counting down.
TTTCTTTTTTATCCACTTTATTTCAAAACCATATTCCATATATTTTTTTTTTTTTTTTTGGTAATTGTAATGAGTAGCAATTTTAAAAATAATAACCAAGTGTATAACAACATTTCTCAGTAGACCATAAGAGTCTATCAGCGATAGAAGTCTATCACTTATAGACTTTGCTATATTTGCAATTTTTTTAAAATGTTGTTATATATGCTAATACTTTGAATCTGATTGCTATATTTGCAACTGTCTCTATATTTTTTCCACTTCTACAGCTACCTCTCTTGTTATATTCAGTTTAAAGAAAAAAGTAAGAGTTTTCCAGACTTGTACGTTTTTCACAAACGAAAAGGGCGTCAAGCAACGAGTCTCGCATCCTAAACAAAATCTTTATTATTAAGGCCTTGTTTGATAACTATTTGGTTTTTTATTCCACCTCTAAATTTTTTGTTTTGTTATCTACTTTTTACTAGTGTTTTCAAAAACCAAGTCAAAATTTGAAATTAAAGCTAAAAAAAGTAGCTTTTAAGAACTTGTTTTTGTTTTTTAAATTTGGCTAAAAATTCAACTCTTACACTTAAAAAAAGATGTAAACCCATTGTAAGGAAACAAGAGAAAATAGATTTAATTTTAAAAAACAAAAAACGAAATAGTTACCAAAAGTGCATAGGATGTAGATTATTATTCTAACTTTATTTATTTACTTTAAAAGGGATATGGGGAATAGTAATGTGTTGGCGTTGGGCCTACTGTCATTGAAAATTAATCAAAACGGTTCTAAATTGGGAGCTGAAATCAGTAGAAATTTTTTTTCACTTGTGAAAGACTCATATGTGCATTAAAAGAAATAAAATATTGGGATTATGATATGCTATATAGATGATTGAAATAGAAATTATGAAGATAAGGAATCCATAGCTCAGCAGTTTTTGTATTACCTAAACATATACACAATATTCATTCTGTTATTACCCAAATCACTCCCAACCCCTTGTCTGCCTATTAATATCATCCTTCTTCAAAGGGCCCCCCCTCCTTTTTCATTCACTCTCTTTTTCCTTTTCTACAATCTTTCCTCTTCTTCTTCATCTTAAAAACCCGACCCATGCTTCTATCCGGTCCGATTAATATTCGAGCCAACACGTGGAAACAAAATTGAGACAAAAATAAATTTAATCAACTAGTTTATTCACATTTTAGAAAATATTTATATAAGAAATTTTTAAAAATAGAAAAATAAGAAAAACTATTTACACAAAATAGCAAAATTTTTAGATAGTTGTGATTGACGCTGATAGAAGTCTATCAGTGATAGAAATGATAGAAGTCTAACACTGATAGATACTGATAGAAGTCTATCAATGTCTATCAGTATCTTTTTTTTTTTTTGCTACTGTTTGTAAATAGTTTGACATTTTTTCTATCTATGAAAATTTCTCTATTTATATTATGAAATCGACAATTAATATAGATAAAAGTAGAAAAACGTAAACAGTAGAGAATCCACACAAAAATTTACATGTTACACTATCAGTGTATATCCATATCTACAAGTAGAGGGAGAGAGCAGTTTATTAATTAGAGAGAATAATTCAGATTACATATCGAAGGCACGTTTATAATTAGTGAGTTTATATAGCACACTTCTCTAAACTCTAGGGTCAAAAACGTAAATAACGTAAATATGACAAATATGAATACAACTTAGGTTTCAAGAGCATTTCCCACGAACCTCTACTAGAGTGCGTCGCCCTGGACCCCAACTTGTTGATCGGTCAATTTGACCCTCGTACATGGTCATTTGAAATGCTAGATATATGATTCAAAGTCATTCCAACAATTTAATTTTTTTTTTTTATTTACATCAATTGAATTTTCTGTGGACACAAAGACAAAGTAAATTAACAAAGATTAGAGGAGATGGATGGCGTGTTATATGTATATATAATTGAAGAGACGTTTGTATTGTAATTGTACATACATAAATTAAATATATTTGGGGATTGAAGGATATGGAGTGAACATGGAGGGGGGAGAAATATGGGTTGACTTGGCAAAGAGAACAGCTCATTTTTTTTGGCGGTTTTAAAAGAAGATATTGAGAGCATCTTCTGTTCGATTCTCTCATTTTAAACTTAATTATCCAAATATATACAATGTCTCTTATTCTATTCTATAATATATATTACTACCAGACAGCCCATTCCCCATATATATAAATTCAAATCCCCTTTCCTTTTTTTTTTTTTTTTTTTTTTCTCTTCTTTAATTTATGTAAACCAATGATTAAGTAGAAGACTGTTTCATCCTTTCTCTGCACATGTTCTCTGCAATTACAAATATTAACACATCCTTTTGGAAGCAATATATAATAATAATCGACTTATGTAATTAATCCTAATTGCTAATTATCATGCATCTTTTTTGTTTTCTTTCTAAACTTTCTCTCTGTTAATTAATTGTTTGTTGTTTAAAATCAGACAGATATGACTTGGTTGGCTTGGAAGAGCATATTCCAAATCCTGATTTGACAGTTTTCACTCACTACTACTTTCATTGCAAAAACAATAGTAGAAGAGGAGGAAATTAAATAAAGAAAAAAAAAAAAAAAAAAAAAAAAAAAAAAAAAAGGAAAATTAAAGGTGAAAAAACAAGCATGCAGCAACAAATTCTATTCTTTTCTTTTCCCTTTAAAATATAAAAAGTCAAAAGAGGTGTAAAAATAATAACCATGATCACCTACTGCAACCAAACCCGGCCAACACAGTGTTTCTCAGTTATAAGTGTACCTATGGAAAAATCTTAAATCTATGGTGGTGGTTTATGGCTGAGGTCAAACTCACATATAATGTCCAACTGGTTGTAAGAAAAAGAAAAAAAAGATATATATATATTGTCCTATCTCACTCCATGTTTGGACTCCCGTTATAATAGTTGGTATTTTCAATTATTATAACAAACAATTAAACTACATTATTACTATTTCAAATCCCTTTTTGTTACCGTGTTTGCTATTTATTGTGGTATTTAATATATTCCTAGTCATTCTCTCTTTTCCTCTTTGTTACGGTACTTACTATTTCTTACTCAAACTAAAATAATATGCATCTTAATCGCAGACTATTATAACCAAGAGACTAAAATAGTTTGCACCCTAGACATAGATTATTATAACATACAGATTATTATAACACACAGACTATAATAACCAATTTAACGCCTCAAACACCATCTAAGAGGTTAAGTGTTTCAATCTCCCTCGCTGTCAAATGTTGTTTTTTTTTTTTTTGACAATATGTGAGGTGAGGGAATCAAACCTCTAAACTTGATATCGATAGTATAGGTCCCATTTGACAACTATTTCCTTTGTGGTTTTTTGTTTTTGAAAATTAAGTCTATTTTCTCTCAATTTCTTACAATAATTTGCATCTTTTTTGTTTGATGATATAATATTAAATTTACCTTCACCAATTAGCTTAAGATTTTATGTCAATTAGTGATTTCATGATATCTGAGTAGGAGATCATGTGTTCAAACTCTTGCAATGTTATATTTCCCCCCAATTAATATTGATTTTCAATAATATTAAATTTACCTTCACCTATTTGCTTAAACTTTTGGGTCAATCAACGATTTAACATGGTACCAGAGTAAAGAGTTTTAGGTAGTCATGTGTTCAAACGTATGCAATGTTTAAAACATAACTATAATTTTTTTAGTTTTCAAATTTTAACTTGATTTTTTTAAATGTTAATAAAAATAGATAAAAAAAAAGGGGGGACAGTTGCAAATACAACAATCAGACTCAAAGTATTAGTAAATATAACACAATGCAAAAAAATTTATAGATATAACAAAATTTAGATCCAACTCTAGGAGTCTATAAGTGATAGATTTTGCTATATTATTTGCAATTCTTTGAAAATGTTGTTATAAACTTAATTATTAGCCCTAAAATTACTATCTATTCCAATTACGTTTAAAAAAAGCAAGAATTTTAGAGATAGAATGATAATTTATAGGCTTACTTTTCACATACAAAAAACAAAAAATCAAATCATTACCAAATTTACTAAAATTTTAGCTTTTCCAATTATGTGTAGATCCTAAAAAATAAAAAAAAAAAAAAATAAAAAAAAAAAAATCCAACACGAGAGAGAGATTGATAATAATATAGATAATAGGAGCTAGGTTGTTCATTAATTGAAATACAAAGAGCGTTAAAAATGGATTTAAAGGTTAAGGAGAGTGAGGGTTGATTTAGGTTTGAATTAATATTTTACTAAAAGAGGATGAGTTTGAGTAAGATGGGAGAGAGGTTTAATTGGTGTAATTGGCAATAAATAAAAAAGGAGGGTTGGAGTAGTGGGTGTTAATAATAATAATAATAATAATTGATGGGAATTTGTCATGTTTTGAGGATTAAGAAATGTAATGAGGAAATAAAACTATAGGAAAGACAAGTATGAATGTGTATTATTATAATGGTGTCAATATCATATAAGTTCCATAATGAGGCTGTAGAGATTAGTTGTTTTGTTATTTGGTTGTACTCCATACCCAAATTTCATTCATTTTTTCTATATTCTCACTCATTGCATTTCCTCAATGTTGTTATTTAGTCAAGAAAGGAGATGCCCAATTCAGTTTTGAACATCAATTGGATAAAGTAATTAAAATTAACACATTTTTTTTAATATATATATATAATAAAATAATAATAACCATATAACTTTTTTCTTAATTTGCTATATTTTTACTATTCCTACCATTCCCTCTCCCCTTCAAACTCTTCTCTTTCTTTTGAGGGTTGGAATCTAGGTTTCTACATTTGGGTTTTCAAATATCTTCTAATTTACACTTACCTTCTACCTTCAAATATCTTATATATTCTTTTAGTTCAATTTCCATACAATTTCATTCATCAATCTACTCCATAAACTTAAATTATTAAAAACAAAACAACGAGGACGTAGTTTAAGATATGATCTGTTTAGTGTTGGTATAATATTAAAATTAGCATAACTCATCAACTTAAGTTTTTGAATGGTTGGGTAATTTAACAATAAGTTTTTGAATATTTAGAATTAGTTATGTCTTTTTAGTCTTTATATTTTAAAAATGTTCTAACAAACTCTTAAAGTTTTTCACTCTTTAGAATAATAGTAGTAATGTATTATTTGTTTGTAATTATAAAAAGAGAAAAATTTTTAAAATAGAAAAATAAGGAAAACTATTTACACAAAATAGAAAAAAATTTAGATAGTTGTGATAGACGTTGATAGAGGTCTATTAGGGTCTATCAATGATAGAAATGATAGAAGTCTATTATTGATAGATGTTGATAGAATTTTTTTTACTATTACCTGTAAATAATTTGACATTTTTTGTATACGTGAAAATTTTGTATTTTGTTAAGTAGTTTAATTAAGGGAGTAATTTGATTTGGTTAAATATTAAGGGGAATGGGATGAGTGAGAGAGGAGGGCGTCGGTGCATGGAAAATATATAGTGATAGAGAAAAGAGTGGTAAGAGTGATGAGACACATATACAAGTCAAATTGTTTAATGGCTGTTGAAAGCAGCTGTGGAATGAATCCTGACCGTCCAGAAGAGAACCTGAGTGATGACGTGGAAGTTGCTGATGCGAAGAGAAAATAAAAGGGAGGGGCTGCCCCGCCTCTATTAAATTCAGAATCCCTACCATTTCCCTTTCTTAAGCTTCCTTATCATCTTTCTCTTTCGCACACCCTCTCTCTTTCTTTTCTTTTCTTCTCTTCTCTTCCTGTTGCTGTTGCTGTTGCTGTTGCTGACATTTCTTGAAGCTTACACTTTTTCCCCACCTTTTCTTTAACTTTTATTATTATTATTATTATTATTATTAAGTTTGTGTGTTTTAGCCACCATTTGTATTTGTTTTGATTTCTTTGAATTAATCCGTCGTCGTCCACATGGGAAGGCATTCTTGTTGCTATAAACAGAAGCTAAGGAAAGGACTTTGGTCTCCAGATGAAGATGAAAAGCTTCTCAATTATATCACCAAGCATGGCCATGGCTGTTGGAGCTCTGTCCCTAAACTCGCTGGTACCCTACAATAATCCCTCTTCCCTTTTCCTTTAATTTTTCAATCTCATCAATACTCATCTTTTTCTTTTCAATTCTAGGCCTTCAACGTTGTGGAAAGAGCTGCCGCCTTAGATGGATTAATTACCTCCGCCCTGATTTGAAAAGAGGTCCTTTTTCTCAACAGGAAGAAGATTTGATCATTGAACTTCATTCTGTCCTTGGAAACAGGTACATACTACTCCTTCAATTCCCTTCTTCTTCTTCTTCTTCTTCTTCTTCTTCTTCTTCTTCTTCTTCTTCTTCTTCTTCTTCCCCTGTTTCATTATTTTTCCCCTGTTTTTCGTAGATGGTCTCAGATTGCTGCTCAGCTACCAGGAAGAACAGACAATGAAATAAAGAACTTGTGGAATTCTTGTATTAAGAAGAAACTTAGGCAAAGAGGGATTGATCCCAACACGCATAAGCCTGTGATATCAGGTGGCAGCGGCGGCGGCGGCGGCGATGTTGAGAATGAGAGTGAAAGTAAAGTCCCAGCCAGAAGTAGTGATAACAGCTCCGAGGAAGCCACCAATAATAATAATAATAATACAATTGAAACATCGCCTCTTCCAATCCCAATCATTCTGAATAATCCACATAACTCCAATTCCCAAATCTACTCCCAAACTCATGATTTCTTCCCTTTCCAAACTTCCACTTCCAATACGCCTTCTGATATTACCTCCGATTATCTCTCTTTTCATCACCTCAATTACACACCAAACCCAAACCCAAATCCAAATCCAAATTCTCTCTGCTTTACTCTCCCCCAGCCACAAATTCCCATGAAGCCTCAACTGCCCAATTGGGGAGAACCAACTACTTTCAACAACAACTTCTTTTGGGGGCTTCCCGATTGCGCCAAATCAGAGAAATTTAACCCAACCCAGCTACACGAAGACATCAAATGGTCGGAATTTGTGGGGAATAATCCATTTATGCTGCAAAATCAAGAATCTCAATCTCAAACGGATCAATCAATGTATGTAGACAATACGACGCCGGAAACAGGGTTCATAACAGACGGCGCCGCCTGGCACAACCAACAACCTTCCTCTGATGCTGCTGTATATAACAAACACCTCCATACTCTTACTGTCTCTTTCGGAAATACCCTTTAATATTTTTTTAAAAAAAACCAACATTCAAGTAAATTGAGCTTTTTTTCTTCTTTTTTTTTCCCCTCTTGGTTTTTAAGCTACAGCTTACTCATGTTCATAGATTATAATTCTTCTTATTATTATTATATATATTCTTAATAGAGATTATTGTGTGCAGTGGATTAAATTTAATGTGTTTGTGAGTTTATGGAGATTGTTAAATATGTTGAATTGGGTCGTTGTCTTGTATTTTTTTGGTTTGTAAAATTACAGGACACAGGCAGAGAAAAGTGAAAAAGGTTATATACATTTAACATAAATTGTGTTTGGTGTATGATGATGATGTGGATGGAAATGTTTGGAATTTCATTATGGTTTCACTTTCGCTTGATACTTGGACTCAATACAAATACAATACAACAAATGTCAGAAAGCAGAAAACAAGGGAATTTAAATCAAAGTCTTCCCCCTTTTTCTCTTATTCCTACCTACAATCATCTTCACTTTATCCATTAAGGCTGACTGTCAAAATTAAATTAAAATTAAAAAATAAAAATAAAAAAGTTTCTACACACATTGTTATTAAGCCAATCATCATTCATAGGTCACAATTTCCCATATGGAATAATAGAATTCGAATAAGAAAGCCACAATATTCCCAACTTTAGACTTTAAATCATACCCTTCCAAAAATGATTTAATGTGGTATATAATAATTATCGCGCTACTCTTAATAACTACTCAATATATATTTAAGCTACTTTTACAATTTTTTTCTCATATACATTCACGGATGTAGAACCTACTAGACGCAATTTCTCTCCTGTGACATTTTGAATATGAACAAAGAGAGTATGTACTGATCTGGTAGTAAAAAAAATCCAAATTCTTGAACTCCAAGAAAAGGTGATGCAAGTTATTATGAGGATTATGCTGATAGCTTGGTTTTATGATAAACTAAAGTCAAACTTCTTTTCCTCTCAAGTACATCGAATGTTGGATGGAACTTAATTAGGAATCATATTATATGATATGAAATAAAAATATACAAAAAAATGGTTGAGGAGAAAGAAGGAAAGAAGAGGGGGAGTAGCGGCTGTGGGTTTGTGCATGTGCAAGCACAATTAAGTGAGACATAAAAAAATATGGAAGAGAAAAAATTTTAAAAAAAAAAGTATAGTTTTGGAATATATTAGGTAAGTGAATTTTTATATGAAGAATGCATGTGCGCCCAAATTATTAGGAGTAGGAAGACAATGTATTATTTTGACATTTGCCGCCTCGACTTCGACTTTGGTTTCGGCTTTATCAATATTATGATATTACGCTCATTTTTAAATACACGACTTTCAACTCACAAATTTACACTTTTAAACGTATTTGAGTGTAAAATATATTTTAAATTTGTGTTCAGCAGTTGGTAGGACGGATGCAAATTTTTGAATTTGTACATGTAACGAATATTAAGAGACAAGTATATTTGTGAGACGACTTTGTTAGAATAAATTTTTCACAAATATCATCGTCTCATTTAAATACAATATCATTCTCCTCTTTGTTGTTTGTTTATTATTCTTATGGTTATTATTATGAATGATAAAAGAAAAAGGAAGAATAATGAGATTGCAAGCCTCAAAGAATCAAGTTTGGTTGTTGTTGCTGCTAAAATATCTAATCATTTATCCTAATCATTTAACCATCATTAATTAGTTGGGTTTTGAACTTTTGAGATATACCAATAATTTCTCATTTCTATTCTTTATGTTTTTCGAATCATCACTTCAATCTCAACACTTTTTTCTTCATTAATATCAATTCGTATAACTAACAATAAGAAGTAAAAGAAAGACAAAAATGGTCATACTACTTCACTGTTTAATAGACTACATATACATATATCGTTTTTCTCTTTTGCTTTAGATTCGAAAATCTATATGACTGCAATAACCATTCGATGCAAATTCAAAGTAACCTTATTGTAGTTTCTTTCTTATACATTTGACAGTGTTGAATTGTCTAAAGTCAGATTGAGGAAATTCTCTTTTGAATAATTTCTCTCTTGATTTAGGCTCTAATAAAGAGCAACAATATGATCTTGACCTATTATTTGTTCAATTTGGTCGATTTGATATTTAGTTAACTCTTTGACCTTTATGTTCCCACTGATGCTTAAACGATAATGAACCTGAATGGTTTTTTAGGTCCAATTCCATCCATTTTTGTAGAGACAATTTTGACTTGTTTATCAACAATTGAACTTGCTCTTGAAATATAGGACATTTTTTATCCTTCCTTTTACTAATCTTCTCGGTTGGAATCATAAATGAGTTGTCTCCTCTCTAATGATCTTCTCTATAGATCGAACTAATGTGAATGGTCTAAATGTCGACCTAGATTTCTGAACATTATATTATTGTACCCAAGCCCTAAAAAAAGATCAAGAGTCTTGAGGAGGATAATTTCGCACCGATCTTACTAAAGAAGTGAGAAAGTTTACACGATGAGTCTCACTTTCTCTTAGCCACAAGTGGCTTATTTATATGTAGTGGTCGACAGTCCCTACATGCTCCTCCTTGCTCATCGACTTGAGAATATAAAAACGGCCTTTGGATGGTTGGCGGAGTTTAGGTTTATGGATGGATTCAGTCAATGAAAGTCCCTAAACTCAATGAATAATATCGACAATATGATGTGACCGATTAGGCTTGGTTGATTTGGTCAAAAAAGAAAGTAGGTTTTGGGGGTTCATTGATTAAGTAAACCTTCGATGTTTGTAAGGTTGGGACTGTGATCGTCTGTCTCCAATTTGCTGGCCGATAAGATCTTTGAGATTGACTAGCCAGCTGGGTTGGTTTGGCTATTCGTTCCTAATGAAAATGAGTCAACTGTTTGTGCAAGTCACCTTCTTCTAGGCTTTACTGGATGACACGACATTCTCGTTCAACTATAGGTTGACCGTACCTATGATGGTTTTCAAGGATCCAATATGATCACTTAGGTCTACGTTGTCATAATATTGTTTTATGGAAGCGAGCGAGCTATTAAAATTTCTTTTTTTGGTGTCGTAGGGGAGGGATAAACTTTAAATTATCACACATTTGTCTTCTTTTTAGGTATTAATATAAGTTTGTACCATTAATCAAAGAAAACATAACTTAACTGATATTTGTATCTATTAGCAATCACAAAATTGATGGTTAGTACCTCCAGCCCCTATTGCCTAAAAAATTGTACCATTAAATTTAATATGGTTTTCGTTATATCATTGAGTTGTCAAATCATGGTTCATTAATATTAGTGTATTATGTTTCTCATTTAAGGTCATTCATCCCCAGTTCTTTCACATCATTATTATTTCTTCAAATCTTCCTCTTTCCACGAAACTCATTTTAAAATATCACTATACTTGAACAACAATGTTAACATAGTACATATCTAAATAATATATATGTAATTAAAAAAAACTATATATATATATATATATATATATATTGTTTTTAAATATAAAAAAATCAGCCAAACTATTTACAAATATAGAAAAAATTTAGGGTTCTTTTCAAATATAAAAAAATAAGTCAAACTATTTACAAATATAGAAAAATTTTACAATCTATCACTGATAGACCGCGATAGAATTCTATCGCTCAGGCGATAGAATTTATATGCTTGAGCGATAGAAAGCGATAGAATTCTATTGTGGTCTATCACAGATAAACAGTAAAATTTTTCTATATTTGTAAATAGTTTGATGTTTTTTTTGTTTATAGTAATTTTTCAAAATTTTACTATCTATCAGCGATAGACAAGCAATAGAATTCTATCGCTGATAGACAGTAAACTTTTTTATATTTGTTAATAGTTTGATTTTTTTTGTTTATAATAATTTTCCTATATATATATATATATATATATATATATATATATAAGGAGAAATATATAAAGAAGAAGAAGAATGACGAATTGATCTAATTTAGGACTTGTTTGGAAGTAAATCATTAAAATCACTTTTGTCATTTTTAAAAAACACTCAAAAACACATTTTAATCATTCAAAAATAATTTAATTTTCAATTTTACACTTTTAAATGTAATTTTCAATCATCAAAATTAGTTTTGAAGGATTAAAATATATTTTATGGTGATTTTGAAAATGACAAAAGTAATTTTAGCCATTTTAAAATCACTCCCAAACACGTCGTTAATCAATTTGAAAAACACATACCGACGAATTTAATGTTACAAAACCAACCACCAAATTTGGCCATTAAGGATTCAACTTTTGGTCGGATGATCATTTGAATTTTAAGGAGGTAAATCAACATAAATTTCTTAAACTAATAGGTTGTTTCTTCTATATTGATTTTAAATCTAGCTAACTTAAACGAACTCACTTACATTTCTAATGACATTTGTTACGAAATCGACAAATAAAGAATACAAAAAATAAAAGAATAGAGAACCGACACACAAATTTATATGGTTCACTAACCGTGGGTTAGCTACATCCATGAGGCAGAGGGAGAACAATTTTAGTAGAGAGAATGTTATAGAATATAAAATAGTGGCACCTCTAGGGTTAGAGAGATTATATAGTGCATTTCTCTAAACCCTAGGGTCATAATCGTAAATAATCATAAATAATTAAATATGTCAAATACGAATTCAACTTAGAAATGTAAATGAGTTCATTTAAGTTAGAACCCCTACCAGGGGGCGCCGCCCCTGGACCTCGGCTCGTTGACTGGGCAGTAAAACTCATGTACTTGGTCGTTCGAAGCGTCAGATAATAGATTCAAGGCATTCTAATAAATCTCCACCTTGACTTGAATCCTCTCACAGACAACAGATGTACCAAATGCAACATAAAACATTGTCAGATGTGCCCAGACTTTTTCCCCATGCCTCAGAATGTCCCATAAGGGACCACTAATAATTCAGAACATTCAGCAAGTCCAAACAATGTTGGAACTTGCAATGTAGAAACGGCTTGGTGAACATATCAGTAGGATTATCAGCAGTACCAATTTTCATCATATTAACCCTCTGCTCACTTCTCATGAAGTGATATCTTACGTCTATATGCTTGGTTCTCTCATGATGTACTTGATCCTTGGTTAGGCATACTGCACTCAAACTATCACAATACACAATAGCATGATCATGATGTAAACCAAGATCACCAACAAGTCCTCTCAACCATATTCTCTATTTAGAAAAAAAGAAATCATTGTTTGTTTCTACTTAATTTTGAAGGCTATGAAGACATTTTTACAAGCTAAAAAAGAAATTCAAACCTTGAAATCGCAGACTTTATATTAGGAACGAGTATGACACACATCCTTCAAAATTTTCTCTTCTCTTTATCAATTTTGTAGTTGTCCTATTAGGGTTTTTCGTTGAGTTGTGTTTATTGGTTAGTTGAGTCGTGAATTAAGATTACAAAATCATACTCAAGTAAATACTTTACTTTGCTATATATTTAAGGTTAAAAGTATGCAATTTTCCAAGAAATAACTTAGCTTTAGTAGCCGTCCCCAAGAATATAAAATTATCAATTGTTTGTAACCATAAAAAATGTGCATGAGTTATTTTATGGATCGAATTGTTGAAGTTTCAAAGTAGAGAGTTTCGAAGAAGCACATTCTTCCATCCACAAAGCGATGGTCAGTTGGAAATCATGAACAACAGTATAATAATACTACATATAATGTTTCGATTAACTCAACTTTAATTTTGTATGGGGATAGGAAAACCTAATAACACTTTGGAAGAACAGCTGATAGAAGGGGCTTAAAGAAATTGTTAGGGACTGACAGCTACGAGTCGATCTTTAAACCCGTCTAAAATTTCGATTATGCTCAACACATGCCTCACAACACATTAAATCTTGGCTTAATTAATAAATTAGTTATGTCCTACTTAAATGTCTGGAAAATATGAAACGTATGAGTATGAAATTGTGAGAAAACATGCACGATGTTCAAAAACTAAATGGTTAACAAACGAGGCCTTCAAAATTCTAATATGCAAAATCAATGCATTAGATGCACTCCTTTCCCCTTTTACCATTTTTCTAATACTATTAGATGCCTTTTCATTTATGTATTAATACGCCATTTAATTTTGTAACATAATTATTGTTTTCTATTGATTTCTACGTAAAGTTGGAAATTAGTAATATCAACATTCAAACATGAAGAATAACATAATTAACAACCTTGAATGAAACATCATAACATCCAAATTGACCATATATCATGGAACATTTAGGTTCAACCGTAATGAAATTGCCAACTCTGTCAAATCTTGAATTGAATACTAAAGATGTGGTTTTTCTTTTTTGCTTTAATGCTGCTTAACATTATAAGGTATTCAAAGCTTTTTCCAGTGAAGGTAAAGCCATTGATTCCAACTATTTAAATTACTAGAGGATGATGATACCAACCTTTCTTCTATGTTGAAACAAGTTTGCAGGACTGCAGATCACATTTGTCATCTCAGCAGCTTCTTCTTTCTTGTTTATTGACTTCTTAATCAAATTGCAATATGACTTCGCCTTCGATGACGATACCAATAGAGAAAAAATGATTTGTGGATATGAAGAAACCAGCCTTTGAGGCTAACCGCTTCTAAAAACCAGATGGTGGCAAGTACTGTCACAAGGATAGGGACAATCGATTGCTTTCACCGCTGCTCGATCGAAGTACCAATCTCCAACAGCCAGAGCAATTGGCTGCATAATGTCAATCCACAACATGTTAAGAGATTTTCTTATTCTCCTCTTTTCCTGAATCTGTTGATCAGAACTACTAATAGGATACATGGTATTTTCTGACATCTAATTTAGACAGTGAATTCACCTTGTTTCCGATGACAGGAGAATTGTCGCCAAACCATGTGTCCTGTCTCTCAGTTTGGCAGTGAGCAAAACATGAATTAATAAATAACCCATTTTGAGAGGATTTTGAGAAATCGCTAACAGCATTCAACATTTGGTTCCTGAATCCTGTTAAAAGAAACACATGCAACAAAAGTCACAGACTAACCCTGTCTCTCTGATCTTGTTCAAAGCCAGAAGAATTAAGAGCTTGATCAAATCCTATTCGGAGAAAGTTACCTTGAAGAAATTGAATCTGAGGTTGGTTACATTTTGCATGATTCAGCCTACAATCATGCCAATACCCAGCTGGATCCAGAGAAGGTGGGGCTATACTGGATTGTATCTGTTTAGCAAGAGAATGAGATTGTACCACTGGACCCGACCCAGGTTTAAAATAAAAAGGTTTCAACATTCTCAGCACAGGAAAATATACCTGCCAGGAATCGTATGCGGCGTTGACAAGAAACAGTGGGGTTCTGATTCCAGCAATTAAATTTTGTGGGAAGAAACACTGAATAATTAAGAAGTCGAATACAAAGTGAGAACACAAAGGTTTTGCAACAATACCTATAGCTGCTTGTAACATGAAGTTCTCATACATAATATTGAGTCTAGCAAATTATGTATGGAAAGAATTACCGAAGTTGGATCAAGATGGCTCGTACAAAAGGATGGCAGATTCCTTCCTGCTCCCTGCAACAACATTATAATGCACAATCATTTTACACTGAGATTCTTGGAGAAGTCATACTCATGAAGCCAGAACAGCAAATCAAGAGAGACGCTCAAATGAAAAGCATATCTATTTTATAAATTCAAATTCATTCTCACACAGCCAAGCTGAGAGAAGAGTAGAATCATATTCATACCGACCATTCATCTCTTATGAGCATTGTTACCATTACTATCTTTCATATCAGAACAACACGATCGTCTTAGTATAAATGAATTTAAAGAATACAAAGTATAATCTGGGGAAAAGGTGTCCTACACCTGAATGAAAAATTACAATAATGTGAACGAAGACTATGTTTCTAAAAGCCAGAACTCACTATCTCACCTGTTATTATACTGAACTTATAACCAATGCAGCTAACATATTGGCAACGCCAAAGTCCTGATTACCAGCATGTAACGGATGGAAGAGGAAACCCTAGGTTTGGTGATTCAGCCAAGTTACCATGACAAGTAAATTTCTTTTTCTAAAAGATAGCTTATGCACATTTCCACTAATATCACGAGAAAATGATAACCTTCAAAATTTTGATTTTGATTTTGATTTTTTTTTTTTTTATAACAATATTTCTTTACTTCATTCTTACCATAGCACTGCTTTTAATTTTTAAATTCATTCTATTTTTTAATTAGTGGTTTTGTTTTATTTTATGATAAAGTATTAAGTCCTATTTTAGTTTACAATCTTTTAGTGTTATTTCATTTTAATTTATGAACATTCAAAATATATATCTTGGTCTATAAATCTGTAGCCTTTTCATCCATGAACATTCAAAATATCCATTTTAGTCTTTATTTTTCTCTAAATAGTAACTAATTTGTTCTCATACTTGTTTTGTTGTTGATTAGTTAACAGACAATGTTACTTTAAATATGTTCATTAGAGGTTCACGCAATGACATAAACATATATTAGAGTTTCATAAGTTGGCTAAAACAGATATTTTGGGTGAGTGGATTTCAGGTTTTAGAACAATAATTACAAAATCCAATATGATTATTTTTTAAAAAGTTCAGAGATCAATTAGAAAATTGAAAGTTCAAGACCAAAAACATTTTTTTTTTAAAGATTAGGAGCTAAAGTAGATGGTTTGTAAGTTTAGACACCATTGGAACAAATACCAAAATGCTATTATATTTGGCCCCTTCAAAGCCTTCAGCTCTAGATATGCCCCTGCTCAACATCTGGCAGTGAAAGAAAACTCTTAAAATTTTAATATCCCAAGTAGTCACCACAGGTTTGAACTCATCCCCTCACGTCGCTTTACTTTCCCCATTTGTTGGGGTGGACGGAGACAAGTAGATTTAATCCTCCTAATTTCTACAACTTTTTGAATGAATCTTCAAATAAAAATCTGGCACGTTTATGATTTCCACAATATGAAGGGAAACATAAGGAATGATGCCCATTACTACTTCTATCTTCACAATATGACATGATTCCATGACCAAATCATCATCCTCAATGCTTCCAAAATCTAAATCAATAAGATAAATTAAATGGTTTTCATGGCAGATAGTGTCGCAGTGTTTTAAAAAGCCCTCCCGGGCGCGCATCTAGCTGCGCTAAGGCTCAAGCCGCAAGTCTGGGACCTCGCTTTGAAAAGGTGAGGCTCACAAAATAAGGCATGCCTCAGGCGCATGCTTTTTGTGAAGTCTCAAAGCTCAAAGCCCTGGACCTTGGGGCTTTTTCATTATTTTTAAAAATTAGCAATAATTAGGGTTTTTCCTTCTTTATTAACTAAAAAAATCAAATTTACTAAGCCTAAATGCAAAATTTCTTATGTTTAGGGGTCTTTTTTTTCATATTTTCACTTCAACTATGCTTTTTCATAAAGTAGTGCACCTCAAAAAAAAAAAAAAAAAAAAAAAATCCACGCTTTTTTTTTGCGCCTGGATAGCGGTATACATGAGGTGGACATCTATGAGATATAGAGAAAGTGAGACCCTCGGCTTCCAGTGGATTACTCCTTATAGTTGAGCAATTGAGGGTTATTTTTTTAATACTGTTTATATTAATCGATAGCAAGAAAAGTATGAATCGATATATAGAATAACTTTGTACCTGCAAGCCCACCACACCTCCAAATAAGTTTCTAATGTAGTGCCCTCCAGATATATCAGCCCTGCAATTTAATGAATAATGAAAACTAGAAGCATCTAATCTGAGCCATGGCTGATGATTTATCGTAAGTAATGAACATAACTAATAAAGTGAAAGGATTCAAGAGCATAAAAGCACTTACACATCAAGGAATAGTCCCGCATCACTCAGACATTTTATTTTAGTAGTTCTTGGAAATAAGGCTCTAAACTCATCACAGTGTAAAATAGATGCCAAACCTCCAGCAGAGCATCCAGAAAGCAAGGCCTGAAACAAGGGGAAAAAATCATAAATAAAAATTAACGAGTAAAAAAGCCGAGATAATGTGGCAGGTAAACTAGACCTGTTTAGCAAATCGCATTCCCTCGGCCTTCAATGCTTCCATAGCAGCCAACCAAATCCGCTGTCCTCTAAATTGCAACTGTGCAGCCTATAAAGTACTCATTCTATTCAAAATGGGTAACAATGACACAGCAATCCCTGATATATTGCTAAATATGAAATTGCCACTGACAGACTGAAAAGTGAAAATATATATTTCAGACCTTGTTTTCTGAATCCCCAGTAAAAGAGGCACCATCACAGTAACGAACCTTTACTCTGTTCCAATTAAAAAAGTCTGAAATGCAAGTATGAACATAGTTAATTGTTAGTGTATACAATGTGAGGAACAACTAAGACAGGAATTGAGGGGAAATTTTTTTTTGAGGGAATGAAAAGCAACCAGGATTTTCTTCAGCTCTGTTACTCAGGATTCCAGTAAATGGTATCTGCTTCTCCATAAATCTTGATGACCCACGCCTGGTTGTTTTTCGATAGACGCAATTCCTGATATTGTTACACCATCCACCTCCCTGCCAAAAGATGCTCAAGTTGAGGTCTCAAGTTTGGACATCATTAGTGTGATGGCAGAGTAATGTTGCAATTATCATGGCCAGCACTAAATCTTGAACATATTGGTATTAATGTCTCATTTGGGAAGTTAATGATGTAAATGTATTAATAGCGTTGGGAGTGGACCAAAGTCCCACACTGGCTAGATAAGGTGAAGGACAATGTCTCAATTGGTATGAGGCTGAGGGCTTATGTCCAAAGTGGACAAAATTATACCATCGTGAAGATGTGTAGACGCTCTATTGTCCCTAATAAATTGTGTTTGTTCACCATATACTGAGATGAAATCATAATTAACCAGAGTTTTTTTTTTTTTTTTTAAGGAAGAATATAAAGAGAATCAATTATTCAGGATCCCGACTGGTCAAAGGTCCAAAATAAAAAATCTTAAGCATATTTGTATGCCGTCAAGTCTTCCCTCCAGGCTCCAAATTTGATGCTTGAGCTAATGCATTCAACTTCTTTTCTAAACCTCCGGAAGGTGAAGAGTTGGAGATTAGTATCAATCTCAAATTGGAAAATTGATAACTTATTACAGACACACATAGTCACTACAAGCTGTTGGTTGACAGTTCTTGGATATGTGCATTTCCTCTGTATATTAACTAGAACCCGAAAAACAGAAGGAAAGAGAAGCATATATATAAAAAGAATATCAAGTTGAAAATTGATTGACTAATAATTCGAAACACGTTTCCTTTAGTGCCATTCTTCGAACAAACCTCCAATTGAATAAGCCAGCTATTTGCTCCTGACCCATATCCACGATGCAAGTGATATCCTGGCAAAGTGCCATCCAAACAGACTGCACAGGATAAAGAAAGAAAACATACACACACATGAATCATGGGATATCCGCCGGTGAGCACTTAACAAGATTTGGAAAAGTAATTGATGAGACTCAACATGAAATAATCACTAGACAGAGGAATAAAAAGAGAATTGATAAAGAAAAGGAAGAAGGTAAAGTGCAATGCAAGTAATGAATTAATATAGAATAAATCTTGACAAAGATATCCACTATCCAGAAATAGTTTTTCAGCAAGGGTACAACAAGAAGCGGAAAATGAGAGAGCAATAACTCCCCCTTTTGTATTTCACATCAATAAATCTAAGATGGGAAAGAAGAAAAGTAAAATGTGAGGGAAGATTTAGATTAGCAGCGAAAAAGAAGGTCCAATAATAGAGAGTGAAAAAGGGGACCTGCTTGTTTTGCATCTGCTCCATGAATGAGAGTGAGAGGGACCATGAGAGGATTAAGGGTAGCAGCAAAGGAGGTTTCATAGGAGTCGAAGAGAGAAGAATCAGAGAGGTTATAGGGGAGAAAGGCATGAACCCAGTTGGTAAAAGCCAGTGGTAAGAGAAAGAGAAGGAGCAAAGGCTTGGGCATGGCTCTGCTCCTAAGTTCAACCTCACACACTGTATGAATCTGTGGAATGGAAGTGAATGCCTTACAAATCTGGGAATAAAGCAAAAGAGGGGAACAAATGGGAAAAGCGAAAAGGCGGAAAAGAACACAGAGTGTTAGTGTAGGAGAAGGCAAAAGTGGGGGTTTGAAAACGCGTGAAGCTGGCAAATTGAGAGAATGAATTATTCAGAAGAAATGTTGGAGAATGGAGAGTGATGAAGGAAGGGAGAGGAAAATGTAGGTTCAGAGATTAGCGGAGGAAGGAGGAAGGTTTGCCGGGGTTTTACTTTTATGACGCCCCGCACGCCTGGAATCTCATGCAAAGGATTTTTAGCTTCCCCACAGAGTAAAGCTAAACGCACCAGCAGGTAAAGCACCAGATGTCACAAGCGGTTTCTGACCGTCGGATCCCAAGCGCCCAATACCAGGAGCCACCACACAAACCCCCGCTCGTCCGTCATCTGTGACGTCGGTGGCTTACATTTACCTGCCTTTTCCAGGTATTAAATTTCGGTTGCTATCTCCATAATTTTAATTCATATTTTTTGGATTTGGGTTGGGAGTGATTTTAAATAAATCGTTTTTATCATTTTGAAAATTATTTTTAGTCATATTTTTAATCATTTAAAAGTATAAATTTGAATATTAAAATAATTTTGAGTGATTAAAGAAAGTAAATTTGAAATTGATTTTAATAATTTCAAAATTACTTCAAACATGCATATAATAGGTGAACCGAACTTCTAACTTCAAAATTGATAGTACAGTAGTGTGTCAATTGAGTTATACTCTTTTTGATAATGAATTGTCATTTTCAATGTAAAATAAAAACATAAAATGTTTAATTTTAAGTTTAAATATTTTTACAATAATTTTTCAGAAATATCAATCGATGTTGTTATTTTAGCGATATTTTCATCGATGTTGATATTTTAAACCTTAATATAAACACAAATTTGTGAACTTATTTAGGTAAGTACATCTAAACATTACTCTTATTTAGGTAAGTACATTTAAGCGTTATTCATATGTAGTTTAGCAAATGTATTCCTATGTTCTTTTTTTATACCATTTTAAAATTTCAAATCTAGCGTATATCAAAAAAATATATATATCAAAATTCTGAAATATATATATATTCTTTCAAAAAAAAAAAAAAAAAACTACTACCTTATAGAATTGAAACTAATCAAGTTAAATTAAAAATAAATCGTAAAATCTTATAACAGATGGAAAAATATTAAATTATAGATTCCTATTATTACTTTATTAGATTGCTTGAAGATTTTCAAAATGATTTGTAAAACAATGCACAAGTTTTTTAATTCAAGCGTAACTAAAAAATAAGTCCACGATTAATTTTATTAAAATTAACGATTTCGATCTCCTAATTTTATCCTATAGATTATATGTGTCGAGTTAAAACTATAATAAAATAAGTTAAAGAAAAATTGATATATTCTTCAAAAAAAAATTTGATATAAAAAAACATTAAATATAAAATTGAAATTTCAACAACACCTTAATACAAAATAAAAAATTTAAAATTTTATTAGATTGAAATTTCTATCCGACATTTCCATCTATATAAATAAAATTGATAGAATATGTATCTACTAATTTAAATTTTTTTAGAATCCTTTTAAAAAATATTTATTAATATTGACATTTTATTAATTAATATTTTCACGGACATATATAAAATTGACATCTAAACATTTATGTGAAAATCTTTTAAAGGAACGAGGGAGAAAAAGAAATCACATGATAAGAACCGTGAAGTCCGCCGCACAGAATAAATTACGCTGTTTGCACATCAAGGTCTTTGGTTGCAGCACTCCATGGAACTCTGTTTTTTTGTTTTTTCTTTTGGATTATAATAATAATAATAATTTAAAAGTAAAAAAAATGGGTGATAGGAGACCACTGTCTGAGTGTCTGGATTGGATACTTCTTAGCATATAATTAAATGAAATAATATGATTTTAGTGATATAAAGTAAGATCTAATCTCTAATTTTGCGTTGAAATCCTCACATGAGAAAAATCCTTCTGTTATGTTTGATTTTGGCCCACCAACATTACATTTGAGAAGGTAGATGAGATCTAAGCATCAAACATCTTTTTCTTCTCAACAAAGCAATATTAATTTCAAATCAATTCTTTTATAATTAAC
Organism: Lagenaria siceraria; assembly: GCA_002890555.2. Lineage (NCBI taxonomy): Eukaryota > Viridiplantae > Streptophyta > Magnoliopsida > Cucurbitales > Cucurbitaceae > Lagenaria > Lagenaria siceraria. Next base: position 106,161 of record CM016492.1, on the reverse strand, counting down.
CACTTCACATGCTCTATTTCTTTATTATGCTGCAAATACTATTCACTTTTATGTATTTCTTGTTTTTATGTTTCTTTTGTTCTTGAAAAACTGAGGGTCTATTCCGATTAAAAAAAATGTTTTTCAAAAAATTTATTTTTATTTAAACTCTTTTGATAAAAAAAAAATTATTGAAAATCATTTTAAAAGTGTTTTCAAAGTTATTTTGAGTGGTTCTTAAACACTTCAATTTTTTTTTTCAAAAATGACTTATTTTCAAATTTAAACAATTAAAGATTTAAACCAAACACAACCATGCGTGATTACTTGTTTAACTTCATTTTTTTAAGAATTTAATTAAAAAATCAAATGTTTACCCATAAAAGAAAAAAAAAACATGATAAAAAACTGCGAGAAAATGAGTACAATTTTAAACTAAAAAAGAACAAAAAAATCAATTTTTTATCAAATGAGACATTAACTTGAATTACCATGGAATTGTCAAATTGTCAACTTGTTTAACTTGAAACTCTCATGGATTGACCTAGTGGTAGTGTGAACCTTCAAAAAGAATCAAAGGGCTAAGGGGTTGTGGGTTCAATCAATCACAATTAGTCTATCGCGGTTTAGACAATAAAATTTTTCTATATTTGCAAATAGTTTGATATTTTTTCCATTTATAATAATTTCCTTAAATAAATAGATTGAATTATACAATTGTCTAAACTTTTCTATTTTTTTTACATGAATACTTTAATGGGCTATTATTTTACACAAAAGTTTGACCCATTTTACTTTTTTTAGTCCTCTTTACCATTAAGTTTTTAAAGAAAAACGCATGTAAGAGAAGTTTCTTGCAGTTATGAACTTTTGAAAACAGTAATCTTTTTAAAAACCTACACAAATAAGAAAAGTGCCTCCAAAAATCATAAAATTGTTTCCCCATAAACAAAAGAAAGAATCGGCAAAAAACTTCGAATGAGAAAATGAGATATATTTTGATATATACAACACAATATATTTGAATTTTCTAGAAATAAACCAGGGCATATTTGATAAGTGCATGAACAAAATAATTTGTACAATATATCGTCCTATACACCAAACAATATATGCAATGTATATTTACATTTTTCAGTATATTTGTAAACACACCAAAAAATAAACAATGACACATGTGATGCTTCTACATTTTCTAGTAATTTACTAGTATATTTGACATATACTTAAGATCTCAATGGAGAGGTGATCGATTTTTCAGCTAGAAATATGGAAAAAAATAAATGAAATACCTAAAACGAAAGAAATATTAATTTGAAATATCATACATTAAATGAATATCAACTAAAATTAATAAAAAATAAATCAAAACAAAGTCAAAATAAAAATGATGTTAATAAGAAAATAATTAAATATTTTAAAATTTTTAAAATAATGGTAAAAAGGTTAAATTGGTCCAAAATTAAAGTAAAATCTTTTAACAAAATAATTCAAAATTTAGAACATTTATGAAATAAATGGTGTATAAAGGATTTTCAATGTAAAAATCTTTTTTTATGATGTCATATCAAAATAACCCTAAAAAACTTAAGGTGATAAGTTATATCTTATGAGCTGTTTGGGGTGCTGAGTTAATATAGAATATATGGAGTTCATATGTCTGTGCTTAGGGATGCAAAGTTGTTTTGTGTAAGCTCATATGTGTTGAGAATCCCCTATTGAAAAAATTAAGGGATCTCACACTTTTAATAAGATAGATGAGCTACTCCTCTCCTTGTCAATTGGTTTTGAGATAGAAGCTCATATTATTTGATATGATATTAGAGCCTATAAAGGAGTATTCGGTCTAATAAAATGAAATCAATTGGTTTTGAGATGAAAGCCCATATTATTTAGAGTGCTAAATTAAGATCATATATCAGAGTATCTAGTGTTTTTTAACTCTATAATAATCTATTTATTGAAGACTATTTTTTGTTTTGATAATTTTTTATTTAATAATTCTACTCATGATTTGTTTGAATAAAACGTGGATTGAAATTTTTTTTATTCAGATCATTTTCTTCACTTTACCTTCTTTCTCTATCCGCTGAGCTGGCCTCCAATGGAATCAAAATTACATTTCTTACATTTTTCAATTTTTTAATTTTGAATTTGAGTGATTTTGATTTTATCTAAAGAGAGGTCCTCAAAAACCCTTTTCTGAGTCACATTTTTAATTCAATTTCATGATCAACATTGATCGAATTCCCAATTCCGCCGTGTACAGTAGCCGGAATAATCCAAAACCGCCTTCGGAGACGACAAACCCAAAGCCGAAACCAATTGAGCTCTGTAAATCTCCCTATCGTAGTCCGCCCCTTCTTTTATCCAGATCCGACGATATCAAATACGCCACCTGAATTTTAATGAACTCCTCCGCCGAATTCTCCGCGACCACGGTTTAAAACGGAAATATGGAGGTTTAAATTTAACTTACTAATTTTATTGCTGATTATATAGTAGATCGAAATAAATTTCTTTTAAATAGAACCGTGAATTTATACATGTCCTAACTATTTTATTTTGGAAAAAAGTATATAAAAGGGCGGCTGAATTGTTGAAAATGAATTAAAAGAAAAAAAATATATATAAATAAAAAAATTGATATTGGGAGGAAGTGATTGAAAGAGGAAGGTGTGAAAGTGAGAGAATGGAGGGCGATGGCGATGGTTGGTGTGTACAGCCATACAGGTCGAAGCTACTTGTGCAACAGCAACAGCAACATCAATTAGACAATTACAATGTTATGAGTCACACAAACCCTCCACCGACATATTTGCACTCCAAAATCATTAACTCCACTCTCCAATGTCCTTTTATGATTTTATCTTTCCTTTTGGAAAATTTTTTACTTTGCTAGAGCTGTACTATATGTGTTTACATTATAAATTTGTTTTTACAAATATTTGCAGACTTCACATTAATGTTAATGAGTTCTACTCTATTTTTAAAAGTACGTTGACGTGGCACACAACGGGTCAAAGTAATATAGGAAAGTTTTCCCTTTTCTTTTGTCTTTTCTCCATTTCTCTTCTTTATCTCACCACTTCTACAATTCTCGCTTCTTTAACTACTCACGCTTTATCAAAATAACAATCCATCAATAATCATCATACTTCATTTAAGTTTGAGATTTAGGTCAAATTAGTATTTAAGTTTTAAATTGAGCAATCAAAGCTATAATCTTGAGAAGCAGAATGGAGTATATGACGGATCACCATTTTCAACAAAAGTACAAAAAAATTCAATAGGACAACTAGTGAAGAATCTCCAGGGAAAGAAGAGAACAAGTGAAAAGATTGAAGCATAGTCTGCTAAAGGAAGACCTCAAGAAGGAATGAATGAAGAATGAAAAGAAAAGAAGGACAATGCAGAGAAGATTGCACCTGCACCTCCCCAAAAGTAACAAAAACATGTATCAAAGACTAACTCCATATGGGTTAAGGCAAGAATATCATATCATGAATATTCTCATTTCATTCTTCCATTTTATTTCAATTTCTTTCACTTTCATGAGTAATTAAGTCCATATGGGTTGAGGCAAGAATATCATCAAACCGTCGATTATAACTTGTGAATGAAACTTGGTTTTGAATAATGAGTGGTTATTTATATTTAGCCATCGTTTGGTCATTACTAAAAGAGATAGTTGTCACACTCTCTCCCAGACTAACCTCTTTAACACGAAAGGAGGCGTGAAGACAACAAATATCACCCTTTGTGATACTTACTGTCCATCTCATACTATTCTCATTCAACTACCCTTACTAACGCTTAAGTATCAATTAAGACTAGTTATTATAGAAATTAGATAATTCATTTCTAAAGCTTATACAATTTATTTTACAAGATTATAATTTCTCTCTCTTAACCAAAGTTCAATGCCTAACTCTCCTAAACCCCAAAATTTTCTAAGTCCATATGTTACGATTCAACTCATAAAATCTTGTGAAAGATTTGGGTGTTAGTATTAATCTTATTCTTCAAATTTAAGGGGTAACATGAGCCATTTCTTGCTAGCAGGAAAAAAATTACCCATTTATTTTTTTTAATTTATTAATTTATTCTTAATCAAATAAAATATTATATATTAAATGAGTCCTTTTCAATACATTTTTTATTTAATTAAAACACTATATTTTCTAATAAAAACTGTAATATTTCAAAGATATAATTAAAATATTCAATCTCATAATTTCTAAAAGTAAAAGTTAAATATTATAATAATCACAGTCTAGACTTCAACTTAAATATTACAATATCCATAGTTTTAAAAATAAAGAATGTTTTAAATATTAAAACATTTATATTTTGAAAATATATTAAATAAAAAAGTTGAGATAAAACAAGAAAAATACTAATAGTTTTTTTTTTTTTTTTTTTTTTTGAAATAGAGCTTTATAACATTAAGAATAACCACCACAGGCAAAGGCTGAACAAAGACTTATATATATAAATAAATAATTGTGCAGAAAGAATCAAGAGATGTAGAGAGCAATAATAGTGAATGAGGTATAATTTAGGAAAGAATATGAAAGAATAATGGGAATAAGGAAAGATAATTATTAGAATTATTACAAAGTAATTATATTAAGAAGGAGGAGAGATGTAGAGGATGGGATGAGATATTGATCATGAGAAACAAGAGAGAGATGAGTGAATATGGAGGCGAATAAATGTTGTTCTTCTACGTGAAGGTGAAGGAAGCAAGCAGTTATTCTTGAGTTTCTTAAGCTTGATCCATATAAGTCTCTTGATTTTGAGAAGAGGGTTGTTTATGTTGTGGGCCACACTTTTCTTCCTGCACAACTGATAACTCTTCAGAAATAATTGCCTCTTCTCCCGCTGCATCCTCAATGAGTAGCGCCGCCCCTGGCCCTGATCTGAATAACAATATCGCAACTCCGATTCACTTTTTCGCTCATCATTGTAAATATTACTCTTATCATCCTCATCTGAATGGACAATCAAATTCAAGCCCATACTAATTTTATTAATGGATTAATTAGCAGTAGTTATACCTCACAGGAATTAGACATATGTATGTATATATATAAGTTTTTTTTTTTTTTTTTTTAAATTTGGAGATGAGAAGGGATCATGTGAACTGAAGCGCGTATAATTAAATTAAATTATGAAGCAATGTCCCTATGCACTGGCCTCGCCTCCATTCTTAATTCTTCATTAATACGTAAATGTCATATTCTAATAATTCTATCCATTATATAATTCCTTTGAAACAACGTCGTTGCAGCCTACAAAGACTATATAATAATATATATATATATACATACATACTGCATTCACCTTCATATTACCGCTTTCACAACACCATCAACTCCAACTTTGACCATTCAAACCTGGACCCCTATGAAATCTAAAATTGGTGCAACAAACTTCTACCTCTCTTCCCTTTATTGTCTTTTTTTTTCCTTTTCTTTTTTGTTACTGTTTCCTTGCTTAAACTTATTTTTGTTGGATAATTATAATGAAAGAAAATGATACTTTTGTAAATATATGAAATATAAAAATAAATTTAATTGTGTAGATTAAATTCATTGTTAAAAACTTTAAATTTAATTGAAACAATCAAATTAAGATAATGTTTTATGTACAAATTTAACATGTATGAAAGTCAAATTTGTAGTTTTTTCAATTTCAATAAGTTATGTTTGATTTTGATTAATTAACAATTTAATTGAGTTAAATTTGCCAAATGTCTCAATTTTTGTATTTATTTGATTTTATTTTGATATTTTGGATAGTTAAATTACTAGTCTGTAAATAACAACTTGTTAATTTATTTATTTGTAGTATTTCACTAATTAAGGAGTTCTCTCCTTTCTTTTTCTCTTTTGACGATGAGTTGAGTTGAGATCAGGTATCAACAATTTTGTCAAACCTGAATAGCCTTAAAACAACCGAATGGTCATTAATCAATAATCCTAAAAAATGGCCAAAAAAAAAAAAAAAGCCTAATATTCGCTATCTACCGCAATTTCTCTAAATAAAATTTGTGCTCCACCCACAAATTACAAGCCCAAGCCCAAGCCCAATATTCTAATATAATATCCCAGCCCACTACCCAATGCCAAATTCCCACTTATCCCATTCCCAAGCTCTAATTCTTTCTACTGTGGCTGCCTCCCCTCACTCCTCTTATTCTCTATCTTTTCTCTCTTCCCCTCACTCTCTGAGTTCTCTAAACCACGAACACACCATTCTCTTCTCTCTTTCTCCTTTAATTCTCTCTTCCCTCACCCTTCAATCTTTCTATCCTCTTCATCGCTACTTTAATCTTTAAAAGAAATGTCAAAATTTTTGCCCATTTCCTCTCTTCCACTGGCGCCATGGTCGTTAAGGTCTTCTCTGCAGTTGACGTCGCTAAGTAGGTTTTATACACCGATTGTCCCCTCCCTCGTTTGACATCAACTTCTTAGCCTCAAATTGCAAGGAAAAAAAGTTCGGTTAAAACCGAACCGAATCGCCTGAAATCGCAAGTGACTGGTTCTCCTTTCACACAACAGCTTATCTTATTAATCGATTACCCATTAGCAGTCATTGATAAAAAATGTCCTTATAGTGTTCTTTATAACAAAGACTCATTACAAAGACCACAGATCTTTTGGATTGCTTGTTATCCCAAAAATGTGTGTTTATTAGTTATAGTGATTTACGCAAGGGTAATACTTGGGTGCATCGATTAGCACACATCTTGATGCATCTCACTTTCATATCTTATATAAAAAATTATTAAAATATTTAAAAAAAAAAACAAAAAGAATTTGACACATGTAAAATTATGATGAGACAATTTGGTGAGATACACGAATATAGGTGCTGCCTGGAATGCACCTAAGTATTGGAATGCACCTAAGTATTTTTCTTTACACAAATGTCTCAATTCTACAGGGAGAATATGTGTATCTCGACATGTTTGTTTTAATGAGGAAGATTATTCTTACTCAGCATTATTCAAGCAATCCACTGTGCCTCTAAATGGCTCACAATATAGCATCATCTCTTGGCTTCACATTCATCAACCACCTACAGAACCTACTGCAACAAATTTATCCCCTGCCACTGTAACCTCTAGTGAACCCGAGCTCAACACCTTTCCTTTGCCGAATGACACCTCAATATCCTCTTTCAGTCCCCTACTATCTTGATCAATCAATATTTAATCCCCCTCCACTGAATCCTTGATCAGCCCTTCCCCGCCCATCCCTGATCCCCTTGTTAATGCCCATCCTATGATCACTCGTGCCAAGGCTAGAATTATCAAACCCAAACACCCTTTCACTTGTTTGGCTCAAGCTTCTTCTTCCACAAATTTGTCCTTGGTTGAACCTACATATTTTCATGAAGCCGTCTCCATTCCCGTTTAGAAAGAAGCAATGGATACTAACTTTCGTGCGTTACAACAGAACTAAACCCAACATTTAGTTCCTTTTTCTCCACAACAGCAAGTTGTTATCACCAAATAGGTTTACCTCTTGGCTATGTTGATGTCTAATTTCTTCATCATGTGTGTAAGTTGCACAAATCTCTTTATGGCTTGAAACAGGCCCTACGTGCCTAGTAAGATGAACTTCGTTCATCTCTCTTATGGTGGAAATTTGTTCAGTCTCAGGTTTATATGTCTTTGTTTATATATCACTCCTCCCATGATACTCTTTTTCTCTTGGTTTATGTGGATGATCTTATCTTCACTAGATCCAATCCTCGTCTTCTTCAAGTTATCACAACTCAATTACAATTTGTTTTTGCTATGAAAGATCTTGATCCTCTTCACTACTTCTTGGGCATTCAAGTTCACTTTTGGCATCTTTCTCACCCAAACTAACTATGTGTAGGATCTTCTCACTAGGCTAAACTTCCAACATCTCAAATAATCTACTTCACCAATGGTTAGTGACAAACATCTCTCCTTTCATGATGGTGATCTTATGGATAACCTTCAGCTTTATCCAAGTACCTTGGGATCTCTACAATATCTTCTGCATACACGGCCTGATATTACATTTGCTGATAATAAACTCAGTCAATTCAACCAACATCCCACCAATATACATTGGTAGGTTCTCAAACGTGTGTTGCGCTATTTGCAAGGCACTCAACACCTGGGTATTCACCTCACATTAGCCCCTCAATTTTCTCTAATTGGTTATTCAAATGTAGATTGGGCAGCCTCTCCAAATGAACGTAAGTCCGTTGGTAGTTATTTTGTCTATTTTGGCTCATCTCCTGTTTCATGGTCTTCCAAGAAGCAAGTTGTTGTGGCTCGCTCGAGTACTGAGTCTGAATACCATGCTCTTTCCAGTGTGGCGTGTGAAATAATTTGGCTTCGCCCCCTGCTCAAAGAACTTCAAGTGATCCTTACCTCTACACCTATCACTTGGTGCGACAACATTATTGTGCTGCTCTCGCTTCTAATATGGAATTTCGTGCTCTAAACATATTGAGATTGATGCTCATTTCATTTGTGAATAGGTTTTTGCCAAGACTCTTGAAATTCACCACGTCACTTCTCGTTATCAAACATTGCCTACGTATCAATTTCAGCTTCTTCGAGATATCTCAAGCTTCATTTTGCACATTCACCTCATTTAAGGGGGGCTATTAAGACATAACTCGTCTCTCGTGTTTGGTTATGTTATTTAGTTACTTTATAATCATATGTTTACTTGATTGGTCTTGTGATAGTCATATCAACACTTAAAGTTAGGTTGTATTATACTTTCACACTCTTACTCTTCCACCTCACACTCCTTGTTTTGGGTGATTTGGAAGATCTTCACTTATCCATTATATTGTATCTTTGTCTTGTATTCCTTCTATTTAAAGGAAGAAGTGATTAATAAAAAAGTAAGCTTTCATCTCTTTTGAACTTTTTTCTTAAAAACTCTTAAACCTTTTTCGACTTCATGAGTCGGTGTTAAATAACCCAACTCCAATAGTGTTAATTTGAAAACTATTGAAGATGACATATTTATCGAAAAATTCCGTCTTTCTCTCTTTTGCATATTTATCGAGAAATTTTGTAACAACCCAACTTTCTAAGAATCGCTACCTCATGCATGCATACGTTTCAAAACGACTCCTTTAATATATTTGACTAAAATAAAAGACATTTACCAACCAAATAATTTCATTAAATTTAAATAGCTGAAAATCTTGACTCGGGGTACCCAAAACATAGTTAACGAATAAAAAGAATAAAAGAAATAATTCCTCACGAAATTAACTGGACAACTTATTTAAATGATAAAAAAAATAATATGAATAATGAAATGCGGAAGCTCCCTCGTGTCCCTATTTGGCCCGGTCATGGATTCTGTCTGTTGCTCGCCGGCCCGTTCCTACCTTTACCTGAAACATGAAATTGTAACTGAATGAGTATAAAACTCAGTAAATAATCCCACTGCTGGGATTCCTAGATCTGTAGACCAACTGCCCCGTCACCATGCCTAGCGGCCTGAGGGCACGCCGTCATAACTGTGGTGTAGGCCTGACGACCCACACAAGTGAACATGGAGGTGAACCCGTCGGTCTACACATGTCTAGTGGCCTGAGGGCACACCGTCAAAACTGAAGATGAACCTGATGAGAACCCGTCGGTCCACAGGTCTAGTGGCCTGATGGCACACCGTCAAAACTGGAGATGAACCGAGAACCCGTCGGTCCACAGGTCTAGTGGCCTGATGGCACACCGTCAAAACTGAAGGTGAACCCGATAGTTCACTTAATAATATAGCATGGGACTACGACGTTGGCATCAAATTAAATCATACATAGCGTAAATTGGTAAATTCTCAACAGCGGATAAAAGCCAGATAAATCATACATGTCAATGGTCTCTGAAAAATAAACATACCAACAGCCAAATAAACCATGAAAGGCCAATTGCCAAACATACTGTGAAACTGCCTGCCAGCAGTAGAATCACTTACTTGAAATAACAGTAACAATTGAAATTCAACCAAAGCCCACAACGGTCTTGCCTAAAATCCACGAAAGGAAAACAAAAATACCAATACATTGAAGTCAGACTTGTTGAGCATAACTAAACTTAAGGAACCTCGAACGAAAACCCAATCTTACCCCAATTTTTAACAACGAATCGATACCGCGGCGGCAACCGACGAGCGACAGTAGACAACGACTGGCTAACGGCACGCGGCTGCTGCTGGAGGAGGCGGCGGCGTCGCGCGGCGGTTGGAGGGACGCGACCGGCTCGCGGCGGCTGCTGGCGACTCGCGGCAGCTGCGGCTGAGGCGGACGATTGGTGCGACGACAATCGAATCGGCGCGCGGCGGCTGGGGGAACGCGAACGGTGGCTGAAAGCTGGGACGGCTGAGGCAAAAGTGCGGCGGAGGAAATGCGAAGGAGAAGAAGAAGAATGGAAGAAGAAAAAGGGTTTCATGCTTTACGAGTCATCCAATTAAATAAATAATATATAATTAATTATAATTATTATAAATAATAATTTATATTTAATTAATATAAATTACATTTAAATAATAATAATAAATATATATATTTATATTTATATATATTGTTATTCCTTCTTCCTCTCAAATCCATAATATTATTCCTCAAATCCTATACAACGAGATATAATTTATACTGTTTAAATTCAAATTCCACAAAATCTCCCTCACTTAATTTATTAATCCTTGCAATTAAATTCTGGAACTTTGCAAATTTTGTCTTACAATCATGCTTAAAGATACATCATTACATTGATACACTTCAAAAACAAGGCAATAGAGGAAAGAAGTTAGCTTATGAAGCCACGAGATTTGGCGAATTGAAAAAAGTCTAGGGTTTATGGAATGAAAAATTATCCACACCCTGAAGCCCCCGATGATTTTAAAAAAGCACGGGACGTGTAAAAAATCCTCCCATATAATCGAAATATCTAAACCTTCACGGCTCTCTATATATATATATTCAACAAAGGAGTTTGGGGTAATATTGGTTGAATTGAGGGAAACGCAAAACCATATAGTCCATACGTTCTATCCTTATCGCTGGCTGTTTGATATTTGATAAAGCCCCCATAAACCCATCCTCTACTCTCCTCCAGTTCCTGATTCTTCTTCCATTGGGACTTTGAGCGAGTGCAAGCTGGCCAAGAAAAGCCTCGCAACTTAGTTTGCCACTGAAGAGAAGCTGAAAACAAGAAATGGCTTCCCTTCTCGGAGTTACTGCAATTCATCATGCACCAAATCTTGATATGTACAGAAGGATGGGAACAACGGCGACGGCATCACCGACGCCATCTCTTTCTTTTGCCGATAAGTCCCACTTAATTGCTCTGAAAGCTCTAACTTGTTTCAGTGCTAGTAACCGTCGCAACTTGTCCGGATTTATCTCTTCTGCAATTGCGACTCCCAATTCCATCCTCAGCGAAGAGGCTTTTAGAAGTCTCGATGGCTTCTCTAAAGACTCCTTGGACGATAATCTCATCGACTCTGAACCTAATTCATCTCTTGCATTCTCTGCTGCTCCTCCTGCTGACGATGATGAGCTCGCCATTTCCAAATTACACTTGCCCCAACGACTCACGGATGCTCTTCAGAAGCGTGGGATTACCCACCTCTTCCCCATTCAAGTACTATCCCACTCTTGCTTTATTTTCTTCACCCCCCACCTCTTCCCCATTCAGACGCACTGCTTTAAGTATGAAGTTATGATTTTCTCCGTTCTCGTCCAGTATTTTTGTTCTGTTTGTTGAAGCTATTACTTAAAAATTCAATTATTATCTGTTCGCTTAAGTTTAAATTTCAAAATGTTACAGATGTGGGAAATGCTAACATGTAAAATCCACTGTGCAGAATTTTGAGCATGATGCATACCCCTGCTTGTTTAAGAATTTTCCATAACTAAATGTAGTTTTCTTTTAGGACTATATATTCATTTTATTCTTAAGTTAACCTTCCAGGTTATTTTAATTACACAAGGAGAAGTAATTTGCTTCGAACCTCAAATATGTTTCGTTACAAGATATTTGTTGTTGACCAATGTGATTAGTCAAGTCGTGTGATTGTATCTCTAATTATTTATTTATTTTTTCATTTGAAAAATGCAGAGAGCTGTTCTTGTCCCTGCATTAGAAGGTCGAGACCTCATTGCCCGTGCAAAGACTGGTACTGGGAAGACATTAGCCTTTGGGATACCAATTCTTAAAAAACTCACTGAAGATGATGAATCAAGAAGTTCCCGGAGGTACGTTATTGTAACTTCCTAAAACCTTGTACCTAGAGATTTGTCTCAGAATTACTAACTTTTCAGTATTCGTTACAGGCGGTCACGTCTTCCTAGAGTTTTGGTGTTAACTCCCACCAGGGAACTAGCCAAACAAGTGGAAAAAGAGATTAAAGAATCTGCACCTTATCTGAACACAGTTTGCGTTTATGGAGGAGTTTCATATGTTACACAGCAAAATGCTCTTTCTCGTGGAGTTGATGTGGTAGTTGGAACACCTGGTCGAATAATAGACCTAATAAATGGTAACAGTCTCAATTTGGGGGAAGTCGAATATTTAGTATTAGATGAAGCAGATCAGATGCTTGCTGTTGGGTTTGAGGAGGATGTGGAAGTAATTTTAGAAAAGCTTCCATCTCAGCGACAAAACATGCTTTTCTCTGCTACTATGCCAACGTGGGTTAAGAAACTTGCACGCAAATATTTGGAAAATCCATTGACCATTGATTTGGTAATCTTTTACATATTTTAACATCCTAATTAATTACCTAGTCTTCATATTTTTGACATTTGCATATTTTATTGTAATAAACCATTAAATTGTTGTGGAAAGATGCTTGCTCTTTGGATTATGGTGTACTGAAGAGATGAGCTAGGTTCTTTTTGTATGTTCTCTTTTTCATTCCTTTTTTTTTTTTTTTTTTTTTTTTTTTTTTTTTTTCCACTTTTCAGTGATGTTTGGCATGCAATTTGAAGTTAATTTGGTTTGCATCTCCTATATGACAATGTTGTCATGACAAGCTAGTGTATGTGAAAAGGAAAAAATACCGTTTGTAATCTGAACGCCTAATGCAAGTTTTAAGGAATGAGACTCACTTTGGCGTTAGAAATTGCATTTAATTCTCCATATAAAGATCAATTCCTGTTAAGTAAAAATAATCATCCTGTATCAAATGTGTAGGTTGGCGACCAAGATGAAAAGCTTGCTGAGGGGATCAAACTCCATGCCATATTAACTACTGCAACTTCAAAGCAAACCATTCTCAGAGATCTTGTAACAGTAAGAATTGAAGCATATCCTCCTTTCTTCAAACATTACAGACCAGTAATCTTGGGACTTATTCTTTTGTATGCTGCAACAGTAAAGCTGTTATTTGATGTCTTGTTAAGTGGTTGGTTTGAACATATTAGATTATCACTAATTCTTAAAGTTTAAACTTTTGGTAAAACAGCAAGTTCTTCTATTGAAAAACTAACTATCATTGAGAAACAAAGGAAAAACTAATTTCTTATATCTATAAATTCATAATATTCACCTCTAACATGAATTTTGGCTTAAAATCAATTAATTCCCTTCTCTTGGTTCGTTTTGATACGGAACATTTATGCTTGATCATGTATGTGTTTGTGTGTATATTCCTTTAATTTTTAAAAACCTGTATCTCACTTCATTCTAATGATACATTCGTTTTTGCTTTTTCTTACATCCGGACTACCTGCTGAGTTTAAGCCTTGTGCCCTTAAAACACTGGTATGCACATGAAAACGTTCTCATTCAGTCGTACCGGCATGGCCCCACTGATTTTTTTCGATATAAAATTTAGCCCGTCAGAAATATCTTTTATGAGATACTCTTTCGTCCATAATGGAATCCTTTCATTTTCTTGTGAACCATATTTATTTCAATGACTGATCCCCACAAAGAATGAGTCTAATAACATCATGATTTCAGGTTTATGCTAAGGGGGGCAAGACCATTGTTTTTACTCAGACAAAACGTGATGCTGATGAAGTCTCTTTGGCATTAGCTAATAGCATAACATCAGAAGCATTGCATGGAGATATATCACAGCATCAACGGGAAAGAACATTAAATGGCTTTCGGCAAGGGAAATTCACTGTGTTGGTTGCAACTGATGTAGCTTCACGAGGACTGGATATCCCAAATGTTGATTTGGTACTTTCATTTGGACTGTATTCTGATCAATGCCAATTTCTTTTGCTCTTGTTCAATGTGAAACTTTTACACCAACACCCCTCCCCCCCCCCAAAAAAAAAAAAAAAAAAGAGATTTAATTCTTAAATGAAAATGGAAAAGAAATTCAATATGTTGCACGTTTATTTTGTAATTATCCAAGATCTCATTTGACCAAAAGTAGGGCTAAGTTTCAGTTTCTACTCTTTCGTCTATGAAGGGCCTTGGTACTTCCATCTCTTGAATTAAAGCTGATTTCTCATTAAAAAGGATATTTACACAAAAAAAAAAAAAAAAAGAGAAGGTGTTTTGAGGAACGCCAGCAGTAATTTTTCCAGGTGACCATGTCTGTTGGATGGACTTTTTTTTATTGATGGTTATGAGCTTTTAATTTCAGTGCTTTTCTACTCTGTCCAAATTTTCAATCTGAGGCGTGCACTAATGATTTTGCCAATTTGAGAGTAGTTGAGCATTCTTCAAATGATAGAGTCAGGCATTGGCTTGTGAAGTATCTAATTTTTAAAGTTCCATTCTCATACTCATTTTTCTAAAGCTTGTTAAATTAGACCTTTTTCAAAATTTTCATTTTCTGTAACAATTATCTAACTTGACCTCTCTACCTTCACTTCAGGTTATCCACTATGAACTTCCTAATGATCCCGAGACTTTTGTACATCGCTCTGGCCGTACTGGACGTGCAGGAAAAGAGGGTACTGCCATTTTAATGTTTACAAATAGTCAAAGGAGAACAGTTAGATCACTTGAGCGTGATGTGGGGTGCAAATTTGAGTTTGCAAATCCACCTGCCATTGAGGAGGTTCTAGAATCATCAGCTGAGCAAGTGGTTGTTACTCTTCGTGGAGTTCATCCTGAATCTATTGAGTTTTTCATTCCAACTGCACAGAAGTTAATTGATGAACAAGGACCAGGTGCTCTGGCGGCTGCACTTGCACAATTAAGTGGGTTCTCCCATCCTCCTTCATCACGGTCACTTATTAACCACGAACAGGTATTAAGAGTTCTGTTTGTGAATTTAATATAGCAAGAAAAATTATCTTCCAAATGGTTATGTCATTAAAGGTAAAACATATTTGTTGCAGGGATGGGTGACATTGCAGCTGACCAGGGATCCATCTTATTCTCGAGGGTTTTTGTCTGCTAGGTCTGTCACTGGATTTCTGTCTGACATTTATTCCCCAGCCGCAGATGAAGTTGGAAAAATACATCTAATTGCAGATGAAAGGGTGAAAATCTTTGGCATGCTCTACCTATTATCATGTCTTTCATTTTAAAATTTCGTTGGCTTACAATTCTGTTTTATAAACTTAAATATTAATATTGGTAATGCCAGATAAATGGAGCAGTATTTGATCTTCCAGAGGAAATAGCAAAAGAGTTGCTGAATAAGGAACTGCCAGAAGGAAATACTATTTTGAAGGTCACGAAGGTAAGTTTGTTCTTTCCTCCTCTCACCATCACAATTGTGTCTTAATTAATAATATTCTTATGTTGCCTCAAAAATAGTTTTCTTATCTCTTTGATGCATGACCATTTACTAACAGAATGTTGGAACATGTTCCATACTTCGTCTTTTGCAGTTACCTCCTCTGCAAGATGATGGCCCACCAAGTGACAACTATGGAAGATTTTCTAGCAGAGAAAGAAATAGCCGAAATAGCTCTAGAGATCGCAGAGGTTATAGAACATCAAGGGGCTGGGGCAGCAGTCGAGACTCTGATGATGATGGTGATTTATTTAGTAGAAATCGCAGTTTTAGAACTAACAGCAGCAGGGGTCGGAATTTTAAAAGCTCAGGAGATGATTGGCTAATTGGAGGCAGACGATCAAGCAGGTCATCATCCGTGGATAGGTAATTTTTTGCTTAATATGATAGTGGGTATTGTGTATTTCCTTGCAACGGTGTTTTGGAAGTAAAACGATGGGTTTATAGCAAGACAGTGAAGGGCATTAATCTTTAACAATTCAGTACTTCCACAAGGAAAGAAGAATAGTTTTTTGGGATGGGTGAGTTGAGTGGTTGAGTGCAGTTGATTTCGTTTGCATTCCCTTTTTTAATCATTACAGGTATTTAGGTTTCTGGTTTCTTTTCTTATGCTCTTCTCTCTCTTTCCTAGAGGAGGGGAGGGCAGGTGTTTCCGGGAAAGAACTGTTAGTATTAAATTTTGGAAAAATATTCTTATTCTTATGGTGTTGAATATTTCCCCGAAGGTGATCTGAAATTCTTTGGTGTTCATTGATGATAAGCGTCAACGCTATCGGCAGAAATTAGAAAATTTGTTTTCTAGTTTTGAACTTGGAAGTGACCCTGTTCTTGCATATAATTTTGTCCTTCCACTTTTTCTTGCATTTCCACTTAAACTAAATCATTTGGGAGACTACAGCCTGTTTTGCTCACTAATCCATCTGGGAAGTTACTCTGTTTTCTTTTTCTTTTTCTTTTTTCAAAATTTGTCCTCAAGGAAGAATATATTGACATGCATATGCTCAATTCTAGATAACAGTGATGTAAAATCTGAATATGTACTGCAGATTTGGAGGCTCCTGTTTTAATTGCGGAAGGATGGGGCACAGGGCATCAGAATGCCCTGACAAGTGATAAGCAAGACGACTAAATATACTTGATCAGCTTCTAGTTATTGTGGCGACTCACATGTAGGTTTCTGGGTTCAGCTAAGTTGCATTATCTTTACATTCAGTGGCTGGTATTTAGGTCTCGAAGATGCTGCTTGAAAGAGTTACAGGAATGGCGCTCAGTCTCATGTTTAGCATTACAAGATTACTTTTACAATGTTTGCAACATTCTCAGTCTGTTCTAATTTAAGTTTTGCGCAGTGAGGCATTCAAAATTGATTCGTCATGTTGGATACTCTTTTTCAACCCCCCATGTAGAATGTATATGTTTCAGAAGAATGAAGAAATGAAAACAGCATAGCATTCCATTGGTTATAACTTGATTTACTAATTCGCGGGAACAGTGCTGGTTCTCTATGATATGGAGTCTCTTTAGCTAATTTGAGGATCACGGTTCTTCACTTACAGTGTAAACGAAATTATATGTCATCTACGAAGAGGGTGAAGCATCAAAGAACACCCAATCTATTGTGGAAGTCCAGGGGCTGTTTTCTGGCAGCAGGTTTGTATCATACAGATCTTGAATCAATCCTATTGGCCAGCAAGCAATTTCGTTGTATACAAATACGATTAAGATTGTTCCTACGA
Source organism: Lagenaria siceraria (assembly GCA_002890555.2). Lineage (NCBI taxonomy): Eukaryota > Viridiplantae > Streptophyta > Magnoliopsida > Cucurbitales > Cucurbitaceae > Lagenaria > Lagenaria siceraria. Next base: position 88,712 of record CM016492.1, on the reverse strand, counting down.
CCTACAATAAAGTCTATTCGTTTTGGGCAACTTCACACTAGTGATGTTGTAGTATCATTTTAAAACAAGGTTATAGAAAATTCACCTATGTCAAGAATATTGTCTTGGGTGGAATCTTCATGTGGTGACCAATTTTAAAATCAAGACATAAATGAGTTTTCATAAACCTTGAGACACATGTTGGCAACCAAGCGTTCAGGATATGCATAACCAATGATATATTTTGTAATAGTGATCAAACTAGGTAGGCTAATAGAAAGACATTAGATTTAACATGACGAATGAAGTTTCCAGAAAGACTTTTGAAACTGAAGAGATTTGCAGTTTGGATTGGTGTTCCATAGTTCACTTAGTTTGTGGTAGCAACAATGATATTGACGAGAAGTGTGAAGAAGAAGACAATAAAACAAGCTAACAGGACACCCTCAAAAGCAATTGACGCGAGCACATATGTGCTATAAACACCTCGATCAAGATGAAAATTAGAATTGACTATGCTTGAAATATTGTACTTTTGGTCATTCTCATGAAAAGGTTGCACAAATATATGGGAAACTTCTTGGCTCCACATACATTGAAGCAACAACTAAGAGGTATCATGACACACATTACATGAACGAACCCAAAAGTAATGTTGGCAATGGCAAACCAAGGGCTAGCAAGGGGACTTCCAAGGTAAGATGAAATTGTCGACCAATCAATCCCGAGAGCACCAAGTTCAAGGCTCTTCATGTTAGAACCCAGTTGATGAAGTAAAAGAGAATTGGAATTAAACCAACAGAGCCAAGATAAAGAGGTAGGCATCAATAAAAGATAGTGAGGAACAATATAGTAAGCAAAACTGCAAATCATAGTTAAGTGAAAGAATTGTGTAAGAGTGGTATTGCGTTTTGGTCTCTTTTCCTTGTCATGTAGAGCCCTACAAATCTCAAAAGTTCCTCCAATCAGATGACTTAATTGAATGCTAAGAATAAGAGATTCATTCAAATAAAATAAAAAACACTAAAATAATAATAAAAAAGCTCTAGGTAATAAGATATCACCTAAACAATGAGACCTTAACTAAATTAGATGGTCACCACATCTCCCTTGACACCATCAGATATTTCTTCAAAATTCCAGCGCAGCCAAATCCCAAGATCTACAAAAACAAGGAATATAAAGTTATGAGCATCATAATACAAATACAAATAGTTAAAGTGTCAAACCAAAGACGTGACAGAATAACAAATTCATAAACAGATATTGACCAAGCATCCTATTGAGACTCAAAACCAAAGACAAAAACAAACAACCATTCGAAAAGTGGATAAAAATATATTAACCTGAATAGTGACCATAATGAGCAAAACAAGAATGAAAATGAGTTGTCTCTTGTAGAGCAGCTTAACAATAGTCAAAATATGAGTAGCGTAAACAGAGCCAACATCATAATTGACAAAAATGGTAATCAAGACATGCTTCTTTATAGTGAAGGGTCCACGATTCATAGTGAACTCAAAGGAGCTTTTCACTCAACTTTGGTCTATTGAGAAGCCATCAGGGAAGTTCACCGAGCTTGGGACAACGAAGATTGTCATCGAGGAAGTCGAGCTTGCCAGTAATGAGCTTTGACCTTCAGATCAGGCCTGCAAATCCGAGACGACCAACAATTGAGGAGCCATTGAGGGGGTTGGGCTTGCCAGCAATGGGCATCAACCCACTAGTTGAGAAGGTGACCCTGTAGCTGGTTGAACGTAGGAGCAGTTCTGAGCTCCTCATCTTTATAAACTAGGTCGTAAGACTTAGTCTTGTTCTTCTTGTTTTTGTGGACTTCTGTTTTGTTCGTCGAGCTCGTGTGCTCGACTTATCTTGTATTGTTTTTTTGGCTCGTCATGCCTTGGAGTACCTTTCTTTTGACTCTTTGCTTCCCCTTCCTCTTCCTTGCTTTGTATTTTGCTGCTAACGTTGGTCAGTTCAATTAAGAGTTTGAGGACGTGATCACAATTCGAGCTAAGTTAACTTAGGTTGTTGCCTTTTGTGGATTCGGGTGTCTGTCACTCCTCTAGTCTATCCTCTTAATGCCCCAATCAAGTCGGGGTTAGCCTTAAGACTGGCCCTAGCTTGACACTGATGGGACGTCGGAGCAAGCCTGAAAAGCACAGAAGGGGGACATTAAGACTGTGGAGATCAACAGGAATCGGATCGTTGCGAAGGGCGGCAGGTAAACCGTCAATCGCTTCAATAACCGTAACATTTATTGCCTCAATCTTCAATCCTCATTCATGCTACTTCAGAAGTCGAAATTCACTCTCTTCCATTCTGTCCCAAATTGAAATTGAAGGACAAAATTAGCAGATTCCGATGATGTCGCGTGTTTTCGACAAACTGTTAGGTCCTTCCTCATGTTGCTTGTGAGTTTCTCTAACTTCTACTTTGGCTCAAAATATATTCTTTCATGCACTAAAATATTGAGATAGATATTCATTTCATTTGTTACCTGGTTCTTGCCCAACCTCGACTGCCTGAAAACATTTATTTTTCTTATCATTTTCTTACTCTTTCTGACAAACTCAATTTTCATTTTCTTCTTTACCTCGTTCAGTGGATTTATTTATTATTTATTTTTATTTTTAGCAAAATCAAGGGAGGTTGTTAAAAATAATTACTTTTAAACTTAAAAAATATAAGAAATAGAGCTCTTTTCAAATATAAAAAAATGAGTCAAATTATTTACAAATATAGAAAAATTTTACAGTCTATCACTGATAGATCGCGATAGAATTCTATCGTTTTCTATCGCTCAGGCGAATTTATTTGCTTGAGCGATAGAAAGCGATAGAATTCTATTGCGGTCTATCACTGATAGACAGTGAAATTTTTCTATATTTGTAAATAGTTTGATATTTTTTCTGTTTGTAGTAATTTCCCTAAGAAATAACTCTCTCAAGTTTCCATCTTTCAAAATTAACACCCTGTTTGAAAGCTTGTTAAAATAGTTTTTCTCCGTCCATCTCGATTGAGATCGACCACCGAGATTTAGTTAAAAAGTTAAATTTTTATAACTCATCGATTTTGTTGGGTTTTCTCGGTACTTAAAAATATCAATTAGGGTTAGGATTAGTTTGCTTTCCAATTGTCTATAAATAGACAAATTGACATAATTCCAATTGTCTATAAATAGACAGATTGACATAATACCCTAATCCTACCACATCAATACATCCCGGAATTAACACCAAGATTCTACTCATTTTTTCCAATATTACGTAATCTTCCCAAATCTTATACCAAATCTTATATCTTTTCAATTTTTTTCCAAATTCGGTTATCTTTACCAAATATTATATCAAATTCTTACCTAAACTTTCCAAATCTTTAGCCCAATTTCTGTTTATACAATTATATGAATTTTTAAATTTCCAAATGAATTTACCAATTATCCAAATGGATTTTTCAAATGGATATCAAGTGATTGCATTGTGATTTTTAAATTTTGGGAAAGATTTTATTTTGCAAAAAATTAAGTAAAATATGAGAATATATAGAATATCGTTGTTAATCTGTCTAAGAATTCATCGAGAAAGTCCAAATATATAGAATCTTGGTGTTAATCCCACCTGAGATTCATTTGAAAAATCCATTTGGATAATTAGTAAATTGATTTTGAATTTTGGAAATTCATATAATTGTGTAAAGATTTGAAAAATTACTTAAAAATTTGATATAATATTCGGTAAAGATAGCCAAACTTGAACAAAATTTGAAAAGATATAAAATTTTGTATGAAATTTGAGAAGAGTATATAATATGTGAAAAAATAAGTAGAATCTCAGTTTTGATCCTACCCAAGATGTATCAAGAAAATCCAAAACAATCGATAAGTTAAAAATGATTAATTTTTTTAACTAAATCTTGGTGGTCGATCTCGGCCAAGATGGACCGAGAAACATTTTCAAAAAGTATACTCGTTTTGAAAGATGATTTTCCCATAAACTTCCTTTTTGTGCTTCTGTTTATATCTTCAAAAACTAAACTGTAACTTCGTATAAAAATGATTATGGGTGACTAATACAATTTGTTCGGGGAAAAATACACTTTGAAATCATGACCAAGTTTTCTCGGATATCACAAAATTTCTTTATAATCAACGGTAGGAGGATTCCGGAAGCTTTTCAATCCAAAAAAAGACAAAATAATAATAATAATAATAATAATAGCGATGGATTATTATTCTTTGATTTTTCACCTTTTTTTTTTAAAAAAATAATCTTAAATTTCACCACAATCAAGTTTACATTGATAAAGTTAAACAAGCCAACCAGTTTAATGTCGAGTCAAAACATAATTGACGAACTAAACGGATATATATATAAAGTGTTTAAACACATTATTCCCAACATATGAGTAAGCAAATCCTATGTTCAATAAATAAAGCACCAATTGTCATTTCAAAAGTCATGATTTCATCTCTTACACAGATGATACCAAATCAGACTCAATCAATTATATGCTAGATGCGCTTGTTTTGGTGGTGAATAGTATGTGTTACTACAGTCAATAGCCGTCTGCAACAATGGATTCCATCTGTCAAATATTATTCTGCCACCTCGGCCGATTCTTCCCCGGAATTTATGAGAACCCATTGACACACTATTCCTTGTCGAAGAATCTGATGGGGGTACTATCGCTGCAGCTGCCAACTTCTCTGTAATCAGAGGTTTTGCAAACAACAAAACTGGCTCCAGTGGATCCTGCACAAATCCCCCAATCCCCTTTGCACGGTTAAAATAATACGGTTAAATGTTCTAAGAAAGATTATGATGATTTTAAAGGCAAGTCAATTCTCAATATACTAACTGGTAACCAGGATCGCCATAACAGTTATAGCAGTTGCTGCTATAGTACTAAAAAGAATAAGGTAGGTTATAAGTCATCATAAAGGTACCATTTTGTGAAGCCAACCATGTGGCAACTGTTGTTGCCTGTACTCTTGCTTCACGCCTTCAGTTGGGAGCATAATTGTATTTGCCTCCACGAAAGATCCAGAAGTTCGTATTCGTGGGGCGCGACTGATTGCTATATCATCCAACTCCACAAATTCATCCTCGCTTGAACCAAACTTACAAGAGAAGGGTAAGAACCTGGGAAGTGCTAAGCTCTCTTCCAGAAGTTCAGTTTCATGCTGATATCCGATAAGAAAACAGACACCAATGTTGTAAGAAAATTTTAAGTAGACATAGATCACTGGAGTGAGGTCAAAGCAATTATCCCGGATAAAAAAGAACTCACCAAAAATAGAAACACATAATACACACATACCTTATACTTCAAATGAACCCTCTGAAGGCCAACATCACTTTCCATCAGATCTCTCTTTTTCTCTTCCCTCTGCACAAAGATCACGTCTTGAGCCAATGTAGTGTTTCGATGTCATATAACTAGCTTCAAAATAAATGCAAACGTAATTTCCCTTCTAAAAAAAATAAATGCAAACGCACCTACGCTAATACATGAATACAATTGTAATCACCTTAATTAAAGCCTCCAATAAGGTTTTAGCTTGTTCCAGGTTGCGCCTAACCTGAAATTTGACAACCCCAAACATAATAATAAAAATTAGACAATGTTAATCTATGTTAAAAGAAAATAGACATTTAAGATCAATATGATGAATAGACAAATATTTTACAAAATATCTTGCGAAGCTAAAGAGACCTACAGGACATTATAATTGTTCACCAAAAAAAAAGCAAAACAAATACAATTTTGAGCCATGTCCTACTCATCTATAAAACCATAAGAACTTCAACGTCTCCATTAAGAATAATATCGTTCCAAAAGTTGAGATAGAACATCCAAAATATTGATAGAATTAAATTCACCATAACTCATCCACTTAAGCTTTTGGGTTGGTTAGTGATTTACCAAATTCACACATAAATTAATAAATAAACATGATTGCTTTATATTGATTTGTACCCTTAAATATTTGTTTAGCTTTAATTAGAATGCGCTTATTATGGTAGGTTTTTTTTTCCTATTATGTTTAGGTCTTTCTTCTATTTATGATAGACCTTTGTGTATTCTTGTAAAGATTGAAAAATATGAATAAACTAATAATATTCCAATATTACAAAATAAAACCTTAAAAAGACCCTAGCTGCAATTTCCTTTTCCTACTTCCACCACCATAGTGTGCGCCGACCACCAACTGTCAATCCCATGTAGTTTTCAGCATCCCAATAAGTCATAATCATAGAAACATATAGTAGGAGGGTAACATTATTCTCACAGGAGATCATGAAGAAGAAATAAGAGTCCTAAAGTTACCCTCAGCTAAAGAGTTTAAAGTAAAAGATTTGGCAATCTCAAATAATTCCTATAAATGAAAGTGACTCTCTAAAAAAAATGTTTGTGCATCTCTCAAAGAAAATATGTCTTTGATCTTCTAAAGGAGACAAGTAGGCTTAGTTCTAATATTAGGATTTTATTTGCAAATATCTTTGTTCTATTTTCCTTTGGTGGTCATTTCTACACTTTCCTTCTTTGGTCACTCTGGTACACTTGTATATATATATTTCTTTAGTGAATGGAATGATGTATTCTGATTCTCTCAAACCTAAGAGTTTTATAGGTGTAAGCCCACTAATACTCCCATTGATCCTAACTACACCTTAGGAAAAGAAAACACATTAGCTAATGAGGAATAATATCAAAGACTCGTTGGGAAGTCGATTTTTTTCCTTCCCGGTAATTTCCTTTCCTTGTATTTGTTTCCTTTCTTCCCCTCCTCATTGTTACCATTGGTATATTTCCTTATTTGGCTTTTCCTCTCTTTAAATTTAGGTTGTACGATGTACCTTTGTAGTTGTACGAATATCAATAAGAAAAATATTTGTCTAGCAAATCTTCAATTGCTACATTGTTCCCTTCACCTCCCTTGATCATCTGTAGCTTTTGTGTCGAGCTTTCACTCAGAGGAGAGACAGTATTGTTCCTTTCTCCTTCCTCTCGACGACTTTCTTTCACCTCCGCTACCAACTCTTTTAGAAAACTTTTCATCTCCAGTATCTCTTTCTCATTCCCCCTTAAATTCTCTTTGCCAACTTCCGTTGAGCCATTTTCCCAATTTTTCTAGGATTGTCAACTTTGATACCAATTTGTTAGGTATCCCTTTTAACAGGTACTTGCAAAATCAACCAAAATACCCAAACACACAAAACAGAGCAACAAGAGTTGGATAGCTAACTTCAATATAAAAGGTTCACAATATGAAAGATAAATAACCAAACACAACAAGAAGGAGAAGAAAAAGGAAATAACAATCCCCAGCTACTAGGAGAGAGCTGGCACCTCCCTTGCACACAACCAATTCTTGCACAAAAAGTTACAAGACACTATGACCCCCTATCCCATTAAGTAACTGTCAGCACTGTACCCTTGTTCTCACCCTCCATCCCATTAACTAAATGTCAGCACCCTCAAATTCCCGTGTTACCCTCCTACTATATGTTTCCACGATTTGGAGCCTTGCATATCAATTGCAATCTCATCGGAGGAGGTATGGGAAGAGCCCTAATCGAACTTGAAGGAAAGGGACAGCAGGAAGAACCAGCAATTATCACATGGAAGTAATATAACATTCAAATTTAATAAAGTACAACTGACCTGGCGAAGCTTTTCAAAAGATTGCACATTGTTTTCCCTCCGTTGCATCTATTTAAAATATCAAGAATGAGGAGGATAGTAATAAAAATTTAAAGTGCATAGTGGAAACTTCATATACAAACATCCTTCAGTAATTGAGAATGAGAGAAAGCATGCAAAGATCTTACATACCCTTCTTGTGTGAAGTCTATGGGCTTTCTCCCTTGGCCTAAAGACATTGTACGGGTTTGTATCATTGACAGGTGGAGGCGGCTGCATAAGAAATGGGAGCAATTAACTCACGAATGTCATTTAGACTAGAGTGCATCACACAGAAATCACAATTGAAGTAGACTAAAACACAAAAGCCTGTGCGATGACAAGATCATGTTCCCTACTCCAAAGAATCCTGAGATGAAAATCATAAAAGGCCACTGAAACCTTTCCTGAAAAAATGTTCTTAAGATCTAGGACTACAGGATCAATAATGAGCTAGATAACCACTGTGATTCTTTTTTCCTTTTTCTTTTGAACGAGAAAAAAGACAAACTGATATTGACACAAGGACCTAGAGTTACATTCTGCTGAATTTGCGTTCCATGATATAGCTCTTTGCATTGAGACGTGTGTAAAGTGTTCTATCTGATTCATTTTTAATTCATCTGGTGTCGTGGTACTACCATTATTGTTCCCTGATGCCTAAGCCTCTCGGATACTAACTTGTCTTTGAGTTTGGCATCATGGCACTCATTTGCCTGCACTAGACATCTTTTGGACTTCCAATCAGGCTTCAATTAGGCTTCGATTAAGACTATTGAAAATATTCCTAGGCTGCAAAATCTTAAAAATCTCCTACTAGGAGACTAATAAACAATCTTCTACTCCTACTAGCTCCTGATCCAAATGGTATGCTTTTTGGTCCTTAATCTCAAATTAATTAATTTTAATCATTTAATTATTTAACATTTTGATGATAACAAATCTGTTTTTATTCACTAACAATTTTAGTATTTTGAAGTGTCTATTAGATAAAGCTCAGAGACAACGATTCCAACACAATTTGAATCACTCAAATCGGAGCTCAAACGATGAACATAAAGCCAAAACAAGTTTAACAAAAAAATACCCGAAGTGATGATGTGGCAGCTTATTCATCAAAGTGGACCCAATTGAAAGATGCCACTTGGAGCATGAGAGGAATGACACATGGTGGGCTTTTGATTTTGAATTGGTTTTAAAAAGAAAATGAATATAATATTATATATGTTTATGTCTAACGGCTAATTGACTTTAAAAGAAAATGAATTTAATATTATACATGTTTGTGTCTAACGGCTAGTTGACTTTAAAATTAAAAAAAAAAGGTATTACTTTTTACTTTTAATCTCAACCATTCAATATTCTTTTAACAACATCCAATGGCCTGATTTGAATTTGGATTTCACCAACTTCCCTCTCTTTTTAAACTCATCATCTTCTCCACATTTCTATAACAATTTTACATGATTTTCAATCCTCCATAAAACACAAAGCCTCCATTGTTGCTCTCTCCAAGCTTCAATTTTCTTCTTTTTATCTTATTCTTGAGAGAGATTTATGTATGGTGAGGATTGATTTGTTGTGAGCTCAAAATTTGTAAATTCACTCTTTTATAGAGTTTTGTCAAGTTGTCCTTCATTTCTAAATCTATTGTAAGGGGTTACTCTTAAACCCATAACAAGAGTGTTGTAACAGTTTGATCCTCAATCATGGAAATGATTGGGTTTTATCTTGCTCCCGAAAAAAGAACATTGTAGCAGTTCGACTCTAAGCCCTAGAAAGAGTCAAGTTCGTAGTGACATATCCAAGAGGATCTTGGGAACTGGATGTAGGTCGAGTTGTGCCGAACCGCTATAAAATCACGGTGTCAATTTCTCTATCCCTTGCTTAGTTTATTTTTGTAATTATATTTCATTGCATGATTTTTTTTAATTCTTGAAATAAATTGCACGTATTTGTTTATGTTGATTGGTAGTTCTTAAAATTTCATATCATTTACCAATCTTATTATTAGAATTAAATAGGTTGCTTAAAAAGTGTTAGTTTTAATTTCTTGATTATTTTGGATTGAATTTATTTACCTACAATTCTTGCTTAAATTACTTATTAGCAAAAAGTGTATTAATTTGTTTAATTGGGCCCACCTTTAGTAAAAAGTTTTCATTAGTTTAAATAAACCCTATTCACCCCCTCTAGGGTTGTGATACCGATCCTATAGTATCATCCAAGTCTTTACCTACACACTTTGATTTACCGTCACCAGTTATACAACTTCAGTTTAAGATAAAAGGGGATCCACTATCACAAGGCGCTTCAAAATGGTAAAAAGTGCTATGTTTCTTGCTAAACAAGGCGCTTCAAAATGGTGATTTCGAAGATTTTGAGGTTAGGAAAATTGTTTAGATTTCACTCTTACAATTTGCTGATGTTATGCTAGGCCTCCTATCACGAAAGTTTATTCAAGGAAGGGCAAGAAGGGGATTACATCCCAGACAAGCACTGCCTAGAAGGGGTGGGGACCAGAAAAGGATGGCTGTTGAGGGGAATGTTAGCATATATATTTGTCTTTTTGGGTTAGGGTTAGTTATCTTGAATTTGGTGAATGAACAGTGTTCATAGAGAGGAGAGAGCAGCCCTCTTATTTGGCTGTTGGTTATCTGTAGTAGTTGCTAATATTTTCTGTTTTATAATCGTAATCGGAGATCATTCCCCTGTATTTTGGTGAACTGTTTTGATATCAATATTAAAGTGAGGAAGAATCCTTACAAGTGGTATCAGAGCCGTTGAAACGCTGGGGAGGTGGAAGAAGATGACGCAGAAGCAAATGGAAGAACGTTTAAGTGCAACAGAGGCGGAAATCGGGAGCATGAAGCAAGATCTGAAAAGGCTACCGATAGTTGAGAAAAATGTGGAAAAAATGGCTGAGGACATTCGGGCCTTACACTCGTTGTTCTAGGACGTCTATGGGGATCGACCTAAGCCCCAAGGATCGTCTGAAATAACGGAAATCACAATAGGGAAAAGGAAGATACGCGCGGATGAAGAAGTGGAGGACGATGAGATGGAAGAGGGGGAGTCGTCCCAGATGAAGGAAAGCTCCGACCGGCAAGAGAAAATCAAATTCAAAAAACTGGAGATGCCGGTTTTCAACGGTGATGACCCGGACGGGTGGTTCTTTAGAGCGGAACATTATTTCCAGTTGCACTTGCTAACGGAGAAAGAGAAGTTAAAAATTGCTATTGTCAGTCTGGAAGGGAAGGTTCTTAACTGGTTCCGATGGGCAGAGAATAGAAAACGATTTCGATCGTGGAAGGAGTTAAAACAGAGGATTTATGTCCGATTTCGTCCTCGACAGCGAGGAACACCATGCGCGCGGTTCTTAGCCATTAAGCAAGAAGGGACGGTAATGGATTATCTCCAGAACTTCGAGGAGTTATCGGCGCCGCTGCCCGACCTAGCTGAAAACGTTTTGATAAACACGTTTACAAATGGGCTGGACCCGGTTATTCGAACGGAGGTTTTCTCCATGAGAGCTGTGGGCTTGGAGGATATGATGGATGCGGCCCAACTAGCAGAGGATCGGATTGAAACAGCTCGCACGGCCCAAGGCCCATATTGGAAGGATTGGAAGCCCAACCCTAAAGCCTCTGGCAAAACGACGGAGAGCATGACGACACGTACCGTCACCCTGGCTGAAAAGATCCTAAATCCCCCACCAGCACCGACTACGAAACCTCCCTGGAGACGCTGGACAGATTCAGAATTGCAAGCCAGAAGAGACAAAGGGCTATGCTACCGGTGTGACGAACCTTTTAGCAAAGGACATCGCTGCAAAAATAAAGAACTCCGACTGTACGTGGTGGCGGACGAACTCGACGACGTGGTGATGGAGGATGTGGAGATGGACAGTCCAATGTTAGAGGTAAGCCCAGTAATCGAATTGTCGCTGAATTCGGTGGTGGGACTAACAACTCCGTGTACGTTCAAGTTGAAAGGGAATTTAGGGGACCAAGAAATCATCGTGCTAGTGGACTGTGGAGCTACCCACAATTTCGTTTCGCAAAGGCTTGTCGAGAGTCTGAACCTACCATTGGCGGAAACTACAAGCTACGGTGTCATCATGGTGTCGGGAGAAGCAGTACAAGGTAAAGGAATATGTAGAAATTTATCCATCACTCTACCGGAGCTCTCTTTTGCTGATGATTTTCTACCACTGGAGTTGGGAAATCTGGATGTTGTTTTGGGAACGCAATGGCTCCAGAAACAGGGCTCGATGACCGTTGATTGGAAGAATTTGACTATGACCTTTGCGGTAGGAGATTCGCAGATCATGATCAGAGGGGACCCCACCCTGTCCCGAATGGAGATATCCCTGAAGGTGCTGGCCAAGTCGTGGCAACCCGAGGACCAAGGTTTCCTCGTCGACTTCCGAACGTTGGGAATTCCGAGAGAGGAAAGGGGCATATTAATGGGAGGAGAAATTGAAGAGCTGCAACTGGAGATTGACCAATTACAACAGGAATATGCAGACGTGTTTGACATGCCTGAGGGGCTGCCACTGATGAGGCGAATTGACCACCGAATCCAATTAAAAACGGGCGCCGACCCTGTCAACGTAAGGCCGTATCGATACCCCCATGCTCAGAAGAACGAGATCGAGCGACTAATCAACGAGATGCTATCCACGGGAATTATCCGACCCAGCATCAGTCCCTTTTCCAGCCCCGTGATATTAGTGAAGAAGAAGGATGGAAGCTGGCGCTTCTGTGTAGACTACCGAGCGTTAAACCGGTGACCGTGCCGGACAAATTTCCAATACCGATGATTGATGAACTGTTGGATGAGCTGAATGGGGCGAAGGTTTTCTCAAAGATCGATCTAAAATCAGGCTACCACCAGATCAGAGTTCGCGATGAAGACGTGAGGAAAACAGCATTTTGGACCCACGAGGGACATTACGAGTTTTTGGTGATGCCATTCGGGTTGACCAACGCCCCCGCGACATTCCAGGCGCTCATGAACCAGGCTTTTCGCCCATACCTCCGAAAATTTATACTTGTGTTTTTTGATGACATCTTGATATACAGCCCGGATATGATAACCCATGTTGAGCACCTGACCATAGTTTTCCAGCAACTAAGGGAACATGAGTTATATGCCAACAAGAAAAAATGCCAGTTCGCGAAGGAACGCATTGAATATTTAGGCCATTGGGTTTCGGCAAAGGGGGTGGAAGTTGACGAGGAAAAGATCAAAGCCATGCTTCAATGGCCAATTCCGAGAAACGTGAAGGAGTTACGCAGTTTCCTAGGGCTGACCGGCTACTACAGGCGATTCGTGGCCAATTATGGAGCCATTGTCGCACCTCTGACGCGTTTAACTAAGAAAAATGGGTTCCAGTGGACAGAACAAGCGACTGACGCCTTTGAAAAACTCAAGAATGCTATGGTTACATTGCCAGTCCTTGCTCTTCCAGATTTCAACATGCCATTTGAATTGGAAACCGACGCATCCGGGACCGGATTGGGGGCAGTGCTGTCTCAGAACAAACGGCCCATAGCTTTCTTCAGAAAAAATTATCACCCGCAGCGAGAGAACGATCAGTGTATGAAAGGGAGCTCATGGCCATTGCTTTGGCTGTGGAAAAATGGAGACACTACCTGCTAGGCCACCACTTTACAGTATATACAGATCAGAAGGCCTTAAGGCACTTATTAGAACAAAGGGAGGTTCCACCAGGGGTGCAGAAATGGGTGACTAAACTCATGGGATATGATTTCGAAATACTCTATCGCGCGGGACAGGAGAATAAGGCCGCGGACGCTCTGTCACGCCTTCCAGTACAAGCCGAATTAAAGACAATAGCAGTGCCCTCTTTGATCGATGTGGGGGTAGTGGATGCGGAGGTTCAAGAGGACCCGAAATTAAAATTGATATATGATCGACTGCTGCAAGATATGGATAGTGTTCCACGATACACGATCAAACAAGGGAGGTTGTTTTACCGTGGTCGGCTGGTCCTCTCAAAGAACTCACGACTTGTACCAACTGTGTTACACACGTTCCATGACTCGATGATCGGGGGACATTCGGGTTTCTTGCGAACGCATAAACGCGTGGCAGCGGAGCTGTTTTGGGAAGGTATGAAAGCAGATATTAAGAGGTATGTAGCAAATTGCGATATCTGTCAAAGAAACAAAATTCAAGCATGCTCTCCAGCGGGTTTGTTGCAGCCATTACCGATCCCAAACCGACCATGGGAAGATATATCCATGGATTTCGTGGAAGGCCTACCACGTTCAAAGAAGAATGACACCATATTGGTAGTGGTGGACAGACTGAGCAAATATGCTCACTTCATTGCCTTAACCCACCCCTTCTCGGCCAAATCAGTGGCCCAACACTTCGTGCGCGAAGTTGTGCGACTCCACGGAAATCCTCGATCCATCGTCTCTGATCGTGATCAGATTTTCCTTAGCCACTTCTGGACAGAGTTATTTAGAATGCAGGGTACACAACTGAAAAGGAGCACGGCCTACCACCCCCAAACGGATGGTCAAACAGAGGTGGTGAACAAATGCTTGGAACTCTATCTAAGATGTTTTTGTAGTGAGAAACCCAAAACATGGATAGACCGTCTACCCTGGGCAGAGCTTTGGTACAACACCACTTATCATGTATCAACAAAAACTACTCCCTATGCTATAGTGTATGGACACCCGCCCCCACCGGTGATCGCATACGGACAGTCGTCACAGACAGCAAATGAATCAGTGGAACAACAGTTGAAGCATCGGGATGAGACATTGGTGGCTGTCAAAGATCATCTAAGACATGCCCAAGAGCAGATGAAAAAGTTTGCCGACGCCCATCGACGCGAAGTGGTGTTAGACATTGGTGAATGGGTCTATTTGAAAATCCGCCCCTACAGGCAACAGTCCTTAGCCCGCAAGCGCTGTGAAAAACTCGCCCCAAAGTTCTTTGGGCCCTTTCAAATCTTGGGCCGCGTGGGTGAGGTTGCTTACTTACTTGATCTTCCCAAGAATGCCCAAATTCACCCGGTAATCCATGTCTCCCAATTGAAGAAGGCTTTGGGAAACCACCAGAAGGTGCAAGCTGATGTGACCATGCTGAATGAGCAAATGGAATGGGTGCTGGAGCCTCGAGAAGTCACGCAGATGCACTGGAATGAGGCAGAGAAGGATTGGGAGTGTTTAGTGGAATGGAAGGACCAACCGGAGGAAGAGGCCACGTGGGAATCCTATGCGTTATTCACAGAACAATTCCCTAATTTTCACCTTGAGGACAAGGTGATTCTTCTTCAAGGGGGTATTGCTAGGCCTCCTATCACGAAAGTTTATTCAAGGAAGGGCAAGAAGGGGATTACATCCCAGACAAGCACTGCCTAAAAGGGGTGGGGACCAGAAAAGGATGGCTGTTGAGGGGAATGTTAGCATATATATTTGTCTTTTTGGGTTAGGGTTAGTTATCTTGAATTTGGTGAATGAACAGTGTTCATAGAGAGGAGAGAGCAGCCCTCTTATTTGGCTGTTGGTTATCTGTAGTAGTTGCTAATATTTTCTGTTTTATAATCGTAATTGGAGATCATTCCCCTGTATTTTGGTGAACTGTTTTGATATCAATATTAAAGTGAGGAAGAATCCTTACATGTTACAGTAACTTTCTTGTTAGGATATGGAGGAAATGTTAGAAAGTTGACGTGTTATGATTAAAAAGATTTAGATTTAATTAGGTTTGAAATAAAATTGGGAAAACCTTCTCTGTGCAAATTAAATTTAAGAGGATAGACTGGTTGAGATGGCCGTAAGAATTTGGCTATAGGTGGAGAAGTTTCCATAAGTTGTTTAGGTCAGCTATTTGATGGATGTAGTCTTTCTCGCTTTTACTCAATTTTACCGTGCTCTACTTTTCCTTTATTGTGCCCTGTTGAAAAGCACTAAAAAAAGTGCTATTCTAGGACTTGGGATTGAGCTAGTTTTGTACGTTAAATGTATGTTTTGATGCCTATTTGTTGTTATTTTGTAGGAAATGGGCATCTAGACGAAATTTGAAGATTTTGAGAGAATAATTGAAGAAAAGAGCCTTAGGAGATTGAAATTGAGCCTAAGGCATGAAGTGAGAGAAAAATGAGCTGAGAAAGACATGGAGGAAGCATTGTTCAACGCTCTAGACCCGAGAGCATTCAAAGAAACAACATCATGATGCTAGAGAGAGCATTGCGACAATAAGAAGACTGAATTCCCGTCAGCGTTGCTCAACGTTACTTGGTGTGGAGGGAAACTCTATCGCCATAACTGTTAAATTTGCAATTCATTAAGGTCAAAAGGGGGGCGCATGGGAGTCGATATGTAGTCCGTTTCACTAGTTAACAACCTTGGTTGTGGATTACTATACTAATTTGATTGTTCCCTTAGATTGATTTATGTGATTGTAATTCTAGCATGTTTGTTCTTAATGCTATTGAACTTTTTGCTAATCTTTGATTGATTCATGCCTAGTTTTTTACTCGAGGGAGAGGACGTTAGGTTAGATCTAAGTTGCTAGACTATTGTTCAATTACACACGAGTGTTAGGCGAGCAATAGAGATTCTTGACGAAGAGTCTCAGTGTCATGCTTAGTTTTTTTTTTTTTTTAAGGAAACATAATTTTTCATTGATATAACGAAAAGAGACTAATGCTCAAAATACAAGAAAACAAAATATTCGAGAGAAAGCATAAAACATCAAAAACACAAGAAAACCATCATAATAACAATGATTAAACATAAAAGATAGACCCCCCCCCCCCCCTCCCCCCAATTCAAATGTATATATTGGGTAGAAAAATTCTCTTAGAAAGAAAACACCAAGTAGAGTGGAGGCATTGATCATTTCAACTTCAAAACGGTCTGACCACTAAAAAGATTTATCATAAAAAACCCTTTAATTCCTCTTGAACCAAATTTCATCATGCAGTGCTTTGACAACATTAATACATAATAAATGAGACTTTAGCTTCAATGGTTGTCCAGAAAAGACTTGAAGAACATCTACTTTGAAGGAGGCACCAAAAACCCAATGAAGATGAAATATGGACAGAAGTCTCTTCCAACAAGCAAAAAAGAATAACAGCACACAAATGCTGAAGATCATCACCGGCAGTCATACACAAAGGGCAGATTGAAGAGGAAAGGCAGTGAGATGACAACTTTCTTTGAAGTCCTGAAGAGCAGTTTAAAGATCCGTGGATCATGACCCAAATAAGAACGTTAATTCTTTTGGGACTATATGACTTCCACAAGTCATTATAAACATCTTTATCCATAACTTCAGCTGCAGCCGATTGTTTGAAAAGAGATTTAACCAAAAATTTTACAGATGACTCTAAATTCCAGATTTGTGAATCAGAATTGGCCTCCACGTTTTTGCTTGATAACTCATGAGGAAGCTGCTGGAAATCCAAGATTTCATCTTCTTTAAGCAATCTTCTAAAATAACCAACCCAAGACAATGTTTCTCCATCCCAATGATTTGATACCGAAACATTTGGCAGCTGAGCAACTCCATAAAGCAGAGGAAATCTCAAGCTAAGAGCTGAAGTATCAGTCCATGGATCATTCCAAAAAGAGATAAGCGCAGATGCTTAGTTAATTAATTGCATAAGATCGAGTTAATAACTGAGAAATGGTTGAGCTCGAGAGAAGATACCTAATCCTTAGGCTTCTAAATCTATGACGGGCCTTAAATCAATTTAAGGGTTAGTCAATTGACTCAGTTAGTCCATTAACGAAGTCAATACCCTATGATTTGTCTCTAACTTGATTTTGTCTTGTTCCTGACTGTTTATTGCTATCATTAGTGTAGGATTCTTTGAATTTTTGGTTCCCTAAATAAAATTAGAACAATCTCTCCTATAGCTAAAATGATTAATCACCCGATCTCAAGATGACAATACTTGATCTCGATCGTTTTACTATATTATAATTTGACGTGTGTGCTTGCACGTATCACACGTCTTAATCATTTAGGATAACCATTTAGTTTTTTGTTTTTAAAAATTATGCATGTTTCTTACCACTTCTTCATCAAGGTATTCATCTTTCTAAACTAAATATTTGGACTATTAACCAAATACCAAAAATGAAAACTACAAACTTGGCTTGGTTTTTTAAAATACTCATAAAAAGTAGATAACAAAAGTGGTATCAGTGCATACTAATTCTCTGGGACCAAGATGGTTGGCAAAAGTAATGGCCAATCCAGCAGATTAATCTTTGAACAACCGTACACTTACAAGATAGTGTAGGAGTGTAAGTGTAGGAGAAATGAAAAACCACAACCAAAATCCTCTCCCTAAAACACAACCGTACGCTTGCTGTCAGTTGAATACTTTGAACAACTTACATGATAGTGTAGGAGAAATGCAACGAAATCTTAGAGTAATGCTAAGCAATTCGAGCAAATCACAGCAAACCAAGACCAAGATAATCAAGGAGTTAGATCCAACATGCAAAATGAAGCAAATCAGAGGACAAGGGCATATCCATAAGAAGGAATTTGATCCCCAGACAATGCAAGATATAGAAACAAGCACTCAAAGAAAGAGATCAAGATTCAGGAGTTTCTGATAATGGAAGAGATCTTACCTATAGGTATCCAATAGAACCAGGATGGGAACAAGCAAATCAATTCCAGGATGGAGAAAATGTGGTCTCCATTATTGGGGGAAAAAAAATTGTTTTGCCTTCGGTGGTAGCTTAATATTTAGATAAAGTAGCTTTGACCTTGTCAAATTATATTGAGAAACAAAATCTAGATAAATATCAATACCTACAACAAGTATATGGATAGAA
The DNA here is from genome assembly GCA_002890555.2 of Lagenaria siceraria. Lineage (NCBI taxonomy): Eukaryota > Viridiplantae > Streptophyta > Magnoliopsida > Cucurbitales > Cucurbitaceae > Lagenaria > Lagenaria siceraria. The sequence continues at coordinate 70,191 of CM016492.1, read as the reverse complement.
ATCGCAACAAACAACTCTCGTTGTTCCGAATATATATATATATAAAGAGAATTATGATTATTAAAAAGCTTGTATCCATAGAACATCTAGATTTAACAAGGTATTAGAGAAGGAAGTCATGAGTTCGCACGCCAGTAATATTTTGCTTCCCCAATCAATTACTGATTTCCACTAATTGGGCCTTCTACAAATTTTCAAGCCCATAAATGAGGCAGAATGTTAAAAGTGGTGATATAATTAATTTACCGTAACCCATCAGCTTAAACTTTTGGATTCAACAGTGATTTAACATGTATAGACAATAAAGCTTAAACTTTTGGTTGCAATGGTGATTTAACTTGTATAGACAATAAAGCAATTAATGATATGTAACATGAAAAAAATGTGACAATGATATTAACCTGCAAACGCCGCAATACAGGCTTTTGCCACCGTTCACGCTGTTAACAAGAGGGAAAAAAAATAAAACATGCATAAATATGCATACCATTAATAAAAAGAATTAGTAGTACTAATATTAGGAGAGCTCAATATACTTGCAAGTACACAAAAGGCTAACATTCTAACATTCTTTTTTAGGAAACAATGCTGGAACGAACGTGGGCAAGCCATTCTGAAAAGATATATGATATACCAACCGCTTTTTTTTCTTGAACGAGATACAATGGTAAAAAATACAGAACTCTAAAAGGTAATGAAGAAATTAAAAAAAACAAACAAACAAACAAACAAAAACAAAACAGAAAGTAAAACGCAAATCATAAGAGTAACAAGGTAAAACTGACCACCATCCGCACTCCTTTCCGTTTAACCCCAGCCTCATCAAAATTTTCAGTATGGAAGTCAAGAGCTGCAAGATTGATGACTCATTCTCCTGCGTCTGGAAAGAAGACCATGGCTACTTCATTGAAGATTTTGTCAGAAAAGTAAAGTATTCCTCTCCCCCAACAATGATAAGATGGATTGACGACTCTCTAAACCTTATTGTTGCCTCGCCACATTATTCTTTCTTTTCTCAGAAATCTAAAAGATGGATCATGGTGTCGTGCGCCTTGCTAAGTTTAGGTCACCTAAAGGCTGGTTTGTTGACTGTGCAATAAGGCCCTTTTCGGGAGGAAGGCAAAATATCCACATTCCTTTAGGAATTGGAAAAGAAGGCTGGCTCCTCTTCAAAGGCATGATCAACTCAAGTCTTTGTTCTTCTTCTTTTTGCTGTTAGAAATCTATGAAAAAAGCTTGAGTTCCCATCTCCCAATCTAAGCCCTTCTTCTTCTTCTTCTTCTTCTTCTTCTTTTTGCTGTTAGAAATCTATGAAAAAAGCTTTGAGTTCCCATCTCCCAATCTAAGCCTTCTTCTTTTTCTTCTTCTTCTTTAATTGCAATCTGACATCCATATCAATTGTGACATCCATATCAATTGTGGAGAAATCAAAACTTTCAGCTTTTGCATCAAAGTACTCAAGTTCAGGAATCAAACTCTTTTCTTTTCTTCTTGTTTTCTCTTCAATTCTCGAGAACCATCTTTTAATTGCACTTTTCGTAACTCTTAATTTAGAGTTTGTGACAAAACCAGCCCAACTTTGGAAGTTTCCATCAGCAAGAGATCTTACAATCTCAAGACAGCACTCATCATTCTTCAACCAGCTATTGCAAAGTTGAAAGGGGGAAGGACCCCACTCAACTGCCCCAGCTTCTGATAACAAAGGGAAGTGATCAGAAAAATATCGAGCTTGTCTAGAAACTCGAGTACTGTTGAATCCCACTCTTTAGAAACCAAGAATCTATTAATTAGTGAAGTGGTAGCATCATTATCACCACGAGACCATGTAAATCGTCCATTAGAGAAAGGCACCTCCAAAAGACCCGATTTCTTAATAAAATTATTGAATTTTCGCATACCTTTAGTAGGTCTTCCAAGTGGAGTTCTTTCGTGAGCCCAACGGGGGTTATTCTCATAGGGAAGAAAATTTATGGAGGGAATCAAATGTTGTGAACTCCGCCAATACACCGTGGCTCTTCACAGAACTAGACTAAGGACAATAATTTTGGCCATAGAAACCTCCTTTCCTTGTAGTCCATACATTTGTTACCCAACATGTCTTCTTGCAAAAAGTTGAAAATTTAAGAGACAGGGAGTATCCCCCATTGAGAGTCTCAAGAGCTGACAACTTACTTTGCTCCCACATTATCAACAAACCACCTGATTTTTTGTACGACTCCACAAAAGACCACCTGATTTCCTTTGAACTCCACAAAGACTTGTTGAAGGCAATATCAAACTCTTCCCTTTTAGTCTCTTGAATTAAAACCAGATCTGGATTTTAATTTTTGAGAAATTTCTTTAATGCCACACATTTTGATTTGTCTCCAAGTCCCCTGTTTCTTTCTTTTTTCTAAAAAAGAAACAAAACTTTTCATTGAAAAATGAAAAGAGACTAATGCTTAAAGATACAAAACCCACGAGAGGGCAAAGAAACAGAGAATAACAAATGAAATCCAATGTAAACATCTCCATATGAGAAAAACCTTAAAAACCTAATGAACCAAGAAAGAACGGAACATATATCCCACTGCTAAAGAACACAAGAATTTAAAAGCCAATGCCAAGCAAAAGACCAACGAGCAATCGAGAACGATAATTCTTGACTAAGTTGAAGATACCAATAGACTGCAAACTTAGATAAACCAAGATCACTAAAAGCAACCCAGAGGATGAACACTAAACCAAATGTGAGGTAGAGATTTTGAATGAACAAGGAAATTGAGGCTTCAAATTCAGAGGAAACCCACAAATCAAACCAAAAACGCTATTCAACTGTCCCTTCCAAACTTGAAAAATGCTATAAAGAGATAACTTCTTTAGAGGAATCTCCATAAGACCCGAATAAAAAACGAATTGTTAAATTTCCTCATTCCTTTAATTTGTCTTCCTATTGGGAAACGTTCATGAGATCATCGAGAAACATTGAAATCACCCCTAATACACCAAGGTTCAAGACAATTGGTCTCTTCAACAAAAGGCCAACAACCAACCGAGAATGATAATCAAGGTGGAACTCAATAATTGTTGTTGCATGATTTCCATTGATTCCCACATCGCTTCATGCTCGGGTAGTCCTTTCCAACCTATCAGCAGCTTTGGTTCCCTGGTCTGGCCATTATTTCAAGTAGCCCAAACATCCACCGGTTCAAACTTCCATTCAAAGGATTTGGTCAATATGGGTGGGTTGGGCTCAACAGTTGCTTCCATCGAACAACATTCTCCCTAGAGCTCTATGCATACTAATCCCACCCAACTACTAGAGCCCAATTAAAGAATTCTCAACTTCTTGAATACCATCCCCGTCAAAATTAAACAATAGTTAAGTATGTTAAGTAGTATCGAAGATCAAATAATTTGGCCACGGTATCAAATTGGAACGCTCTTATTTCTCCAAATTAATTCTGTAAATTGTTCGAATGACTTATGTTGAGAAATCTATTTGTGATTCTCTTTATTGTCATTCTCCTTATTGGGATGTGATGAGGGCGCTATAGGTGTGTCAACCTAGTTGAGATAGCTGGATGCGCCTGCTGATACCCATTCTCTTAGCTTCATTTACCTCTTATGTAAAATTGTAATTCAAGCATTAGGTACTTTTCATTTCATCAATGAAAAGTACTATTGTTGTTTCAGAATATATATATATATATATATATATAGAGAGAGAGAGAGAGAGAGAGAAAAGAGCCAACACGACCCCACACTACAAAACAAAATACTTAAATCTTACTGAGCTCATTTATTAAAACTAAGGGACGTCCTTTTATTTTTGAAATAAGTTATTAACTACCTTCTTTTGAAACTTCGGCTTGAAAGAAATAGAATAACTTTTGTGAATAACTATTTATTTTCAGAAAGCATGGATTAAACTTCAAAATGAAGCTCTCTTTGTAAATCTTTTTGTAATTACTCTTGGTTAAACATTGGTGCCAATTGAAGTGCACTTATGCAAGCATCCTTGGCATTCTAGAGGATGTAATTCTCCCTTTTGTATTCCGCCATAAAAAATTTTAGAAAAATTAAGACTTTTTTTGAACCAGACACAAATTTTCAATGATGAAATGAAAAGAGACTAATGCTCAAGTGATACAAACTCCCAAAAATTTCTACAAATCTACAAAAGTAATACGTCAAAATACTATTCAAAACCTTTATAAAACTAGGAGTTTATCCATACCTTTTCCTTCCAATAAGCGTAAACAGATTCAATAACTGAATATCTGATTGTTTGAGTTTGTAGAGCCTGGCATTGAAATCAAAGAAATAAAGTGTTATTAAAAAAACATAAAAAAACGATAAATTTTCCAAAGACATGAGATATCTATCAAAAACTGATCGACAAAAGTTATGCATTGAAACTATCCAAGAGCTAGAGCATTAGAAATATTCCATGTTCTCTCTGAAGTTTTTCTGTATATGCATCCAAGGTCCTAGGAAGGTGTAAAGTCACATAAGTAGCTGAAGCAGATAAAAATGAATTTGGGATATAAGAACATGAAAATATTTGAACTCCAAACGACTAAAAACCAATTAAGATAATGCATAAATGGTACACAAATGATCATCGACCAACATGAATAAGCATATCAGGCAAACAAGTTATAATTACTCTTGAAACATATAGCCAACTGTTAACCCGGCCAGATTTGAAAGTAGGCCCTTGGTTGATTTGGGCCATTCCAATGCGGTTAAGACGTTGCTTGCGGAACTTTGGTTTGAAAGAAACCAAAGGGTGTTTCTGGACAAACATTTGGGGTGGACAGATTGTTTTGAAGCTGCACAGTTTAATGCTTCATCGTGGTGCAACTTATCCAAGCTTTTTGAAGACTTCTCCATCCAAGATATTTGTTTAAATTGGGATGCTTTTATATTTTCAGCTTCATGTCACGCGGTTAGAGTTGTTGACTAACCAACCGTGCGACACTTGGGTGATCTTGCTATCAAAGACACACCAAGTAAGCCTTTTAAGCCTTTAAGAGGTTCTCGAATTGAGAATTGTTCAAGAGAAGATGAGGAAGTAGGCAAGTGAGAGTTTGAGTGAATGTTGAGAGCTTTATTGAAGTCTCCAACCAATGAATGCAAGAGAGTACAATGGTTGTGATGGGATTGATACAAATGAAGCCCCCTTGGGCTATTTATAGGTGCCCAAGTCGGTGAGGCTTTAGATGACCGACTTAAGATGACGGTCCCAGCCTATTCTAGAGTTTTCTATACTCTTCCTACGAATTAAGCCGGTTACATCCTAGTTGAAGTCGGTCTAGCCCGTTCCAGGGCGTTCCGGGTTGTTCCAGCACCTTCTAGAGAATTCTGGCACCGTCCCCTACCGTCATGGTATCTTCTGGAAGTGTCCTGACACGTTCCAGGGCCATCTCGAGCCTTCCAGACAAGTCTGGTGCCTTCCCGAGCAATCTGGCATTGTCTCGCCCCTTCTAGATCCTTCCAGGCATTTCCAGGGCAGTGGCGCACGTTCTGGCGCTGTCCAGAGGCATCCGGAGCCTGCTGAGCCATGCTGGGGCTCTCTCGTGGGCCCTGGCACTGTCCAGCACCGCCTAGATCCTTCCAGGCGCTTCGGGGCCTTGGGCGAGGGCGCTGGAGTTGTCCCGAGCCTTCTAGAAGCTTCCAGGACTGTCCAGAGAAGTCTGGACGACGGGGCGCGCGCTAGGCGTTGGCGCTACGAGGCCGCGCACGCAAGGCAGGCGTGCACGCACGCCGCGCGTCTAGCGTTGCTTACGCATAGGGCGCGCGGGGCCTGGCGTGCGCATAGGATGGGGCGCGCGCATGGGACGGGGCGCGCACATGGCAGCGCTGGGCTGACTGGGGCGCACACTTGGTTGTGCGCCTGGGTGCTCGGATGGGCGGTCGCCTGTGTCATGGTCGTGCGCTCGCCTGTATCATGGTCGTGCGCTCGCCTGTGTCATGGTCGTGCGCCTGAGGCATGGGCGCTACCCTTTGGCCAGGGCATCTTGCTGGGGCGTGCTGGCATGTGCGTGGGACATGCTTAGGGGCCTGTTGGTCCTTCTTCCTTGACTCATCCTTGGCCTTGCTAGACAAGCTTTGTGGCACTTTGGCGCGATTTGTTGGCGGGGCGTGACATTCAGCTCTTCTTTGTGTTGTATTGTCCTATATTGGATATTGTACTTTCCATGTTCTATGTTTTTGGACTCTTTTGGACTATTTTTGTTATTCATTATTGGATGTGATAAGGATGCTAAGGGGGTGTCAACCTAGTTGAGATTCCCAGGTGCATCTCCTGATCTTTAAGATTCTTTCGCTCTTTGTTTCCATTCATGAAGTTTGAGCATTAGTTTCATTTCATTATTTCAATGAAGAGGCCAGTTTCATTTCAAAAGAAAAAAAAAAAAAAAAAAAAAAACATATACACAATAGAGAAAATGATCTTAAACTAACAAGAAATGGATATCATTCTGATATATCTTTTCGAAAAAATGCAAGGGTTTGCATATGCTAGCATTTTTCACACCCCCTCAAGTTGGATGGTATATGATAGTCATTCCTAGCTTAGAAATCAAATTACTAAGACTAGTCCAATGTAGTGCCTTACGATCAATAGGAGGACCTGTCCAATTTGAGTAAACTTCCAAAGATCAGTTTATAGTCTTTCTGAACATGAGGCCCTTTCCTAGATTGTGTTTGAGATATCTCAAATTTCTATATGCAGCTTTTATATGTTCCTTATAAGGTTTATTCATAAATTAGCTTTGAGTTTTGTATTTGCATCCCTAGATGTCTCAATTGGTTTACAACCACTCATTCCAGTTTACCTTAGAAGATAAAAAGGGTATTTTAGTGGAGTGAAAAGACATACCTTTGTTGGATTTGGCTACTTCCATCCCAAAGAAATACCTTAGATGTCCCAACCAAGTCTTTGATCTCAAATTTTTTTTACAGGAATTGCTTAAGTCGGACTATTTCTTCAGAAAGATTGACTATGAGAATTCTATCCATCGGCATATACCATTAACGTAGGTATCTTACTTAGTGAGGAGTGCCTGATGAATAATGGGTGCATTGACATTGTGTATAGCCATCTTGCTTCAAAACCTTAGTAAACCTTTCAAACCAAGCACAAGGTGAGTGTTTTACTTTTAGCTCATACAGAGATTTCTTAAGTTTACACACTTTTAGCGTATCTGTCTCTAAATCGAAGAGGTTATCCATATATACTTCTTCCAAGTCCCCTTTCAAAAGGTCCCAGTTGTCTTGATAGAATGCCGTAAAGGGTTCCAAATTTTGTAAGAGTGCTGAAACCAAAAATGTGGGAGGGCATGCAATTAAGCACTTTGATGTTGACCTGAAATTGATTTAGGGTCCTTTTACGAAAAACTTAGAATATGTGGTTAGTCTAAGATTTATCTTTCATAAGAAATGTCCAACTCAAACGAGTGTGATTATCAAGTAATAGAAGGAACCATCATGCTCCAATGACATTCTCTTGGATTTTCCATTATTTATGAATGATTGTGTAAATATTACTTGTGAACCTCATTGGCCTCCTCGTTATTTCCACACATACCCACAACTAAGTTCATGCAAAAAGGCTTTGAGACAAACCCAAGCTCGAATTCCAGAATACATTCTTTGACTTTATACCATGCAACCCCACAACCCTTTCAATGATTACTGTTGCGTCATAGACAAAGGCAAAATCAAATTCCATGTTTTTTTTTCTTTTTGAAACAGACACAGAACTTTTCATTGATGAAATGAAAAGAGGCTAATGCTCAAAGTATAGTGAAACAAAAGAGCAAAAATACACGAACATAGAATTTTAGTATCAGAAGGTGCACTCGAATATTTCAACTAGGTTGGCACATCCATAGCACCCTCATCACATCCTTATACAAAATAGATCCACTCAATAAAATTAATTCCTTGATCTCCATTGTTTGTACTGTTCTAATGAGGTCTGCTTTTGTATGTATTTGGATATTCTCCCATTTGACTCTCTCCTTGTAATCCTCTTTGGATATTTCATTCATCAATGAAATGTTTCTTATCCAAAAAAAAAATTTAAGTAGCTTGAATACATGATTACAATAGAGAAAATAAAAGCACTCCAATTAAGACAAATATCTTGAATAGAGTAATCAGCAAAAGACTTCGATTGGGAACTCCACGAAGAAGCCAGTAGACAAGTAGAACCAAAACGATATGTTCAATCCAAGGGTTAATCGTGAAAAACTCTTTGATTTTGTTCAAACCAAATCTCTGAAATTAAAGCTTTAACTACATTTGACCAAAGAATTTGAGCCTTAAGAGAGAGTAGAGGGCCAACCAAAATTTGAGACATATTATCTCTAATTGACTGCCCAAAAACCCAAGATTGAAATAGGAAAATAACTTCCACCAGCATTTGCTTGTATAAGAACAATCAAACAATAATGCTGCAGGTCTTCTCCATTTGCTTGACACAATGGGCACATAGAAGGAGATAAGCTTTGGTCCCAAAGCTTGTATTGACGAGTGGCCGAGCAATTTAAGGACCCAAAAAACGAAGTTCTATCCGCACATTAATTTTTTTGAGGCTCTTGGATTTCCAAAGACCTTGGTATATCTCTTTGTCAATAGGGGAGGAAGAATTTAGATATTTCGACAAAGATTTTACCGAATACCTTCCAGGTGACTCCAAGGACCACACCCGATAATCTGAAGAAAGAGTAACCCTTCTGTTTTCTACTCGACACAAGAGCGGTTGGAATTCTAAGATCTCTTCTTTTAGTTGCCTTCAGAATATTAAATTCCAAGAACCAGTGATCGAATCCCAATTCCATTTAAACAAAATTGCAGTGTTTCTATTCTTTAGATTACCAACACCAATTCAGCCATCATATAGAGCCTTTGAAGTTGTCTCCCATTTCACTAAATGATTTAGCTTACTACCTTTCTGACCTTCCCAAAAAAATCTGCACATGATTCTCTCAATTTCTGTGATAACCAAGCAAGGCATTTGGAATATAGACATATAGGAATTGTTTAGGAGGCTAGAATGTAATCAAGATTACTGAGAATCAGAGGAGTGTTGGAATGCATGAGGCATCAAGGGCGAAACAGAAATGGGATCGTGAAGCGTGAAAACGGTAGGAAAGAGGGTTAGGTTGAAAACTGTAGGAACGAAGCCCAAAACACTCAATCCCAACATGGGTTTTGGATTACATTACATTATAAACTCATTCTATTACAGGCCCCCAAACAGTCCCATAGTAAGTAGGTAGATTTGCCAAATCCGAATTACAGAAAGTTAGCCTACCCCTTCAAGACAAATCCCATGTTCAATTCTGAATCATAATCCTTTTGGAAATTGAACCATGCAACACTCCCTCAGCCCAAATACAACATCTACAAAGGTTCTCTTCTTCCCCTCACAACATTCTCATTCACTTGCTTAAAGGTTGAAGCTGAAATAGGGACCTTCGAAAGACATGCTGAGAAAGCCTTAGCAAGAGTCGGCCAATCCCGAGCCCGCACTTGGAAAAAAAATCACTATTGCATTCAACCTTCATCTTCTCCCAAAACTTGCTGGATTCCCAAGCTTCAACACTGCCTCGTGACAATCCCCAACTCAAGCTAATGAACCCAACTCCAAATCCAACGTCTCTATCCAATTATCTCTACATTCCTCTACTAAAACTTCCCTTCCACTTCCTATTGGCCTCACTCGAGTGGCCTCTCAGGTCATGTTGGTAGGGATAAAACCTTCATTTCTCTAGCTGACCGCTTTTGTTGCCCTCGGTTACCAAAAGATGTGTACAATTTTGTTAAACACTTCTACGTATGTCAGACCTCCAAAGGCAATACTCAAAATTCCGGGTTGTATACTCCATTATCGATTCCTACCACTATTTGACTAGACCTCTCCATGGACTTCATTCTTGGCTTACCACAAACTCAAAGAGGTTAGACTCTATCTTTGTTGTCGTTGATAGATTTAGCAAACTGACTCATTTTATACCTTGCAAGAAAACAATCGATGCTTTAAATATTACTAACCTCTTTTTCAAAGAAATTGTTAGGCTTCATGGCATCCTTAAAACAATAATGTCGAACAGGGATGTTAAATTTATGTCTTTCTTTTGGAAAAGTCTTTGGAAACGATTTCGGACAAACCTTAAATATAGCTCCACAAATCATCCTCAAATGGATGGCCAGACAAAGGTCACCAATCGAACACTAGGAAATATGCTTCGTTGCCTAAGTGGAGATCAACCTCGCCGATGGAATACTACACTCTCTCAAGCGGAGTTTGCATACAACAATATGCAAAACTATTCAAAGGGAAGTGCCCATTTGATGTTGTTTATACAAACCCACCTTGCCTAACATTTAATCTCACAAGTCACAACACTTCCTCCTTTTGTTGATCTCAGAGATGAAGCTACTGTGATGATCGATCGGGTGCAGAAAATCCACACTGAGGTTGTTGAACATTTAGAAGCTGCCAACAAAAATTACAAAACCAGTCTTGATGCTCATCGACGTTCAGTAGTCTACCAACCAATAGATTTAGTTATGGTTTATCTCAGAAAAAGACGTCTTCCAATAGGATCATCAAACAAGCTTTCGCAAAAAAAGTTCGGTCCATTCACAATCTTGGAACGTTTTGGAGATAATGGGTACAAGGTGGATCTTCCTCCTTCAATGAACATCAGTTCAACATTCAATGTGGCTGACTTATCCTTATATCAAGCCCCCGATGCCTTTAAACTCTCAACTTAACTCGAGGTCGAATTTCTTTTTAGGAGGGGAAGAACTAATGTAGGGACATTTTCGGTATTTTACCAATTAGTTAGGTCGATTGTATTTTTGTCTTTTATTTTATTTTCAGTTTATTAATTCTTAATTGTAAATTAGGTGTGAACAAGCCCTTCCTCTTTGGTTCTATTTAAAGAGGTTAGGATAAATTAGTTAGGTGCGAACAAGTCCTTCCCCTTTGGGTCTATTTAAAGGGGGCATTGTTACCATTTCTCCAATTGAATATAGACTTACACATTGATTCCAAGAATTCTCCAAGAACCGATTGCATCAGAACACCTGCCTACCGACACTCACCTTCTGCGTCTCATGGCTTGTTTGATCACATTCCGTATCTCATAGTTTGTTTGACCACACATGTGAGAAGTATAGCATAACATTGAACCAAAAAAAACTCAAATGGAAGAGACTTCTATTTTGATTAATATTGAATCGATCTACAAATAATAACAGCAACATTTCAGGATGAAAATATGCAAGAAATCTAAAGTTAGTACAAATTTCCAACTATGATAAAAATGTATCACCTCAATAGCATTATCATGTTGTAGGAGAACAGGAACGGGTGAACCAAGAGTAGTTGTTATTATACCAGCTCTTTCTCGAGCCTTGTGATCCAATACCTCCAATTTGAAGAGGAAACTCTCAAGTCTGCATTGAAAAATACACCTCAATGACCATAAAATAATTAACAAACCCCAAGAAAAAGGGGAAAAGGAATTGCGCTTTTCAAAGATGGGAGATAGTTGTTTAGGAGAAAGGCAGAAAAATGCACAAGGTCGTAAAAAACAAAACAAACAAACAAAAAGTTGTCCCACTCAATGAAGGACATTTCAAAACTCAGTCAAATTAGGCAGGATGAAAACAAAAACCTAAAAAACACTAATAGGTACAAGAAAACACTATGATCAAATCATCAAAGAGAAACTAAAATCTCATAAGCACCAACTCAATCTTGAAACTCCAATTGGTCAGTCCTTATTACTGGCACACACCATGTCATCGTATACCTTGAAAAAAAAAAGAATTGAACTTTGGCCCAGTGGTCATTGGGTCAAAGGAAATGGGCAGTGCCCTTAAGTGAAAGTTCGAACCTTGCCTCACGTAAGTTTTGTTTTCAAAAAAAAAAAAAAACAAAGGAGATGACTCACATAATGAAAGATGACAATGGTCAATCAGGAAGCAGCATGTCCTAGAATGCCTAATAGTTTCCCATGTAGCTATAGAAAACTGAGGTTAAAGAGAAATTTCTCATAAAAGAAAAAAGGTTAATGAGGAATTATATACATCATCTACCATAAACAATGCAAGACAGATTCTTCATCGACTGATATTCTCAAACTATTTCTACTCAAAGACTTGAGAACTGTAAGTTCTAACTATTCCTGATTTCCAAGTCTGAATTCCTTGTCATTCTCTTTTGACCAACAGCTGATTTTGTTTCTGATCAACATCAAAGTTAGGATGATTAATCACTCCACAAATTTTTTTCTCCTTGGGAGCCACATTATTTTTCTATTATGATCTTGTTTTCCATGAATGCCACCCTACAAATAGTACCCTCATCCAAGATCCCCAGTATTTGTAACATGGACAAAGTAAAAGGAATAAGTTTTCATTTTTCAACAAATCACTCGTGGCAAGGTCCTTGCACGTCATTGCATTGACCAAAATATTAAATGCCTTTTGACTTGTTTTCTCTTCAAGATTCTAGAAAGAAATAAAAAGGAATTCTTTAATTCACTTGGCCACAATGTCTAAAATCCTTAAGCACACTGCGCCTACAAATCTCAAATCAGCGATGAATCCGCTAGATGATCCAATGGTCATGGTTTGAAGTTTGAACAGTTTGTGAAAGTAGTTATGAGCTTTGAATTTTTTTGAAGTCAAGTTGGTCATACCATTTTTTCTATAAGCATTTTGCTGATAACAAAACTGCAATCTTGATTGTTATGTGGATGATACTATTCTCACGTGCAAGACGATGTGCTTGTAAGTGAATTTCAAATCAATGACCTCGGAAAACTAAGATACTTCTTAGGAATGGAGTTTGCAAGATCCAGAAAAGGATTATTTGTGAATCAACTAAAATATATCACTAATTTTTAAGTTTTTAAGTTTATGCAGTTTTCTTGGGATTGTACTTTTACGTTTTCCAGCTCTTCGCTTTGTATCCTTGTAATTTGAGCAATAGTCTCTTCTTGAGATTCTTTTCAGTTCTTGTTAGTTCTTGGCAACTTTATTTTTAAACACCTTGTTTTCAGTTATGTCTTAGTGGACTTTGTCCTTTATGTTTTGGTTTCTCTTTATTCAATTGTAATGTTTTAGTTAGTTGCCAAGATGAGTTTGTCCAGCTGTCAAGCTTCTGTTTTCAACCCCTTTGCCTATTTAAAGGGGCTGCCCTCATTAATAAAACACACTTGAATTTCTTTGGAAAGCTTTTCCTCTTGTTTGACTACACAAGTATTACAAAATTAATTTAAGATGGTAACATAAAGGCATTTCAATTAAGACAAATATCCTGAATAGTATATCTTGCAAAGCTTTTTTTTTCTTTGTTTTTATATCTTGCAAAGCTTTTGGAGAGAGAGCACCATGAAGAGGTCTTCAAACGAGAAGAACCCACCAAATGTTGAAAATTGAAAAGAGTTTCCACCAACATTGCCTTGAATACCAAAAATCAAAGAATAGGTGCAGCAAAGTTTCCCAATCCCTCAAATAAAGAGGACACATAGAAGGAGATAAGTAATGTGAATGAAGCTTTCTTTGGAAAACCTCAGAACAATTTAACAAACCGTTCCTCATTATCCAGATAAGAATATTAATTCTTTTAGGAGATTTAAACTGCCATAAAGTTGTGTACTCCTCTTCACAAATAGCTCCTGTCAAATGTTTTCTTAAAGATTTCACAGTAAATTTTCCAGATGAATCAAGAGACCAACATTGAGAATTTGACTTGCCAGTAACTTTTTTCCAATAATCATCCAAGCAACTGTTGAAAATCAATAATTTCATCATCTTTAAGAAGCCTTTGAGAGAAAATATTCCAAGAGCAAGAAGCGTTGTCACAATTTTCAAAAATTGAACCATTAGGAAGAGAAGCAATATTGAACAGCCGAGGAAATGAATCTTTTAGAGATGGATCAGAAACCCAAGTATCTAACCAGAAACAAACTTTTCTGCCCAAACCAATCTTGAATGTTGCAAAAGATTCGAACCGAAGCCAAATTTTAGAAATGCTAATCTAGGGGCTTCACAAACTTTTTCCAAACTTTCCAAAAGTGTGCCAATTATGTGGATCGTTTCCATGAATACTACCAATCACCTTGGACCAAAGGAAATTAGAATTTGACATTAACTTCTGGGGCCGAATGTCACTTTCAAAAACAAAATTATACATAGTTAATAGACCAACTTGAGATTCTTCCATATATCAAGTTTTTTCTTTATTTTTTTATTTTTTTATTTTTTTTTATAAGAACAACTTTCATTGAAAAAAAAAAATGAAAAAATACACGGGCATACAAAAAACCAAGCCCACAAAAAAGAGGCTCCCTTTACAAGAAGGACTCCAGTTATGCCCATACATGATCAAGCCAATAGAATAATTACAAAAAAAAACCTTCAAAATCAAAGCCCAATGGGAAACATAAAAACGAACAAGGGACCATAACTCACTAGAATCTCTCTCAACCCCCCTAAACACCCTACTATTCCGTTCGTCCCACAGAACCTATAAAACTGCACAAAAGCTAGCAAGCCAGAGAAAACGGCCTCTCTCCCCAAACGGCGGATTGAGGAGGAACTCCTCGATCATATCCCTGACATTTCCATGACGAACACACATCATACCATACGTCAGAAAAAAAAAAAAGAATCTCAGACACAACACGCGACTTCACAGCACCGAAGAATATGGTCCAAGTCTTCCTCCACTTTCCGACAAAGAATACAGCAAAAAGGCCCAACCAGCGAAGGCAGCTTCCTAACAAGCCTATCCATCGTGCTAATACGGCCGTGAAGAACCTGCCAAGAAAAGAATCTAACCTTTCTAGGAATCTTAATCCTCCAAAGCAACTTTTTCTTAATTTTATCCTTCACGGACTGCCAAAAAGAATCACTTCTTGGGATCCTCCAAAGGGAAGACCAAGGTAAAGCAAAGGAAGAAATTCAACCTTATAGTTTAGCCTTTGAGAAAGAGTTTGAGTTTCGGACTCATCCACATAATTCAGATTTCTCCCAATTAATCTTCATACCCCAAACACCATTCAAAAAAGCCAATAGTTTGAATTGAAATATGCAAATAAAGTGCCAAAAATCCATCAGAGTAAGGTCAATGGAAGAACAAATGATTTTGGTACTCAGTAGCCAATAAACATAAAAAATAAACAGAAGGTTGCAAAGGAAAAGAGACTAAACAAGTTTCTAGAATCCATATCTCAACCAAACAAAGACTCTGCATGACCAAAATGAAGTTGAACAAAGAAAATTTTCCAAACAAAAGGAAAGAAACGTGAATGTGCAAGAGCAAGAGAATCCAAATATAACTCAGAATATTAGCCAGTGATATCATAATCTGGAGTGGCAACTACAGGATGCTAAATAACGTATTTTCCTCTAGCAAAGCTTTTTCTTCTTTGTGTGTGTGTGTGTGTGGGTGGGGGGACAAGTTAAGAATTTGCCTCTCAGGAGTGAGTATCTTTCTTTCTCTGTTAAAGTCCTGAAGCCAATCCTCATCTTCATTGTCCAAGTCATACTCAACAAAATCTCCAAGCTCTGTCCGAGCTGCAAATACAGAGTATGTGTATATATTTACGCACAGGAATTGGTAATGGTAGAAAAGTTTACAAGCCTAAAAATATCTACAAAACTCCGTGTATCACCAACCTCCTCTGCCACGTAAGTAAGAAGTTGGTTGGCTAAAAGTGCGGGAGTAGTCTATCTCATATGTATCAACAACAACAAATTGAGGAGTGGGTATATCAGGAGCCAATTTCTTGCAAGGCACTTGTTGTACCTAAATAACGGGAAAGACTTCAGATTGATCCAGAAAAACATGCGATGAGGGGAAGCACTAAGTAAGATAAATACAGTTCCAGTACCTCATTATCTACCTCGGTCGCAAGACGAAGCAGTTGGGAATTGCGGGTAGAAGTGGGGGTTTCGTCATCTTCCAATTCTTTCACAGACTTGACAATAGGGAGTTTCTTGTGAATGTCAAGCGGACGAGGCCTGAATGACAACCTACTCATTGTAGCTCATCTCTATCTTTTCCAATCCTTTCTGATGCACCAACCCTCTAAGGCTGACGGTTAACAACTGAAATCCTCATAGTGACCAACACGATGAAGCATTATATATCTAGGCCGCTGTACAACCAAAGTTAATAAAAAACAAACTATAGCATGTATAAATTGAAGCTGTATAACACAATTAATGACAACCTCGTCACCTAACCCTCTGTCTCCCTGCGAACCCCTCCCCCCTCTTCCCTCGTTCCGACCCCCCCCCCCCTCCCCCATAATCCTTTCTTCCGTGCAGATCCACCTAGCGTAACAACTCCTACCCTTCCCAATCCACCTTTTTGAAATCTCCCACCCTCGTACCTTTCGAACCGCAACTCATTCCTTAACCCAACCTCACAGGCTCTTCCAGCAGCCCTCCACTCCACCTGCAACCCCAAAAGGAGAAAAAGGAAAAATGAAATCACAGTAGAATCAAGATTAGAGATGCATACAGAGTACGCGCGAAAGTTTTGGATTTGAGCGAGTTGAACCGAGAGCTACGGAGATGCGTTCGAAACCAGGCACCAGACCTACTGCAGGAATTTTTCTCTCTCTTTTTTTTCGAGGGTTGGGTTGCAGGTTTCGGGAGGAAAATCGCGGTCACAACTGTTTTTCAAAAGACGAAAAATTGCATAAAGCATAAAGTTTTTTTATTCAACACATCAAAGCTGGTTTGGTTTGTTCAATCAATTCGATTATAGGCCATGTTCATAATCAATCAATATAAAGAGTTGGCTCCATTTTATTACGTTCCCGGTTGTTTACGTACAGGACCTACTACGAAATCTATAATCAACTCAATTGTCAATCCTTTGATAATTACATAAGACCCATTAGTCATTTTTTAATATTTTTGAACAATTTTTCAATTTTTACCATCACACGTCATCATTTATCATTTCATTATATTAGGTTGAACATTAACTATCAATAAATAAAAGTCATTTTATTGTTTGTGTCTTTTAATATCGTTATCGATCGTACCAGAGGAACGGAGTACAAATAACCAATTTTGAACAAATGAATATCTCCTCTAAATTTACAATTGATGGTAACCAAGAAAATGATTTGATTTGTGGTGTGCTTTGAGAATAAAAAATGCAATGTTGTAAAATAGTAAAGAAACATAATCGAAACAAGAAAAAAAAATGTGGTGTGAAAAAAGAGCAGAATGGACATTGCGCACACTATGTGCTCGCAAATACTCTACTTAACTAGACATAGGCACAACCTGGCATGCGACCAAGATAATTAAGCATGAATCGAATTGAGCCTGCAGTCTACTCTTTGCTCTTTCAAGCTACGAGGAGTTAAGTCATGTGCAATCAGATTGAACCCATAGTCTACTCTAATCGACACTTAGCCACATGAATCAAATTTAACTCTTATTCAGCTCCCTTAGAGAATTGCCTTTAGAAGACTAAGTAATTAAATACATATTTATATTGCTAATTTAAACTTAGATAATTAAGCACGCAATTCGCTAATTCTATAGGCATTGCCCTATATCTAAGGGTTAAACGAAATTCTATGTCTAGGCTTTTCTCCTATATTGCTTTTATGAAAACTGTTTTTTATCTAAATCTTTTGATATAAGACTCACCATAGTATGTCAAACTAGGTGATTAATTTAAGTTAATAATATGCATAAAATCAATAAAAGCAAACTTAAACTAAGTGTCAAGCAAGTAAGAGGGGACACATATCGAACTTTTATTCCATCCTCAGGATATCCACATTTTCCAAAATGAGATTTAGCTTGTAATGAAATGTGAAAAAACACAAAGTGTAAGGAATGTAAGAACTCATATTATTGACTGGGTGGAAATGAATACAAAATAGGTTAAATGACAAGAGAATGAGAAATAGCAGCTGAAAGAGGGAAACTACATTGTTGTAAATAATTCAAAGGTACAATGAAATAGAAATTAAGAAGGTAAACTCCTCAATTTGACTCTCAATCTAGCTAAGTCCTTTCTTTCGAGATGAACAATAGCCTTTATTCTTGTTCTTTCGAAGTGAACACCAGAAATAATTTTTACAAAGATGAAGAGGATAAAAATTTATAGCCCTTTGGGTGTATTACAAAAAAATAAAAGACAGAAAAAATGATAAAGACACTAGAAGGCTTGAGCTTATTGAATGATGGATTGGCGAGAGCAAATGATGCTTTTTATGGACTTAAAAGGGGCTAGAGTTTCTTTAGAATGCCCTACAACTATTTCCTAATCAGTCTGGATGAAGTACATTCAAATTTTAATCCAATTTAAGAAATAATAAGCAAATCCCAAAAAATCTAGAAAAAGAAGCTAATAGTTTATGTTTTTGGCATGTTGCAGCCACAATGCAATCGCATCATAGGTACAATTTGGCTTTTATATATAACTCTTTGTCCTGTCATCGAAAGTCTTAAAGTCGCAATTCAATCGCAACTTTGACAATTTTCTGCAAATGACATAAAACACACAAGATTTTTTCATATATTTGACACTTTTTTTTTACCTAATTCATTTTTATTTCAAAAATCAAGGTCAAGGCACTGCATGACTTGTTTTTTTTTTTTTTTGTAAAATTACTCATAAAGCTGTCAACTATGGCATTAAATACATGCTTTTGACTCAATAATTTAAGCCTTTTAAAGCTAATTAACCCACCTAAAGGGGAGTTATCATGCATCTAGTTGTTCATTTACTAGAGGAGGTCGAACTTGTTGTCCTATCAGTTATAGTTATTGAACGTATCCAATTGAGAGGTACATCTCCTTTCTTATTGTTCTTATTCTTTAGACTATATTTATTTTCAAATCATTTGTTCTATCCTAGATGTATCCAAACCTATAGGAGTTCGATAACACTAAAACAATAAGTTAGGATAAACCTTGTCATGAAGTTTCAATAGCTTTAGTAAACGAAGCATTAACACTTTAGTCATGTTTACTGCTCCGTAATCAAAATTGTTGCAATTGTAATGGATACTTTTATTATTCATAATCCACATAATATTGTTAACTAGTTTTTTGGTTATGTATTCAAATGAGTCTTACTTTTAATATTACGATTGATGGATTACGTTTATTAAGAAGTAAACATGATCTTTGTTCAATGTATTTTCATGGAATTGAAACAAAGTTCAATAGAAATGTTTGAAATGATCATATAATAGATTTTGGTACCTCAAAAAACAAGGACATCTACCTATATTTTCATAAAAAGCATGTTAGATCGGTGGTTCACGAATGAAAGAGCTATCACGTGTTGAATTACAAAAAGCTGAATGGTATGTCCTCATAAAGTGTGAAGAAGTAAATCCATATAAAAGGTATGAAATTATGTATATTAATCAAAGTTTTTTTTCATGAAAAAAATTATATTTTTGATTGATGTTATCTTATAAAGAACACGAGATTGAGCTACCAAATAGAAAACCAAGCTAATATTCTTGAGATGCATGAAGCACAATTTCTAGAGTGGTTTAAAAATAAGGTAAGTTAGTAGCATTGTAGTATATTTTTATGTGTTATAACCGTAATCATAACTGTATAGTAATTGTGAGTTGCTAATGTGTGTGACTTGTATGCACTTTCATGTGACTCTTATATTCGAATTAATTCGCATAGTGGTTGTGTATTCAATAGTGTTCGATTCAACTCAAAAGATTGAGATGATCATCAACTCAAAATAGTGAAATTTGTGTTTTTGGGGTCATGATAGTTGAAGGGCCAAGCTTTATGATATCCTAAGAGAAGTGATTGAATTAAAGTGTTGATAGGAAACAAGTTGTTCTATTTCGATGTAGTTGATATGATACAAATTCAAAAAAGAATCGAATTTGTGAACATCATCATTTTCCAAGCATAGATACTCAAACTATTGGTATCATAATGAAACATTCATTCTTGGCACCCAAGCACAACATTTATTTTATGTTAATGAAATTTGATTAGGTAATGGTTGAAAAATAGTTCAAAATATTCAATATAGACATTTATGGAATGTGCCAGAAATAAAAGATGATGTACCGAAGCACATATAGATGAATGCTTGATGTGGATTTTGAAACTCATACAGTACATAGAGATGATGTAAATCCAATTGTAGTTTGTGAAAGCAGTGAGATGACTGAGAAAATGTTAATTTTTGAGGAGGAGGATGACGAGGAGGATGAAGATAGTGGAAAAGACAATGAAGATGAGAACGACAAGGAAGATGAATAGTAACAATTTTGATATGAACATGTAGTTATTTCTCGCCCTAAATAACTTCTCTTCTTCTTTATAATAGTTGTTGGGTAATTCTTTTAAGTTAGTTGTGCTTTGTAAACCAATCATATTCAGATTTTGTTAGCCAACCCACCTTGTTTGTTGCCTTTTCAGTTTGTTTTCACAAGTATAAATACCAGTGCTGATATTCTTTTGGCATTGATTAATAGGAAGAAAAACTTCTCCTGTAGTAACAGATCAACTAGTCAGAATCAGAATTGAAAATTTAGAAATGGACATAATTGCATTCCTGACACCTCGCGTGATAATATCCGTACAGTAACCCTGCTTTCCAATTCTGTTTCCCATGTTCAAGCAACTGCCACAAATGAAATGGTTAAGGGACAAGCAGCACTCGCAGAACTATTCCTTTGCCCAAAGAGGGATGCTTAAAAAAAAAAAAAACCATTTTCACGTGGGCGTCTTATTAAATGGTCATGCAGTTGGAGGTTTCCTATGTCCTATTTACTTTTAGTCATTATGATTCCGCATGGTTGGCTTTTGTACTCTCATCCTACTCTTCTGTTAATCAAATAACAGAACTGTAATTGTTAAGCATTAAACAAAGATTCAAGCAGTCCCATTCTCTTTCGAGCCACACAAACTTGTCCTATAAACTAAGAATGTCTTACCAAATGCACATTTTTACTACATCATTACGCAAAATTTTCCACCAAAACTTCCCCCAATTTGACCGGATGGAATAATTCCATAACATATATACTGAATGGTATTATTACTTTCTTTCGGTATCACTATTGATGCAACAACAATGAACAGTATATTAGCAGTGATCGAGGAAATTAACAAAGGTACATGAACCAGCTGATTACAAATTAGAACTCAATCAACAATGGTTATAAAGGCGAAGCAGACACTGTTGTTGAAGCCCGAAGTACTTGCTGAAGCATCCTTGCTGCAAGACGCTGAGTAATCCCACTGAAAATGCGGCCGCCAAAACTGCGAGCCTCAGGCTGTTGTAGGACCTGTTTGTGGAAGATATTTAACAAATTTAAGCAAGTTACTTATGGTTAAAATTGAACTTCATCTCACATGAGATTCTCATCTGCAACGAAATGCGAGCTACATTTAATTATAATAATAACAAAGTTTCCTTCGGACATAGTGGTTTCAGATTTGTATATCAACAGGAAGCAGCTTCAGTACAAGCACAAAAAGAAAAATATGCTAATCCGTACCTGCACAATGGGTTGCAAAAGTGTAGGATCAAAATTTTCAGAGGATTGAAGTAGTCTCCATATCCTCAGTACCTGATCTCGAAGCTCTACCATACTTTCTTGCTCTTCATTGCTCATACCGAGAGCTCGAGAACTATTATCTCTAAATAATAGAATTCTCATAAAATCAGGGATAGAATTATACGTATCATTTACTGTCCCTAAAACAAAAGCTTCAGTCACACGAATAGCTTCCTTAATAGCTAAGACTCGAAGACCCTCGCCATCTGGACCTAATAAAAGCTTCAGGACAGGCTGTAGAGCATCTTTTACAGAGAAGTCTCTGTCTTTTCTTCCCTGAAGCAACAGGTTTTCAAGCCTACTCCATCTGTAATGGGAAGATAAAAAGGTTTTAAGTGGGCATTCAATAGGATAAATACATAATCACCATTTTATTGGAAAAAACATCAGGTTTTGTATAGATTGTGAAACAAATGAGGTATAAATTTTGTTGGCACATGCCTAAATTTCCCATCTTTAAAAAGTAACTCGATAAGCGCATCTCTCAGATAAGGATTTGGATCTGTCAGAAGCCTTTTAGCAAAATATGGATATGAAGCAGCCAGAACTTTGAAATTTGGATCAGCATACAGTGCTAACCCTTCCAGTACAGTAAGCGATCTCAAAATCAATGCGTAGTATGCTGGCACTGAATAATTATTAAGAAAACAAACATTCAAGTTCAGAAATAGGATAGCGTTTGTATAAAAATAAAAATAAAAACAAAATAATAATAATAAAAAAAGAAGATTTAGTAATCATGCGAAAACATGTAGACCATCTACAGCTTCAAATTGAAAATAAAGAATAAATTACCCACAGCTTGTGGTTTTCTTCTTATTATACGTCTAATAATTGTAAAAGAGAAATGTTGATGCCCATTAACACATTAATTAATGAAAACTTTGTCGACTTCTCCAAATTAAGTTGCAAGGTTTTAGAAAATTAAAATTTGGAGGAGGTGGACTAACTCACCATTGAATGGATATTGATAAAATACTGCACCCAAACCATCTACTATTGTTTTGAAGTTTAGTTCACTCACAGTTGCATTAAGTGTGTCATCAAAGAAATTCCTAAGAACTGGCACAATTGGAGAAACATCAGTATCAGGTGACAAGAAGTCTAAGGCGTAATAATCACGAGCCATAGCTTCGTAATCCCGATTAACCATGTGAACAACATGTCCGATAATTGCACATCTTGCTTCTTCTGGAGTCTCACTCATCATTCCAAAATCTAGAAAGGCAAGTTTTCCCTCCGGTGTTGCCAACAGATTACCAGGATGAGGATCCGCATGGAAGTATCCATACTCAAGTAGCTGTCTGAGACTGCACTGTATGCCAGTATTTACCAGATCCAAAACCTTCAGCCCCTGTCTCTCAATAGCTTCCTGCTCATTTAATTTCACACCATCAACCCACTCCATTGTCAAAACTTTACCACTCGTATAATCCCAAAATATGTCTGGGACAAGGACATCTTCCTTGTCAGCATATAATTTCTTAAACTTCCTAGCATTCTGTCCTTCCTGCATGGGTCCAGAAAATTAAAATCAAGACCCCCAAAAGATATCAACAACATATTTGTGATAGACTTTCGGAGTAAGAAAGATGTATAATAAGAAAGCCTAACCTGTACGTAGTTAAGTTCTTGATAAACTCTGCGTGCAAATTCATCTATAAGAGCAACAACATCACTTGAGATGATGTCAACATATTTATTTATGAGAAATCCTAAGCTTCTTATGAGGTAGAAATCTAGTCCTATAGCTTCTTCAATGTTAGGACGCTGAACCTTTATGGCAACCACTTTGCCAGATTGCTTCAGTTTGGCTTTGTACACTTGACCCAAGCTGGCAGCTGCAATGGGAGATGGGGATAATGATAAGAAAATGGACTCAAGTGATAATGCCAGCTCCTTCTCAATGCACAAAAATGCTTCTGCATCTGGGAAGGTCGGTAGATCATCCTGTTCAGAGACAGTAGCAGTTGAAGGTGATAAAACCATCTAAAGCTCCATATACAGTTAAATATCACACACAAACATACGACGAGTTTAAGTATGGCCTTATCAAGAATGGGCTTGAACCACTCGACTTTAAGTAACCTCAATAGTGGTCTCGGAAGTTTTCATCACAATCATTTGAATTTGGGAGATCAATTTTTTAGGATGTCAAAAGCAAAAATTGGATGAGGTGATGCGGATGGACCAAGTTATAAAAGTTACAAAAGATACTGTGAATCAAAACAAAACAAAGCTTAAACAAGAGACTTACAATAAGGGCAAGAACTTAAAGAGCACAAAAATAGAAGCTTAACAGAAGACTTAAAACAAGAACTCAAAGATCATAACTTTATAAAGGATTAATAAAAGCAGGCCAATTGCAATAAATATCTGGAATGGAATGCCCTTCGAACTTCTTGGAGGGAAAACACCATGAAGACGCCTTTACCCGAGTCAAGTCAAAGATGGAAGAATAAGAGATTATGGTGAGGACATCTAAAATGATTACAGCATTTATGTTCCTTCTTTAACATGTTGCCATTACTCATGAATTGTACAAGTTATAGCAGACCTATATGGAGATTAAAAAGAGATCTATAGTCAATGACTCATGAGATAAAACGACAGATTGGTGAATTATGTACGATGGGCAAATAGAAGGAGAGAAGAAATGGGGATAACGCACTTGGAGCTGAGAAAGCTCCTCAAGGTACTCCGGTGGGCAGATGTCTGGCCTGGTGGACAATCCCTGGCCTAATTTCACGAAAGTAGGACCTAATCGAGTAAAAATTCCTCGCAGCTCAGCAGCTCGCCGCCTTTTATTTTGATCGAGTTGGCCACTGTTTTTGTCCAACCATAATTTGATGCCAAATGAACTAAGCGCAACCAAAATTTGCAGAGCCCTCTGCAATACCTGGAAATTTTGGTCAAGACATTAAACTCTGAAGTAGGTAGAGCAATCCGGTAAAGCTGAAGGGAAGGGAGAGAAGAAAAAAAAACCTCAATTGGGCGAGACCCGTACGTATTGGCAAGAAGTTCCGGGTTGTAGATGGGAGCGTTTGCAGCACGCGCCATTGCCCTGGCCTCAGCTTGCAAATCATCAGTTCGATCCACAGCCAAAACCAGCTGGTTCTGCAGGGACCTATCGGTGGTAACCGCAGGCACAGCCCTGGGTCTCGCCTCAACTAGAGCTGCAAGAGGCTGTTTTGATCGAGCCAACTTTGGCTTAACAACGGTAGTTCCATGGTAAGAGCCATTTAACCTTGAAATCGCGTCACCGGACCGCCATAACGAATATTGACCAACTACGATACTCATGTTGCGGTAGCCGAGGAACTCCGCAGATGGCAAGTGCCCAAAATCCAATGGGCTGTCGGAAGAAATTGTTTAAGGTGCTCAGAATTTTGGTTCTCTTTTCCCGCATAATTGTTTCGTCCACGGAACAGCAATAAGTACCAGCCACAACCACCGTAGCATGCCGTGTTTGCAAACTGCACTTCGGAAAATAGAATTTTGTCATTTTCCCTTACTGGCCCATTCATTGCAAATAAATGTGAACTAAAATCTTTTCTAAAAAAGAAAAAAACAAAGCTAAACTAATATATAAAAAAAAACACCTTTGAACTTTGTAATTTGATAAAAAAAAAAAATTCCCTTAAGATTTTCTTTAAAAAGTTGAAAACTAACAATACGATTAGTTTTTTATGGAAACTATTATTATTTTATTTAAAAAATATTCTAAAGTTTCAAAAATTTCAAATAGCATACTACACATAGTTACGTACGTGTAAGTATAAGAAGATAACAATATTTATTTATCATCTATGTGAAAAAGCAAGAAATCTCTCCTTTTTGTTATTTTCTTTTTTAAACAAATTACTCAATGCCTTATTTCTATGGCTTTATGGTGTGTCATATACTCACAAGTAAATCTTATTGGAAATGTCCACAACTACTAAGACCCATGACTCATTCATTTGAGAAAGTAGTTTCTTTCCCACATTGAAAAATTAAGAAGTGAGAAAAGGGTATAAATATGAGAGCTCTCCAAAGATCTTCTAATAGTGGTTGGAGTGGTAGTTAAGACTCTTCCACCACATGCGCTTTATTATCTATTTGGAGACGGATGGGTGAGCAGGTTCAGGTGAGTTCACTACTCCTACTTACCCACTCTTACTTCCCAACTCCTTGGATCAAATACACCCATAATGATTTTGCTAAGACTACAATGAAATTCACAAAATGCATGATGATTCTTTAGTCATGGCCTTACTCATCCACTTGGTGTTGGGAGTTTTCTTGCTAATCCTAGTAAACAATTAATTAATGGCAGGAGACACCTACCTCCTCTTTGAGATTTTTACATAGATGACCCTTTTTCAAGGGCCCAAATGAGAACTAGGAAAGGAACAAAAATATTTCTTTAATTATAAATATTATATTAAAATAGATGCCCATGTATCTTAAAAGAACAAGTGTGTTATCCTTATGTCTCCATGTGTCTTTGTACATGTTGTCCATGTCTTATGACCAAGGTTCAAAATATTGATGTAGATGGAAATATCGAAGTCCCGATTTTATGGAAATATCGATATCGATGGAAATTTTGGGAAAATTTATGGAAATTGATGGAAATTATTATAATTAATTAATGAAACTTTGATTATGACTTAATTATACTATAACTAATCATTTTTAATCACAATTTCTATAAAGTAAGACAATATTTAGATGTCTATTGTAAATATCTAAGTAACTGTTGATACGAGAGCAGAAATTTAAAAAAGAAATAGAAAAATAATTACACAATAATAAAAAGTTTATAAATATTTTGAGATAAAATGATGTGAAAATTATGAAAGTTTTGGATGGTAAAAAAAACTCACATCAATTCAATTTTATGGTGAAGTGATGTGAAAATTGAATGAAAAAAGTTTGATTGAGCTTAAAAATAAATATAGATTATTTTTTGTGGTTCTTTCAAATTCAATTTCTTTATAAATGAAAGTTTTGAGTAAAAAATAAAACTAAAACTTGAGAAAAGTTGGAAATTAAAAAAGTAGTACATAAACAATGCTTAATCCTTTGTCGAAAATAACATTAGCGTGTGAAACTATAGAATTGTGTGTGAGAGGACCATAAAATTGAAAATTTTGAATTGAGCTAAAATAGTTAATCATTAAAAAAAAATTAAAAATTTATCAAAATTTTCTCAAAATGTCGAAATTTCGTCGAAAGGGAGGGAATCATAATATTCTCAAAATCTCAAAATTTCTTGAAATTTTCTCGAAATTGGGAGAAAAACAAAATTTTCCCCAATCAAAATTTCGAAACTATCGAAATCTCAAAATTTCGATAGAAATTTTTCAATATACTTATGACTATACCCATGTAATGTACATTACTTGTTACCAAATTGCCTATAAACTTGGTGGCTTTGAAATTGTACAAATTGTGAGAGATTTCCATAATTTTCTTTCTATAATTTCATATATTTTCTATTTCCATTATTCCTATTTTTATAGTTTTATAATATCATTTCATATATTTTCTATTTCCATTATTCCTATTTTTATAGTTTTATAATATCATTTCATATATTTTCTATTTCCATTATTCCTATTTTTATAGTTTTATAATTTTGGTTATTCTACTTTTTTTTACTATTATAATTTTTTGGCATTCGTATTCCTGTTGTTTCTTGTTTTACTACTCAAATTTACAACATCCTTTTCTTTTTTAATTTTAATAATTTAAAAATTAAATTATTTTCAAATAAAGAAAAAATGAGTCAAATTACTTACAAATATAGAAATTTTTTACTATCTATCAATAATAGACCACGATAGAATACTATCGCTTGAGGGATAGACAACGATAGAATTCTATCACGGTATAGACAGTGAAACTTTTCTATATTTATAAATAGTGATATTTTTTCTATTTATAGTAATTAGAAAAGATATATTTTCTAATAAAAAAATAGGTGCCATTAGTAACTAAAAGGAAAAGTGACAAATATTTATTGTTCTGAAAAATAAACCTCGAGAAAAAATAGTTGAGTTTAAAAATTGAAAGAGTGATGCAATCTAACCTAAATCTCAAACACCAAAAACCTATTTTAGACAATTTTAGAACTAGAAAGGCAGCAAAGGTTGAAAAAGACCACATTTGATAACTATTCGGTTCTTAAAAATTAAGCCTCTAAACAATCCATCTACCTCTAATGTTTTGTTATCTATTTTTTATTGCTTTGTTATCTATTTTTTACTAATATTTTAAAAAACTAAGCCAAAATTTGAAAACTAAAAAAAAAGTAATTTTAAAAAACTTGTTTTGTTTTTTAGATTTGGCTAAGAATTCAACTCTTTCACTTCAGAACAATCTAAATTAGTATAAAAAATTAAGAGAAAATAAGCGTAATATTAAAAATAAAAAACGAAAGGGTTACCAAACACAACATTAGTTAAAACATTAGTTATATTATTTTGTGAGATCTACATTATGAACTAAGAATAGCACAATATCCAGATCAAATCACACAAAGTAAAAACAAAAGGCAGGACAGACAAGAGACAATCATACAAGGCCTCTGATTATAATAGAGGCAACAGAGGGGGTACTCTACCGCTATCACAGAAATGTCCGAGGCTAACAGGATTATCAACTATTATCACCATAGCCACAACTCCTTAGGTAGCATTCTTCAGCAAGGTTCACGAACAAATTCTCAATTAAGATTACGTCAACATAATTTCGTTTTGTATATAAATATAAACACAACTGCTACATATCTCAATTTGGGGATATTTGTACACCATGGTAAGTCATGCGATGTAGAATTCAGAGGGTCGGTTCAAGTCATGTAGGTGGTGGCCCTGCAGAAAGAAAACGGTTAATCATGTGTAGATTCCCACAAGATCAATAAGACAAGAGAAATTGACCTGCTACAGATCTACATGCAGCTAGTAGGTATGATTAACTATCAATAGTAGTAGTGTTGCAAATATCTTTTGCAGGAAAAGGATCAACCAAAAATGAATTATTCATTTTCAAATAACACTATTCAATCATTACATGGAGCAAAAATGGCTGAAGTACAACTCCAACCAAGCACCACATGACCCAAGATGGCTTCACCTGACTACAAATCTTATGTGAGGAAAAGCAAATATCCTTTTCATCAGAAACAACTTTTTCGATCCTTTTCTGCCATACAAGACTGTACACAGCAGGTAAGAATATTGTTGCATGGATTCATGCTATAATAATAGAAAAAAACTTGGGTGCTGATTTTTGTGTAGTCCAGATAGTTACCAATAAAAAGTTACCATGTGACAAATATATATATATATATATATAACAAATTGTTTTTAAGATTTTCTTTTTTTGAGTGAAAGAAGGGGATTTATGGATTAGGCTGCACCTAATCATTGCCCATATCAATATAGGTGAATGGTTGTTATTTCCAATATTTGTGTCAGGTGCAGTGAAGATAAAATTTGTATGAAGAAACTTGTAGTTTCTGAATAATATAATAAAATCAACCATGAGGCTCACCACAGCAAATGCCTCAAGCTGTGTATATTTAAGCAGCTTACTAAACAGTTATTTAAAAGATATACTTCATTAATACTTAAAAACTTTCATTTGGGAAGCAGACATGTTACCTGAAACCTTTCCCGTAGAACTCCCTTTTTTTTCATCTCTTGAAATTCTAAGTGACCTCAATTTAGAGGATGGTCTAATTGAATGAATGAGTGGTACTTCTTCCTCATCTTCCTCGTCTCGCTTCTCTTCATCATGTATATCTTCATGGTCAGATGCACTAATTGATTCCTCGTCTTCACTTGTACTTTGCTCATCAAAAAGTCTCTTGCCCTGTATGGTATGTTTTTTACGGGGCCGACCCCTACGTCTAGTAGAATTTCCTTCTTTCTCATCTATGATTGCACAATATAAAATTAAATAAATTATTAGCTAAATTAAAAGAAGAATAATATACATTTACAGATATAGCGACAACTTAGCCTGTGAAGAAGCCATTGGAACATATACAACATAGACTTTTCGCTTCATTTATTTAATAGAAATGGGAATGAACCAGAATGAGAACTGGTAGAACCAAAATAAAATTTCTACTATTGCCATCACCAAAACTATTTTGAAATCAGAACAAAAAGACAATATAATATGATTCATTTTGTTTACCATACTTCGTATAGAAATCAAATTCATTTAAACGTTAGACCCATTTTCATCTCCCGTTCCATTGTACCAAAATTCTTAAGAAGTTGCTTGGTACAACTGAAGCTCTCTTAATGAGAAATGGGAAAGTACATTTTCATTCAATCACTACTAAAAATAAATATAGACTCTAATTCTAAAGATAGCTTAGCTAACTCAACAAAAATCAATTTACTCCACTTCACAAGAATAGCAACTTAAACTGACCGACTAGAACTAAAATATCAGTAACTTCCCTAGAATTTTAATCTCTCTTCTAACATATCTCTCACTTTTCTCTAGAATTTTAATTCTTTTCTCTTAACTTATCTTTCTCTGAACTTAACTCTCTCTAAGATATAAAATTTCTCTCTTCTAACACGCCTCTCACTTCTCACAAAAAAACAAACACAAAAAACCAATGGGTGTTCTACGACAAACAGCTTGTATGACCTGATCGCTTTGAAGTAGCTCGTCGGAATGCTTCCTCATGGTGCACTCTATCCAAACCTTTTGAAGACTTTGGCATTCAAGATCTATGTTTGAATTGGTAGGTTTTTATCTTCTCAACTTAATTTGTTTTTGTGATGGTTATTATATTGTTTTTGTTCTTTTGTTTTAAGCTTTTTTGCCCCATTGTATTCGGGGTATACTTTAGTTCTGATTGGGTTGTTTGCCCCTTTGGAATTTTTGTTCTCTGTTCGGAAATGATGAGAGTGCTAAGAAGGTGTCAACCTAGTTGAGATGTCTGGGTACACTCACTGATCTGTAGTTATTATGCTCTTGTATCCCTCATTGTAATTTGAGCATTAGTTTAATTTCATTATTTCAATGAATAGACTCGTTTCCTTTTAGAAAAAAAAAAATTAAACTTTTCAGTTCCATGCTAGTAGTGACAAGATTAATGGAGTTTTACACTTGGTCTGATATTAAGATTTCTCTGGAAGAATACTTTCAAGCTTCCATCTCAATTAGTCCGTATTTGGATGACAAAGCTTTGATTAAGATAAATAAAGAGATTGATCCTGATTTTTTGGATGCCAAATGGAACGAATATGGAAGATTTTCATCTGAAGTTTGAACAAAGGTTAAAAAAGAATCATTATCTTCCAAAAGTTATCAAAAGTTATGGAGGTTGGATCTCAATCAAGAACCTGCCCTTGCCCTTTTAGAAGAATTCAGTTTTTGAAACCATTGGCCACCATTTGGGAGGTTTAATGGAAATTTCATCACAAACCTTGAACTGTTTAGAGTGTTCTTCAGCAGTCATTAAAGTTGAAAAGAATTTATGTGGTTTTATTCCAGCATCTTTATCCATCAAGATACAATCTTGGGGAAATTTTCCATTCAATTTGAAAGCAAGGAGCCTTTGAATTCTCATAGAAATTATCTCCCCATTAAAAGGTAATTTTATGGCAACCGATTTTTCGAATAATCTGAATATACTCCGGATGATATGTTGTGTATTCGTTGCTGGTGAATGATATGTTTCATAGGCTTTATCTCGAGGCTGTCACAATTGGTGAAGATATCAGTGGATTACCTACCTTTTGCATTCCTATCCAAGACGGTGGAATTGGATTTGATTACTGTCTGCACATGGCCATTGCTGTTAATTGGATTGAGCTTCTCAAGAAAAGCGATTAAGTTTAGGATTTGGGTGATACTGTTCACTTGCTTGTTAACAGAAGGGGGTTAGAGAAGTGTGCTGCATTTTCTGACAGTCATGTCCATGCTCCCGTTCATGATAAAACAGTTGCACTCTGATTGATGAACAAAGGATATGTGTGTCTCCATGGCTCTAGACAGACCATCAACTCCTGCAATTGGTCTTGGAATAGGATTGCATAAATGGATAAGGCTTATTACTATGGGTTTGGGCGGGGAAGGATATCTGAATTTCATGGGAATTGCATTTGGACATCTTGAGTGGATCGGTTTTTCAAGGGGCGATCAACATCTTCCTAGTGCGGCAGTAATTTCTAGAAACAACTTCAGCTATGATATTTGTTGGCATAGATTTGATTTGATCACCTTTCACCGCATTTAAAGATTTCAGAAGTCTTGGGCTGTTTGATTACTTATTGGGCTCATTTTGAGATAATCTTGGGGAAAGTTTGGAAAGTTCGCCTAAGTTTCATGGATCTGTTGGCAGCTTCGGTGGATTTAATAGCCTGTCGTGTTTAGGGAAGGATTTTGGCAGTCTTGTAGATTTTGATGTTAGGAAGTGGGTCATAGATTGGTTGATAGTTAAGCCTCAAGAAGCTGGTCTTTGATTTTTTCAGAATTCAATCAGTCCTAGAAGAAGTCTCATTCCATGTCAAGCTTTTATTTGATATCCTGGTCTAGTTTTGATTTTATATTCTTATATTGGCAAGCTTTTGATAGCTTTATGTCTAGTATACTGTATACTCTTTTGTAATTTGAGCATTAGTCTCATTTCATAATTTCAATGAAAAGGTATGTTCCATTAAAAAAAAGGGGGACAAAAATCAAACATGTTTTATGTTTTGTTTTGTACTTTTTCTTTTCTTTTCTTTTCTTTTGTTTCCTTTTTTTCTTTTAAATAAAATGTTTGGTCTGGTTTGGTTTTCTGTATTTTAAATGAGGAACCAAAAAACAGTTGTTACACATGAATGATTTCTGATTTGTAAAAACAAAAAACAAAAAACAAAAAGCAAAACACAATAAAAAAGCACAAACATGGTTATCAAACATGGCCATTCTTCTCTTTAGCCAAAGAGAAAAATGCATAACTAAATAAAGTAAATCCAATAATGCGAAGGAAGTGAAAAAATCCAAAATATCTCAAGATGCATCTGAATCCAATCAAGAATCCTGCAAATTCAACCAAGAGAGATTGAATTTTCATCTAAAGACAACTTAAATTGAGAGAGGCAAGTACCTTGCAAACCATCACTTTTAGCGTACTTTTCACGCAAGCTGTCAACAAACGTATGATACGGGCGCCAACCACTTGGGTCTTCATCTGTATTAATATTTTCTGTTCGATTCTGGACATCCTTGATACTATTCAAAAAGTGATTACAAATTAAATTAGGTAATTTCAAACAATATTTAGTTTTAACTCAACCTGATGTCAAAATGGTATAAGCATCTTACATTTCCAGGATATCAGGTGTAGGCAGTTTGGATACAAAGTGTAGAACGGCACATTCCAGGAAAGATAAATTCATTGGTGCGTCAGAGAAGGCATACTCAACTCCATCCTTAACGATCTTTAAAATATCTGGTCTATGCTTGTTCCTAGCTGCACCTACATATGTTCCAGAAAGTCGAGCAGCCAACTCCCTACATTCTAGAAAGGATTTGCCTGTTGAAGGCCCATCACTATTTCTCAAGAGTTCTACTGTATGTCGATGGTAGGCCTAGCACAACCCCAAAAGAAAAGAATGTGAAATCACATGGCATGATTTTAACTGATATATAAAAGATGCAAAAGAAACTTTCACTGATATATAAAAGTAATAGTGGCAAATAACAAATAGAACCTATAGATTTGTGTATAGCATTGCGTTTAAATATTAGTCATTCTATTTCTTAATTATTATTTTATATCCTTTCATTTTATAATTAATTCCCTTAGTTTAAATTTCTCCAGTATTATATTTACAGATTACCGGGTCTTTTTCATATAGAATAATAAAAATCTCTCTAAAACAATAATAGAACCTATCACGCACTCGACCTGACATGTCTTTGCAGTGAGTATAGTAAGTTAGTTCATGCATAAGCCCTTTGAAGAACATCTTGAGGCAATGTATCGAATACTCGGGTATCTTAAAGGTTGTCCTAGTAGACAGTCTCTTTTTTAAAAAGGGAGACAACCAATCTGTAGAAGCTTATATCGATGCTGATTGGGCAAGGTTTATAACTAATCGAAAGTCAACCTCAAGATATTGTACGTAAGTATGGGGAAACTTGGTGACATGGCGCAGTAAGAAGCAAAATGTAGTGCTTGAAGTAGTGCTGAAGCAGAGTATAAGGCCATGACTAGTGGAGTGTGAGATATTGTCGATTTACAGAATACTTCAAGAGTTAAGTGTTAGATGATATGATATTAAATTTGTCTTCACATATCAGCTTAAGCTTTTGAGTCAATCAATATTTAACATGGTATCAGAGCAAATGGTCCAGGGAGGTCTTGTGTTCAAACTCCTACAATGTTATTTCCTCCCCAATTAATATTGATTTCCACTTGTTGGGTCTTCTTCATATTTCAAGCACACAAGTGAGGAGGAGTGTTAGATGATATGATATTAAATTTGCCTTCACCCATTAGCTTAAGCTTTTAGGTCAATTGGTGATTTAACATTAAGGATGGAGGTCAAAGCTCCAATGAAGCTCTTTTGTGATAACAAAGCTACTTTAAACATTATACAAAATCCAGTCCAACATGATCGGACAAAGCATAAAGAGGTGGATCGACACTTCATTAAAGAACATCTAGAGAAGGAGCAATTTGCATTTCATTTGTTCCTTCCAAAGACCAAACGACATATATTCTAACAAAAGGATTTTTTTTGAAATGGAAACAAGACTTTTTCATTAAATTAAAGAATTGCTTAAACCAACTTTTGATGCTTATCAATGTTTGATAGCGTGCAGTTGCACTATACAAAGGACTTTCTATTTTAAAGATTTTCATTTCTGGTTAAATGTTTTCAGTCGATCAACGCTGAAATCCCTTCTTTGGAAGATGTATTTAGTAGAGTTCTCTATATAGAGAATTCTCAATCTAGCTTGTCCATTCCAAGGGATCCCTTTGAGTCGTTAAAAAATTTGGACAAACCTCAGAAGCTCAGAATCTTAGCAAAGCAATCTGGATTGTCACAAGGGGAAAAGCATGGGAATGATGAAAATGTGGCACTAGATTTGTCTTTACAAAAAACTTGTGGTAGAGGTGAGGAAGCTTTTAGTAAGGAACTAACTGGAATTTTAAAGACAGGCAGATTGTTAGAAGAAGATTTTTCTGTTTCTAGGAAGCTTGTTTCACATTTTCTTTTGCATTTTACCCGGAGAGTTGTTAATCATTCTTCTTCCAAGTTTTTAGGAGTTAATTTTGACTCGTTAGAGGAGAAGTGTATTCAAGCTCAAGTTCCTACGTTAGATAAACAAAGAGTCATTGTTCTTCAAAGGTTTTCACTCTCTAGTCATTTGACTCTTTCCATCCCTGGTTCAAAGACTCAGTTTACTAAAGGTCTTGCTTGTCATTCTTCCAAGGATTTCTCTTGCCCTTATGATTCTGATGAGAACTCAATTGTTAGCGTGAGTAGTGAAGAATCTGATTTCCATCATTTGGACCAAGTTCATGAGGAACCGTTTTTAGTAGAACATTTACGGGAAGCTTTTGATTTATTATATCATAGGGCTGAGGAAAACAGTGTGTTCAAATACAAGGTCGAGTGCTTCTCCTTTGCCTCCCTCTCAGATACCATCCAAATATTCTTCCATTGTAAAAGCTTGTGGTATTCAATTGTGTGAAGTGGGTTGAATTTGTCCCCAGTTTTAAGAATGCTCCTTTGCACTTTATTGCGGTGGTAGTCCTTCGAGTTTAAGCTACACTCTGCAGGATTATCTCTTTTTAAAGATGATCAAAGGTTGTTGATACATATGTTGGGTTCTTCTTCCTTTAGTGGCATGCCCTCTTTGCTTGGTTGTTTGTACATTCTTGCAGCCTTTCTCTATGTGTGGCTTTTCTCAAGCTTAGTTGGCATTCAAGTTTTCTGTTAAAGCTTTAGTTTGAAAGGTATTTTTGAACACGAGACAAATCTTTTCATTGATAAAATGAAAAGAGAGACTAATGCTCAATAGATACAAAACACCATAAAGGAGAAAGAAAAGGTAAATAAGGGACAATTCAATCATCAAAACATCAGTCAAAAAACTCCAAAAACAGAAAATACATAGATAGAAAGAGAACAAAAGTTGAACTAATAAGTTTAGTTTGAAAGAATTCATCAGGCCATATAGGATAAACCTCTTTAATAGTTGGCTAACTTTGGTTTAGCACGGGTTCAAGCCTTTTCACATTAGATTTAGGTTGATTTTATTTCTCCTGCTTAGTAATTTTCTTCTCTTTGTATTCATTTTTGCAATTTTCGATATGTTTGTTCTTGGTATCCTTGTACTTTGAGCATTATTCCTTTTTTTATTTTATTAATAAAAAGTGTTTCATTTTCCAAAAAAAAAGTTTGTCCATTCCTCAATCCAGCAGTGCTCTTACTAATAAAAATAAGAATCATAAGGTTACTAAAGGGATGTGCACCAATACTTAGAGAACTGGTTATGATAATTGAAGAGAAGATTCACAGGAAATTGTATGTCACTACTATTGTAATCCTAGTCATATGAAACATAATTGACGAAGTTGTTGAATAAGTGTCAATCACCTCAACTTGCTTCGAATGCTTCCACCAAGGATACGACTAAGAAGTTAGTTACCATTTATGCGGACGATTTTGCTAAATTCTAGTTGTACTAGGAATCATTGCAAGCACCATCTTTTAATCCTATTGCAACCATTGCTAAGCCAGGAACTATGATAAATTGTCTTCTTACATCATCTACCAGATGGGTCATATGTTAGGATGTGGAGACAAAACTTGGTGAAGAATCAATAATATTGGGCCGTTTGAATTACCAAGCCCATTTGCTTTTTTACTTAACCCAAAAGAAAGCTTTTAATTGGGCAATTATGGACATTGGGCAATTATGGAGGTGAGTAAAACACAGTTTTTGATTGGTAAAAATGGGAGGTGGTTTTTTCTTTGAAGGAAGAAAATAGAGGTGGTGGATTCATTTATAAAAGAAATCAAGATTGAAAGAAAAAAGTGTAGAAGGTCCGAGAGCCCATTTCTGCCGCTGAAGAAGAAAATTGGCCGAAGCTCCCTGGAGATTTTTCTTCCGCATTTATTGATAAGTACCGTGTGTATTTTTTGTTGGGTAGAAAGTTTCTTTTATTGTTTATTTCAAGTTACTGAGTTGTGATACTTGGATTCAAATAGTTTGTGTTGGGCTATTTGGGAGAGATTTGTAGCGCAAGTTTGGGTTTCTTTGTCATCTCCATCAAAGTAGAACCTGCAGTTGCAAAAGATTGGATGTAGTCTCGAGTTTGGGGCGAACCAATATATTTTTCGATGTTCTTCTTTTCCCTTCTCTTTATTATTTATTATTTTATGATCGTTTACTTATTTGGCTCTTGCTTGTGAAGTGGGAGTTTGAGATATAATTTAGTTTATTCCGCATTTATTTATATCTTGCATAAATTTCCAACAAGTGGTATTAGAGCTATTTGGTTCAGGAGTCATGGATCATCAGAGCTAAAAAGTTTCAAGGGGATTATAAAATTTGATGGGAAAAATTTTGGGTATTGGAAGATGCAGGTTAAGAATCCTTAACCTGCAAAAAAATGCAAAAGGCATTGAAAGAGAAACCGGAAGGGATGTCAAATGAAGATTGGGAGAACCTGAATGAAGAAGTAGTCGTAGTCATCAGAATGTGTCTGTCGATGAATGTAGCTAGCCTTGTACCTGACAAGACTAGTGCAGTGAAATTAATAGAAGCACTTACAAACAAGTATGAGAAACCATGTAAACTCATGTTAGGATCCCAGATAGTGGCAATTGGCCACAAAGATTCCACACTGTAGAGATGTCAATTTGATGTTGCCAAAAGATCAGAGAAACGGTGGATGCCAGTTAAAGCTACGGATGGCAGGTGCATAGGTATAGTTGAGCTAGCAACAATGATAGCCAATTTTGATAAGTCAAATCAAGATCCATCAGTTCAAAAACAATTGAGAAGTCCGAGAGAGAAAGTTGATGGCTATCGCGAATCCCTAGTTGTCAGACATTCGGATGGATTGATGAAGTTGCTTAGACGAGTAAAGGCATCAGATTGGAAGGCCAAAGCAGTTGCTAAGGTCAAAGATAAAGTCTCTAGCTTAGCAGCAGGCTTGAAGGAAGGAGTCAAGCCATTTTCAGTATGTATCTTCTTCAATAACAGGTGTTCAGGACCAGAGTTGTCTTACAAAAGTATTTGAAGACTTCTCAATTCAAGATCTCAGCCTCAATTGGAGGGCATTCATTTTCCTTGTATAATTTTCCTATTCTTTGTAACGGTGTTGCTATTTTTTTTTTTTTAAGTTTTGATGATTCTTGTACAAACTTCTAGCAGGATTGTGTTATTCTGGAAGTTGCATATTCAATTTCTGGCTTGTATTGTTCCTGGAAATGATGTGGTGCTAAGGGGGTGTCAACCTAGTTGAGATGTCAAGGTGTACTGTCTGATCTTCAAGTTCTTTTGGTTTCCTTCTACTTGTAATATTATATGTTTTTATTATATCAATGAAATTTTTTGTGTCCTTTTCAAAAAAGTTGGTACCACTTAGTTGAAGTGGGAGCACGTGATAGTCCTTTATGTCTAGGGGGACAGTTCCACGAAGCTTGGTTATACCTTGAGGTAAGCACAGATGAGCTACAGTTATTTTCTGGTTTTCTGTTTTGTTACTTTGTTAATTTTATAGGTTTCATGTTGAGCCTTGGCTAGTCAAGAAGATCATAAATAACAGTTGTAGTGGGAGCCAAATCTTGACGTCTGCCAAGATCATAAGTTTCGTTGTAGTGGGAGGCAAGATCGTTGTTTTGTCTCTAAGTGGGAGATTGTTAGGATGTGGAGACAAAACTCACCTCATCCAAATGACTACCATATTTAATTTTGGTGAAGAATCACTAATATTGGCTACCTCTTCTCCGGCCATCTCGTTCGTTGATTTAGAGTTTTGATGTTCGATATCTAGTTCCATCTTCTTCGTTGGATTTTTCTTCCTCACTCGAGACTACTTCCGAATCAACATTTTCAAATTCTTCAATTTTTGAAGCAAATAAAATAAGCTCCACATGGTCCAGTTTGGTAAAAGAATTCAAGCAATTGATTGACAAGATTCATTTCAAGTTGTTTACCACAAAATACCTTCTAATCAGCATATTCAAATCACAAATGCATGCTTCTAATCAGATATTCATAACACACGCATAAATGCAAGCATGCTTATATGTATGCATATATACTTTCATAGCGAGAGAGAGAGAGAGAGAGAGAGAGGTCCCTGATATAGAGAAGTAAACCCTATACAAGTGTATGGTCCTTACTCTTTTCATGGCTTCAAGAAAGATAACTGGGATATTGCCATCCTTCTTTCTCAAAATGGCAATGAAATGCTTAACAATATCTGCTACACTTGTCCCATGTATAAGAAAATGAGAAATAATTTCTGGACCAAGATACTCCTGCACTAACAACCAGATGCAATGAGTTCTGACCCAAGAAATATAAACAGTTTCATACTATTCATATTTCACGATTATTAGCTCAAAGTATTCATATTTCATAATTTGTTAACGTCCTAGTTGGGAGTTTCATCCCAACATAAACTACTTTGGGATATATGTTACACGGCTCCAGTACTCCCACTCCAGTAATAATCATACCAATGTCAACAACAAAAAAGTCCTGATTAAAAGAAAATTTTCAATTAAAAAAGAGAGCAAAAGCAAAAAAAGCCTAGAAGAAGCACCGTTGTGAGCCCAAGAGGAAAAAGAATATAAGTACTGCAGGAAAAGTGTCTAGAGCTTTGATTACATCTTATATATCGTACACAAAATTGTCAAATAGTCATAAATATTTCACCTCTAGGAAAGACAACTTATTTGTCCCAAGAATATACAAGAAGCCTTATTTGAAGAATTTAAAAATGTTGATTCGGAAACTTTCTTTGTCAAATAGTCATAAATATTTCACCTTAGAGTTTCCATCTACTTCCGAAAGCACAAATCTACTGTTTCTTAGAGTTTTTCTTCATTGCTAGAAATTCGAAAGTCATCAGCCTCTATTTTAAATAAGGAGAAACAGAGCATGGGTGAATATTGAACTATAACAAATTCAAAGGTTTTCAAGCAAGATTTCAACAATCTTTGGGTTATTTCGAGGCTTTTTTTGTTTAATGACCGAAAAGAAATCGCAAAGTCCTTGGAAGATATCTTCCAATCGAAGGTCATCATTAATCCACTTTTTGCGGAGAATGCCTTAATTCAGATTGATCATCCAAAGATGGAGGAATTAGTTGTATTCCCTGGCAAATGGCAGGTGATAGGTAATTTTCATTTACTTTTTGAAAAATGGAATCGTTTTAGACATGGTCGGCCTTTAGTTGTGGAAAGGTATGGAGGTTGGTAAGCGATCAGAAATCTTCCTTCGGATTACTGGAGTAGACAAACCATCGAGGCTATTGGAGCATATTTTGGTGGCCTTGAGGACATTGCAATAGAAACTTTGAACCTTCTCAATTGCTCTGTAGCTAAGATTCAAGTGAAGAAGAATTTGTGTGGTTTTATGCCTTCCACCATAGAGATTATTGACGTTAAACGCGGTAATATTTACTTAAATTTTGGAGATATAGAAGCTCTGGAAGCCCTGACAATTACAAATGGTGACTTATTGATTAAGAACTTCACTAATCCTCTTGATCTAGTTCGATTGAGACAGGTTTTACAGGATTAAAGTTTGAATTTCAGAGTTGATAATCTTGAAGTGTATTTTCTTGATTCAATTCAATCCATTCCATTTTTCTCTCGAAATCCTTTTGATTACTTATCAAAGAAGAGCTCGACAAAGCCACAAATATCAATAGAAATAGAGAAGAAGACTTCTTTTGAGGAAGAAGACGATCCATAAGTCATAGGCAAAGGCAATGGGAACACAAATGTACCAAATCCGGATTCTGTATTAATGAAGAAAGAGAAGAAGCCATCTCCGCCAATGGGTGATCTTTTCAATGTTGTTCAAAACCAGAACTTTAATGATTTTAAAGCGAAAAATACTGATCAAATGTCCTTTGGTATTCCCACGAAGGTAGTTCAAAAGGTCCCCCCCCCCCCCCCCCCGGTTCCAATTTCCCGCCGAATTCAAAGGAACCATTTTAATATTGGAACTCACTTTGGGGAAGTCCAAAAGACTGATTCATTTAGCAGGCGTCTTCTCTCTCCAATGAATGATGAAGGTGTTTTTATTACTTCAGAAAACAATTCTCCCACCAAAGCTTTTGCACTTCAAGCGTTCAAAAAGTATATTGCACCCCCTGTTTTGCTCGTGGCAAAGAAAAAAAAACACTCCTATCTGCTAAAACCTTTCCATAGACATTTTGCAAGGAAGAAGACCTCCTTCATTAATTCTTGGTCTGCACTCACAAATCCTGATTTGCTAGAGGTTTGTTGCGTTTAAGCCCAAATTCCAAAATTTTCCTCCAAACGGTCTGTTAAATCTCCTCAGAAGTTTCATCAGTCGATCTTTAAAATTCCAGGTTCCAATGTGCAATTTGTTAGAGGTGTTCCATGTGACAATTCAAACTCCTTGCTATAGATAACATGACTTCGATTGCGAATTGGTAGTGAGCATTAGTAGTGAACACATTGGTTGCTCTAAGGCAGAGGAAGAAAAAGGAAGAAGCAGAGTTTGTGGACAATTTTGGCAAAGAAATTTGTGATTTATTTCAAGAAGAGATCAACCTAGGAATTGGTAAAGCTGGACCTAAAGAAGTCCACCCCAATGATGATACAATTGAAGATGTTGCAGCTCTTTTCCAAATTTCAGCCAAGAAAAGCTCAAATCAGAAGACTTGCTCTCACCGTTTTCAACTATCCCCTTCCCAAATTCCATCTAAATTTTCCACGATTGAAGAATGTGGTTTGATTTTTGGGTAAGATTTTTATCTCTTCCTAAAGATTTCGATCGCAATTTTGTATCCAGAGCCTCAGTAGAGTTGAGTTCGATAGTCATAAGGCATTCCGTAAGTTGTTTGGTGCTCTCCTCCCCCGTGATCGTCCTTTGCTTTGGTTGGAGTTGTAAGGTTGTATCAAGAATTTGGCTGGCTTAGTCTTTGGAGAGGTGCATATGTTGGCAGCTTGTTTGTCATTCTAAATACGGGTTTAGCTTCAAGCATCATATGCTTTCAAAGTTATCTGTCATTCAAATTTCAATCTTCATTCTCCAACAAAAATTTGCTCGACTGGTTTTTTTTTTCCTTGGGTGTTTTGTATCTTAGTTTAGCTTCTTTTGCCTCTCATGTTTAGTTTCTTATATTGTTCTGCAATCTACCCATTGTACTTTTTTTCTATGTTTGCTTATTTATACTTCGAGCTTTTGGCTCATTTCATTATATCAATGAAATAGTCTTGTTTTCGTTTCTAAAAAAAAAGAAAAAAAAAAGATATAAAGCAAGACTAGTAAAAAAGGATTCCCTCCGACCTATGGGATTGATTATCAGGAAACTTTTGCCCTTGTTGCTAAAATTAATTCCATCAGAGTTCCTTTATCTTTTGCATCAAATTTAGATTGACCCATTCACCAGCTCACTTTTAAAAATGTTTTTTTTATGGTGACCTTGAAGAAGAAGTGTTTATGAGCTTACCACCAAGAAATATTTGTTGCTTTGCAGTTTTCATTTTTCATTTTCTTATCTTCCTATGAAAATTATGTAACTTGAGCATTAGTCTCTTTTCATTTCATCAATGAAAAGTTTTATTTTCCTTCAACTTTTTAAAATATATTTTTCATTATCTTTTCCCTTCGTAATTAGTTTCCTTAGTTCAAACTTCTCTTGTATTATTATATTTACTCATTGTTGGGTTCTTTGAAAAATAAGAAAATAATTTATCAAACACAACAGCAGTTAAAGTGCATCCTTTATATAAAGGCTAAGGCTCCCCCTTTTGTACATACTTTATGAGAGGTTAATAAAATACTGCCACATTACAACAAAGAGCTTTCCCTGCACTGAACCAAAGGGCTTCAAACGATAAATTTTGAATACGCCAAGATGATTTCCAATTCAAAACAAGTTTACCTTAGAAACTGTATCACTTGCAACCAACTTTGCGACAGCAATCATGATTGCTTCTTTATTTGTCTCCTCCACATATTCTTTACTTACATCCTCATCTTCACTCTCATCTATATGAACAAATATAAAAGATGCATTAAACACGGGAAGGTAAAATCATCATACAACAGCAAGTATAAGAATGATAAAAAGCAACCTAGCTTATTGATGCTTTTAGACTCTTCTTTTACTGTTAATGACTTACATATATAACTGTACATTACATCGATATAAATATATCAAGCTATTGATTCATTCACCGATATAATTGTTAGTCGAAGAAACATTATAAAGGCAATAAAGAGATGAGGTTAAGTACTTCAAGAACTAATTTTCATTAGAACATACATCATAAAATGACCTTACTTTTTTTGAAACGGAAACAAGACTTTTCATTGAATTAATGAAATGAGTCTAATGCTTAGAGTACAATGAAACAAACAAAGAAAAGAGAAAATACAACATAGCAAATGGAGCAATAAGAACAAAAAGAAAGATAAAGGAGACCAATCCTTATAACAACACCCAATAAACAAAAATTTTCGATCTGCCAAACTTCTAGCAAAGTACAAGACTTGAGACTTGAGTGTCATAAAGCTCTGAAAGCAGAGGATACTTGAAAAGGAGCTCAAAACCAGATTGACTTGCCTACTACCAACCCCAAAACTCTAGCCAACCAAACATAAACAACCAAAACCACTGTCCAATTATAATAACACAATATAATGTGTTGAAGACTTGCACCACAAAAACAATATAAAGGCTAAGGCTCCCCCTTTTGAAAAATAATAATATAATAAAACGACCTTACTTGAACAGGATCTGTTTTATAGGTTGTACAACTGTGTCCTTGAGTTCAATGAACATACATCTTTTTTAACAAAGATGAAGTTAATTACTTCAAGAACTAATTTTGGCACAAGGCTAGATTGAAAGAGGGATTTTATTCATTACTTCCATAATCCAAGATATATGAAGCACGATAGTAGAAAAGCATTGAATAAGATTAGAGAAAATTTTCTCATATTGCATATTATATATATATATATATATATATATATATTTTAATAGAAACAACTGCTTTCATTGAGAAAAAATGAAAGAATACAAGGGCATAAAAAAAAACAGCCCACAAAAACTCCCACTAAAGAAAGGGTTTCCAACTAGGTAAGAAAGGCTTGGGATGACATGTTTGAAAATTCTAGAGTTTCAAGGCAAGCCCGTACTTTTTCAGACCATTTTCCATTATTACTTGAAGCTGGTTCGATTTCTTGGGGTCCTTCTCCTTTCCGTTTATGCAATAGTTGGCTTTTAGATAAAGCTTGCTGTCAATTGATTGATTGATCGATCCTTATCAAATGGAAACTTCCGAGGTTGGGCAGGTTTCATTATTGATTCAAGGCTCAAAAAGGTCAAAGCAATAATTAAAACTTGGCACACAGATTCAGAAGCTTCTAAGAAGAAAAGGGAGGAGGAATTACTAGAAGATATAGAGAAACTAAACATCCAAGCCGAGATTCAAGAGATAATTTCAGAAGAACTAAACTTGAAGACCTCTTTGAAAGCTGAGCTCATACAGATGTATCAAATGGAAGGAAGAAGACTCATACAGCAAAGTAAATTAAATTGGTTAAGGCTGGGAGATGAAAATTCAAGCTTTTTCCACCATTTTCTTGCAGCAATGAAGAGGAGAAATTTAATTACGGAACTGATTAATGAGCAGGGTGTTCCTTCCAAAACATTCAGTGAAATTGAAAGTATTGTGTTGGGTTGCTACTCCTCTCTTTATCTCAAATCCCCTGGATTAAGAACCTTGCCCCTCAACTTCGGTTGGACCAAGGTTTCTAAGGAACAGAATGCTTTATTGACTGCTAGTTTCATGGCAGAGGAAATTTTTCAGGCCTTAAAAGCACTTGGCAAGAATAAAGCTCCT
The DNA here is from genome assembly GCA_002890555.2 of Lagenaria siceraria. Taxonomy (NCBI): domain Eukaryota; kingdom Viridiplantae; phylum Streptophyta; class Magnoliopsida; order Cucurbitales; family Cucurbitaceae; genus Lagenaria; species Lagenaria siceraria. The sequence continues at coordinate 25,475 of CM016492.1, read as the reverse complement.
GGACTAGATGACTTTACGGCTGAATTCTTACTTAAATATTGGAGTTCATTCCGGCCAGATTTCTTGAAGCTATTTGAGGAATTTTCTTCAAAATGGGAGATTGAATGCTTGTATCAAGGAAAACTTCATTTGTTCACAGAAAAAAGAGGATGCAATTCGAGTAAATGATTTTAGACCAATTAGTTTAACCACCTCAATGTACAAGGTTGTGGCCAAGGTTCTTGCAGAACGTTTGAAGAAAGTAATGCCTTCCATCCTTGCCCCCACTCAAAGTGCTTTCATAAGGGGAAGACAAATTTTAGATCCAATCCTCATTGCAAATGATGTAGTTGAAGATTATAGATCCAAAAAGAAGAGGGGGTTGGATACTGAAGTTGGATTTGGAGAAGGCCTTCGATAGAGTTGATAGGGAATTCTTGGAGAGGATTTTTAATTTGCAAACATTTTCATCCTAAATGAATTACATGGATTTTGGGTTGTGTTAAAGATCCAAGATATTCAATTTTCATAAATGGTAGACCACGTGGAAGAATCTTTGCTTCAAGGGGACTTAGACAAGGGGATCCCCTATCCCACTTTCTATTTCTTCTAGTCAGTGAGGCCTTGAATGCTCTCATCTTGAAGATCTATGAACAAGGTTCTTTTGAAGGATTTATGGTGGGAAGGGATAACATTCATATTTCGATACTACAGTTTGCGGATGACACATTGTTATTTTGCAAGGATGATGATTCTATGCTAAATACCTTGCGGAAAACAGTTGAATTATTTGAATGGAATTGAGAGAAATCAGCTCTTTGTGGCATTAATATGTAAGAAGATAAGCTTGTTTCAATGGCCTCTCAGCTAAATTGTAAAATAGAACGATCACCCTTTATTTACCTTGGTTTTCTGTTGGGGGGTTATCCAAAACAAGTCACATTTTGGCAACCGGTTATTGATAAAGTTCAAAGGAAACTAGATAAATGGAGAAGATATAATCTATCAAGAGGAGGTCGAGCCATACTTTGTAAGTCAGTACAATCCAAACTCTCCACTTATTATGTCTTTATTTCTCATGCCCGAAAAAGTAATTGCTAAATTGGAGCGTATTATGAGAACATTCTTCTGGGAAGGAAACAAAGGAGGAAAGTTGAATCACTTGGTCAAATGGGACTTAGTGACCTGCTCACAGAATGATGGAGGCCTCGGCTTAGACAATCTAAAAGTCAAAAACCTTGCTCTCTTAGCCAAATGGGGGTGGAGATTCTTGAATGAGGAAAATGCATTATGGAGGCAAGTTGTTTGCAGCATTCATGGGAAAGAAAATACAAGTGGCACCCAACTGGTAAAGCAAATCTTCGCCTTCGAAGTTTGTGGATAATCCCAAGCTGCCAATCTTCTAGCAAAATACAAGACTTGAGACTTGAATGCCATAAAGCTTTGAAAAGAGAGGAAACTTCAAAAGGAGCTCAAAACCAGACTAACTTGCATGTTGCTATCCCCAAAGATCTAGCCAGCCAAACATAAAACACCAAAACCACCGACCAATAATAAGAACACAAATGGAGGAGAGCACCAAAATTCAAAAATAAAATAATGCATTGAAGACTTGCACCATATATCCAAAATACTACAAAAATTCCACAACTGAAATTGACCAAACTAAAATCTCCAATCATAACACTATATGAGCAACCACAAACCAAACCAAACAACCTCACAAGTATCGAAAGGCCTACTAACCAAACATTTCATCTTGCAATGAGTTCAATTCCTAGAAAAAACCACCAAACTGTGCTTTAATTGAAGGAGAATGAGGAGGAATTGCTTCCATCTAAAACCCCATTTTTCAATCAAAGCAGTGAACTTGGTAGGAATTATGGGGGACGATTTTGCTTGGGCATTTACACCCTTCTGAAACAAAGTATCAAAACCATCTACAAAGCAAACCTCTGGAGTCTCCTCAACAATATCAACTTGTGCTAGAGAATCCTGCTTGTTGTATATGTTGATGCTATCGTTATCACTGGAAATGACGTATCATAATGATTTTATTAACAAAAGGATTCAGCTTTTATACTGATCCTTAAACGAAATCAAAAACAAAACTTAAGTAGAACACAATTACCACACGGTAATTTACAACCAAATTAAACGACGACCTTTTGAAAGAACTACCACTAAACTAAAAGAATTGCCAACAACTTAAAAAGAAAAGGAAAAAAAAAATTCAATCTCTCATTCTCAATCTTAGATCTCTCGAAGTCCGCGAACCCACTCCCCTGATTGCATCCCCAAGTTCCCAACCGCCATCTTCAATCCCTCTCCGATCTTGTCTGGCGATTTGAGATCTCTCTCTAGTCAACGTATTCCCGGCGGCATCTCTCACGAGGATAATCCCCCATCCTACCGGCCGGTAGCAGCTCTCTCTCACGAACACCCATCGCGGCAACATCTTTCTCTCTCGATCACCCATCCCGCCGTATTTTCATTTATTACAATGGTTGATGCTCATGAAACTGATAAGACTATTGAAATATGGAAAATTAAGAAGTTGATTAAAGCACTTGAAGCTACATGAGGTAATGGGACTAGCATGATCTCTCTCATCATGCCTCCACGTGATCAAAAATCTCGTGTTACTAAGATGCTTGGTGATGAATTTGGAACTACTTCGAACATTAAGAGCAGGGTAAATCGTCAATATGTTTTGGGCACTATCACATCTGCTCAGCAGAGGCTCAAGCTGTATAACAAGGTTCCTCCAAATGGGCTTGTGTTGTATACTGGGACAATCGTGACTGAAGATGGAAAAGAAAAGAAAGTCAGAATTGATTTTGAGCCTTTCAGGCTATAAATGCATCTCTTTATCTCAACAACAACAAGTTCCACACGGAAGCCCTAAATGAACTGTTAGAATCTGATGACAAATTTGGCTTCATTGACATGGATGGTAATGGAACACTCTTTGGCACATTGAGTGGTAACACACGTGAAGTCCTGCACAAATTTAGTGTCAACCTTCCTAAGAAACATGGAAGAGGTGGTCAGTTAGCACTTCGGTTTGCTCGTCTTCGAATGGAGAAGCGACACAATTATGTGAGGAAAACAACAAAGCTTGCAACCCAGTTCTTTATTAATCCTACCACTAGTCAACCTAATGTTGCAGGTTTGATACTGGTTGGATCAACTGACTTCAAAACGGAGCTCAGTCAATCCGACATGTTCGATCCTCGTCTCCAGGCCAAAATACTTAATGTTGTCGATGTCTCTTATGGAGGGGAAAATGGATTCAATCAGGCTATTCAATTGTCATCCGAGATCTTGTCTAATGTAAAATTTATATAGGAGAAGCGTCTAATTGGAAAATACTTTGAAGAGATTAGCCAGAATATAGGGAAATATGTTTTTGGTGTTGTTGAAATACTCATTGTTTGGGAAAATTTAGATATCAATAGGTACATAAAGAATGCTTCCACTGGTGAGATTGTTATAAAGCACTTGAACAAGGAATAGGAAGCCAATTAGAGCAACTTTCGAGAAAAGATGGCCTTACTGGAATGGTTTGCAAATGAGTACAAGAAGTTTGGTTGCACCCTAGAGTTCGTTACCAACAAATCACAGGAAGGATCACAGTTCTGCAAAGGTTTTGGTGGTATTGGAGGAATTCTTCGTTACCAGCTTGACATAAGATCGTTTGATGAACTATCTGATGGGGAAGAGTACGATGATTCTGAATAGAAATCATTCAATCACTCCCCGTTGCTGGTGCAGATGGGGGATCAAAAGCTTGCACCAGAGCCCCGGGTTCTCGGAGGGATTATGTCCTTTTGATCTGGATTTGGCGCCTATCTGATTGATCATTAAGGATGCGTGCTCCAATCTGTAGCCGCAGTGCTCTGCCCTTGTTCTCATGGAATGGTTGTCAAAAAGTTCAGAGCATACGACATTGAATATTATTGCAATACTTCAATGTCGTATGCTCTGAACTTTTTGAGTTTTTGTCATTTTGTCTATTTCTCATTGCTGATAAACCATGTCAGTTGGATCTGAATTCGTATGCATGTTACAGTATTTGAAGGTTGTTTTGTCAAAAAAAAAAAGGAAAAATATGGAAGCTTGAATAAACTACATCAAATTCCCCCCAACTAAGAAGATTAAACTCGAAAGTTGAAAAGAATCCATAGCCAAATACTCAGAAATATTAGCAATGTTAAGAACTGGGTTGATCCTCAAATCCGGAGGGACATCAACTTTGTAGGCATCATCTCCATAGCGCTCCAGTACTAAAAAATGTCCCAACTTCTTAGGCTTAAATCGACAGAAGGTGCCCACAAGAAATCGGGACATAGTCAAATGAAAATCATTACAAGATCGCCCTCCTGAAATTCCTTGAACCTTCTGTGCGAATCAACCTGCTGTTTACAGCTCGATGTCATCTTATTGATTTGAGCAATCAAATCTTTATGCAATTTCGCAATCCACTCAACAATGACATCTGCTTCTTGGCTAAAATCAATAGATGAAGGAATGTTAGCTAAATCAACAATAGGTCTAGGAAGTTTTATGTAAACAATTTCAGCTAGCCAAGGATAGAGTTGAACCAGTTTATGAACGAGAATTAATGGGAATAGTTATGGCAATACAAAGGTGAAGGCCATATTTGTTGGGTGAGAGCGTGGGGAAGTTAGTTTTGGAAATAGAATTCTCCCGAGAGTGAGAGGTAGGAAGAAGACGATCTCTGTGATCGATCTCTGTGCTTGTGCCCTAGGCATTGTATTTTTGTTTACATTCAATAAAGGAAGAATCGATACCTTTCAGATTGTAAGCAAACTCAACTTGGGGAAGTATAAGTTCCCATTGCTTCGGTTTCTCACCACTCGAACATCGAATTAGATTACCAGGGGTCTTATTAGTCACCTCAGTTTGACCATCTATTTGCGGATGGCTTGTGGTGCTGAATTTCAAATTGGCGCGGAACTTCTTCCATAAAGTCTTCAAAAAATGGCTTAGGAACTTAACGTCCCTATCAAAGACAATAGACTTAGGTATCTCATGCAACAGTACAATTTCCTAGAAAAATAGTTTAGCCACATAAATTGCGTTGGAAGTTTTTTTTACATGGCAAGAAGTGTGACATCTTACTAAACCGGTCGACCACAATAATTACCAAATCAAATCCCCTTTGAGTTCTAGGAAGACCAAGGATAAAATCTATGGACAAGTCTTCCCCAATACTCTCGAGAATTGGTAAAGGACAATAAAGCACAATATTTTGCATTTGGCCTTTTGCTCTTTCACAAATTTAAAAAAATTAAATAATCTATTTACTCCGACCGGTTGGTTTTAGATTTTAGAAAACCGCAGTGACCGTCTCGCTTCTTAAACCAACTGACCAACTTCGGTTCAGTCAGTTTTGGTCAATCGAATCGGTTTTTGAAGTACTCTTGCACACCCCTAGTTCACACGAAGTAAGGTTCAACAGTTCTCTAATTTTTCAGGTTTCTTTGATCCCCTCCTAGATTTTTGGTTGGAACAAGAGCAATGTAGTTCCTATAGTTATTGAAAATAAATGCATATTCACCACAAGGTTCAAACAAGGTTCAACAAGTGCATGTAGACAAAGAAAAGAAACAAATGCATATAGTTATTGAAAAAATTATAACACAGCATCCATTTAATGTCACTATATAGTGTTCCTATATTCCTTGATTTACTAAATTTAAGATTGTCAAGGATCAATTATAGCTGTGAGGATTGCAGATTTCCATGAATTTTCCATTTCTCACTCAACAATGGAACTTTCCATGAATTTCCCATTTCTCACCCAATGAAGGAACTTTGCTTATTTCTTTTTTGGGCTAAATTATACAAAATACCCCTAAACGTTATACTTTGTGTCAAAAATACCCTTCAATTTTTAAAAGTTTCAAAAATATCCTTAAACTTTCAAAAACAGTTAAAAGATATTTGTGCCGTTAGTTTTGGATCGAAACCGTTAGTGTTTTGTTACAATAATACCCTTGAACTTTAAAAAAAAAATTTTAAAAAAATACTCTTATTGTCAATATATGAACACAAAGCGTTAATACTCGTTTCAAATATCCTTGAACTTTAAAAGTTGCATTAATACTCTTAGTTTTGGCAAAAAAAGAAAAAAAGAAGAAAAAAGAGAAAAAAGAGATTAAAAATGTTTCTATCGTATCGTTAGTATAGTGATCAATTTGTTTGAAGTTTTCTTGAGTTCGAAAAGAACCAAGTTTAAAACAAATTGCTTTTTTCATATAGATACTCTCATTTTTCTCTCATTTGTCCAATTCTTACACCAATTTTGTCACAACAAAATATAAACCATAACTTCAAGTTAAGCATAAAATCCTACAAAAACTCAAAATATAAAAATCCCCCCTTAAAATTTACTAAAACTATAAATAGTCAAATACAAAAAGAACATATTTGGCTATTAACACACACTCAACTACACCATATAATCTTGTTCAAACATATAAGTCCTAATGTCCCCTTGGTACTTCCATTATTGTTTTTCTTTTTGTATAATCTATATACTTTAATTGAAGGAGATTTTTTTTAATGAGATAAACAAAAGGTTAAACAAGAAGGAGAGTAATAGAGGAGAAAAAATAGAGAAAATAGAGAAGCAATAGTTCATTGATTGAAGTAGGGGAAAGACAGAAAATGGAAGAGATGATGCGGTGTAGATAAACGGTAAGAGCATTGTTAACATTTAGTTTTTTTAAGTATGGGTACTAATGCAACTTTTAAAAACTTATAGGTATTTAGGCAAGAAGGAATTCATGGTTTCTGTTCATATATTAACAATATGGGTATTTTTGAACTTTTCTTTATGTTTAAGGGTATTTTTGAAACTTTTGAAAGTTTAAGGGTATTTTTGAAACTTTTGAAAGTTTAGGATTATTTTTGACACAAAGTACAAAGTTCAAGGACATTTTGTATAATTCAGCCTTCTTTTTTTAGGATTGATGAATCAAATATATTTTTGTTCCAATTCTTGTCCCACATATATGTTCTTTCATTACAAGTCATTCCCACAGTTTCCTTCAAACATCACTGGTGAGTGTGCAATTTGTTTTCTTCCTTCCAGCCATAAAATAATCCCAAAACAATTAAACCAATACCTGAGATACTTAGCTGTCGCTCACATAACCTCCAAAATTTTTTAACAATAGATGCATCAGGGCAATAGCCTAATCTTTCCAGTTTTGTTGAAGAATAATTTTCCTTCCTAAATAAAAACCATGTCTCCGCAAGAATGGTACAAACCTACACATATCCAATGTTGTTAAATCAGTATGATATTTAAAGAGATCAATGAGAATTTCAATACGCTTATTGAATTTGATAGATATGAGGGCAAGGTGTACGTACCCGACAGGCCAGCTGATTACCACTCTTACCAATTTCACTAGGATCATTCAGGTATTGGTCCAGATATTCAAGCAACGCATTCCGTTTATTCAATAAGGATGACAAAGATTCTAATGACACTGTTTCACTATTTATGATAGAGTGTAGAGACCATGCTAAATGTAAGTAGAGGTTGAGAAGTAGAAAACATAGAACCTGCATGGAAAAAGAAAAGAAAATGTTAATGTCTTCTAAATAATTTAACTGTTCACCCGTTAGCCACCCTTACCTCATCATCCATGCTTCTAAATTTCTGGAGAATCATCATAATATCACCATATAGGCTTTCCAAAGAAACAGGTCTGGATAATTGAAACTCATACAACCTTTTCAAATTTACAAGAAGAGGGTACTCATCACCACCATCCTGCAGACATTAAACATTCTAATAAAATATGTTCAGAGTGGAGGGAGGGAGGGAGACTAAAGGAACAATATCAACTCTATATACCTCTAACTCTATCATAGCATGTTTTAGTTTAGCAAAAAGCTCATCTTCAAGTTCCTTCAATTTATTACGGGAAAAATCTTGCAACTCCCCTCGACTCTCAGTGCAGCATAAGTTAATTGCCTTCATGCACAATCTCAATGCTTCCTTCTCGCCATGCTTGAAAAATGCTTCTTTCATTAGTTGAAGAACATTTTTATAATTCTGTGGGGAGAAAAGAAATGGAAAGGCAGATAATTATGTATTAGAACTAAGCTGAAAGAAAAGTTGAATAGCCAGCTGCAGCAAGAACTGACAGCACCTGCTCTTCCCTCTTCAGGGAATAAAGTTCAAGATTCATGTGCACGATAATTTCAACTAATGATGGTACTTTTGCTTTATCAGCCATGAACTTGCGTAGAAGTAGGGGATAATTCTTCATCATGGCAATAGTTATGTCCCGTCTGTTGCTTTCAAATATTTCCTGATAGCCAAAAGAAACTATGATTTAGACTAAATTTTGGACTAAGTTAGCAACAAAAAGGGCAGCAAAAAATGTCAAATGTCATAATAAATTTGTGTAGCATCGCACAGTAACCAATATAAACACCAGGACATGAAACATGGAGCATAAAACAAAAAACATAATAAGGTAAACTAGAGATTGAAACATTTGCTTTAAATTTTTTAAGAGTTAGTCATGAATATGTATTACCAACATCAAGCGCAAAAGCATTTTACTTGAGTACTCATCCAGCGCATGAATGGAAATATTGTACATTTTATGAACCAAAACTAAGGCAATAGGTTATTGTAAATATTTCTCTAGAATATTATTGAATCTCTCTCTATTTCTTAATTACACAAGGGTACAAAGCCCTAATTTAAATAAAATACAGCATTAATAAAATAAGGAAATGTTGACCTAAAAAAGGAAAGGATTCTATAGAATCATTACAGCCAAATAAAATAAAATATTATTGCATAAATCAACACTCCCCTTCAAATTGGTTTAAAAATGTCTTCAATTGCCAGCTTGTTAATTAATTTGTCGAATTGTAGTTTGGAAAGCCCCTTTGTCAGGACATCAACAATTTGCTCTGTTGTCGGGAGATAGGTAGTCCATATTACTCCACTATCAATCTTCTCCTTTATGAAGTGTTTATCAACCTCTATATGTTTTGTCCTATCATGTAGGACTGGGTTGCGTGCTATAGAGATGGCCGCTTTATTGTCACAGTAAACACGTATAGGCAATACCTGGATAAATTTCAATTCTTCCAATAATCTTTTTATCCATATACCCTCACAAATGTCATGTGCTAAAGCCCTAAATTCTGCTTCAGCACTACTTCTGGCTACCACTCTTTGTTTTTTGCTCCGCCAAGTAACAAGATTGCCTCCAACAAAGGAACAATAGCCAGAAGTTGATCTCCTATCTGTGGTACTACCTGCCCAATCAGCATCAGTGTAAATTTCCACATGTAAATAAACCATTCTTCTTAAAGAGTATCCCTTTTCCTGAAGTCCTTTTCAAATATCTCAGAATTCTGCATACAGCTTCAAAGTGGGTTGGCCCTGGGGCATATGCATGAACTGGCTTACCATACTAACAGCAAAAGCAATATCAGGACGAGTGTGAGACAGATAAATCAATCTTCCCATGAGTCTCTGGTATTTCTCATTGTCTTTTATTTTTGTATCCTTCGCAGCTTGCAATTTTAAGTTTGACTCAATAGGAGTTTCTGTTGTACGACAACCAAGCATGCTTGTCTCTTCAAGTAAATCAACAATATATTTTCTTTGATTAATAAGAATACCTTGTTTCGACCTAGCAAATTCCACTCCTAGGAAGTATTTCAAGGTTCCCAGGTCCTTAATTTGGAACTCATTAGTTAGCTTGCCTTTCAAGTTGTTCATTTCAGCTTCATCATTATCTGTGAGAATGATGTCATCCACATACACTATTAAAACAACCATCTTATCATGACTAGTATGTTTGTAGAAAATGGTGTGGTCCGCTTGACTCTGACAGAACCCATAACCTGTTACTGCTTTCTCAAAACGTTCAAACCACGCTCTAGGAGACTGTTTAAGGCCATAAAGGGATTTCTTTAATTTGCACACTTTGTTGGTTCCGAGATTGGCTTCAAAACCGGGTGGTAAGTTCATAAACACCTCCTCTTCTAGTTCACCATTAAGGAAGGCATTCTTTACATCTAGCTGATATAACGGCCCATCAAAGTTAACTGCAATAGATAACAACACTCTAATAGAATTAATTTTTGCAACAGGAGCAAATGTTTCTTGATAATCAATTCCATAGGTTTGTGTGAAGCCTTTAGTAACCAGTCTCGCTTTGTATCTTTCAATACTTCCATTAGCTTTGCACTTCATAGTGAACACCCATTTACATCCCACTGTTTTCTTATCTTTTGGAAGCTCAACAATTTTCCACGTGCCATTTTCTTTTAGAGCATTCATCTCTTCCATAACTGCTAAGTTCCAATTCGAATCATTCAAGGCTTCCTGTGTATTCCTTGGCACAAATAGATTTGTTATCCTAGAGGTGAAAGCTTTATAATCATCAGACAATCTATGGTAAGAGAGGTAGTTTGCAATAGGGTATTTCGTGCATCAACGAATACCTTTCCTATGGGCTATCGGAATGTCAAAATCAGACAAGGGATTTTGAGAAGTTGAGGAAATGGGAGTAGAAGAAGGATTACCTGAATTTCCAGCATCATTCGTCAGGGCATCTGATTGGGTTCGTGGCACATTGCCTCTTTGGTCTTGATTATTTTGATTGACTGCCCTTCTAGTATAAACCTGAAGTTCAGGATGTCGAGCAATGAGATCTCTTTGATGTGTTTCTCTCCCTGAAGTGGAATCTCCCATATTTGGCATTACTAGACTCCTGGTTTCAGATGAATGATAGCAGGAAGAGGAGATGTATCCCGAAAATGATCTTCTAAGTTGGATATCTCCTCCTGAAGAGAATTGTTTGTAAAAAAAGATTTGTTTTCCAAAAATACGACATTCATACTTTCAATGTATTTTTTATTGAGAGGATCAAAACACCTATAACCCTTTTTTTCAGATGCATATCCAAGAAAAATACATTTAAGGGCTCTAGGATCAAGCTTTGATCGTGAAAAATTGGGGATATGAACATAAGCAATACACCCAAAGACTTTAAGCGGTAAGTCGGACCACAAACGAACATTAGAGAAAAAATCCTTAAATTGATTTAAAGGTGTTTAAAAATCTAAAACTTTTGAAGGCATTCAATTTATAAGGTAGGCAGCCGTGAAGACTGCATCACCCCACAAATACTGAGGGACATGCATATAAAACATAATAGCAAGAGCAACATCAAGTAAATGTCTATTTTTTCGTTCAGCAATGCCATTTTGTTGGGGAGTATCACGACAGGTGGACTGATGAGAAATGCCTTTTTCTTTAAAGAAATCAACCAAAAATTCATTGAGGTATTCAGTCCCATTATCGGAGTGTAGAATGCATAGTTTAGTTTGAAATTGATTTTCAACCATGTTATAAAAGCGAACAAATATATCTTTGACCTCCGATTTTTTTGTAAACAAGTACACTCACGTTAAACGAGTGTAATCATCAATAAATGTAACAAACCAACGTTTTCCACTATGTATCAAAACTTTGGACGAACCCCAAACATCACTATGGATTAAGTAAAACAGTTTTGATGCCTTGTAAGGTTTTGGTAAATACATGGCCCGATGATTCTTAGCAAAAATGCAACTTTCACATTGAAAAATTGAACAATCAATTCCTTGAAATAATTTTGGAAACAAAAGTTTCAAATAGAAAAAACTAGCATGTCCTAGCCTAAAATGCCATAACATGATTGTGTCGTGAACAAACGGAGAACTAACACAACTTAAGTCCTGAATTTTTTTATCACTAGTCAGGGAATCATCAAAGTAATAAAGACCATCAAGTAGACTAGCACGTCCAATCATCTCCCCCGAGTCATGATCCTGAAATAAACAGTGAGTTGCAAAGAAAATGATACAACAGTTAGTATCTTTAGAAAGTTTACTCACAGATAGTAAATTACAGGCTAATTTAGGGAAATGGAGAACAGAGTGTAATGTAATTTTTTCTGTTAGACGAATAGTTCCTTTCCCTGCAATAGAATTGAAACTACCATTTGCAATTTGAATTTTCTCAATGCTATACAGAGGAGAATAGGAGTCAAAAAATTGAGATGTACTAGTCATATGATCTGAAGCTCCAGAATCTATGATCCACGGAGATGATTTAAGACAAGAAAAAGCTCGAGGACAGTTACCTGCTTGTGCCAAGGAAGTACTAGGATTACCCGATGGCGAATTGATCTTTAACAGCTTCAGGCGTTGATCAACTTGCTCCTTACTGAATGGATTGGAGTCGGCACTATTAGCAGTGGGATGTGCTGACTGATTGTTCTCTTTGTCACCTGACTTGCTGTTCTTCCAGTTTGCAGGTTTCCCATGGATTTTCCAACAGGTCTCACGAGTATGGCGAGGTTTGTTACAATGATCACACCATACTCGGGGTTTGTTTGGTGGCAAGGAAGCCTTATTAGCAGTGGCTTCAATCATCATAGCAGATGTCTCAATAGAGTCTGTACTTTTCTTTCCCAACATAACACCACGACTTTCCTCCCTGCGAACCTCAAAAAAAGCTTCATTAATTGAGGGGAGAGGTTTTTTACTGGTGACTCTACTTCTAACCTCATCGAATTCATCATTAAGGCCAGTGAGAAATTTGTAAACACGACCGTCCTCTACCACCTTCTTATAGTGTTTGATCCTTAGTTGATTCCCATTCATAATCTTCAAAAAGATCTAAGTCTTGCCAGATTCTTGTCAGCTTGTGAAAATACTGTGTGATTGTATCTCCTCCTTGTCGAATATCACCTAGCTTGAGGTTCAACTCTAGTACTCGTGATTGGTTGTCAAGGTCTAAATACATTTGGTTGACGTTATCCCATAAGTCCTTTGCGGTAGAATAACACATGTAGTTGGAACATATTTCCTCAGTCATGGAATTGACCAACCATGTCATGACCATGGAATTTTCAGTATCCCAAGTCGCAAACAATGTATCCGTCTTGGCAGGTGCCTTTTTGTCGCCTGTAAGATACCCAATCTTCCCTTGTCCACGAATATACATCTGAACGCTTTGGGACCAACGAAGAAAATTGTCCCCATTAAGTCGGATTGTGGTGATTTGGACATTTGGGAGCTGACGGTTGTTGGATCCCACGGAAACTTTGGCCATGGATGACTTTTCATCAGACATGTTATGTGTTGCTGAATCTTAACACCACCACTAACAAAAAAAAAACAACCCAATCCGAAAAAAGAGTCTAAAGTTCGCGACTTGCAGTCATCCGCCGGCGAGTAGAAGCTGTTGCAGCGAGTAGAAACGAGTGGGTCTATGGTAGGGTCGCTGTCGGAGTCAGATCGACGCCGTCTGAGTTGAAGAAAAGGCCGTCGAGTCAGATCTGAAGCTCGGTCTATGGTAGAGTCGCCGTCAGAGTCAAATCGTCGCCGTCTGAGTTGAAGAAAAGGCCGTCGGAGTCAGATCTGAAGCTGCACTCGAAGTTGAGCTAGTCAGCTGTCGAAACGTTCGAAATCAGATCTGAAATTGTCGTTGGAAGTCGCAGTCGAAAGTTGCAATCGGACGTCGGAAGTCGCAGTCGGACGTCGTCGGCAACGGCAGTGGCTATGGATACGATGATGGCAGAGGCAGAGGCGGTGGCGACAGAGGCAGACTTAAAATAAGATTAGGGTTTTTTTGTTTGTGGCTCTGATACCATGTAAATATTTCTCAAGAATATTATTGAATCTCTCTCTATTTATTAATTACACAAGGGTACAAAGCCCTAATTTAAATAAAATACAACATTAATAAAATAAGGAAATATTGACCTAAAAAAGGAAAGGATTCTATAGAATAATTACAGCCAAATAAAATAAAATATTATTGCATAAATCAACAGTTATGTTAATGGCAATCTAAATGACCGAGGAGACTACAAGAAAGTCCTACAAGATGAACACCAAGCTCAACCAGCTCAATCCAAGCTCAAACTAAGCTCAAAGTCAATGGGAGTCAAGTCAAATTAACACCAATGATAAGCTATCATTATGCTACAAAGTCCAATCACTAGAGCTAAAAGACTACAAGATGCAATGAATCCTCAACTGCCAAGTTAAGGTGTCTACATACGGTGAAGAGTTGCAATTGCAACCATTCAAGCTTATGAGAATGAAGAGATATTTGAAGTATGCGTTGAGAATTGGGCCAAGACAAAAACTCTAGAGAAACGTGCTATGAAAATAGGGAAAAAGAAAAAAGGAAAAAAGTGAGATAGAGGAAAACAAGGAAAATGAGAAAGGAAAACATGAAACTAAGACAGTCATGTAACAATTTATTTCCCAATTAGTATTTTAATCCATTGTTTTTCCTTGTGTTTTTTATGGTTCATTGAAGAGAAACATGATGATCAAGTATGAAAGTTTGGATCAATGGCAAAAGGGAAGTAGTACTCTACAAAGAAATTATACATTTGATAAGAGATGATTCTTTCAAACTTCTTTCACGAGTTGGAGATGATGACTACAAAGTTTCTTCCCACGGCAATCCTTTATTTTTTTAAGAAATCAATAACTTTCATTGAGAAAAAATGAAAGAACACATGGGCATATAAAAAACAAGCTCACAAAACACCTCTAACAGCCTACTATTCCACTCACTCCACAAGGCCCATAAGACTGCACACACCCCAGCAAGCCATTAAAAATAGTCTTTCTCCCCAAAAGGCGAATTGAGAAGGAACTCCTCGATCATAGCACTAATGTCTCTGTGATGAACATACATCATATTGAACATTTGAAGAAAAAGATCCCAGATACATTGAGATATTTTTAGATTGGATAAAAAATGTGGAAATTTTCTTTGATTACATGGGAACCTCAGAAAACAAGAAGGTTAAACTAGTTTCTTTGAAACTAAAGAGTGGCCCATCCGCTTGATGTGATCAAATCCAAGGCAACCGACATGCTTATGGGGAAAGACCTATAACTACTTGGCCAAAAATGTTCTTTTCTTTGCTTAGAGATACTGGTTTGGTCGATGGGTACTTAGACACCTACAACGCTTGGAGTCTTGATGAACTTGATGGAAATCTTATGTCTTGGATTTACCCCTTTAATCATAAAATTTTTATTCAAGATATTGGAAGATGGTCTGGCCATACTCCGTTATACGAATTTATTTTATTTCTTGATTGTTTCATTCTTTTTTTTTTAAAACTCGTGAACGAGTTTTCTTTTTGGTTGTGTAGAAGGATGTAAGAAGAATGGAGTTAATTTGGTAATTGGGTAATATCCAAGGTTAATTCCCGATAATAACATTTGGAAAGGTCCCATACCTAAAAGGGTTGGATTCTTTCTCTGAGAGATTAGTCATGGAAACATTAATACTGTTGATATTCTTATCAAAAAAGCCCCTTGGATTGTGCCTGCTTCGAATTGGTGTGTTCTATGTTGCAAGCATTGTGAATCCTTTATGCACCTGCTGATTTTTTTGTGAATATGCTCAGTCATTTTGGAATATGATCTTATCCACCTTCAATTACCATGTGGTCTTTCCAAACGACCCCACCACCCTTTTGAATATGCTTCTTGTTCGTCATCCATTTAAAATGGAAAAGGAGATATTGCAAACTTTCATCACCAAAGCCTACTTTTGGCTCATTTGGAATGAGAGGAATCATCGCATCTTCGAAGATAGAGAATCGAATTTCACGCACTTTACTGATAATCTTTTGTATACTTCACTTTCCTAGTGTAAATTCACGTCATCTTTTTGTGATTACAATCTCACTTCTCTTATTTCACAATGGAATAGCAGCATTATGTAATCCCACACGACACTTGTTGCCCTTTTGTAATTTCATATTATCAATGAAATTATGATTATATGTTCCTCATCAAAAAAAAACAATCCACCCCCTTAAGACCAAACTCAACCTTGAGCTGAGAAGCAAGGTGGAAGGCATCAGGAGCATGGTACAATTGGAGGTCAAGTACATTAAAAATAGGGTTGATATGCAAGTCATGGTAGCTCAATATGAAAAGCATTTGCTCCATAAGCGTAGAGAACATGAAGGGGTCCAAGCTTTCTGCTTTAGAGTTTATTGTATGTGCCAACTCGATAACGATCTTGAGGATAGATGGTTGAGGGTTCGTCTTCTTTGTAGTAGATTTCCTCATCTTTATCATCTTTCTGTTAAGAAAAACTGTTTCGTTGTTGTTATGTTGTTTTTAGGGAGCTCACTTTCTTTTCCTTTCAATTTCGTCGTCCTTTGTCCGATAGGGAAATGACAAAGGCTATGGTCCTCCTTTCATTATCCAGGGATGTTGAGTTCAGGCCATGGAGAAGGGATATCCGTATTTGGAGTCTCATCCCTTCGAAGGGGTTCTTTTGTAAGTCTTTCTTTCATTACTTGTTCGATCCTTGTCCTTTTAGAGAGAAGGTCTTTTCAATTCTTTAGAAGGTGGAAATTCCTGGATCCACCATTGCTTGTGGATAACAAATATACATATATGTTCACTTTTACATTTCTCTCACATGGACTTTATCTTTACTAACCACAAAGCCTTCATAAATTCCTTTAGAGAGCGCATTCTCAATTAAGGCACTGAAAACTTCACTAATCAATAGAAATAAGAAAGGAGATAGTGGATCTCCTTGCCTTATTCCTCTGGATGCAATAATTTGCTCTCGTGGTCTACCATTAATGGACACTAAGAATTGGGGTCTTGAATACGCCCCTAATCCATTGTATCCATTTCTCATTAAAGGCCTTAAAAGGACATAACTTCCTCCAAAAACTCCCAATCTACACAATCAAAGGCTATTTCAATGTCAAGCTTCAAGATCTATCCTTTTTTTAAACACGATATTCTTCCACAAACTCATTAGTAATAAGAATTGAATCTAAAATTTGACCACCTTCAATAGAAGCACTTTGATAAGGAGATATAAGAAGGCATTATCGCCTTAGTTTGCTCATCAAGAACTTTGGCAAGTATTTTATAAATTGAGGAAGTTAAACTAATTGGCCAAAAATCTATAACATTGTTGGCAGCCTCCTTTTTCTACAGTGAATCTTCATTTGTTTGTATTTTCAATCTTTGTTCTTTAATGTTTATTTATTTTAATGGTTAAGCTTCATTTGGTTGTATTTTCAATCTTTGTTTTTCTTTCTTTTTATCACTAAACATTAAAGGAAGGCAAACCATTACATATTGCACACCTTTTGAGCTTTACTGAAGTACTGCTTTCTATTATCTGTGGCAGGAACAATCCTTTCCCCAACTGCCTTTTTTATCGATGCAGAAAGGAGACGAACCAAGTTTGTGGCATCCTCATCAGTAAGTTCAATTCTTGGATTTTCATCGAGGAGCATGGAAATAATGCACTTCCAGTCCTGCAGTCAAAATTTGAAACAACATCCATCTAAGAATACGACTTTACATGCAAATTGTTTTAAAAATAAAAACAAGAACTTAAAATATACTTGCTGCTTCTTCTATTTACTTATCTAGAATAGTGTCAGTAATGCAATTTTTGTCTTGAAAGCAATCTAAAACTCAAAATTAAGCAAAAGAAGTTTCCCCGTATTAGATAAAATTAACTCACTCTCAGGGCTTCTTTTTTTATTTTTTTTATTTTTAGACAGATTTATTCTCAACTCAGACTGTTGGAATGGGTGAATTGACAAGGACACCATAAATAGACTTTAACAGCCAACAATATATTTTTTGTTGCCAAATTATGAACTAGATTAAAGCAGCATCTAATGATGATATGAGGTAAGAAAAACCATGGTCAATTGAAAAATTGAATTTGTCTCCAAATACCCCACAAAAGATCTACTATTTTTCTCCCCCAAATACCACATAACAAAGTACACACCCGAGGCTTCCATACAATACCCCCTCTTCCTCCAAACAACTTTATGATGGAGGAACTCCTCGATCATATCACTGAAAGCTCTGTGACCAACCAACCAAAGATCAAACACCCTAAAACTGATTTTCCAAACGAAACGCACATAAGTACATTTTCAAAATAGGTGATTCAGATCTCCCTCGGCACATAATGTAGCAAAAAGGCCCAACCAGAGGAAAGATTTACAAGAGAACCCCTCTAAAGGGCAAAGACTCCATATATGAATCACTTCTTCCTCACCTAAACTTAACACTCCCCAATAAAGAAAAGACAACATTAACCTCTGTCGTCTCCCTATTGGACAAAGGAGGACGGAAACCAAATGGAAAAGGGAGTGAGGTTCTCGAAATCAACAAAACATCAACAACAAAAAAAAAATTCTGAGCAAAAAAAATGATAAAGATTAGGAAATCACTACAAAGGGGGTGGTCCCCCACCCATCGATCCTTCTAGAAATAAGTCCCTATCCCATCTCCCACCGTACACTAACTTTTTTTTTTCGGAAATAGAAACAGTCTCTTCATTGAAATAATGAAATGAGACTAATGCTCAAAGTACATAAGAGGGATACATAGAACAAAAGATCTAATGGATTAGGGAGTGCACCCGAACATCTCAACTATGTTGACACCACACACTGAATCAACTCAGAAAAGGAAGAGAGCTCAAAAGAGATTTCTTTCCACATATTCCTAAATATGCCTTTAGTCCCACCCAACATACAATCAAAAGAATGAGAATCGTTCTTTTATGGATCATGCTTAATGGAAGTATTAGTACCTTGAATGTTCTTAAGAAGAAAGTTCCTTCCAAGTGTTCTTCGCCTTCAATCTGCCCTTAATGCTTTGGATGGTGATTATCACAGTCATGTTTTCTTTGATCGTTTATATACCAGATTGATTTGGTCTAAATGTTTTCAAGCTTTTCAAAGGTGTTCAAAAACAACATTTTGCAGCTTATATCAGGTCCTTTTCTTAATCCCAAGGCCAAGTTTCTTTGGATTAACGAAGCGAAAGCTATTTTATCTTAACTATGGTTAGACACAATCAAAGGGATTTCCAAGACAAACATCTCTCTTGGCTAGATTGCTTTAAATCCACTCGTTTGAAGGCTTCCTCGTGGTGTTCTTTATCCAAGCAGTTTAGGGGTTTCTCTATGCAAGACATTTGTCTCGACTAGGTTGCCTTCATTTCCCCCTCTTAGCATCAGAATTTTCATTGATGAACCTGCCATGCTTTCATTTGCTTCTTTAATGTACTTTTGAAAAGGATACTGAGCTTTTCATTAAAGAATTTGCTCCTTTTATGTATTTATGTGATTTTTTTTTTTTATTTTATTTTGCTATTTACTGTTCACTCCTTTATGGAGTGTTTTAGCTTCTTTTCATTACATTAATGAAACGTTTGTTCCTTGTTTAAAAAACGTAGCAATGTTCCAAGAAATGGAGTGACAAGTAGATGCACAAATGAGACCTATGTTTGTTCGATACCAACGAAGATTATTGCGACAAAGGTGATTGATTTCAAACCTACAAGTTCGGTCACCTCTTGATGAAAGATTCTAGAAGTGTTGGCTGAAATATTGAAGAAGGTTCTCCCTTTAATCATCAATGCTAAACATGTGGCCTATGTGGAGGAGCAACAGATCCTTGATGTGATCTTTAGTTATGGCAGACGCGTTGGAGATAGACTACAGGAAAAATGGCTTTTTATTGTATGGAAGAGGCCTTTGGAGATACACTACAATGAAAAGAAGATGGCTTTTTATTTAAGTTAGATCTTAAATAGACATGTGATAAACTATAGAGTAGATTGGATTTGTCTAGAAGTGAATTTAGAGCTCAAAAGTTTTGACCCTAGATAGAGACGTTGGATTTGGGTATATATCAATAGTGAACTACTCAATCTTCATCAATGGGAGGAAAATCTTTGCTAAATAGGGCCTTAGTCAGGGTACCCTCTATGCGTATGCCCCTTCCTCTTTGCAATCATTGGGGACTCTCTATGTCGTTTGATTCATTCTTGCAATGAGAGGAGAACTCTAAAGGATTCAAACTAAGGAGTACCTCGTTGGAAGTCACGCATCTTCAATATGCTGACAAAACTCTTATCTTCTAATCAATGTCAATTGATATTCTCCATGATTGGTGACTCATCTCATATCTTAGCTTTCCTCGAGGAACAATCAAAAGACAATCGCTCTTTTGGATCCTATTATCTACAAATTGCACCTAGAGTTGGATAAACGAGGAAGCCTCTTGTTTTCGGGGGGGGGGGGGCAAACCAACCTCACCCCAAGCAGTCCTCAATGCCTATCTACCATTTTTCTTGGTTGAAAGTCCCTCAAAAAGCCACCAACTCTGTGAGAAATGGACTATAAGGGCCAGATAAGCCAATGACTCCATGGAAAAAATTGAGGCACTTTATCTAGTCTCATGGTGTCGCATACCTCATAATCATTTCATAAATTGAAGCCTTTCATCCCTTCCCTTACTGAATTGGAAGGTTTAGAGGTGGGTTCTTTATCTCAGAGGAACAAAGAAAGAGAAGGAAGTCCTTTGGAGGAAGGTGGTTGTCGCTATGGGTGGATGACAACACAAGTAAAAGGAAAGATGGGGGCGACCTTGGAAGGACATTGCCAAGAGTAGTATGCTTCTTCCTTTTCACTAATTCTTGGTGAGTAACAGCCAAAGAGTTAGATTTTGGGAAGATGTGTGCAAGGATGATGCTTTTGCAATCTTGTTCCAGATATTTATGCCCTTTCTTCAACCAAAAAAAAGCCGCTACAGCATCTCGTTGGATGGCCGAACACCAAACCTAAAACACGATATTTTATGTTTATGTAATCACTGGCCAGCCTTTCTATTCCCTTATTGGTTCGGCTTTTATTCATTGTTAATGTGATTTTTAATTATGGAATTGTTCCAATTATGTTTTACTCGATGTTTTACCCATTGTTTACTTTTCTCTCTCCTCTATGGAGTTTTGTATCTATTGAACATTAGTCTCTCTTTTTATTTCATTTCATCGATAAAATGTTTTACCTCTTGTTCAAAAAAAATGACTGTAAAATACACATGACAAACTATTGGTATTATTTATCATTAGCTTAAGCATCATCCAGATCACCGAAGGATGGTAGTGATGGTACACACCAACGCCTTCTCTTTCTACTAAATTTAACACTTATAAACATATAACCAGAATGAAATATTATTTAATCGTGGAAATGCCATGTCAGGTGTACCTATCAGAATCGGAACAGACCAATTACCAGATCCACCTATCATCGCCGGCATAACCAATTAAAAACAATTTCACAGCATAAGTAACGCATATCAGATATTTTATAACTAATCAAAACGAAAATAGGTTATTGTGATTCAGCTGTACTGCTGGCATAAATAAATTGAACTTAAGTTCAATTTTCAATAAACCTAACTTGTCAGTTTATTATTAAATGTCCCACTAACTCCCATAAAGAAAAATCTCAGAAAAGCCTGCACATTTATTTTGCTAACTTAAGTTTGTATTATTATTTTAATTGTATCATTGTATTTTGAGCATTAGTCTTTTTCCATTTCATCAATAAAAAGTTTGTTTCCTTTTCAAAAAAAGAAAAAGAGAAAAATCTCAGACTGAACCTCTTTTTTCACTCTAACACACCTTCATGGCCTTCATATATTCCCAAACATCATCGACAACATAGATACTTAATATTGGATCCGTTGAGAACTCTCTCAGGATTTGCAACATTCTGCCAAGATGAACCTCAGAAGAATTATTGACATCACCTGAGACAATAATTAGCATCATACTTACTTTCTCTAAACAAACAATAACAGCAAGAATGAGATATATTTTTAATCAGAGCAAAACCTCTCCGAGAAGATTGGGAGCTATTGAATTTCTGAGCA
Organism: Lagenaria siceraria; assembly: GCA_002890555.2. Lineage (NCBI taxonomy): Eukaryota > Viridiplantae > Streptophyta > Magnoliopsida > Cucurbitales > Cucurbitaceae > Lagenaria > Lagenaria siceraria. The sequence continues at coordinate 3,651 of CM016492.1, read as the reverse complement.
ATCAAGTGATCATACACTAATGCTCCTATGGCATGTCTGATCTCCGGTGGATCATCAATCAGTAAATCATAAAGGGGACCTAAGTCGTCGTCTGCTAAAAGTTGATGTCTGAGACACAAAAATAAATAAATAAATGTGTAAAATAAACAAGCTTTCAAAATAAATTCTACTGAGTTACCTTAGTAGTTGTTTAACAAGCCCTATGGCACACACAGCCACAGAAACGTCAATGTCATCTGCCAATTCAATCATCCGATTAGAAAACCTCTCGGTGAATAGACTAAGTGTTGGCACATTATCATCCACCTCATAAAGATTCTGCAATGCAAGAACAGAAACTTTTCTGACTCCAGCATTCTGCAACAGCAAAATAAGAGAAAACATTGAAGATGTTTCCACATGGATGGTGAATAGGAACGATAAAGATTTGGTAAATGTTCCAATCAAGTAACTTACTTTGTCATTCAATGTCCATCCAAGATACTTTAAGTATAAATCCTGCAAAAATAGTGATGGGTAGGACAAAATCCATACTCCTAATGACTGTATGCACGACATTCTAATGTTTGGATCAATATCTCGATAACGATGCACAAATAACCTTCAAAAGAACACAGTAATCAAACTTAGGAAGTAATGAAAAAGAATCCAACATTCCTAACAGAAGGTAAAAGTTACAAGCACTATATTAGCCCATTTAAAAATATTAAGAAAAAGATTGTACCCAGTAAAAATCTTGCGCATCATTTCCTCCAACACTGTAATATTTTCATGAGTCATAGAAAACCTTTTATTTAAAGACTCCATACGAGGTCCCTCGGCTCGTTTCTTCTTTTCAGCATCTAATTGCCTACGAGTAGTTTCACGTTGAGCACCAAGCATTTTAGCAACACTGATGAAAGATGTAACAAGTTGGAGACCCATCAACGAAGCTACTTGACGATAAACCCTCGGAGGAGTACTGCACCATATTTATAAAAAAAATTATTCAAGGGAGAGACAGAATTATTTTAAAGAAAGTAATAAATGATATATTCAGACTTCGCAATTCTTTACTAACCATGATAATGCAATTATGTAGTCCACACATTTATCAAATAACACCTGGTCGAATAAGGGCCCATGTTGACACTCGTGGACCAAGTGGTCCCAGAATGACTCGAGATTATCTTTGAAGTTTTTGAACTCCTTCCTTTTAGAGCTTTGATAATCTTCAACTTCACCCTGTGATACCAGAAGTCCAGACAATGCTTCAAGGCAAATTTGTGCAAATTTTCAGAAAACTCAAATAAAAATTGACAGTAGAGGAGTGATTATGACAAAATGGAGAACGTAAAAGAGAGTTTAATATAGAAAAAAAAATGTGCATAAAAGATTAAAAGGCAGGTTTAGGATACTCTTTTTGCAAGATTGACAAGAGCAACGACAACATCATCAACATCAGTCTCTTCCAGGAAGTCACCCTTGATATGGTATTTAGTTCCACATGCCTGAAAGTTTGTAGATTTCAATAATCAACAATCTTTCTTTTGTTACAATACAGCCTCTACAAGAGGATGGTCTCATTTTTAATTAACCATTAAAATAAGGATCCCAAGGTTCAGGGGATCTAAATCAGCTTCCCACCTACTTACATTATCCAAGGTTCAAAGAGAAAACTTAGAAAGAGTTACTTTCTAAATTCTCTCTCAAATTAGATCCGACAAAAAAACTTTGAATTACCTCAAACAGCATTGCCAGGAGCTCAACCATTGAAGTTTTTGGATCTTTTTCATACCTCTCCACCCACAGCTTAACGACTTGAGGAATAAGTTTTCCATTTCCTTTTATAACATCTGCAGAAAATAATAGGACATGATAGTGCTTATCAAGATTTCCATCATATCTACTGAAAGCATAATATAGCAAGTATAGTATCGTAACTATGAGTGAGCACCCGAGAATTGTTTCATTTCCAACATCCACGCCCTTATATTTCAGGCACTCAACATTAAAGGAAGATTTTATTGAGAACGTGAGCATGGTTGCAAAACGATGGAAAGGACGATAATTCATTGAGCTGTATCACCAGCCCATTCAACCACAACCCCATTTTGTACTTTCAATTATCAAAATTAAAAGAAACGTCATTAGGTGGTAGATAAATTAAACCTAATTCAGAAAATGAACATTCATCATGCCGATAAATGAATATAAAATTGGTTACCAATCAGACTCTGATCGGAGACTTCATGCGCAGCACTCGAAGTGCTTTCCAAACGGTGCCGCTTAGTTTTAGGAGGCCGAGTCTCTTCAAAGTTTTCAGGCGAACTATCTCGATCGGCCTGGTCGCTAGCATCGCTGGTCCTGTCATTGTCGGCACCACCACCATCTGCATTGGTAGGTTGAGCTTCGGCGGGTATAGTCTGAGCCCGAGTCCTTTTCTGTCTCGAAGACCATAAATAATCTCAAAATGAATAATGAATATATATCAGTGTTCCCCACCCCACCAAAAAAAAAAAACTACACGAAGACTAAGATCAATCATCACCGAGCGGCGAGTGGTCAGTCCAGAAGAAATAGTAGCAGCAGCACCCTCCATTGTTGTTAAAAGATTATTCTAACAGCAACCCAACACGCACTACCAACGCGTGTCCTCAAAACTGCGAATGATCTCGTCAAACAACCAGAAACAAAACAGAATCAGATTCCCAAACATAATTGATCGAAAAAACAGGCCCCCAATTGAACAGAGCCTACTAAAACATGTTGAAAATTTACCTATAGGAAAATTAGTTTTCTACAAGCTGGAAGTAGAACTGAAAGCAGTATGTTGACGAACAGAGGCGAGGTATTAAGGCAAGCTTCAGTGGATCGACCGGGTGGAGAGTGATAATCTCCCGCCAAATGACGAGAAGGGCGTCGAGTCCAACTGCAAGAACTCAGTACGATGCATATATGTTGGCCGGATGGATGACCCTAGAAAAATGAGATTTGTCTGAAAATGTAGCTCTTTTTACCTTTTGACGTTGAATGAGCTTTTCCGCTCGCATACTCTCACTCTCTTTCCTCCTACATATCATTCTTCTCTTTCTCTTTCCCTTTCTCTCACTCCCTTGATTCTTGATGATTGATCACGAACAGTTCGTAGACCATCACGAGAGTCTTCCATACTAATCTCTAGCTTTAGAATGGATGGTGGAATCCAAAATTATGATGAATTTGAATGGAATTTGGAGTTTTGAAAGAGTTTGTGTTCTTATGAATTTTAAGCTAAATAAACACTAATTCTGCAAAATTCCAACCCAAATATCAACAACTAATACACTTATTTAAAGAGAATCAACATGCAATGAGAATTAACACAAATTTGACAAAAAAAATTTGAGTGAAAATGAGTGGGATTAGTGTGAAATGTATGAAGAAACACCCAAGCTTCAACCTTACTAAGTGCGTTTTTCCAACCTTTTCATTTAAAACAAATTGTAAATTGATTTTCTAAATTTCAGGGAAATTACTATCAACAAAAAAAATATCATACTATTTACAAATATAAAAAAATTTCACTGTCTATTAGTGTTTAGGGTTCAGGGTTGAGGGTTCAGGGTTGAGGGTTGTTCAGGGTTCAGGGTTCAGGGTTCAGGGTTCAGGGTTCAGGGTTCAGGGTTCAGG